>CM039089.1:13561984-14187933 GCA_022113865.1 Chimonanthus praecox | reverse complement strand
TTGAAACTGGACCCTTAAATCAGAGAAGTTCAAACATATAATCAGAAAGTACGATAAAGAACATACAAATGGGAAATTGAATCCAGTGTACTCTCAGAGCTCAATAGTGAATTACACAAAAAATAAAATAAAATAAAATTATGATAAAAATCCCAAAATTCCGGTAAGCAATTTGATTTTTGAAATAGAAATCCAGTTACCATCAAATACAGACGTCAGATTCCGCATAATATTAGTTTGATCCAAGGTTCATGTGTAGTTGTCAACAACGAGAAAATGGAATTATTAGAAATAAAAAAGGGGGTTTAGGGAGATCGGATTAGGGAAATAATAGAAATGGGAATCAAAGCAATGACAGAAAACATCAGATGGAATTTTTATTAAATAATAAAGAGGAAAATGAACTCACCTTTGAAATGGTGAAAATGAAATTCCCCACTGAGCTGTTGAATTTTCTCTCTCTGGAATGCTCAGGAGGAAATTAAATGGGGAGAGGAATGTCAGGAGCTGTTGATGATAAAAGGGAGAAGCGAATATTGGTTGTGGTGTTGTGAGAAAGGGATCTCTCCAACACCGAGCCGACCTAGCAAGGGCATTTTCGTCATTCTATTTTTAATGGTTTTATAATTCATTTATAGAATACAATTTGAATTAAAATTTATGGACATGGATTTAATCCACTTTATTGGATTTCATATCAAAACTTTTATTGACTTGAATATTTTATACAGATTGAAATTCATGTGAAACTATTTATGCATATATTTTATTCCAATTGACATAAATATTAAACCAATCTTTATTTTTTTATCACTCATTGCATATTATTTGTATTTTTTGTAGTTAGATTTAAAGTTTATATTAAAAAAAAAACTGCATAATATTACTTGAGAATCATGACTAAAAATTACATAAATTTCATATTTATTTGATTGCATGGGTGAAAATTTTAGAATACTTTATTATAATAAAAATATGGTTTTTTTAATAGTATTTGTATTATTGTCTGGTAGTCTTGATTTGATTTTTAAAAAATTAACATTTTTGTTGATTAGTTGGCTAAAGATGTCTTTTAACACACCAGTCCATAGTTAAAAGTTGCACAGGTAAAAATTAGATTGGTTACACATAATAATATTTTTCTACTATCCTAACTTCACTCATTCTAAATGATTTATGACTAAATCAATGATCTAAAAATCAAGAACAATGTGCATAGATTTTTATTCCCTTTTTTCTCAAAATAAAAATGAAATTCCTCTTTTGCTAAAAATAACTTTTTTTCATATTTTAAGCTAGATGTTTATGATTTAATTGCATCATATATTTAAAAACACCTATTGTTTTAGTGTATCAATTATTACAAACCATTGCAAGTCAATCTCTTCTTTTAAGTTAGTGTATAATTGATGAGGTCATTCCGAGTGACACTAATTTAATATGTGACTTTAAAGTTTAATTGAACCTCAAATTCGAGCAAAACTTTATAAAAGAATCCTCTAAATTTCATTTAAGTAAGTATCCAAATTGACTCTCTGTCATTTTTTGATTGAATTAAATAACTTAAGTTTATTATTTTTTTTCGCTCAAGTCGATTGCATTTGTTTTATTTAATTTCATTAAGTCAAAAAGCTTATTTTTTTTAAAGTTTGTGTGTTATCTTACTTTTTGGATTGGAGCAAGCTCAGTTGACACCTAATAGATCTTTGAATTGCTTGAGTAGTCTAAAGATGGTTAGTAACATTAAATGAGGCTATATTGGAAAATTGTAGACCAAAAATAGTTTTTAACACTATCTTATACTAGATCAATGATGAATCAATCAATATCTACTCAGGGGCATACTCAACCCAACTTGTATTTTTTTTTATAAATTAGTATATTTTAAAAATGAAATAAAAAAATATTTTTTAATAGCAAGCACATGAAAAAGGAGTGAGTCAATTAAGATAAAATGAGCAGGATTTTTAAATTTGAGAGGAAGGACACAGAGGCTAGAACCATTACATGAATGAAGTATAAAAAAAAAATATAAAACTTTTGTAAGGGTTTTTTTCAATTAGTGTCTGGTTAAAAAAGATTTATCTTATCAAACTTAAATCATTTCTTAAAAAATATGTCTCAAAGTAAAAAAAAAAAAAACTAAAATTGCTATTTATATGTTTAGTGTAACATAAAGAAAGGAACTTGTATTTAATATAATTTTATAAAATGAAAATTAAATTCTCCAAAATTCTTAATTTTTGGAAAACAAAGGACTTGGTTTGCTAAGAGTAATTCAAAAAAAAAAAAATCCAAGTTATGGAAATACAATATTTTCTTGATTCAGACAAACCCTATCACATGATGGAATGGAACTCTTTCCAAAAAAAGAAATTCTAAAATCGCTAAGTAAAATCCAAACATTAAAAATACATTTAGCACAGGCATCCAAATCTATTTTTCTCAAGTGGGTTTGAGTTTTAATATTCGTAGACATTTTCTATTTAAAATTTTGACAGTTTCATGAATAACTATTTTATTAAAATAGAGTTTCATTAAAAAGTTTCATTTCTGCACTTGAAATTTTAGATGAATTTCTAAATATTTATTTTTCAAAATTAAGAAATTATACTAATCTTACAAAATGAAGAACTAAGACAAGACAGAGAGATTTTAATTAATTAATTAAAATTTGAGAATTTCACTTTTCCCAAACAAAGACTTTCTTGTTCCCAGTTTAGAAAGATCCACAAAAGCCACCTATGGTTGGACGACTATGGGCCGCCTTCTCGGTTGTTGGAGACGCTTCCAAAGTTAGTCTATAGTCCTCGGGTTGAAACTTGGGCCGGGTTATAATCCGCCCTGTATGATCCAATTCAAGAAATCAGTAGGTTGGGTCACGTATTTTTAAATTTAGGCTGGGTAAGTTGGGTCGAGTTGAAAAAAATTTATCATGAAATTCAGTTCCAGATTGACTTCAAAAAATTAAAATCAACGCAATTCAATAAGAGTTTCAGAAAATATAAAAAACATGGTGCTGATTTTTTTTCTCAAACTTGAACTAATAATTGGTCGGGCTGATGGGCCAGCAACTTGGGTTGAGTCGGTCCAACAACTCAGGTTAAGTTGAGTTGAGTAATTTGGGCCAACAACTCAGATTGGGCTAGATCGAGCTCAATAATTTTTTATATAAGTTAAGATAGGTTGAATTTATTAAAACTTGGTTCAACCCACCCAAGTTTCAGCTCTGATAGTCCACATTGTCCTCCTCCATTTTCATGGGCTCTATATCTGATCAAAGCTGCCAATGGTTAGATCATACTGATCTTCATTTTTTAGCTAAAAATATGATCTAAAATGAATGTCTAACTTACATCGATCAATTTGATTTCTTCTTCTCTTAAGCTAATCAATTTGAGATGTTCTTTACCATTTTAACAAAATATTTTCAATGCAACACGTTAATTAACAGATGCTTGTATAGTTTAAAAAAAAAAAAAAAATGGATGACTGGGTTCCATTGTGGAGCCTTTGGAGCTGCAACTAGGACCGATGGGGGTAGGTTTGGGATATAGCGAAGCCCATGTCTAGTCGACCGCAAATAGTTAAAATCAAGCTAAACTAAAATTGTATTTGTTAGTCTCAAACTTAATTAATGCAAAGGGATTGACTTGATGATCAAAAACTCGCTTTAAGAAATGAAAGTTCTGAGTTTAATTCTCACTTTACTCAAAAGAACCACTCCCTGCATGATTATCGGTGTATGTGGGTAGAGAGGCTTGCACATGACTCGATAATTAATCGAGTGCTCTAAGAGGCCTGAATACTTTAGTCATAAAAAAAGTCTCAAACTTAATTTCGAGTTTGAATTATATATATGGGACTTATTTGAATATATTTTATTTAGTTCTAAAATTGAAGTTTTTTTGTATTGTTACATTAAAATATAAATATAAAATATATAATTACATAAATTTTATATTTATATAGAATATTAATTGAAAGTTAGATATTATAATTTATGTCTCAAATTCAGGCTTTATATTAGACTTGGTCCTAAATTAAATCGAAAAATTAGCCCAATCCAAGTCCATATCAGTCTCAGCCCCACTCTTTTTTCCCCTGGCCTTGCATTGAGCTTGGCCCAAATTACTTAGTTATGTTTTTATTGATGGATTAGCTATAGTTTTACAGATTCACCATATATGGCCCTTCAATGGATAAACATCACAGAGGGGGTTCAATTTATTCTAGTTACATTATCTTTTTAAAAGAAAAAATTAAAAAGAGATAACCTTGTCCTATAAAGAAATTTACAATCAATTATCTAATTTTGCCATTTGCAAGTAAATATTTTTTTAAAGTAAAGTGTGACTTGCTTAATACACTTTGTACTTGTTGACAAACAATTTCATTGATGTAACTGAAGCTTGCAAGCAGACAGAACCGGTTGCTTGCTAATTGCTATTTGCTACTCATTATGACATTTTGAAGCAAGGGAATGCATTTGTCCCTGAGGAGTCCAATTCATTTGTTAAAATTTAAAATCTTTTGAATAAGCTAATACCATACCAACACTACTTTATTGAATTCAAAGTATTTTAAACTTGTGAACTAGGAACCCGCATCAGAAAATAAGAATCTTGAATTTGATTTTCATTTTACTTCAAACTGTCAATCTCCATGGAATTACTCAGTGTGTAAAGGTAAAAAGACTTGTACATGTCTCGACAATCAATAAGATGGTCTACCAGGCGTGAACAATTTGAACAGCCAGGTCCTCGTGGTGGACATCCTTTTAATGTGCTTCTTCATTAGACTAAGAGGTGGAGAGGAAGAGATAACGGAGGGGCTCGGTGTTTGTTGCAGTTTTCTTTCATGGATCTCTTTCAAATTCAAGGGTTAATTCTGTCGAAGCGGGCAGGAATGATGCAGACATCAACATGGACCCATGTGAAATAATGCTCGGTGAAGTGGATGAATTGCCCTTAAAATTTAATGTGGTTTTTGGTTAAGGAAAGTGGTGCCCACATGAAAGATTTTAGGGCTAAATATATACTCCCTGTCCCAAATCAGTTGTATTGCATGATTTTTAAAATTGTCCCAAAATAGTTATCTCATTTATATAAGAATAATATAAAGTGTGTTGAAAATAGATGAGATCATATGCAGTGATAGGCTTATATAGAGAGTTCCTTAAAAAATACAAATTTTTCAAATGGGACGAGGGGAGTAGTAGATAAAGGCCCGTAAGGTTCATAAATGGGTTAGGCAGTGTTGAAGTGTTTTTAACTTGAAAAGGAAAGTGGAGCCCATGTTTTTTGTTGATAAAATATGGGTGCACATTCTAACACGGGCATACTCTTTTAGTAGACACGGATTTTTTGGATTTCCCACTTTGTCCCCATCCATAGAAATCGACTCACTTTTTCAGTGAATCGCTTCACTCATCAGTGCACTGTCTGGTGCACCAATGAGTGAACCGATTCACTCAAAAGTGAATCAATTTATGTGTAAAATGATCCAGTCGGTGCACTGATTTGGACTCTCAAGAAGTCGATGCACCGATTTTCAAGTGATCCAATCGGTGTACTGTACGGTGCATCGATAAGTGAATCGATTTCTGCAGCTAGATGAAAGGTAAAATGAGAAGTTCACTAAAACCCATGCCTCCTAAAAGATAACGCCTGTGTTAGGATAGGCGCCCAATACTATTACCGCATTAATAACTCATATTTATCGGTAATGATATAAATTCCCAATAAAATTGCGTGACAAATGGTAATATTCCAATGAATTATTGGTAAATTCCTCATTAAGATTTTTATTTTATTAATATTTATTATTATATTTTCTACGAGACTTTTCCATTTTCCTAATAAAACTAAAAAATTTAAAAATATCCTGATATTACTAATTGTCGTTAATATCTCGATAATGATCTTTGTAACAATGATGATGAGTTCGCTCTCTCATTTTAGAAGCCATATAATGGAGGGGATATACATGTTGTGTATCTACGTCACTTGGATAATATGGTAGATACTTAAACTTACAGGATACAATGTAGAAAATGATTTAGTTAACTCATGCTGTTCCGTGTTTGTTATATTTTAATTTGTAAATTGTGCTTTTTCTGTTAAAATATAAAAATGATAAGAAGATATCATTATAACAAACTTTATACAAGTTTAGATTTAGAGGCAGTAAACTTATTATAGAAGGTGATTCAACTAATGCTATCTCCTCGACTAGTAATAGGAAATTTTTCTGTGAAAGCTGGTTTACATTGTTAGGGACATTTGGAGCCTGTGCAATAATGGCTAATATCACTTTCACTCACATGCCTCATTCAGCAAATTATATTACAAACTTCTTGGCGAAAGCTAGTGTTTATCTTCAAATACCGGCTGCTGTGGACTTTTTTCCTACCACCAACCTTGGGAGTTAGGGTTGTTCTATTAATACTTGTTGTATTTTATTACTTTATTTCTTATTTTCTCTTATCTCTCTTCCTTGTTTTTTCTTCCTTGCACTTGAGTATACATCTCATATACTCAATTTCTTCTTATGTACTCCTATTTTATTTTAATGGAATTAAACAGTTAATTTTTTTTTTAAATTATACAATAGAGATGTGATATTTAGAACCCTAGAAAAATATATGTTTAGTAAAAATAATAGGAATAAAAGCATAGGTAAAATGTTTCAAGTAAAAAATAAAAAATAAAAATAAAAATAAAAATACAGATAATTAATAATGGGGCACCAATGTGGCCAAATCTTTCCTGAAATTTGAAAAGTAGGATTTCTTATTTCTGTTCTACGTATGTCTGTGTACCCGTATGTGCATCATAATTTTGAACTCTTCAAGATAAATCCCATTCTTGAGTTTGTTTTTTTTGTCTAATATACATTGTTCCGGCTGTTCTTTGTTTCCCTGTGTTTTTAACTATAATTGAATTCTGTCAATACGGTTTTTCTATCCTCCGAATTCATACCCAATCATATTGTAATGGTTGAATTTATATACAGCGCACAATTCAGCCCTTCGAATTCTGTAACAATTTTACTTGTACATACTATATCATTTTTTAAAAAGAATACAAAGCTCTCTTCGAATTCTGTAACAATTTTACTTGTACATACTATATCATTTTTTAAAAAGAATACAAAGACTACAAAGCTCTATATACATGTTTGACCCATGCCCCAAAAATTAGTGAAGGTTGAAAAAAAAAATGATAGAAAACTTACATTAGCTGGGTTTGGAGTACAGACGTTTATTTTGGATGACATGTGAGCTAAAGTTGTTCTTCAATTTCAAGCTATACTACAAATCTAGTAGAACAAGTGAAAGGCTCTGAACAAGCCTGTTAATTCTTAGTATCTCTAAGTACTTCCCAATGGAATGGATACAAAGCTCTCGAGGGAAAGACACTAAAAGAAAAATGAGAACTTAACATTGATGGATTTAGAGTGCATATCCATGTTTGATGTGGAAGACACGTTAGCTAATTTTCATGTTCAAGCTATATTACAGCTTGTAGAAAGAATATAAAGCTCTGGAGGAAATTTTTTTTTTTTTTATATGTGGAAATGCATGACTCTACTTTACGATGATCATAAGAAAAATTTTGGATCTATGATATCATCTAAAATTACAAGTACTATAGATCAAAACGCCTTAAGATTTGAAGGCAAGACCTCTATAGAAGATGAGAATCTCCAACTACTCTAACAAATAAAATGATGGCGTAAATAAAATAATGGATTAAAAAAAAAATTTAGTTTCTTACCGTCACAAATACTTTCCCATGGGAAACAATAAAAAGCTCTCCAGGAAAAACACTTTTAGAAAATGAGAGAGACATTAAATGAATTTGAGTACAAATTAGTTTGAAGAGCAATCTACCATACATGCCTTGTTTGTCTCTTTAACAGGAGAATTAGGGATAGGCATGTTGATGTGAAGTTGGAGTCTCTCATCCAAATGCCTTCAACAGTAGGGACTACTGCCGTTTCATAGATGGAGGGAGGGAGCGGGCGCACCTAGCTTTTGGAACATGGCTCGATTTTGATCATCCAATGAAACTAATGTAACTAATCATGATGGATGTGCCCTCTTGTTTCTATGGGATCCTATGGATTAACCAGAGGCTATTCATCTGGCCCTTCTGGCATTTGTCACTTGAAACTTGTTAGAGGAGCTGTAAATTTATGGCGATGTGTGGGTCAACAATCTTCTCTTCACAGAAACATGGTTAAGACTACATGTTGACATATTTTGATTGCTACTCTGTTTTTGCTGATGCCTTTCTTGCTCTCACTAGCTTGCTAGCAGGGAAGTGCAGTCTTGCCATTAAAGGACGAGGTGCCCGCCTTTTCTGGTCAAATCCCCTCACACAAACAAATCCTGCAAACACTTTTCAAGATATATCAAAAAGGAAAAACTCACTGTGAGAAGGGAAAACTTCTTGAGAGAAATATGAAGCTGATATTGGTTTCAGGTGGCAAAGGAGAAAATTGCAGCTTTTTTCTTTAATTGGGGGGCCAACTTGGTGAATCAATTGGGTTGACAACTACATGTCCACTTGCGAGTCAGTGTATTACTGACAATTTGAAACATGATCATTTGTATGATTGTGTCAAAAAGGGAAGATACAATACATGTCACTGCAAGATTTTTTTTCTTCATGAAATGTTTTCCAGAATTAAAACATCCACAATGATGGGTGTATGGCTTGCTCTTGCCAATATGAAGTGGGCTTTAAGCAATATGATCTTTTTATTATCACAAGAAAAAGTCATTTTGCAGCAATATGAGACTGAATAAAAAACCATCAATTTCTGGATAGGCCATTCACTGTATGAGTCCATATCCCCTGATGTAGATGCCCGCCTCTCCCAAATACGAGGGCGTTAGGTAAAACTGCTGGTGCACACTACAGATGCATTCTTTGATACTCAAACCTGTGATTGTTTCTCATTCTATGCTTCAATCGCCCAAGGTGTTGGAGCTCCATTCGCCCATGAGTTGGAGTTCGACTTTGATGGGATTCAAATTCAAATTCCAAATTTCGAATTCCAAACTCCTTAATTCGAATTTCAAACTCCAAATCCAAATTTCAAACTTGCTTAGGAAAGTCCTGAACTTTCCAAACTCGGTTGGAGTGTGAATCCTCTATGTTGGGACGGCAATGGAGAGTGATTTTAGGGTTGGTGGTGGCCAAAGGATGCATGGGATCGTTTGGAGATGAGAATGTAGGCGATTTAGGGTTTTGGGCATGTGGGAGGTCAAGTGGGGTCCATGGTGGTCCAAATGGGGTATGGATCCTCAAGTGGGGTCCACATGCAATAAACCAACCAATGGAAAGCTCTTGTTAGTCGGTTTCCACTTCCCTTTGCCTCTATCGAAATGCTCCATGAAAGGCAAGGCAATTTCGCCAATCTTGTCCATCTCATCATTCTCATCATCTGGCATGATGTCCCCACCAACTCTACCTTATCAATACTCATATTCCCAGTTGCTTTACAGTCATATCCTTATTCCATCAATCCAAATCTTTAAAGCCGTGCCTCTTCATCTAATATCTTCTTTTGTAATCCACCAATTCTTTGTATCCAGATCATTTTTGGTCTTTTACTCACATGCTCAAGCCATCTTAAATGGCATCTCTCATCTTCTTGTCTTTTGGGGTTGCCTTCAAGGTTCATTTTGTGTAACCATTTCTAGTTCTAATAGGGCTATGAGGCTATCTAGTTCTACCTTCGTGAAGGAAACCTTGATTGGATGTGGTTCCTTAATAGTCTATAACCTTGATTTAGTGTAAGTTGTGGAAGGAAACCCTCTAGGATGCATTTTTTTTTTTAAATGGTGAGCTTGGATAAGATTTTTATCCTAGTTAATATGAGTGGAAGTTTGTCATTCTTGATGCTTGTAACTTTTGTTTGCAAGTAGTTGCAATTGTGAACCATCTATTTCTTCATTCTCTATTCTTGGTGAAAGTGAATTATCTTATTTATTTATTAATTTATTTCTGCTTTTATTGGGTATTGCTACATTTATTTGCCATAACATAATGGTTGGTTTTAGGGGTTCTGATTAAAGTGATGCTCTTATGTGTGGTTCAAGGTGTTCCTTCGCTACTTTTATGAGTTTAGGGTGAAGGGAACAATGGGAGGTTTCAGTATCATGGTTGCCAATTGTGATATACTTTAGATGGCTGAGTTTGATAAATATCATGGGAAGTAGGTCAGAAATCTTCAATGATGGACCCCATTCCAATGAGAACAGGTTCTAGAGAGTACTCTTGAGCCTTGGCCATAATATGTTCTAGTTTTGGTTCGTGTGTGGCATCTCCATTTGTGTTGATTTTAGTGTAATCCTTGGTATACTGTTTCTTTTTGCTGAATTCTCCAGGTTTAATAAATTTATAAAGATATCATTTGAAAACAAGCCATTTTAATTTTGACCATTAAGAGTTGTAGTTCCATACCTCTCCAGAAGCAATGTTGGATTCCTTCAGTAGTCAGACCTAATAAAATCAGTACTCATTACTAATAATAAAAAGAAGCAAAAAAGATTCGATGTTTTGGATCAAGTGATTTGCGTACTTTACCTCTAAAGATTGTTGGTATGGATGTACCAAAGTACACAGTCCGTCTTGGAAGATTCCATATCCATGCTCTAGGGACGTCGATTGGGTTAAGGCTAGAATCATGGTCGGCAAACACCTGCATGAGATTTATCTTATTATCTTAACCACTATCACTATTTTAATGTAGAAACGAGGAATCACCTTTGCTTTTTTTTTTTTTTTTTAATCCTTTTACAACTTTTAGATGTAACCTTTGTTTTATTTTCTTGTCCAACTAGTAGTACCACTAGATGCAATTATTAACATTTGCATTTACCTCATTGACTTGAAAATATGTTCCATTGAGTGGAAAACTTCCTCTCATTGCTGTTCGGCATGGTATCTATTCATCAAGATGATTTGAAATCAGCTCAGTTTTCAGCCAAAATTATTTTTCTTTAAAATTAGAAAAGGTACTTCTCTAGAAATATATATAGGAGCGTAGTTTTTATCACCAGGAGTGTTCCTCTGACGGTTTGTGCTTGTGCTTCTCGCACACTATTGCATGCAAAACAAGTTCGATTGTCACATAGGTTGCCCGATTCTTGGGAATTGCATCGTATTTCAGGTGGTTGAGTGGATTGTGCAGTTTCACCTGATATAAATAACAGGTGGCAATCAGTCAGCAAGATAAAATAGAACATGTCATGAACATATAATATGTGTTTCATGCTTCTCAATATTTATGCTTACCGGGTGTCCATATAGCTAGAAGATATGAACATGGGTCATCGGGCTCTCTTCTGTCCAACTGTAGAGTATTTAGTACAAATGAATTAGGAAAAAGTTTAAGATACAAGGCCGGATGATAAATCAAAAGTTATGGAAAAGACATGAGAAATAGCTCACCCCTGCCAAAAGAGGGTGTGAATCTGGAAGTTCATAGCTGCAATAAGGGGGGGAAAAGGAAAAGAAAGAGAAAAGAAAGAAAGAGAGAGAAAACTGAAGTAAGATCTTTTGACAATACAGCTTGGTAATTAATGCAATAGAAAAGGAATCTGTAGCTTGTTTGTTAGTGTCAATATTTTAGTTCTGGAAAATTTAACATTTTAGCAAAGTCATTTGATTTTGTTTTTGAACATTATATGAAGTTTACACCATGGACATACCATGTTCAGTCCCTTTGTTTGGATAACTTCACCTTGACCAAATTAATTATCCAATCCTTTGAGAACTAGAGTTAAACAACCAATAGAAAAATGGACTCAAATATAGTCTTAGTTTACGAGTTGCAACTAACCATGAAAGTCAATGTTTAGGATCTTTTCAAACAAAGGATTTTGGTAATCATGTCGCTTGTGGTCTTTGCCCACCCTTCTATGGGTAGAAACATGACTCCTACCAGCAACCTATGTGTTTGCAACAGTGAACATGGTTCAACTATGCTAACGGCTCTTGTCAATATTCTCTACAGTGGTTAACTCGATTATCAACTGTAGAATAGAGGAACACTAAAATACTTACACATGGTGTTCTGTTCGCAGTCGACTCACGTTCTTCAACTTGGGCATAGGGATGGAGGCAGCTTCTGGAGTTAAGGCAACCAAAGCCTTCGACATATCTACTTCTTGGAGTTCCATTTTGTTTTGTTGCATATAATTTTGAACATTTAATGTGAACTCTTCAATGTTTAGTTTAATTGTTGGAATTTCATCTGGGTCCTCCTTCCAAAAAGCATCCTCAATTTCTTTTTCTGAGGCTTCTATGCACTCATCTTCTGGTGTCTTTGGTTCTTCGATGATTGGCTCACACCTCTTCATTTCAGATCCTACTTGAGGATCTGGTAGCCTTTCCATTGGAGGTAGTGGCAATGGATTGATGACCACTTTGGGGCTTTCTTCAGTGTTCATTGGAATAGTTGAACTTACTAGACCTTTCTCTTCTGGACCTGGTAGGGCGAGCCTTGCACTGCATACAATGTAGATGCATCAGCCATCTATTCAACAAGTTAAATGTAACATGTTTGTAAGGAGAACAGATTTTGCATTTATATGTATTTTGATTTAGTGAGATAATGTGCATTGTCCCTGTATGCTGTCAGATCTGATAATTATAAGAAGCTCAAGACATGCATAGATAAAAAAATTGGGTAATAAGACTGTCTTTCCAAACTAATTTTGATATTATGACTAATGAAAGATTCTAATAGTTCGTACCTGGAAACTAGGAATGAAGTTCATCATGTTGGCATGAAAAGTAGTGCTATATGGGATGTTTTGTGTGGTAAAATAGCAACTGAACTAGGGAAAATGAATGACAATCATCCAGCATTTACAATTTCTTGTGTGAGCATTAATAATTCAAAACAGTCTGGTACTTAGTTTATCTTCAAAAGAACAGTGTGTAAAGAATTTCAGGGCTTAGATCCAGAGGATTTTTATTTGTCTTGGGACGGTTGTATGATAGGGATTGGCAGAGCTAGCAAGCAGTCAGTCAAATGGATCGTCTCCCTTGGGATTTTGTAAATTCAATGTGGATGGCGCAGCTAGGGGCCAGCCGGGACCGGCAGGAATTGGAGGTGTACTTCACGATGATAGGGGTAGAATGATAGCAGCTTTTTCCGAAACCAGTAGGGTATATGGAGTCAAATGCGGTTGATCTGAAAGCAATTAGGAGAGCACTTCAGGTGTGGTCTAGATTAAGGGGCGGTAAACTCATTATTGAAGGTGACTCAACTAATGCGATCTCCTGGGCTAGTAATAAGAAATTTTCCCCGTAGAGGTTGGCTTGCATTGCTAGAGACATTTGGAGCATGTGTAATATGGGTAACATCACTCTCTCATACGCCTCGTTCAACAAATTATATTGCAGACTTCCTGGCGAAAGCTGGTGCTGATCTTCAAGTACTGGTTGTAGAATTCTTTCCTACCACCAACCTTGGGAGTTAGGGGTTGCTCTATTGGGGTGGCTACTTGCTGTATTTTATTACTTTATTTCTTGTTTTCTCTTGTCTCTCTTCCTTGTTGTTTTTCTCCCTTGCTTTGAGTATATATCTCCTAACTCAATCTCTTCTTATGTACTCCTATTTTATTTTAATGGAATTTAACAGTGAGTGTTTCAAAAAAAAAAGAGAACATGGCAAAACTGCTAGAGTGATCACAGAATCTTCTGTGGGATGAATTAACAACTTCCCCTGTAATGAATATCCCAATTACTTGGTAGCAACGATCTGCAGGTCTACTCAATAGTTGATCTTGATTGTTGGACCAAGTGATCCCACAACAATACTAGGTTTTTGATGACATTCAGTAAATCGTTTTGTTGAAACATAAAAGCTTTTGCTGCTGAAAATGTGTCTGCATACAAATTGCCTTCCAAATTATTTGACATTATTGAAATTGTGACCTGTGCAGCACCAGCAAGGGACACCAGCAAGGGACCTGCCCCTATTTTTTCGAGGTCATCCCAAAATTCTCATCTTAATAATTGTTATATGGACCTTACAAATTCATGGCTAAACATCTAAATCCATTACAAATTTCCTTAAATATCAAAGATAATGATTTGGTTGATGATATCCCCAATTTGTTGTCATCCTAAATGGTAACAAGGCCACTCAAAGTCCCACATATTCTATAACATTGAGCACATTTTATGACTGTCATTAACCTCTAGAAGTATTGTTCTGAACAAAAACAATAAATTCTTGATAGTCTTTTCGATCATCATTCTCTTACCCCTTCTGCACAGAACACAAGCTTTCCTACTTAAAACATGATTTTCCCTTTTTTCATACTTCTCTCGCATATTTGATGCGACAATTATTTCAAATTGTCTCATGTTTGATGCAGCAATTCTTTCAAATTATCTCATATTTGATGCAACAATTATTTGAAATTATTAGAAGTATAACATGAAGAAGTTTGCTTGACATTTTTTGGGTAAATTTTTTGTGACAGCCGTTTTAAATGTTGTAGTAATTTCATTTGACCTTTAGATTATATTGATTGTAAACCAATCTTCTTTTCCTCTTTTGCCCGCCTTGATTGGCTCTCTGTATTCTATATATACGTTCATCCTCTTTTTGATTAAACACAAGCAATACAATACTCAAGAGAACTCTCTTTCTCAATTCTTCTTCCTTCCTTTAATTCCTTCTCCCCATTTTCATTTAAACATGGTATCAACCAAGTTCGATTTTAAGTTTTTCGTCTTTTATTGTCGTTTTTTGAAGATTTCTATATTGCATATGGCCTTTGATGTGCTTCTTGTAGAAAATAATAATGGAGAAAAGATAAAATATTGGAGGAGAGGAATATATTTCTTTTGAATGTACTATATTGAATGACAAAACTAAAGAGATTTACATGTATAAATAATAAACAAGGAGCCAATCACGGTGGCTAAAAAATGGTCAATTACATCAATTACAATAAATCATGTGGTTAGCGACATAAATTAATGTTGACTTTCTAGAATAAGATGATTCTGGTCAACTCTGAGTAGAAATGAGTCCCAAATGATCAACTGTTCTATAGTGGGTCCCACAAGACTCCCCCTCAAGCTGTTTCGAAGATGTCAAGTAAACCCAGCTTGTTCAAAGCTTATCAAGTTGAGATTGAGAAATTTCCTTAGTAAGCACATCCGCAAGTTGATCCTTGGACTAAAGATAAGGGGCGAAAATACGACAAGCGGAGATGTGTTGTCGAAGGTAGTGACAATCTACTTCAATGTGTTTAGTGCGTTCATGAAACACTGGGTTTGAAGCGATGTTAATGGCAGCTTGATGTCACAGAACATGATAAACAGATCAGCAGGAGCAAGGGTCTAATTCAGATAGAAATTGTAGGAGCCAAAGTAACTCAGCAGCAGTATTGGTCATCACATGATATTTCGCTTCAGTACTAGAGTGAGCAACAACAGTCTACTTCTTACTGCCCCAGGAGACTAAATGAGAACCCAGGAAGACACAGTAATCAGGGGTGGAGAGGCGGTCATCAGGAAAACCAGCCCAATCGGCGACAGAGTGCCCACTTTCGGATAAAGACGACTGGCATGCATAGAACAAACCCTGGTCAGGATGAGTCTTAAGATACCGAAGGGACTCACCTGTGGGGGTTTTAGTAAGACTGTGTCTGAGTTTCCTACACATAAATAAAAAAAAAAAATATTCAAAACATTAAACCAAGTCCACAAATCCTATATTTTGGGATTTGTCGAATTGGACACCTTGTACTCTGCTTGGATTCTAACACATGTATCTATACCCATGAAATTTACCTACAAGTCTTCTCATCTGGATTTTTCCCCTTATAAATATTGATCAGTCATTCTCTTATCAACTTTCAAATCATCATCTAAATGGAGCACAAGGAATGGAGGTGTATCTTGTTTGGTCTTGAAGACTATCCTTGCCATAGGTAGATCACTTCTACCATGAGATAAAACACCAAAAGTAAAAGATCAAATCAGGGATACTGAGACTTGAATCAAAGATAACAGCAAGAATCGGTTTGGTCTTCTTCAAAACTCCACTACCGTTATTCAGCTCTTTATCTTTGTACTCATGAAATTCCTTGGGCTTCCTCTTCTATTGCTTCACTATTCATGGCCACCTTTAAACAATCCTTTCCAAGAGGATTGGGTTGTTTAGAGATCTACAAGCTTTTGCACCTTCCCAGAGACTTGCATCTGATGACAGCAAAAGGAAAAGTCATGTTTATTCTTCTTTCTGGGCATAAACACGTTCATCACTGTTTCGTATCTATGGAAAACCCCTTTTAAGTTTTTGCCCTTACAGTTCTTGACTAAGTTGTCAATAAAAATGTAAGAACCACCCAGTCCAACTCTGGTAACCTTCTCCTTGCAAACGACCTTAGACCATCCTTCCTATTCCTATTCTTTTCTCATCTCCTTTCTGGTTGCACATATGTTTAAGGGTGATTATGCTTTCATCATGCCCCCCTCCCCCTCCTTCTCTCAGATGATTGGACAAATGCTTCAACGATTTGTAAACAAAAGAATTATTAGAAGGTTTAGAGTTGTTTAGGAAAGCGAAGGCAATAAAAGAGCATAACAAGTCGGCATTAAGAGACATAGAGGTGATGTTGATCTGTTGGCTTACTTGTTGTGAAGTGTAACAGACAAGATATATCAAGCTGATTCCTTGACTCTTCTGTGTAGACACTTGGAAAATTCCTGACTGGACTTTTGGCTACATAGGGAGGGAGCTTCTTGTTTTTCCATTATTTTTAATGAAAAGTGTATATAAGGCTACAAGTATTATAGTAGTTGTCTTGAACTACATTCATATTTGACTCATGTCTATGTCTAGAAATTGCACATATCATGTAAGATTTTCATTAATCTCTATTGTGATTCAGTAATAAACCTTGCAAATGCACTTGCGAAGTGTTTACACTCCGCTCTCATTGGGCATGCATTACAATTTGGTCTGCTCTTTGTGCAGAAGACCTGCATGAAACATGAAACGCTTGCTGTTTATACACATAATACACATTCAGCACAAGTTATGCCCTTAAGAACAATTACTAAATACACACACAGTCACTCTCTTTGACCAATCAGTCCATTATGTACCTTTCCAAATGTTATCATTTGATAGTGCAGCTCATACCTGAGGTTATGCACATTGTTAGAATATGTTGTTAGAAACAAAAGAAGATTCTGCGGTGCATAGGAGGTATAAATCTTGGGGATTTTATAGTAGTGTAAAACAAGCATAAGATGGAAATAATAATCATAACGAAAATGCAATCTGATTATACAATGTCCTTTGATCCAGTGTACATAGTCGAGGCCACAAATATTTCTGAATTGATTCAAGCACTGGGTACCTGCAGAATGATAAATGGCTTAGAATGATGCAATGTTGAAAAGATTGATGAAGAGATGCATCTTTGGCACAACTACAAATGTCAAATGGCCAGGGTTAGGCCTGATTTTAGGCATGAACGTTACATATATGGGGTCGACCAAGGTTTACAGATATTCTTTTAACCCTAGGCTGCCTCAGGTTATCTTGTGCTTCATTGCATTTGATTGGTCTCAACTGGATATGCAATTTATTCCTGAAAGGAAACCCTGCTTGTGCTGATTGTATCCAGTATGAACCTAGCCATCGTGCATGCCTAATCATGGGTTGCTCTGATGCCAAATCATGATTGATCTGTGCTTGAGAGACTTACATTTCCAACAGGTGCAATTGAAGGGACTCAGGCAGTGGTTGAAGTGGCACCCATCCCAATCTCACACATATGCGTCCAACATTTGTGTCAACCTATAAAATAGTCAAATAGTCACATAATAGATTCTACTTATTTTCTTTTTGTAGTAGCTATTGCGCTTTTCTGATGATGAATCTTACTGGGAAAGCAAGATGATGAAGGGTCAAAAGGCGGACACACTCAACACTTTTCAATCCTAATCCTCGTATGCTTAATAGGTACTCCCTGATGCAAAAAGTATTTGGAATTAAAAAAAATTCCAATTAGTACATTCAGGGTGGGGAGGTTAGAATAGGAGCTTTGCAAGTTATATACATATAAATTAAGTTCCTACTAAGCTATAATAATATGATATTGACCTGAGACTTTTTTAGCTAAGTTGCTCATCTGTAAGTTTTATGGTATATTTCTCTTTTCCTTTTCTTTAAAAGAGGTAGGTTGACTCAACTCTTGACCTTTCTTTCTTTGACACTTGACAACTTCCAACTGTAGTATATATTGAAAATACATGGCATCTAATCATATTAACTGATAATTGCTAGAAGTTACAAATCTTACTTTGCTTTGTCTGGTGGAACATCTCTTAGCCATTCCAGGTCAATGCTCCCATGGTCTCGAACAATTCGGTTAAGGAAATCCTGCAAAAAGTAATTTTACCTTACTAAACTATGCTTGTAACTGCAGATAGATGGAATGAGGCTTTCATAGTTATGCTGCTGATGATGAATAGGCATATCACATTATAAATAAAAGGATGATTGGGCATGGTTCGTGCAGTTCAGACATGAAAGTGCTCAAATATACTGACTAGTCAAAAAGTTCACTTCTTCAACTCTACTGAACTATGATTATTATGAGGAGCGGCTGATACTGGACTTCTAACAGAAATTCTTTTTTGTTAATATGGAGTTGCAGATTGTACCTTTATTCTCTCTGCAAGCATATTATTCATTCCTCGTTCCCTGATGGTATCAGCAATTTCACTGACATCTGCACATCGAATTGCTTCCCAGTCCAATGAGTCCATTCTATCTCTGTTTCTTTCTTTCTTTGGATCATTGCAACATACCTGCTTTCTTAAACTATCCCAGTCAATAACCTTCTTCTTTGCTGTTGAGCCTCTTGCCTTCTTTACTTGTGATGTGTTGTCACTTGTTTCGGTAGATAGAATTTTAGAACCACAAGCTTCATCTTTTGAATTCAGTTCAAGTTCTGTCCTGTCTATGGGTATGTATTTACCCACTAAGCTTGAAACCTCAGTAGGGAAATTTGAATTTAATTCAAGTTCCGTCCTCTCTGTGGGTATATATTTACCTGTTAAACTCAAACTTTCAGCAGGAGCATCTAAAGCATCTCCTAAATGTTTGGGCAAATTAGAGCAGTCCTTCTGTGTTGAGTTTAAGATAGTTTGGGCTATTTCTTCAAGGTTCCTGAGCCCCGAAGCCTCAGTGATTTCGGATTCTAAGTCTGTACCTCTTGGTCTCTGCAAAAAGTTTACTGTCTGTCCAATATCTAACACTGAGCAGGTATCGGAAGTGTCACCATCTAATAGGCCTCCTATCATCTCTCCCAGAAGATTGTCACAGAAACCTCCCAGTTCAGATTCAGATGATATCTGAACGAGGTTGTTGCTTTTATATGTACATGAGTCACTTGCTGTTGCAATTTGATCACTGAGCAACAGATTCTCCTGAACTATAGTTTGTGTTACATTTTCTACTTCATAACCTATTATTTTTTCCGTACAGTGAATACGATTTGTCTCTGTTGTTTCATAAGCATTTGAAGGCAAAGAACATCTTCCCTCTTCTCCTAAGGCATCCATGAAACCAAGTATCACTGATCCAGATGACCCTTGACTTGAATGCAATTGATAATCACTGTAAGAGTTTTCGGGCACAGCTATAAGTTCCTGTGTTGCTTGTTGGTAACCAGAACTCAATGTATTGATGGGTTGGTATGAAGCATTAAGGCCATTTTCTTTGATGCAATCTCTCTTTTCAATTGCTGTGCATTCCAATTGGTTAGGCATACTTCCAAAAGCTTCTTTGAAGGGACAGCTCTCGTTTTCATGTGTGTAAAGTTCCTGAAACATTTTACTTCCTGCCATTTGTAAGAGCTCCGTGAAAGAAAGAAAGCCATCAGAATCATTGCACTTGACCCCTGTCATCATATTTTCTTCTTTGATGTTAGACTCTGAACTTGACCCAACTTGCCCAGTTATAGGAATAATGGAATGTGGAGAGTTTTCTGATGAAATGACTGAAATTTGGGAAAAAACTGTATCTTCCAATCCGTGCCTATCCTCAACATCTGTCAAACTAGCATGGTCTGTAATTGTGGCAGATGTTAATATTCCACTATCTGGTGATTCTTGACATAGTTCCTTTTCACAATCAGATACAACTAAATGTTTTGCTGCTACTGTGCTTCGTTCCATGGTGTTCTCAAATGATTCATTGAGGTTTGTAATTCCTTTAACGATAGCATCAGCTTCATGTTGAGTCATTGAACTTTGGCCTTCTCTATTGCCCCATTTGATGTTCTCATCTGAGTCCAGGATGCATGCTGCTTGCTCTTTTGTAGATGTGTCTGTTCCTTGTCCATGAGGTCCCTCACTGCTGCTCTGTGATCGAAGAGGAAATCTTGCAGCAAGAGCCATAAAAGCAGAACTGAAAATAGAAAAAGTATACAAATGTGAGAGAGAGAGAGAGAGAGAGAGAGAGAGAGAGAGAGAGAGAGAGAGAGAGAGAGAGAGAGAGAGAGAGGATGGATTACCCAGCAAGAGCCATAAAGGCAGAACTGAAAATAGAAAAAGTATACAAATGAGAGAGAGGATGGATTACCTTGAAAGATGGTCCGAGACATTTTGTGTGAGAAAGACACCAACAACAGAGTCCACCACAGATCCTTTCCACTGTGAGAAGCGCCTATCTCCTGCAGACCAAATTTGGCTTGATATATTAATTCCAGGACCTTACAAGCTTAAGTAATCACATGGATGCTAAGATATGCAAATTTGCTAGATACCAGATACTAAGGTTTTCTAGCTTCCGTATCTTCATTGCATGCAGAAACTGGAACTTCTTAAAAAAAAACTTTCTTGTCTTATTTGATGGGGTTGGTTTTTGAGGATTTTCACTGACGTTTGTGGACATGAAGAAGAAAGTGTGAATATATCATTGCTGGTGCTGAAGTATCATTTTTAAGAATCAATGTCTAAAATGTTTTTACAAAAAGGGTATGGATGGGGTTCATGCTACTATATGTATTATGATATAATATATGCAGAAACACTTGAAGTAATCATTTAAATGGGAATTCTTTTGGAATGAAAAAGAATACTAAGCTCATAAAGGAACTAACCAAAGTTTTTCCTTTCCTCATTTTTCTGCTTCCTATCCTTTTCCTTCTGTTTTCAGGCTCTCGTTGAGGATTGGGATGTGGGGGTCTAAACAAAGTAAAGGCCAGCTTCTATTGAAACTTGTTCCCTTGATCATTGCCTGGTTTGTTTGGGGAGAGCAGAATAGGCCCATCTTTGAAGGAAAGACATCACCCAATGTTAGCATCTTAGAGCAGATAGGCAATGACTTTGAAGGTTTTCTGGTGGAGAAATTCAATAGAAATTGGACAAGCATTTCTTAATGTGTACTCATTTTTGTACTTGCGATTATTCTAGTTTGAATCTTTATCCTTCTGGGTGAGGCCAATCTCAAATCCTCTTCGGTAAAGTTCTCTTCAATGTACTTTTTGTCCTTAATATATATATATTTGAGAGGTTATGTTTTCTCCTTTTCTCCTCATTAACTGGCAGCTGGTATTCATGGAAAATAAGTAGCTTTACTTGACGCATTTTGTTTCTAAGTGGTGTAAGCTTAGGCTAAGATTGTTTTGCATGCATCTTCATGCCTACGGCAGAATAGGATTAGAAGCATTTTGCTGAATGTTTGCCATGTGTTAATTTTACAAGGATCTTATCATGGAGATGGGAAGGAAAATATATGTTTGACATATTCTTAGCCGGGTGAAGCTACTGAACTATGATTACTCAATGAAATCTTACTCTTTGCCTCCCATTGGTGAAATTCATGCAATTTTTTTTCATAAAGTACCTTGCACGAGATGCATTCGAGCAATAAATGAGTCTGTTCGACCTCGAAAAATTCTCCTTTCTTCCTCCCACCATTTTTCTTTCTCTGCATCTGCTTGTTCTGTTCTATCGCTGCTTTCTTTCCACATTAGAAGCTTCCACACTCTATTTGTTTCTTCATCCAAGTCAACCTTGGCCCGAGGACGCCGTTTCTTGATTGGTTCAAGTGGTCCATAGGGAACAATTGTTCTGTCTCCACCATGGGGGACCAGCACCCCAACCATGTCAGGGTTGCTAGTCCCACTTATATTTAAACATACAAATTTCTGAATAATGTCTTCTATTGGATCCTTATATGGCACTACTGCTAGTGATGAGAAGCTCATTGCAGATGCTTCCTGAAAGCTAGTAGTGCTATCTAGAGAAGCAATACGTCTTGGCTTTAAAGAGGACTGGCAATTACTATCATATGCAGCATTCTGATCTTGCTGATGAACCTTGTTTGCATTAAAGTTGGACAGAGAATTGAGAAAACGAGTTGCTGATCCCTTCTCCTTGCGCTTCTTTCTTTTATTTATTGCATGGCTCTTTGTAATTTCGGCTTCCATGCAGGGTTGAGGACCATGGGAAACATTCTGTTCACTTTCTGCAGCCAAGGTTAAGGTTGGTAAAGTGCAGACTTGGAAGGACCCATGCCATTTCTTCTTGAACCTCATTTGACAGAGCACTGGTGAACCATTACCATCAATCACTCGTGGTTCATTATTGGGTCCTTCCTCTTGAGTATTTACAAAGGAAAATGGTTCCTCTGAAATATTTTGAGCCATCTGATTATGCAAAATAGCTAATTTGCCATGGCCTTGCTGTTTTTGCTCAATTCTGGACATACCTTGTAACTTAAAATGTGTTGTAGGGGCTTCATTTGCATTGCTGGATGTTACACGTTTGGCACCAGTATCTTGAGCTATGAAAGATGATTCAGTTGATCTGAATATTTCCACTTTCTCTGTCCTTTTTCTCTTGTAAATGTCTGGAACATGGCAGTCACTACAGTAATTGTTGCTGCTAATGTAAGAGAGCTTGCAGTTCATCAAATTCATGGGGCCTGGATGGGAAAAATCAATGTGACTATATTCTCTTTTTTCCCTTTTTCTCACTTGAATAGCTTTGGCCAACAGTACATGTTTCTGGTTATTTGAATTATGTATGGCTTTAGTTGCTGATTGAATATCCTGCAAGCCATAGAGTGGTCTGCTTTCATGTTTGTTATGGACAGCTGCAGTTGAATCATTGATGCAATCTGCTTCCTCGACATTGATATATAGAGGCATAGTATCACTGCCATCTGTCTCTATTTTGTTTTTTCTCATTGTGGTCTTCGTATTTACCCTTGTGATTGCTGTTGAAGAATTTGCATCTGGAGATTGAAGGCTTGAGTTTTCAGGCAATGACAAGTAATTCTCAAGCAACCTAGTCAATGACTTAGTAAGGTCAAATGCAAACCCTATAGGTGACTTTTCTACCACCAATTCCAGTCCTGGTGTAAGCTGCAATGTCGATTGGGATCCAGAACTAGCATCGCTGCCTGTAGACTTTTGTGTTTGAGACTTGTTTTGGCATGTGGGACTAAACTTATCTGAGACAATGCTTGCAGTGGCATTGGCTTCATTTGTAATTGATCTGTCTTGCTGAAATTGCCCCATGTTGGTGCATGCATCATCTACATGACTTTCCACGTTGAAATTTAAAGAGCACCTGCATGATTTTGGACCTGCTTCCCTGGATGCTGCAGTAGTCTCTGCTAAATCAGCTGAAGCTGTGACTGATGCTTTTGGGCCTGTCTTCCGCACATACTTTCTCTTTCCAGAGGGATTCTCTTTATTATTTGACTGCTTGGTTGTGACTGGCCTTGGTGCTCTCTCTGGTTTTCCTTCTGTAATTAGTCTGTCTTGCTGAAATTGCCCCATGTTGGTGCATGCATCATCTACATGACTTTCCATGTTGAAATTTAAAGAGCGCCTGCATGATTTTGGACCTGCCTCCCTGGATGTTGCAGTAGTCTCTGCTAAATCATCTGAAGCTGTGACTGATGCTTTTGGGCCTGTCTTCCGCACATACTTTCTCTTTCCAGAGGGATTCTCTTTATTATTTAACTGATTGGTTGTGACTGGCCTTGGTGTTCTCTCTGGTTTGCCTTCTGTAATGACTTTGGGTCTGTGCTTTTTTCTTCTAGGTGGCTTTGGCTGTGGTGTCTTAATTGAGACAATGCCATCGTCATCTCCCTTATTGAAAATATTGCTTTCCGGTGGGGTGGAAAATGCAGCAGATGGTGGATATAGGCAGTATGGGTGACCCTTACTTTCTTTCGTGGGATTTGGGGAAACAACTGATTTTGAATCATTTCTCTGTACTAAAGCATGGTCATTGTAGAATTCATTCTGTTTTCTCCCCTCATCGGCAATTGAGAGGGGTTCCTGGTTATTTGCCTTTCCACTTGTATCAATTGGGACTGCAAATATGCCATTCGGTATTTGCCTAACCTGTGCAGGTGTTCCTGGTGCTAACTGGAAGGATGTAGTTCTGTTTGAGGCCACATCATCTATGTTATTTTGTGGGCATGTCAGGTTACTGTTTATTTGTGCAGGTACAAGAAACCCACCTGCAGAATTAACAAATTCATAAATTCTCTTTCAAAACAAATGCAATCATTTCTCTGAACTAGTGAAATCGCACTAAGGAAAGAATATTAGAACTTGGGAATTCTTACTTTGATACATCTGTGGCAAGAGATTTTGGTTCATCTGCAGCAAAAGGGCTGTTGAATTTGAAGGTTGCTGGTTGCTTCCATTGATCTGTGTATGCATGGGTGTGCAATAGCTAACAGTATGGCTCTCACTCTGCGTTGCAACTGCAGCTGATGCCGCATCTGTGCAAGCCAATAACTGCACGAATGGCACATTGTTCCCCCAAGTGGCTACATCTTTAAATGGCTGCCCCACCAAGCTGTCTGGATGTTCTCTCTGGTAAGTCCCTTCTGGGCGCGTGGTGATATAATGCACATGCAGAGGCCGCCTCATCTGCTCTGGTTTCACTGGTGTGATTGGGATCCAAGAGCACTGTTCCCGGTGACTTTTCTTTTCCAAAACTGGAATTCCATTCCTAGGATCCATCTCTCTATACTACAAGAAATGAGGAAAGAGTGATCTTTTTTCTGTATCTTGCCTGTTTGATCATTCTGGGCAAAACTCCCCTAAAGTGGATAGAAAAGATTGAGTGTGGTGCAGGATCTTCACTGTTTGCAGCAAACCCACCTAAAGCTGCTTATGGCTTTCTTCTTCTCCTTTTTTCCAGTAGTATTTCACAAACCCCATTGTCTTATAACCTGCAAAAGAGGAAAAAAAGCATAAAGTTTATTTTTTTTCTCCCTCAGGAAGAGTTATCTGTCTAAAATTCATTGAATAATAGTGTCAAGCATAAGCAAGGAGTCAAGAATCAAGATTGAGTAGATTTTAATGAATATGAATTAAATCACAACTGGGGCTTTGATCCAACAATGATAAATACAGAGTCAGCTGGTGCCCACAACAAAGGCCAGTCTACTTCTTCTTCTTCTTCTTCTTCTTATTAATATTATGTTGTTGATGATAAAAGGGTGCCAAGCAAAAAAGAGGAGAAACAACAAAAGGAAAAAAAAATCAAAATTTTCAATATTTTTGTACATATATAGTGAGAAGAGCCACTTGATTTCTAAAGTGTTTAAAATGGAGAAACAAAAGGTAGCTGGAGAAGAGCTTCCAACATAGCAAAGCCCTCCCCATATTCATCTATCTTGGCCTCTGTATTTCCCAAATCTGACTTCAGAATAATAGAAGAAGAAGAAGAAATCAAGAAGAATGAAAGTTCTTTTAGGGACTGGGAAGAAGGTCTGACAACCCGATACGAACCCGATATCTGCAATGCCGAATTTTGCTACGGAGACGTACAGGAATTGTGTGAAGAAAGAGTCATCTTCTTTGCTTCGTTTTCGTCTTTCGCCGTTGGATGAGAGGGGAAAAAGGAATGAAGACGGATGAGTTGTATACGGAGAAGAGGTTTGTGTTCTGTGTCAGTCTTCCACAAATTAAGAGTTCATGATCCCTCCTTCCCTGACACAAATGTCGTCCATGCAGGGCAGATGGGTGGCTTGCATCATGAAGCGGTATCATTGACATTTAGAAAGCCATCAAATGGACGTTTTAGATGGTAATGAACGGTGGGCCATACAGATCCTGTGGATAGAATGAACTGAGTGGCTTTACGATCACACTTAAAACTATTTGTACAGTTCCGATGTAGGTGAAGGCACCTGGCAAAGTTGTGAGAGACGCACACAAGAGTTACTCCTTTCATACTTTAGCCGTGTTCATCAGCGTGGCATGCTTTCCATGCACGTTGCATGGCATGAAACGTTGTATCATTCAGGTCTTTTAGAGTACGAGACTAATTTTTAAA
This sequence comes from Chimonanthus praecox, assembly GCA_022113865.1. Taxonomy (NCBI): domain Eukaryota; kingdom Viridiplantae; phylum Streptophyta; class Magnoliopsida; order Laurales; family Calycanthaceae; genus Chimonanthus; species Chimonanthus praecox. Next base: position 14,161,543 of record CM039089.1, on the reverse strand, counting down.
ATATGTATAAATTTTTATTTCATGTATTTAATATAATATTAGCGTGTGGCTCACAATATAGATAAAATTATAGAAAATAATCTACACATATCTAAAAAAATTATAAGAAAGTGAGAGTTGAACTCAAGATAAGAGTTTCAAAAATTATAAAATTTATTAATTTAATATTAAATTATTTTTTAAAAATCTATATTATGACCTTTTAAAATACAAAAATGATTAGAAATACTCTTCTAAAATTATCTTGAGTGATATGCAACTTTGTTAAATATAATAAATGACCAACTATTTTAACACATGCAAAATCTGTTGGGAGATACGGGATAGAGTGAAATTCTTATTTTACTTATACAAGTGTACCGCTAATCAAGTACTGGTGTATCAAAAACACGCCGTTCTGCATTTATATATTCTACATATCGGTACACCGGTACTTGATGCGGTACACTGATAACGGTAAAATGAGAATCTTCTAACCAATTTTGCTCGTGTTGGGATGGATGTCCATAATAAATAAACGATGTAAGATTTACTTAATATTAAATTTTGATTTTTTGTTAAATTTAAATTTTATAAGTTTCATTTAAGAAATTTTTATTATTAACTAAAAATGATAAGCTTATATATTTATTTAATTGTTTACTTTTAATTTTAAAATTAAGTATTAATAGAATTCAATAAATTTTACTTTTTTATAATATAATAGTTCTAACTTGTTTATCTATATAATTTTCATAATTATTAAATAAAATTTAATGATCTTTAACGCTACTTGTCCGAATATTGGCCGTCCGCCCGTTGGATCAGCCCTTTATGAATTATGACCGTCGGATTGAAGAACCAACAAGATATAATCTTGCCTGTGGCAGAATAAAATGAGAGTGGAGAATCTGCGCACTCACTTCGATGTCCGTGCATTGAAAGATTGCTTAATGAATGAGATGATGGAATCCATCATAGGACTTTGACGGTTAAAATCATTTTAATCAAATTATCTTATTCTTCTACACTTTTATAAAATATATTGAATTTATCTTTTTATCTACTTATTATTATCACTTAAATGAAAATAAAATATATTAGTGTTTTTATTATAAAAATATCTATCAATTATCTTCACAATAATTTATCTTTTTTATTATTGTTATGTGAAAATTAACGATATCCATTACAGCAAAACAATGAAGTATGAAAAAAATAGATTGATTAAAGAAATGTAAATGAATATTTGAAGAAAATGAAATTCTAAATATTATTTAGGTTCTAAATTAAAATTTGAATCTAAAATTCATTTATTTCTATGTACATGTTTTTATCCTGTCATATTCAAGTCCAATAATTTACTAACATGTAAGAGGTATACATCATCTATAATCAGTAGTGATGTTTACGGTCCAGATTCAAATTGGACTTAAATAAAATTTATACCGACTTTATATTGTTGAATATGAACAAAAATTCAAGTTATGTCTAATTATAAATTGAGATGATGGGCATAGTTAATACTTTCTCTATCTCAATTTAATTGTCTGATGTGTATTTTTAAACTGTTTCAAAATAGTTGTATGATATTGTATATTTACAAATTACAAACACATGTAGATTCTCTCTCTATTTATCTATTTTGACTCTTGAAACCATCCTTAAAAGATTCAAAATTTTAAAATAGGATAACTAAAATGGGACAGAGGGAGTAATAATATTATATATTCAAATTTCACTCATGGGTGTAGCTCAACTAGTTAACATCTCACTTCAAGAAGCGGGAAGTGCCAAGTTCAAGCCCTCATAACCTAACCTGATGTACCTTAAGGACAATGGGTATCACCCATGGGGGTTTTACGCAGAGTTTTCCGCGGTTTCCCACACATAAATTAAAAAAAAAAAAATTACTTAAATTGACATATTTATAATATTACTCATAAAGCAAAAAAACATTATTTAAAAAGTTCTATTATAAAAATCCAATTGAAAAAGGGACCCCCTAATTTGAGTGCAATTTTACTTCATAATATGAAATTCTGGGATAAGGTTGAATTAATTTTGTTTATGAGACTTCTATTAAAAAATTATCCGAACAAAATTATCTATCGAAGAGATTAGATATCACTAGATTAAGATACCTAAAGGTCTTTTAAATTGACCATGCATGTTAGTGTACAACAATTCAATTAAAAATTGCCTTGATGCACGATGATTGTTGAGATTGAGATTTAATTTTCTTTTTGAGAAAAATGAACTTTTAATATAAATTTAAACCAATGCTACTATTTATAAGTAGTTTCTTTTTTACCAAAGTGCCTAAGATTTTTGGAGTGTCGTGTGCAAGCTTCTGTACCAACAGACACCAAATAAATGTACAAGTAGTGGCCCTTTGAGGTGGAGTGGAAATTAGACTTAGGACTCTTACTTTCTGAAATAGATTCCTGACCATCATTCCAACAAGGGGTTCGAAAAAGCGCCAAGGCCGAGATATCGGCCGATAAAATTCTCTCTTCTTTTGTATTTTTTTTTAAATATCAGTATTTTTTAATATATTTTATTTTTTCTAAATTCAAAAATAAATAAAAAATCCAAAAGGAAGCTTTTTTTTTAAAAAAAAAAATGAAAACGAAAATATCGGCCAAGATATCAACTCGGGCTCACCACCGTTTTGATTTTTTTTTTTTTTGTAAATACTGATATTATAGATATCGGCCAATATCGGACCGATATATATTGCCGATATATCGTGTACGGCTGATACAATACGTATCGGCCGATATGATAAGTCACTTAAAACCCGTATCATATCGGCCGATATTTGCACCGATGGTTCCAACTCTTTTGAGTTTACTGTTTATAAGTAATTAAATTCATTTAACTATTCATTATGCAATATTTATATGATTAGCTGAATATGCAAGATTACAATATTATAAATTGAAGTTTGATTGAATTTTTTTTAAAACAAAAATGCTAAATTAGGAGAGAAAGGTTATTATAATTTTTTAGAAACTCATGAGGTCTAAATCATTAATTTAAAATAAGAAATAAATGGACTAAAAAGGGAGAAAAGTAATAAATAAAAAAGAAAGCAGATCATTTCTGATATATAGAGTTTGTATTGAGGACCAGTGGTTTAGGATCGCCTCAAGATTTATTTCATGCAATCTTGAAACACCTTTGTGCTCGGAATATTTACTTCTTTTGAGTTCAAGTAGCCCTAGCCATATCACAATGGAATGACTTAATTAACATTAATAGGCAATATAGGAGAATTAATTTGATATAAATTAGATAATTAATTTCTAACGAGTTCATTTAGTTGATGACATCAGTTAGTTGAAAAGGCTATAATTTCTAATAAAAAAGTTTATCAGAACTTAATTGAACAAATTATTTTAAATATAATTTAATTTTTTAAAAATTTAATGATTAACAGAATTTTTGTTTAATTCAACAGACAACGTATCACAAAAATAAGTTTAATCTTTAAAGTTCAAATTGGATGTAAGTTAATTAAAAATAATAATAAAAGGATAAAGAAGACATAAATGTAATTTCAATGAAAAAGGTTATTAGTTCACAACTAACCAATTCGAATGGATAATTTTCCAACTTTTTGATGTGGGGATCTGGACTGAACTACTACCATTTCGGCTGTTCTTAAATCCTTATTTTTTACATGCTTTCCTAAAATAAAAGCAATAACAAATTGACCTGCCAATGGATTGGGTCGGCTCAATTTTATTTAAGTTGAGGTAAACCATCTTTAATTCATTACTTATTTATTTATTAAATGGTTAGTCAGTTTAAATCTATTTCAGGTTAGTGTTACAAAATTCTAAATCCATATCTATTAAAATTACTCAGGAAATAAGGTCGAGTCAAATTTTGCCAAAGTCTAATTCAAAGTGGACTTGATAATAGGTCAGTCAAATTGATTCAGTTTTGAGTTCGGATCAACAACTCTCAATCAAGGTGCTGGTGCACTTCAATTTAGACCAGTAACGAGAGTTATCATCAAAGAGAGCAGACTGAATGAAGTAATGAACAAACCCATCCAGTAACTTGGAGATACTGATCAACAACATTATAAAAAAAGTTAATGACAGCAATGAAAAACAATAGAATGACAGTTTAATTGTCTTCTGCGGTTTCATTAACCCTGGCTTCTTAAGGGTTATGTATGGACAACTCTGTTTATATCCACATTATCATCTGCTAATGACACTTAAGAATAATGTTCTGGGCGTAATCATGTAATTGGAGGCACATTCTTGCACTCCAAAATCTACCATTAACTATCCAATGATGGATTAGATAATGATGAATGACAGTGATGTCATTGGACTCTGGCTTATGCAAGAGCATGTCCACTGTGGTGCTGATGAATAAGAAATGTACCAATCAACAGTCTATGAACAGTATTGTAGGCTATCTGAAATAGAAGCACTCACTTCAGCTTATTCCCACAATATGATCTATTAATCCTTTAAATTAGACCTCACTGACATCTTTTCTAAGAGCACCACCTCAGACCATGCAGATAGGTTGGTTAGAACGGTCTACTACGAAAAGTGGTCCTACCAAAGGTTAACCTAAATGGATAACTCTGGTTGTACAGGCCACAAAGGTTTAACAGGGTCTCTCCAATGGTCGAGTGCAACTCAAAATAGGGTCAAATAAGATAAATATCCAATTCTAAGGGGGGTAGTGGGTGTAAGGGAGGAAAAGGATTAAATGTGGAATCCATAAAAGGATCTCAACAAGATCTCATTTTAAGAGATCTCAATGGATAATTTCCCCATTCTACATGTCACACCATAAAAGTAAGTACAATGAAATTTCCAAACTATGGATGTTCATTAGCTTAAGAAGCATGCATGAGATCTAATTGAATGATTTATCCAATGACGCAGAGAGAGAGAGAGAGAGAGAGATGTAAATAGTACCCAAATCACATATAGCATACAAATAAGAGCCACAAGATACCTATCTGGGCACAGGCAAGCGTCCTGTTATCGTTTCTAATACACATAAGGCAATATCCTCCATGGAACAAGCTTGCAGTACTCCGCCCAGACTTCTTTATACTTTTGAGCACAACGAGCTTCATCCCGTCTTTCTCTCCAGATGAGCAAAATGAGAAGATACAATGGGTAGAAGTATGGAATTAAAGAGCTGCATCAAGGATAAGATTTTGGCTGAAAAATCATGGCCCATAAGACTTTTTGGAAAAAAAGTTGAAACAACTCTCAACTACATAATACATGAATGAATGCCAATCCAAGTCACCCAAATCATGGGACCTAAATGAAAGCAGTTAATAACAAAACAATCAATCTAAATTTAATTGGTGAGATGGATGATAGAGATCATCTAATAGAATGTCTTTGCATTGAGGGCCATGATTTTGACAGTCAATGTTGGCATCTATGCCACATCTACCATGCATGAGTTTTACATCCCAAAGTGGTAGTAGCAATGTTATTAGTAGTAATTTAGAGTGAAAGAGTACCAGAATGTAGGTGTGCCAAGGAGTAAAATGATGGTTTCTTAAAAGAGAAAAAAGTTTAAAGAGTGAGAGAGGATGGATCCAATCCTCTAATGAAAACTATACAGCAGAAAACTTACCTAATTCCACAAGGCAAACTAAATGATAAAGCAAGCAGCAAGTCGCCAAGGTAATTGCAGTGCCTAGCAACTCCCCTGCAACAGAACATGTTCGCATCATTAGGATTGTTTGTGTGTGCATCTCTAAAACAGTGAGGTACATGACAGTCAACATTTATTCTATGAATGATGGGCCATGCGATGAAGAACCTAAAATTTCTCAAAGTAGCCCCACTACTGGTTCCCAAAAATAAACGCTGTTTGTTTTATGGTTTTTTTTTTGGGAATTATCGTGACGTATCCCCACCCTACATTGGAGGTGAGATCAATCCCCACAGATGCACAAAACACCCACAAGCCTCATGTACTAGGTTAGTCCAAGAGAAATAAACCCAAGACCTCTGGCCTAAGCATAGAAGCTCATACCAATTGAGCTACACGTGCGGTTTGTTGAAGTCATGAATCATTAGATGAATAACTAAAATTTCTTTAAATAGCCCAACCACCATTCTAGTACAAAGACAAAATATCATTCATTTTAATTGTGTTCATAAAATATAAACCAATTTTTTTTTCTAGAAAAATAATAATAATTTTCTCTAACATTAAACAACACATAAAGATGGATGTGGGATTCTGCTTTAAATGTGTCTTTTCCTAGTACTTATAGAGTCTATTGCAACAAAGATGCTAGTCAGTGTTGGACGCTTTCTGTAGCTCCTATTTGCCTTGTTTGGATTGGCTCTCCTCACATAGATATTCTGATCTGGTACTTTCTTTCCTGAACTTTTCCTTACTTCCTTGCTGTTGTTTCAACTACAGTAGCCTCATCTTCACCCTTTTCTTGCTATTTCACATTTGTCGAATCCCTTTCTCAGGTTTCCTTCCATTATAGAATCAAGAGGTCAAAATTCTCCTTGTACAAGACTTAGGGTGGCTTCCTTGAGTGAGAGGAGGGTAGTTCGCTCAGTGATGGATGGGATTCATTTTAAGAAAATGAGGGTTAAGCGGTTTGGTTGGAGAGAGACTTTACTCTAGAGGAAATTAAGGTGGCCTTGGACAACCTAGAAGGGGGATAAAGCTTCAAGCTCTGATGGTTTCAATTTTAGATTTATTAAAAGTTGTTGGGAGATGGTAGACCCAAATTTCTTCAAGGTTTTCAAAGAGTTTCACGATAATGGCATTATTAATAAGGGTTAGAAAAATTCTTTTGTAACCCTTCTGAAAAGCAATGGGCAGTCGGAGTTATGACTCATTAGCCTAATAGGTTGTGTTTACAAACTACTAAGGTCTTAGCAGAAAGACTGAAAGAGGTCTTACCAAACTGAACCTAATGATGTACATGATATTCTAGGGGGTTTCTTATCTAGAACTAGTAGGGAACCAAATGTGGAACCACCAAGATCAGAAGGTGTTATCCCGAATCATAGAGTTGGGTCTGACCCATCCCAGCAGAATCCTGTAGAAACCTTGTTGATTACGTTGTTAGGTGTGGAAGAGGGAGATAGACCGTTTACTAGGAAGGGTTCGATTCAATAGAATCCTTGTAGGACAAGGTCTCTTGGTTAGAGAGACAATTGGAGGAAGAGATAATGGAGGTGTTAGGGAGTGTCAATGGGGATAAAGCTCCTGGGCCTAATGGTTTAATTTTAGAGTTTTAAAGAGTTGTTGGGGGATTCTCTAGGACGATTTCCTTAATTTTTTCAATGAATTCCATAGGAGAAGAATCTTGAACAAGGACCTGAAGAATTGTCTAATTTCCCTAATTCCAAAAAAGGAAGGGACTTCGAAGCTTTCTCACTATAGGCTTATAAGTCTAGTTGGGTGTGTTTATAAGCTTCTAGACAAAGTCCTAACTACGAGACTCGGGCCTGTCATTGGTGAGGTAATTGGTGAAACACTAGGGGCATTCACTCAGGGGAGACAAATCTTAGACGGAGTAATGATAGCTAATAAGATTATCCATGCTAGATGCAGGGATAGCTGGAGTGGTGTGATGTTGAAGTTAGACATGGAGAAAGTATATGATCACGTTAAGTGGAATTTTGTGAATTACCCTTTTATTATGATGAAAAAACCTCTCTCCGAGTATAAGAGCATTGGGTAAAACTCTAGATGCACACAGGCCCTCGCAAGATACGGGCATTGGGTGAGTACTGGACTTGAACTTGGGACCTCTGGTTCCTGAGCTAAAGTGCTTGCCAGTTGAGCTACCCCGTGCGAGGTGTGGATTACCTATTTTGGAGGATGGGTTTTGGTCCCAAGTGGAGGGGTTGGTTAAGGGCATGTGTTCAAGGTTCAACACATTCCATCTGGTGAATGGATCACCGACCAATCCAATTAGAGCAACTAGGGTTTTAAGACAAGGAGATCCACCATCCCCATTCCTTTTTACAATGGTAACTAAGGTCCTTAATGGTATGATGTTGAAGGCCAAGAACATGGATTTAGTTAAAGGCCTTGAGGTCTCCTTAGGTAATTTATCAATAACCCATCTTCAGTTTGCGGATGATACTCTTTTGTTTTATGAAGCTTTTAGGGAGGAGCTATTTGGTGTGAAAGTTGTTTTGAGTTGGTATCTGAACTTAGGTAAAAGCAGTATAATTGGTCTGGGCTTGGAAGCTGAAGATGTGGAGTCATCAACAAGAGAGTTGGGAAGTGGGGTGTGTAAAACCCCATTCACTTATCTAGGCTTGTCGGTTGATGGCAATCCTAGATCTAAATCCTTCTGGAATCCTATCACAGAAAGGGTCACTAAAAGACCGAATGCCTAGAGCAAGACTTACCTCTCTATAGGAAGTAGGTTGACTCTAATTAAATCAGTCTTGATGAATCTCCCCACATATATTTTTTTCCTCGTATGAAATTCCCAAGGGTGTAGCAAGGAAGCTAGAAAAACTTCAAAGAGACTTTCTATGGGAAGGTAAGGGGTTAAAAGGGATAATCCATTTGGTGAAGTGGGAAGAGATCATGGATATAAAGGAGAAAAGTGGCTTGGGGATTTTTAGCGTCAGAGATAGGAATCATGCCTTGCTTTGCAAATGGTTATGGAGATTCTCATCAGAAAATGAAGCCTTGTGGAGGAAGGTGTTGGTAGCTAGATATGATGAAGAGAATCCTAGAGGTTGGAAATTAGGTAGTAGGGCAGCTAGGGAGGGTTCCTTGGTGGTGAGAGCTATAGTTAGTTAGGGAATGGAGGGAAGAATAGGTGAAGCCTTTTTTAATGGAATTAAGGGTTGGTGGGTAAAGGAAACAGAGTATCCTTCTAGAAGGATAGTTGGGTGGGAGAGAGGCCCTTGGGGAGGTATTCTCTAGGCACTTTAAACAGAGCTCTAAACAAGAATGCCCTAGTTAATGAATATACAACGAGAACAACGGTGTGAAATAATGGTCCATTTCTTTCGGAAGGACCTTAAGGGATTTTGGAAAGGTTCCTAGGGGAGAATCAAATATGGCTAGAGGACAAGAACAAATGGATTTGATCTATTGATCTATCAGGGGTTTTTTCGGTAAAATCTATTCTTAGGACGTCATACTTTACATGCCTATATTCTCTGCCTGCTTGCAATTTCACCAGGAACAATAAGAACCCTCCTAGGATTCAACTCTTTGTGTGCGCGGCTTTAAAGGGCAAGATTTTAGTTAGATGCAATCTCAAGAGGAGAGGAATACTATATGAAGGACCTTCAGAGTTGAGTATGTTATGCAGGGAGGAAGATAAGTCAGATGATCACTTGTTGTGTAGATGCCAATTCAAGGGGGAGGTTTGGCGCCTATTCTAGAACCATTTGGCTGTTCATGGACCTTAGGGAGATGTGTAGGGGATGTCATTTCGAAGGTCCCTTTATAGGTAGGCATAGGGTGGAGTGGAGATTAGTCTCAACAACTATCTTTTGGGCAATTTGGAAGGAAAGGAACGAGAGAATTTTTGAAGGTAAAGCGGGGATCATAAGAGAGGTAATTGCAATGGCTAAGTGGCATCTGGTAGATTGGCTCTCACTTTGCAAGGAGTTTGTTGGGTTATCACTAGAGGAATTCTATATGTCATGGGAAAGGTGCATGAAGGGGGTTAGAAAGGGTAGGAAACCCAAGGTGAGGTGATCAAAACCTGCTCAAGGTTTTTGCAAATTCAATGTGGATGAGGCAGTGGGAGGTAATCCTAGTCCAGCAGGGAGAGGGGGAGTGATTCATGGTGATAGAGGCAAGATGTTGTTATCTTTCTCTAAGCCTTTAGGGCTTATGTAACCAAATGAGGAGTTGAGAGCGATTAAGAGAGCCCTTCATATTTGGTCTAGATTTGAGAATGGTAACCTCATTGTCGAAGGTGATTCTACTAATGCCATCTCTAGGTTAGTAACAGGAAGGAACCCCTTCGTGGAAATTGGTAAACATTGTTTGGGACATCGGGAGGTTGTGTAGCCATGGAGGAATCACCTTCACACATATAGCTCGGTCTATGAACAACATTGATTTCCTAGCTAAGGTTGGAGTGCAAAAGCAGAGGACGGCATTGCAGTTTTTCTAATCTTGGGTTATTTTGAGTGTATGGAGTTTTGGGTTGTGTAATTTTCTTTTACTTTTTTGTTATTTATCTTTGGAGCAATGTATATATGTTCCCATAGCTACGTCTCTTTGTACCTTTTTCTAGCCTTGTATAACCCTCTTATACTAGGCAGCTTCTTCTCTTGTACTTTATTATTTTAATGAATGAAAATTACTTGTCACCGTTTCAAAAAAAATTTGACCCTCTTAGAGGTTTCCTTTCAGCATGTCAAGAGAGCAACTAATAGTAGCGCATTTTTAGGCTAAGCATGGGGTTGATAGGATCTGTACTCTCTAATAGACTTTTCTTTGGATTAGTGGTTGTTTCTTTGTGTACAAAGTGAAACAGGCATCTATATTCGGCATGGCATGCATCTCAGATGCTGTGCCTTGTCTCATACATGCTCTTATACTCTCATGTTAATGAAAGTTTATTGTTTTCTTGAAAGAAAATATTGAACAAGACCAGCTGTTTCAAGCTAGTATCCATCTGTTAACTTTCTTTTTTTAATATCTATAAATCGAGGAACACAAAACATCGTAAAGAGATGTCAACCTTTGAACTACTCATCTAAAAGAAAATATGGTGATTTCAAAAAGAAGCAATCTCTCAAAACAAACAGCCTGAGTATAAGACCATCAGAACTTACCAGTAACCTGAAGCAAGCAACTTTCCTCCAATAACTTTTGGTGGCTTACCCCATATATGGGCTTTAGGGTTCTTCTTGAATATGTGTTTTTGCTTGTTAGCTCCTCTAAAAACTCGATATCTGAACCACAAGAACATTGACAGGTTGAGAAAGCTTCAACATATCACTAGACACGCAAGACTATCACTGAGAAAGAAAGACTAAACACAACTGCAAGTTTGCTACTTCAGTAAGTTTTATTTAAAAAATGAATAAAAACAATGCTGCGACTTGAGAAATAAGAGAAATTTACCCAATCAGAAAGACTAAGCAATTGGCAAAAATGGCTGCTTTAGTTAGCTCCACTTTGTTAACCAAGAGCCACCAGCCCTGGACATGATAAAATGTCAATAATCTGAAAAGAATCATAGACAATACAAAGAAAAAGATGAACTACATATTTTGAAATTCAAGCTACGTATCTCCATCAATTCATCATCATCATCGAAGTCATTTATCAATTAATCTAGAGTTGACATTTGCATTTAGATTTGACATGTTTCTTTTCCTATGGACTGACTGCCCGACATACGTAGGGACTTGAACCCACACCCTTGAAGTTGCAACAACAAGCACTTAATGTAATACCCCGTGTGTGTGGGGGTGTGGGAGAGGAGAGAAAATCGCTAGGGGCGTGAATTCCTTGTCCCACATCGCCTAGAGTGATGGAAATTCCCTCGTATATAAGATGGAGCTTCTCTCCTTCTAGCATAAGGTCTTTTGGAAACAATATTGGGTTGGCTCGCCAATGCAAAGTCGTGCGGTCCGTGCGCGTGGTCCCAAAGAGGACAATATTGTGCTAGAGGGACAAGTTGTTACAAATAGTATCAGAGACAAGTTCAACTCTCTGGCCTGTGGAAGGGACATAGTCAGGGACGGCTCTGGTCTTAAAGGGGGTGGATTGTAATACTCCTGTGTGTACTTAGGCACAGATGGAGAGAGAAAATTGCAAGGGATGAGATTCCTTGTCCCACATCGCCCAGGGAGTGGAACTGACGCTGGTATATAAGTAGTAGCCTTCCTCCAGAGCATGAGGCCTTTTGAGAGCAACCTTGAGTTGGCCCTCCAATTGAAAGCCGTGCGGGCTGTGTGTGAGGCCCAAAGTGGACAATATCATACTAGCCGGACGGTCATTACACTTAACAACTCAAGCAATTACCTCAGAATAAAGTCAATGTCATTCTCAAGTTGTACAAGCTGAAAATTTGGGGGTTTTAACTCCATAGATGCAGTAAATTGAAATTGTTTACTGCACCATTATGGCAGTACATGCATATGCATGAATTAAGATGAACAGGTACTGCTCTTAACAACATAAATCTTCTTCCAGTCATTACTGTATCGCATTCACCTGAATAGATTGAACAGCAACATGCAATATTCTTTACACTACAATTTTAATGGGCTTGTAGATGGTACCATAAGGTGTTTACAGATCGAAATTACCATTCCAAAATTTTCTACTTATCAAGGTCGGAACCATTGTTTGAATGAATGTGTGAGAACAATCATCAATGAGAAGCACTGGTTTGTAGCAGTGAGTATTTGGAAGAATGGGTGTGAATGTGCGTACATGATTCTTTTATAGTCTTCCAGGATACTGTACCATTGAGAGTTGACTTTCCTTGCATAGTTTTTCTTTTCTTTTCTTTACCCTTTCAGAGTGTAGGAAAACCTCCATTTAAAGAGTATGTATGTACTCTTTTTTTTTGAAAAGTCAGTATGTATGTACTCCTTTGAATCAAGGAATGAAAATACAATTCTTCTTCTTCCTCGAATCTCTTTTTCAATTACTATCTTGGTATGAAGAGCCAAACCATGTTTTTTTCCGGCCACTACTATTCATTCTACTGCTCATTGTAGAGTGGGGCCTACTGCAAGATCTGATCTACAAAATGGATCTTTCTTGAAGCATACTTCCTGCAAGGATTATTCTTATTTTCTCAAGAATTTTACTAATCCTTCAGGTCAGTGAAAATTATATTTTTCTTCTTCACAAAAATCTGAAAATTGGTTGAATTGGTGAACATTAAACCAGAATAAGAAAGGATGGACTTGCAATGGACAGCAGATGAAAATGTTGAGTTCTCAACTTCAAAGACAGCACTCATATTATCAACTGAAAATTCTAGCAATTGCTTGAATTCCCACATGGATGTAGCTCAATTGGTTAACCTCCCGCCTCATGAAGAGGGAGGCGCCAGGTTCGAGCCCCCATGGCCTAACCTGGTGTACCCTAAGGGTAGTGGGTATCACCCATGGGAGTTCTACGCTGGGTTTCCCGCAGTTTCCCACGTAAATTCAAAAAAAAAATCTGAAAAATTTCCTGAATTGGTGAACATTAAACCAGAATAAGAAAGGATGGACTTGCAATGGACAGAGATGAAAATGTTGAGTTCTCAACTTCAAAGACAGCACTCATATTATCCACTGAAAATTCTAGCAATTGCTTGAATTCATATCAAACTACTAAAGAAATTGTAATTTGAGTTGTACTACAAAAACAACAAAACTATGTGATTGAAATATGAGATAGATACTGAATGCCTATATCGATGTGCAGTGTTTTCCACATTCCAAAAACATCTTCAAAAGAATAGATAGAATGAAAAGGAAAGAAAAGAACAGTGACATTTGAGAAGGGGCGCAAGGGCCACAGCAAGTAATTAGTCCCCCAAGAAGGCCCATGAAAGTTGAGAAGGGCTTATACAACAGCATGTAATTTAACACACGTAGAATATTGGAAACCTGTTTTTCAATACAAGGAGAGAAAAAAAAATTATTCACACTTTCTAGCGGAAATGATATAACTTGCCTGTATACTAAAAGTGAAAGGAATCCAGGCCAAATCTCCAAAGATCAACATGAATCCCAACCTCTCTGCAATAATGTCCCACCTAAAAGATATCCATATTCATTGTAGTAAGTGAAACTGCTGACAAAATTAGATGGTTTCGAAGAAATTTTTACCAACTCTGCATTCAATAAAATAAGATCAAGAACAATAGTGGGGAAAACCATCTACCAAGTGAATAAGAGGATATCCACCACATACACACAAAACACAGGATAATAACTTTGATTGTTAAAAGAGTTAGGCCACATAATACAAGCTTGGTGGGCCCCACTAAATTGTGTGCTGCACCACAAACATGGCTTGATAATCTAATACATAATTAAACAAATAGAATCACATAAAACATGTAATTGAAGTACGAACTTATCTGTGTTGGGACCAATGAGAATGAAGACACTTAATCCCAACATCAAAAGACAAATCACAAGTAGAAAGCTCTACATAGTTTACAGCCCTTGATTCAATGGACTAGATGGGCACCATTATGGAGCAATGCCTCTCTTTTTTTTTAGCGGTAACAGGAAAATTATATTAATAATGAGAAAATTACAAGTGTTGGGTGTAAAAGAATTAGACCTAAGAAAAGGAAAAAAACTGTACACACATTTACAATATGAGCCCCAGAATTCTATAATTACAGTAAACCACCCACAAGTGCAGAGTTCAACTCCCTTAAGTCAAAGGAAGAAAGCCTCCTCCTAACCCCTATACACTCCCCACTTTGCTAAAAAGTCTGCGACTCCATTTGCTAATCTCATGACAAGTGAGAAAGAGATCTTCCAAACATGTTCCTCCCTCTTCGAGTTAGCTAACTATCCCACCAAATGATACTTGGTGAACTAGATGTCAGGGGAAGATAGTGGCCCATGCCATGAATTTACACATAATGGCCAAATGTCAAACAGATGGAAAGCCCAGGCTTATACATATATGAATTAGGTGGAAAAACAAGTTAGCTTCCAAGTGTAAGGGTCAAGAGATATGGAGGGAGATGACCCAATTATCCCCACTACATTGGCCCTATGCAAGTGGGCTACATTTATGGGCCTAAGTGAGCCCACTGCTTCAGGAAGGAACTACAACAGAAACATATATAGTTGAGGAAGAATAACCTCACCAAAAGGAGCACCACAAAGCAAATCCAAGCCCAAGAAATTGAAACTCACAACTCAAGGACACTTCAAATACTTGACCAAACCCAAAAGTCTACCACATTCAAGTGAACCAAATAAAAACTCATTATGTAACAACTTTAGAAAATAGCCATTACAAATTTAAAAAATTAAATAGATACAATGGTCAGTTGTAATTGAAATTGAATTCAAACTACTTACAAGATACTTCAGATGCATATACTTCAACTTCTTAAGAAAATTGAACAGAAATTGACTTCCTCTTTTAAAACACACACACACGTCTTGTGACTCTACTCAATCAATTTTTTACTCAACTCCACAAATTTTATTGAATTTGACTCAATTCTTAATAAAATCAGATTGTGCCAAGACAACAGTAGTTGAATCAGATGAATACAGTTTCAAGTTTGACCCAATGAATTGTTAAAATGAGTGCAGTCCGATTACAACTATAACATGAAGAAATATTGAAGCCTAAAAAGCCCATAATATGACAAATGGAGAGAAGAAAAGAGGAATCTAATCTCCAATATACGAATTCTTCTCTCAAGCTTTAAGAAGCAAATGATGTAACTGATTTTTTTCCCAATACAAATGAAGAGACTGAAAAAAAAAAAATCTACAAAGACCATCTTTGGAATTTTACTCATCTCACCAGCCTTGAATCTTGGGGATTGGGGGCTCATTTGGTTATTGTTTTGGGTGGACCACTTGTTGTATCTTTTATTTCTTTTTATGTTTATTTTCCTTGTTGGACATGAGTATATATCTCCTATACTCGGATCCCTACTCTTGTAATTTCTTTTATTTTAATGAGAATTTGTCGTTAATGTTTCAAAAAAAAGAAACTGATCCTTCACCGATTGAAATGAGAGACACATTTGTAGTCCAAAAATTCCCTTTCCCAATTGTTGAACGTAGTATACTTGTTCCTCTAGAACAGTATATCATCCTTTGCTCTTCTTTAGATAAAATTAAGCCATTACATATCAGAAGGGAAAAAAATAAAAATTGCAAACTTACGTTGACGTCATATACTCCTCATAAAAGAAGTAATCCAGAATGTATAACTGAAACACAGACAGTGAAAAGAGACCTCAGTAATCCAGTTGATACATGCGTATTTTCAACTGAAATATTACACTAGAATATCCAGATTACCACTGAAAAGAGTTGATAAAGGATCATAGAAGGGCTGAGGTTGTCATCATGGATGCTTTTGGCTAAAATAGAAAGATTAATGAGTAGCCACCCCATCATTCCAGCTCTAACGAAGAAAAATCTACAGAGAAAGATATGAACAAACACTTTATTGTCAGAAAAAAGAGAGAAGGCTCAATGAAGAAAAGACGATAGTTCATTTTAATATCTTAAACCTCATCAGCATATTGGGAATCATAAGGTTTTGATTTCAAAAATAGTTACTTCCATGGAAAACCCAATCAAGTCAGTCTACTTATATGTGGGTGTGCATATAAGTATGTATGTATGTATGTATGTATAGTATATATATATATATATATATATGTAGGCTCACTCGCACAACATCACACGTGTGACGATGGAGTTCTAGTCGATAATGACGATGATGATGAAGGTAAACTCTCAAGAATCAACAATCAAACATAAAAGGGTTATCAACAATGGATTGCAAAGCCAAACAATTTCACCAATCAATTGGTTGGCTGAACTGGAAAGATTGTATTCCATGTATATAGTCAATGAACTTCTACAAAGTTAGCTTTGTGAAAGATATTATAGGGCTACAACTCAAGCGAGCCGGCTCAGGTATTGAGCACTAGAGCGTATCCGAGCTTGGGCCCAAATTGCAAGTTAATGGACTAAGACCGAACTTGGGCCTGGGTTAACCCAAATTAGTCAAACTTGAGTCTAACCATTGTATTTGTATGGCCCAAGCCCGAAATGTATATACAGCTTATTCGGGTTCAGGCATCTTTGGGTCTAAAGTGGATTTTTTTGCATTATTCTATAGATAAAAATTATATTTACATAAATTTTATATTTACACACAATATCAATTAAAGAAAATTAGATTTACAAATGTGACTTAAATTCGAGCTTTTGGGCCAAACTCAGGCTTTCATGTACGAGGCCTAGGCCTGACCCAAAATGAATCCGACTAAAGCCTAGGTCAACCCAAAGCCAGTTTTTTTGGGGTTTTTCATGTGGTCCCGAGTTAAGCCTGAAGTTGCACCCCTAGATATGTAGTGTGTAGCACAATAGGTGATACTAAGAAAACTAAGTAGGGTTTCACATACTTGAGATCAGCTCCCATAAATTGAGGATTCAGTTGTATCCCATACCACCTATTCAAAAAAGAATAAGGATATGAAAGTTAATAATTCATCTTTATATATCATTTATGAATCACAGTTAACCAAACAGATATCCCACTATTCAAAAAAATGTATATGTATGAATTAGAGGTTAAATAGAAAACACCTCCATGCCATAAAAAATAAAAATGAAAGAAAAATAAAAAAAAAAGTTAGACCAACAGACAACAATGAAAAATCAGTTACGGTGCATCCATAAACAATGCATGCAAGAATGTTTTTGAAGATGATATAGATAGAGAAACAAATGTATTATCATGACAATCCTTTCTTGGTGCTCCAATAGCCCTCAAGTGACAGACATTTTTCCCTTTTCATCTTTTTAATAGGTAAAAAGTAAGATTAAAAGCAATCAATGTTAGAATTAATGAGAAAAAAATGACACTAGAATATCTATTGAAGAAGGTAGTTATTCGTGCTACAAAAAATTTCCTCACATAAAATTCCTAATGTCGCAAGATGAGCATTATGCCCCCACCCAACCCAAAAAAAAAAAAGGTGTCCACTAACAGAAAATAAGAAGACAAAAGTAACGAAAACTTTATCAAAACAATTAGAATTACCAATGACATGAAGCTAGGGTATTCAAAGCAATTCTAAGATGTTTTGAGCTGGTGTCTAGTCTTAGAATTAACATTGGCAAGAGCACCCTAATTGGTATTGATGTAGAAGGTGAACTCCTCAAGGAGAAGGCGGAGGAAATAGGGTGTGGTACCGGGAGGTTCCCTTCATCTATTTAGGATTACGCGTGGGAAGTAATCCTAGACTTAAATGGTCCAAGGCACCTGTTGTGGCAAAAATAGAAAGGAAACTGGCTGGTTGGGGAAGAAGATATCTATCCATTGGGGGACGCATAACCCTCACTAAATATATGTTAATGAATCTTCCGATTTACTACTTATCTCGCTTTGAAATGCCAAAAGGAATAGTGAAAAAAGTTGAAGAGATTTTCAGGAGATTTTTGTGGGGAGATACAGGAGAAAAGGAAGGTACACCTAGTTGCATGGGCAGAGGTGATTAAGCCAAAATCAAAGGGAAGGTTAGGCATAGTCTCACTTCAGGTTAGAAATCAAGCCCTCTGTGTAAGTGGTGTTGGCATTTACGGAAGGAAAGGAGGCGTTGTGGGCTAGAGTGTTGACTGCAAGATATGGGTTAGAGGATAGTAGTGGCTGAGCTTCAGGTGAAAACATTGAAAAATTCAGTTCTCCGATAGTCAGGGCTGGTCGAGTTTAAGTCAAGGCAGATCTGCAATGGGGAGTTTGTACAAAGGCAAAACTAGTTATTAGTCGGTAGGGTGATAGGACTTACTTTTGGAAGGATCTTTGGATGGGAGATAGGCCTTTGAAGGAATTGTTTCCAAGGCTTTTCAGAATTTCTAGGAACAAGGGTGCCTTAGTGTAGGATTGTTAAAAAGTTTAGGGCCATCACATCTCTTGGCACTTTGATTTTAGGCAAGATGTTGCGGAGCATGCTTTATTTCACATTTATTTCCCGTTATTTTCATTATGCTGATTTTATTTTACTTGACGGTACTTTAGTCATTTTAATGCAATTAGGATTTCTTTTATTTGGGGGCAGTTTGGTCATGTTTTATTGTAAAAATTATAAATACTCCTTGTAAGCCTCATTAGAGGAGTTGTTGAATGATTAATGAAGAACGGCTGCACTTTTTGCTCCACTCGAGTTTGCCTTCTTGGTGAGAATCCAAGACCTTTGGTGAGAAGCCAAGAAGGATGAGAAGCCCTTCTCCATATCCAGGTATTTTTCTATCTTTCCATCTCTCTTTTCTCTCTCCCTTCTCTCTTTCTTCCTTCCTCTTCTCCTTGGAAACCCTAGCTGCCACGATTTTCCCTTCTCGTTGCCGCCCCAACCTAACCATCAAAACCTAATCCTAGCAGCCACATCTCAACCCTAAACCCTAACCCTAGCCGCCACATCTCAATCCTAAACCCTAACCCCAGCTTTCTTCTTCCATATTGCAGCCGCCACTTCCCAAACCCTAAATCCTACCCCTTTCTTCCCACCCCTTTGCTGCCGCCACCACCCCATATACTGCTACATATTGCTGCCGCAACCATCAAAGACCCCACTTTTGCTGTCCCACACATTCAAGGGTACATATTGCTGCTGTCCTACATTTTTCTCTTACACAGTGCTGCCAAACAGGCAACTTGAGCCCTATTTGTGATGAAAGACCTACATGTTTGTGGGATTTGACAAACCCCTTTGTTTTGAGGGATTCTCACTGCGAATGTGACTTGGTCTGATTATTTTATAATCATTTACATAAGATTCCAAGGATTGCTTGATTATTTGTGATATGTTTATATTCTTAAAATTTCAAATATTGATTTAGACCTTAATTTCAGCCATAGGATATTTAATCACAGTAATTGTATTTCATCTTACTTGCTTTAGTCTCCTAGAGTCACTGTTTATTGTGTACTAGATCAAATTTGACATTTAGGCTTACTCAATTTTGTGTCCTACATCAAGAGAGCTAAGATCTTTTGAGCATGGACGTAGGGCAGATTTGTTAACCCAACTAGGGTAGTTTCCTTTGTCTTTTGGTGATGAGGATGATCTAATTTGGACGGATGATTCATCTGGTTCCTACTCGGTAAAGTCAATGGTAGAATTGCTCCTTCAACAACACAATTTGGACTCTACCTCTAGCTTAGCCTCGAAAGGTCTAGCTCCACCTAGGGTGTGCTTTTAAGGGTAACATTCTCACTAGAATGGATCTTAGGAGGAGAGGGCCGCTGAGATCGGAGAAGACCGTTAGTTGTTCTCTTTGTGGTTACCCGAAGCAAGATGCGGACCATCTTTTCATTAGTTGCCCTTTTGCTCGGAATTTATGGCTAATTTTTGCGAACCTTTTTTATGTTCCTTGGGTCTTTGATAGAACCTGCATTGGGGTAGTGGGGTAGTGGTCTCTTTCGAAACTTAGACCTAGAGTAAAGGCAGCTTGGAACACAGTCCCAGCTGCAACTTTATGAACCATTTGGAAAGAAAGAAATTCAAAGGTTTTCGAAAGAAAATCAACTGAGGTTAGTGAACTTTTCCAAATGGCCAAATAGAGGCTATATGTGTGGCTTCTATCCGGTAAGGAGTTCAAGGGGCTTAAACCGGTTGATTTCTTAATGTCGTGGGAAGGTTGTTTGAGTGGAGTTTGTGGGATATCAAGATCTTTTGTCCCCTAGGAACCTCCTCATCGAGATGTCATGAAATTCAATGTAGATGAAGCCTCTAGAGGAAAACCGGGTCCAACAGGGATAGGTAGTATTCTTAGAAACTATAGTGGTCTTACATTGTTTTTCTTCACAAGTCGGTGAGGATTAGGGACTCAGATGAGGCAAAACTCCTCAGTATTAGGAGCTTTGACTCTATGGATAATCTATGGGCATGGGTCACTAGTGATTGAAGGGGATCGCAAATGCAAGTAAACGGACCAAGGGGCTGAAGTGACCCCCCTGGAGATTGATTACCATAGTTAGGGATATTAGGGGTTCCTTTGCCCAAGTTAGTCGTACAGCAAATGGCGTGGCAGATTTTCTTGCCAAAAATGGAGTCAACAATTCAGTTTCATGAGTGTTCTTTCTTTGAGAAAGATGATGTTCGAACAAGGGTTTTGCATAGATGTTGATTGTATTTTCTTTTGATGTCTTCTTCTATGCTTGCAATTTCCTTTTTTATTTCTTCTTGGCCTAGCACTTCTAGACCCTTTCTCGGTTGATGTATTTGTACATTTTCCTATTAACATAATCCGTATTGTTACTGCTCAAAAAAATAGCATTGACCATTCTAAATAGTTTATCTAATTTTACTAATGGGATATTGGCACAAAATGATAATTCTTTCAGCTATCATATATTTTCTTGTATGATCAAAACCTAGACAAAGATTTACAAAAATGCCAAGCTATCATAGGGCATTTATAACATGCCTTCTCCTTGCAAGTATTATCATATATTTGGCATTTTTTGTTATTGATGGGACAAAGGTTTTGATAGCAGATGTGGCCATGATGAAACTATAATGATTATGATGATGGTATCATTTTTGCTATTCTTTTTTCTTTCTTTTCTTTTGTTTTCCTCTATTTTTCTTGTACAAGGGAAATAATAAAAAAAACAAAAGAAAACAAAAAAGAACTTTGCATCTCATAGATTATCATTCTAATCTTGATCTCACTAAATTTGTCCCATTGTCTTCTCCCTCTATTTCAATGTAATTACAAATAAAAGCTCAGTCAAATTTAGAGAAATCAAAGACTTTGGGCCCTAAGCATATTTGGACATGCATATATGAATAAATTACCCCAAAGACCCAGTGTAAGCATCTCATGGTTAAATAGTGAAAAAAATCAAGCTGGTTGGCTTCTTAGCATATATCATCAAATGTATGGGAAGGACTGAGATCAAAATTGAGGTAAAAATCTTTGTCAATCATTCAATAACGGTAAAGAAGACAAGCTTACCGTACTATCAGCTATAAGCAAACTAATAGGAGATTGACCATAATCAATCAAGATAATCTCAACTTACACTCCAATATTCTTTGTCCCTCCTATAAATCAAAGAACTCAAAAATCTTACACAAGTTCAAACTGTAGAAGAATAACTAGATGGATAAGGAGGCTAATCATAAGTACCAATCATGGACTATATTTCCTGTGACATGTGGCCTTAATGAGGAGCCTTGATCTTGAGACTTTAGGCCAACAATATATAATACAAATGATACCTGCCATGGAAACAAGGAGGAAAAACAATGAAATGGCATCAAAGTAATGTCAAATTCTATATATTTGCATGCACAGGTGCAATCAACAATTTTTTATTATATTTGTTATATTGTTTTACCTAAACAGATTATACTCTGAAAAACCAAAAATGTAGTTAATTGTATTATATGGATTACAATTTCAAGCATGCTAAATGCCACATGGATGTCTACTTTGTAAAGTTTATTAGAGCAAACACCAATTTAATAGCCCTCTTTTTGTTGAATGCTAATCATACCTGTCACTAGATGTTTATTTACCAAAAAAAAAAGTTAAAAAAAAAAAAAGGCTGCTTGTATGGCATTGTTTTTGTTTTTGTTTACACCAAAACGTACAATGGCATCCTTGAAATTTCAAATACAGAAAGGCTAAGATTACATGCTCAGTTAAACCATATCCTATAAAGTAACCAGTAAATATCATAGTACAATTTCTATGGAATTCAAATAAATACATGAAGAAATTGTTTCTAACAGCTGAGGGAATATGATTCAGAAAGGGTGAATACAAAAAGGCTGAGATATAGAATCAAACTTACAATAAGGCTGAATACTAAAGTTGTAGACAGCAGCTCAACTCCATTTTCAGCCACCACCTGCAATAGGTCTTATGACATTATAGCAATTCCGCACACAAATCAGTGGGATTACAATGGATAAGGTTAAAACATCAAAAAGGGGGGAAAAGATGAGTAGGCTATCATACCACTTGATGAACTATCTCTTCAACAGGTAATATCCAATGTTAAAATAAATAAATAATTAAATAATGTGGCTAAGTACAAAAACAGATTCTGGAAGAAGAATGAGGCGTAGACATGACACATAGCAAGAGGACTATAGCATTTCTATGGTACCAGACATGGGTGTGAACATGTCTTTCACAAGTTAATCACAATGAGAAGCCCTAAGGTTAAGCCCACCAAAGCCCTGTTTGCACCCCTTCCCACCTAATACCCATTGCCCAACTGTGAATTGGACCTCTAACCAATTGGATCCCATATTAAAATCACACTCACCGTAGGATTTAAACTTTATTTTGTGAAGTGTGGGGCCCTTAAAATTCCACGCATGAATGCCATTCAATCAAGTCAATGTTTAGTCAACCATATCATAGACCTTAAGCAACCCACCCCTATATTCATAGCTGGCACCCAAATGGAGCTCTCACCAATAAGAACTCCATACGCAGAGTGCTGCTGTAGAAACCCCAAACGGAAATTTCTCAATGTGCATGAGTACCCATGTGGACCTCCAAATAAATTCCCTAGCTGGGTCCCCTTCTATGGTGATTGTAAAACCCATTACAGTCACTGCTCTTCCCATCCCTCCCTCACTCCTATCTCTCAAATTGACACCAACCGCTTGCTGCATTAAGTTTTCAAATCAAAAAAAATATGTATCCAAACATTATAAAACTGTCAATTTTTGAAACCCTTGATCTATGGCTATGGGAAAGGGATGGGACAAAAATTGCCCATCCCCACTCCTAAAGACCATTGCATTCCTCCCAATTCCATGTGATTGACATCGATCCATAATCGGATATCATTCTTGCCAGAAATGAATATGAACTCTCTATAATGTTTTATAAATATATATGATATTATACACAAGCTTGCCAAGATCACAAAATAAAATTATAGGGTTTAACCATGTCAGACACAGTAAAGATGAAAATCATGGGTCTTAATGAAAGAAATATAAAGGTAAATGGGTAAGTACTTTAGAGACCTAACAAATACCAACATCTAGGAATTTTTATTTTTTTTGAAGACCAACATCTAGGAATTTTAGATTATTGATTAAAACCAAGTCAAGAGATCAATAGCAAAATAACTGAAATAGAAGCGATGATAGCCTAAGCAAAGACAAAGAAAAGGAGAGCAATAGGACCATAAGGTATCCCTATATATGGGCCTTTGGTGATAGACTATTAGACTTATTTGGTTGGAAAAACAAATTTTGAAGTACTAGAAGAATGACTAAGAATAAGCATTGCAACCACTTTATACTATGGATATGGAGTTAAAAGCAAATGAAAGGATGATATGGAAAATAGGCAAATTCTAGAGGGGTGGCTAACGAACTTATCCATATTAGGAAAAAATATAGGAAACACGATATGCTCTTTAAGATAGACATGGAAAAGGCTTACGATTTTGTGGATTGGAGTTTTATTGAATTTTTATTCGATAAAATGGGTTTTGGTAGTAAATGGAAAGCCTGGATGAAAGCTTGTGTAGAAAACACTTCCTACGCAGTCTTAGTGAATGGCTCCCCAATTGATCCTATAATGGCTAAACATGGATTTAAGCAAGGAGACCCATTATCACCTTTCATTTTCACCTTGGTGGGAGAAGGCATGAATAGATTGGTGGAAAAGGCCAAGGATTTAGGCATTATCTAAGGCTTTAAGGTGATAGAGGAGGGACCAGCAGTAACTCATCTTCAATTTGTTGATGGAACATTGTTCTTTTGTGAAGCATCTAGAGATGTAGTAATAGGCTACAAAACCATCTTGAGATGTTTTGAATTAGCGTTGGGGCTTAGAATTACCCTAGGAAAAAGCATGCTCATAGGAGTGGATGGATCAAGACACCTTAAATAGCTTGGCCGAAGAAGTGGATTGTGAAGTGGGGGGATTTCCCTTTAAATACCTGGGGTTACCAATAGGAGGAAACGCTAGATCAAAAAGGTTTTGGTCACCAGTGGTGGAAAAGGTGCAAAGGAGACTAGCAGGATGGTGCAAGAACTACATATCCTTAGGAGGCCGACTTACACTAATAAAGGTAGTCTTAATCAACCTTCCCTTGTATTACATGTCAACTTTTGAGATGCCCAAAGGAATAGTGAATAGATTGGAGATGCTCTTTAGGAAATTCTTATGGGGAGACAAGGAGGAAAGCAGAAAGGTACATCTGGTTAGATGGTCGAAGGTCACTAAACTGAAAGAGGAAGGAGGCTTGGGAATAGTGCCTCTAGGGATAAGGAACCATGTTGCTTTGCAAAAGGAGCTGGGGGTTTGGAAAAGAAAAGGAAGCTCTGTGGAGGAAGATTCTAGTAGCTAGATACGGGGTGGAGAATGAAAATGAATGGAATCTTTCAGAGAAAGTGGAAAGAAAAGGATCACAAGTTTTGAAGGCATGGTGGAGGATAGGTATGAGTAAAGGCAAGGTAAGGGGCCTTTTTTAAGGAAAAAATGAGAATACTTATAGGAAAAGGTAATAGGACTTTCTTTCGGAACGACCTTTGGTTAGGAGAGAAATTTCTCCTAGACTTTTCCGTGTTGCCAAAAAAAAAAAAGGAAGCCAAGGTAATGGAATATGCCATAGAATTGTAGAGGGTATCACTAGGTGGGAGATAGAATTTAGAAGAGAACTTTGGGTCTTAGAGAAAGAGAGTTTGGAGGAATTCAAGGCCCTGCTAGGAGACATTCCTATTTTCTAGAGGATAGAGGATGAACAAATTTGGACAAGTGATTCATCAGGCTTTTATTCAATAAAAAACAAGGTGGAGTTGGCTCAAAAAGAACCTATAGGTGGGAAATAGAATTTAGAAGAGAACTTCGGGTCTTAGAGAAAGAGAGTTTGGAGGAACTCAAGGCCCTGCTAGGACACGTTCCTACTTTCTAGAGGATAGAGGATGAACAAATTTGGACTAGTGATTCATCAAGCTTTTATTCAATAAAAACCAAGGTGGAGTTGGCTCAAAAAGAACCTATCAATAGGAATTGTCCAAGCCTTTTGGTATATGGACTGGAGTGGCTCTGCCAAGAGTTCAGGCTTTTACTTGGTGCGCCCTTAAAAAGTGCATATTGTTCAAAGCAGAACTTAAATGGAGGGGAATCAATGGGTCTATCAAAGACCTTTTCTACCCCCTCTGCAGAGAAGAAGATGAAGATGTGGATCATTTGCTAGGAAGTTGTTTAATAGCAAGAAACCTTTGGAATAGATTCACCTCCTTGATGAGAGTGTCTTGGGTGCTACACAGATCCTTCACGGCAATAGTAGAAAGTTGGGTCATCTTCAAAGCGGGACCTAAGTTTAAGCTAACTTGGAATACTATCTCGTCAGTTGTCCTTTGGTTAGTTGGAAAGAAAGGAACTAGAGAATCTTCGAGAATAAAAGAACAGAGGAAGAGGAGATATTCCAAACAACAAAATGGAGGTTATGCGCTTGGTGGGCAACCAGTTCAGAATTCAAAGGTCTGAGGTTAATGGATTCTATACATTGTGGGAAGGGTGCTTAGAGGGAACTCATAGGAAAAACATTAGACTCGAAGCTTGGTCTCTCCCGCAAAACGGTGTGTTTAAGTTTAATGTAGACGGGACTTCCCGGGGCAAATGACGTTTAGCCAGAATAGGTGGGGTTTTTAAGGGATTCAGGCATATCATCTTTGCTAGTCTTTTCAGAGCATTTCCAATGAAGCAGTTGTAGCAATTAGGAGAGCCCCGACTTTGTGGGAGAACTATTGTCATGGTAAGCCAGTAATTGAAGGGAATTCAACAAATGCAATCAAGTGGGCAAAGGGATTGAAATGTCCACCTTGGAAACTGGTAACAGTAGCCAAGGAGATTAGCACTTTGTATGTTGAGAGAGAGGTATCATTCTCACTTGTTAGGAGATAGGAAAACGAAGTCGCTGATTTTCTAGTCAAATGAGGAATAGACAAAGATGACGGCGAGGTTCTATCTTGGGAACTCAGGGGTTAAGGCATCTTCCGGGATTTCAATTTGTATTTATGGAGCAAGGGTTCTAGTTGTATTTTTGTTTTTTGATCTATTATGCTTTTTTTCTTGTCTTTGTTACATGTATTTTCTCTCGGGGGTTTAAGCCTTTCAGACCTCCTCTTGAACATTTTTTCTCTATTAATATAATTCATCTTTGTTACCGTTCAAAAAAAAAAGATGATTAACAAAATATTAGAAACATAAATAATGATAGCATTAGCAGAAATGAAGAAAATAGATCATAAAGATCAGATGGTATCCCCGTAGAAAGTATTGCTTTTGTTGGGTGAAATGAGGATTGGCAATTAATTAGATTGTTTAACAAAATCTTTATTTTCAAAATAATGATTTTATAGTGGTATGAGAGCAATTATCCATATCTATAAGAATAAAGGTGATCCAGATTTATATTAACTATAGAAGTATTAAACTTATGAGCTATACTATGAAACTTTGGGCAGAAGCCAGAGAAAATGCCTAAGACAACAATCAAGTTTTTGGAGAAACCAATTTGGGTTTCTGCTAGTAGATCTACAACAAAAGCCATCTTTCAGAAAAGAATCAAGTACTTTGGAGAACCAACTTGGGTTTATATCGGTGGATCCAAAATAGAAGCTATCTTTGTTACCAAGATAACTTGTGGAGAAGTTTAAGGAGAAAAGGAAAAATTTACAGATGGTTTTTCAAACTTTCAAGGAGGCCAATGATAGGGTGTTGAGGAAATTAATTTGGCAAATTTTGAAAAAGCATGGCAACCCTAATGGATATGTTCATCTGATAAAGCATATATACAGAAGGGCAACAACAATTGTGTGAACAATATGTGTAAGTGGACAGACAGTGGAGTTTCCAATTGAGGTTAGACTTCACTAAGGGCCTACTTTGAGCCCCCTTATTTATTTGATTTAGTTATGGACAACTTGGTATTAAAAAAAAAAATTCAAGATGAGGTTACATGGTATATGCTATTTGCAAATGATGCTCTACTAATTAGTGAAACAAAAAAAATCAAGTAGATAATGAACTGCAGTTGTACTAGAACGCTTTTGACATAAACTATTTGAAGATTGGTAGAACAAAAAATAGAATACATAGGGTATAATTTTAGTGGGTCTAAGAGTAGGGAGGATAAACTAGTTAAAATTGATAATGATAGCACAATATCATGTTAAGATATTGGGGTGCTGATGTAGAACCAAGCTGAGGACTAATTTGCAGACAACCTATAGGATGGGCAAAAGGTGGGTTAAATATAAGTAGAATTTTGTACAATAGGAAAGTATCTTGACAATTAAAGGGGTGATTCTATAAGACAACCATTGGATTGGCGATATTTGATGGCGATGGATGTTGCACAATCAGGAGGAAGAAAAAACACGCACAAAAAGTAATGGTAACAAATATGCATGCTAAGATGGATGAGTAAAGTAAGTAGAAGAAAAAATCAGAAATGATTGGATTCAAGGAACATTAAAGGCATTCCCAATGACTGAAAAGATGAGGAGATAGTTTGGCAAGTACAAGAAGGACCAAAAACATCCCTAATATGAAGAATTGAAAGGTTACAAGGGGATGGTATTAGGGGAATGAGGATCTCTTAATACTTGTATCAATGAGTAAGGAAGGACATGATATGTTTTTGATAGAGTAACATAGAAATGTTGAACTCAAAAAAACCTAACCCCAAATAGATGAAAAAAATGGTGCTGATTGTGCATTTGATGATGACAACGACAACGACGACTGTATACTTCATTTCA
This sequence comes from Chimonanthus praecox, assembly GCA_022113865.1. NCBI lineage: Eukaryota > Viridiplantae > Streptophyta > Magnoliopsida > Laurales > Calycanthaceae > Chimonanthus > Chimonanthus praecox. Next base: position 14,133,087 of record CM039089.1, on the reverse strand, counting down.
GGTGTATCCACTAATTTGACTTGAAAGTTTGGAGGTACAATGGCTTTGAGTGTTGTAAATGTTGTAGTAATTTCACATTTTACAATGCATTTGACCTTTAGATACCAATGAGTGTAACCGATCTTCCTTTACTTTTTTGCTCACCTTGATTGGCTCTTTGTATTCTATATGTACGTGTATCCTCTTTTGATCAAACACAAGAAATACAACACAGAGAATTCATCTCTCTTTTCTTCCCTTCTCTTCCATTATTTTCTTCCTTTTTCCTATTTTTCTTCTAACACTAAGTATTGAATCAATGGCTCCTCTCCAAAAGACAAGCCCAACAATACCCTTTTAAGCAAGTACAAAGAAAATAAGAACAACTATGATATTACAACCATGTAATGGTACAACTTAAGGGTGACCAAATTACATAAAATGTTCAATGTCAAGTTCAATTTGCATGTCCCACCCCCACGCCCACCCCCCTCTCTCTGAATTAGGATCCTCTAGTGCTATAACCCTAGACAATTTAAGGTGCCACCAATCACCAACTACCACGTGGGCAATTCAAGGGTGAATTGGTCATTATCATGATTTTAGTAACTTTCTACATGGCTGAAATAATCAATTCACCCTTGAATTGATCCACATGACAATTGATGATTTGTGGCACTATAAAATGAACAGCACTGGATGATCCAGACCCTTCTCCAAGTACCATGGGCTACTTTTATAGCCCAAGATGTAGAAAGGCCCTCTAAAAAATAAAATAAATAATCTACTGAGAGAGAAAAAAAAACACACAAAAAAGGAGAAAAGTCTAGACTTAGAACCTTGTTAGACCACACAAAAAGTGAGAAAGACAATACATCCAATCCTTTTTCTTCTTTTGTTTTTTAAAGAACAAGAGACTGTATATGCAATCATTTTTTTCCTTTTCTTCTCCTTAAAAAAAAAAAAAGAAGATAGGAGACAGTTCAGACAGTTAATACGAAAACCTCCCTTACAGGCATGACACATCTTCATCGATCACGCATCGCTTAAACTTGTCTCACAAAATTGACATGAGCCTCTTTAATCTTGTTCTAAGCACTTCAATTCCGAAGCTTCATTCTTGCCAAAAATAAACACTTTCCAATTCTTTAGTAAATTAATAAACTTCAAAGAATATAATCAACCACAGAAACTGGACTCGTCCACTTGAATTCACTTATTAGAACTTCCATTAGGCTTTCAAGTTCTTTGAGAGCTCAATTGTAGAAAAGACCATCCACCGGTTTCCACAAGATGAACTCCATTATACAAGATTCACCATTTTTTGGTTCCTCTCAACCTCTCACAACCAGTTGTATTCTAGAACTAGCTGTGGCACTAGTGTGCTCCCTTCCCCAATTCCCAACTGTTGCTAGACAAGAATCCCACAAACCTCACCAGCTCCAACTCAAGTAGCCCTCTTTGTCTTTTTATTATTTTTCATGTAAAGCAACTTCGCTACATACATAACAAAACAACCATTTGCAGTTACTGCATTTCACCTAAATCCACTTGGATCATGCTGAAGTGTCACTGCATTTCACCTCGCCCTTCCAATAACAGCAAGTAATAAAGATATACAGGGAGTTTGGAGACATTATTAAGTTAGAAGCATGCCAATTCAAGATAAAAACAAGTCAATAAATATATAGGAGTAGATGGGTATAACAATGTGTGAAGCATAGAAACATTACCATTGGAGATACCAGCTTTATGCTAACACTAAATCCCAAAAGTGCAATCAAAAGAAGAAGGGATGCAAGACCTGGCAATAGTAGTAGAAATATGAAATAACCAGGCTATAATGCAATGACTTCAAAACATGCCCGAAAAAAAAAAGGATTATATTCTTATTTTTAAAATGGTAACATCAATAGAACTGCACCTTATTAGTTGCAATAATAAGCAACTGCCAGCTGTGTACAGGCACTTATCAGCAACAAGTTTTATTTATTGTCAAAAAGAACATGGCATTAAGTTTACAGAAACAAGCATTATGTTGAGATTTTAATAATTAAGAAGAAAAAAGGTATTCCCATTGACTATCATCTACTATTCCTCCATCATATCACCAAAAATCCAATGCAACAACAATTGATTAAATCAGCAGCTGAAATGTTTGAATTCTTTGAGCTGTTGAACTTGGGTTTCTTAACCTACCCTCTACTAAACACGTAAAAGAATTTTCACCTGTTCATTTCGAAAAAAAATACCGGTTAGGCAAAACTGCAATAAGAAAGTGAGTCTGCTGAATGGCTGTACAAGATATTTGCTCCATGAAAGGGAATTGTAGTGATTGATTGATTGATTTCTCAACCTTTTGGCTAAGATCAAGTGCAGTTACTCATACCAACATTTTGAACCATGTTCAACAATGAACCATCTCCATTTCCTAATCCTCCACTAGCTTTTCTTGTTTTTCTCCATTGCTATTGTCTCCTCTTCTTTTTCCTAATGCCCTCATTTCTAGAATGTCATGAAAAGATATAATAGAAATCCTTATTTTGCAAAATATGGGATTCCTACCCTCTTATTCCCCAACCAGAACTTATCAGCCCCAACATACTCCTGCTCCCTACCGTTTCAAAGTCAATTGCTTGAGTTTAATTAATTGAGAAAGAAGTTAATTCCAACATCTCTCTATGTTGTTTGTTTCGTGCTTATTTATACTTAGTTTCTAGCCATTCAGTTTCTATTTCCTAAGGCGCAGAATAGTGAGAAGGGTCTAATAGCATCAATACTAGAGGCACAATTCCTCACAAGCCCACTTGCATAGTGAGGAAATTACTATCTTTAAAACAGCACCACATTAGTTTCTAACCAGGCTTTCAAGTTCTACTATTACTTCTAGGTTATTGTCCTTCAATAGTTTCAAATATCCCAAACTGCCATCATGATGGAACACACCACATAGAATCAAGGTCTTAAAAGTTCCATCTTGAAAAATATTATAAACCCCCTAGTTCAACTGCTTAAAAATCTCTTAAAGGAGTTCAGGAAATAAAAGGAGGCTTAAGTTAAAAATGAGATTGAGGAGGAGGCGGAGACAATGGGAAACGAGGACGAGGACTAGGAGAGATAAAAAGAGCTAGAGTTCTACTTCAAAGACAAAGGGAGAAATGTCATTTCAAAAAACAGAAGGCCCTTTTCTTCATCATCATCATTGTGGTCAAAATGCTATTTTCCCACTCAACCCCAAAGAAAATTATGTTTTCAAATACTCCAAAATCTGGAAAAACCTTTATTAACACACTAATACAAGTCCTTATTCGTATGCCTACTTATCATAGTCCCTTAGTTCATTGTATTAGAGTTGTTTTGAAGTACTCTAGATATCTACAAAAACCATCTTAAGCAACATGTTTTACTTCTCTCAATTAGGCAACCTTTGGTTTTCCTCTAATACACTCATTTTTTATAAAAATATGGCCAGAAGCCTTTAGGTTTCCTCATCTAAAATTAACATATAGAGAAAGAAAGAAAGAAAAACCTCAACACCCAAATGATTATGCATCCGCCAAATCATCATGCACACATGAACACAGATACACAAACAGGAAAATATCACATACTTACACCTACTACTGCATGAACCATTTACGTGGACATATAAAGAAACAATCTCACATAATCTAAACCCTTCATCAACCCTTGACTTTATGAATTAGAATACAAGTTTTCATCAAATTCTATCTAATAGTGGATGCACTGTTGGATCAATCATCTTGAAATTATAATAGTTAATCTAAGAAGAATTCGTTCACATCTGAAAAATCCAGCCTTAGGACCCAACCTTCAATGAGATCTGATACAAGATTAATGCCAATTAATAAGGAGTTGATTAATTAAGAGATAGGATTCAAAGAGAAGAAGGAACAGGGGATAGATTAATGAAGGGTTCAGATTTATGTTTAGCTGGGCCCACATTGCCCCACAGGTGATGTTTGCCGACAATATGTGATCATTTTGACTTATCATACAATGCAGAAGTATGGGGACTTTCTTCAGACCATGGTTATAGTTTGGAGCATTTGGAAAAGTTCAATGTGGCAACCACACTGGAATATAAGATCAGGTAGAAAGTCATATGATGATTGATTCATCTCATTTGCATTAGTTCAAATGGCCAAAAATTACTGATGAGAGTCATCCTTTGCACACCATCTAATTTGCACAGCCCTCTCTTTGATTTGTTGGGGTTAAATGGTACCACATCGTAACACGTGTCATGAGAACAAAAACTGAGTCATTGTGATCCCAACACAGTTATGCATACTTAGTTTGGTTCTAAGAAAAGGGTTATGGTGTGTACCGTAAACCTTATTCTTATACTGTGAAATAGTCCACTTGTGATCAATCCCAACTCCTAAAATTTGAAAAGCCTATATTAGGATTGAGAAACCGAAAATGGCATTCCTCAAATATCATTTATCTTTGGGTCATTTAAAATGCAGCTTAGGATGGACACATTGGGGTCACCCTCTCCCATCACCAGTAAGAAGCCTCAATAGCAACAAAATTCTCTTTCCTATCATAGCCCCATGTCTATGCTATAGCCATACCTTTTATTTAATGATGCGTCTCCACCTCATGAGAGGGAAAAATCCAAATGAATGGGAGGGGTACCATTTTCACATACACTCAGGCGTACCGAAGTGCTACTCCAAGAAAACGGAGTCAATAACCATCATAAGGATAATCAATGGAACAATGACATGGAAACGACAGAGATCTGTAAGCAATAACTGACCATTGCAGCGGTAATAGAGGCGAGAGCCATCGGATAAAGTGGCGCCCGTGACAATCTTTCCGGGGATCAACGACCCAGCACCAGCTAAGTACACGAAGAAGGAAAAGAGAATACCCACCTAAGCCAATCAAGAGAAACGATCCAATGAGAAATAGAAAAGGCATCGTTTGGATGCAAGGAAAGGAAATTAGCTTAAGGGGTATTGACCATTTTAACAATATTTAAAATAAAACAAAATAAAAATACGTTTAACCAAGATTCTATCATTTTGGAAGAACGAGCAAAAGATTGGTCTGGGTTTGGTGCTTACAGAAGTGAAAGAAGGTATAAGAGTTGGAAGAAGAGAAACGAAATCCATTTCTGATAAAGACAATAAAATGGGATGAGCCGAGAAGAACGGGAATGCCTATCCCCCTCTATTCGTGCTCTCTCTGTCTCCCGCCCCCTAAGCAGGCAAAACACAAGTCGCTGCCAGTCGCTTGATTTCAACACTGGAATCTCAACAGGCACGGGTGGAGTCGCTGTAGTCCCAATACTCTGTCAAACAAACAATATTTATTATATTTATTTAAATATAAAGATATTTTAAAATGAAATTTTAATATCTAAATCACAAAAATAAATTGATAATCTAAAAGGCATTTTAAAGTAACTAAAGATATTAGGTTTTTCCGTTCATTCTTATAAATTATTGGAAAATTCATTTTATATTTGTCCAAAGAAAAAAATAAAATATCTACTGAATAATTTTATTATATATTATATTGCAATTGAAAATTCAGTAAAACTATGGCTCATATAATAAATTACCTCATTGAGTTTTTGGTAGACTCCAAATTGAAATAGAAAATTTTTAACCAACATATTCTCATGATCTCAGTAAGCCTCCTATAAAAGTGTTTAGGGCATTGTTGTGTGAAACTACTGGGTATCTCACGGTTTTTCACATGTAAGTTCAATAAAAAAAAATTAGAGATTATATTATAGGTTGATAGTTACACTTCGTGTTTAAAATCTTGACTGGAACAATGTCCGTAATGATTAAAAAAATAAAAAATTAAAGTGTCTGCCCCACACAAGGAGAGACTCTTTTCTTTTTTTTCGAGTGGTGAGAAATCTCTTTTTTTGTTGAAAAAAATCTCAATTTTTGCCATTTTAACCTCGATTTGAAGCGACTTTTGACCAATTTTGTGATATCTACACCATCTAAGTTCAAATTCTTCATTAGATATTTCATTCATGCAAATTTTGATGGGATTTTTGAAGAATCCCTCCATTTATCAAGATATTAGCTTTTGAAGACTTTATTTTTCTTTCTCATTTATGTTTTAGGAGATAAATATGTTGTTTAAATGTTAGATTTAATGCATTTATAATTTTTTTAATTTAATTCAATATTTGCTCAAAGGTAAATGAGAAATTTGGGGTTTTTTGAAAATAAATTCTTGTTTTTATTTAATCATTCAATGTTGGGGTAATAGAGGTGTCATTTAGTGTGTTGCATTTTTTAAAATATTTTTTCCAATTTCTCATGAAATTTTGTTGGTGAAATGAAATTCATGGAAGTTGTTTAAAATGAGTGTAATGTGTTCGGTGTTTAATGCCCTGTGTAGTATTTAAATGTTAGATCTCATGCATTTGTAATTTATAAAATTTAATCTAACTTTTTACTCTAAGATAAATTAAAAATTATGTATTTTTAAAAATAAATTCTTGTTTTTATTTAACCTTTTGATTTTAGGGTTGATGGAGGTGTTGTTTTGTGTGCTACATTTTTTTAATTGTTTTCTTCAAATTTTTCATTATTATTGGTTTTTTTTTTTTGTGAAATGAAATTCATGAATGGAATTGTTTAAAATGAGTGTAATGTGTTTGTAAATGATTGATTTAGTGTTTAAATGTTACATCTCATGCATTTGTAATTTTTTAAATTAAATCTATTTTTTTGCTCTAAAGTATGATTTGTATTATGTCTTTGTTATAATTTAAATGTCTTTGTCTTAATCATTACTTTTAAATGTATTAGAGAGAAATGACACCAAAGATGGATGATTTGGAAGGAGAGTTAGGTGTGAGGTTGGATGATTCCAACCGCCCTAAGATTAGGTGTAAGTTGTGTAGTAAAGTAATTAACAGTAGTATTGGCCTAAAAGTTAAATCTGTTTTCCCTGAGTCAGACCGAGTTGTCAATTCCGTGATTATGTTTGACTGAGTCTTGAGTTGTCAATTTCTTTGACTGAATCATGACCATCTAAGTGTCTAATACTGTGCCTCTAGAAGACATGCATAGTCAAATTAAGCTTGAAGCTTACGAAGTTCGGAAGGCATCATACCAAAATCAGAAAAACTCCTTGAACGCCAACCAGCACAGGTATACAGACCCTAAGACGGACCTAGAAGCCTTAGAATCATTTGGTTAAGAACTGGTTTAATTAATATAGGATTTTTAAGTACATTTGCCCTATGGAGAGTTCTTGTTATCTACCAAATATCATTATATATTCTTGTGTATTTACAGTCTAACAAATGTTCATTATACTTAAATCTAATAATTGCAAATTAACACATAAAGGGCTATCCATCTTGTTTGGATTTCACAAACTTTAAATTCATCAATACTTGGTGAAATCTGAGGCTTATCAGGTTCTTTAGAACCATCCTCAGAAGTTCTGAAGGTTATTCCTAGCCTCGGAACCAGTCTCAGAAGTTCTGATGGTTGTTCCTAGATTCAAAACTTACCTCGGAACCAACCTCAGAAGTTCTGAGGGATGTATACTACAGGTTCCGAGACCTCCCATGTACATACTTGAGGCATTGCTTCTAATCTTTGGAAGTTCCGAACCTGGAACTTGGCTAGTTCCAAGGTAGTCCAACTAGTCGTTGTAAAGTCAAACTATCCGTTGAAATGTGACTATTGTGATTTCGGAAGTTCCAAGGCTAGTCATACAAGTTCCAAACCATAGATCTATTGGGAGTGCATTGTATATGTAAACCAAGGTCTTTTTAGTTTGAAAGGTTGATTCTTTTGAGCTAGATTTTCTCTAACTCTTCCCTAAGCATCTCAATCATTCCTAGAGCATAAAAACTCTAAAGCTCTCATAGGCAAATCTTGAACATCTTAAGCTCACTCTTGAGTGTGTATTTGAGAGAATCTTTAAAGATAGAATACTCTATAAGAAAACTATTTATCTTCCCTAAACCTCTTCTCCTAATCTTTGGTTTGGCATTTATTGGAGCATTCTCTCATCACCAAGGAGCTAAGTGGAGAAAATCATCCAAGGACAAGCCAAGGCTACTTCAAGTTACTAGAAGCTAGTGTTCTTGGTAATATTCAAACAAATTATTTCTATCATTGTGTTAATTGTTAAGGGTTGGTGTAACCCTTGTAAAATCTAATAAAGGTATTTTCTTGGTGTATGTAAAACTTAGGTTCGATCTCTACCTGTGAAAGAGATCAATGTTGTAAAGGTTCGATCTCCACCTGCGAAGGAGATCAAAGGTTGTAATATGTTTATTCTCCACCTGTGAAGGAGAAGGTTAGTGAAATCCTCAAGTGGTGTACTTGAGGTGTAGACGTAAATAAGGTTGTCAAACCACGTAAAATTACTTGTGTCACACTTTTTCATTTCTTCTCATCTCCTTCACCTTACTTAGTGTACTTCCATCATCACATATCTTATTACACAAATAGGTTAGGTGAACTTAATCTTGCATATAAATCATATTTAGAATATTAAATGAGCAAATTTGTAATGATTAATTATTAAAGTGCCTAATATTTGAAAAGAAATTAAAATTCTCCAATAGTCCTATTCACCTCCCTCTAGGACTATTTTTGACATTTGGTTACCTTGATGGAAAGTAGAATCACTTGTGTGAAAGAGCACATTGCGGGTAAACACAGTAACGTAGCTAAATGTCAAAGGACTACACCACCACATGTCCTTATTTACCAAGTAATGATAGACAATTAAACATTGTTGCCAAAAAAAGTAAACAAAAAGTCATGGCTGAAGAGGAGGTCGTAGAATATGTGATGGATGGCATATACATGTAATAGTGGATCCAGTGATGGTGAGCCTGGGGAGACTGAAGAAGACCGGTACTTGCATAAAACACTAAAAATGACTCGGCGGAAGTTTGAGATAGATGGCATTGGGGTGTAGGTGGGTCGGCGTGCACCCATTGATCTAGGTTATACTTTGAATCCGACGTCTGTAGGTCCATTAGATCTAAATTGTTAGTCACGTACTAAAGTACTCGTCACATTAATTCTTGTACGTTGGTGTTTTCTTATGTATATCTTGCAAGTTGCCAGTGTAATTATTCTTTTATTCTTGATCATTGTTAATGCAATGCCACCCAAAGTTTTAAATTTGAATGATTTCCAAATATCGTAGATAAAATCATAATCGAAAACTCATTGCATTTTTTGCAATTGATCAAATTTAATATGTCACACTCTGACCCGAAGGGTGGGCCCGGAACGTGACTGATTTTTTTTTTTTTGAAGATAAACTAATACAAGCATTCTAATTGGGCCGGATCAACAGTTGGGCTCAAAGGTCACACATGATCCCAACATGTGTGATCCCAACATGTGGACTTAAACATATACTATAAGTCTACCCAATAATAGACATAAAAAAATACAAACATCAATCCACATAATTCCAAACATTGAATTATTATTCAAAACATTATCATCAGAGTAACTATAGAAACGTACTAGTTCTAGTACAACACATTAACACACACTAAGTACCACACTCGGTATTTTATAAAAGAAAATTGTTCCAAGAACCAAAAACACAAATACAAGGGTATTCTCCTCAGTGGGAATTCCAAAGCAACGACGCAGTTTATCCGCTCTAAGCTTCAAACAGAGGGTTCTCCTCCTCGGATTCATCTCCTGAAAGGTGAGTGGGGTGAACTAACTAGCCCAGTGAAGGAAATATAACAATGCAGTTTTAAAGTAAACAACAGGTTAGTATATAATCAACAGTTGTAATATAATATCTCATGTTTGATAATAAAATTCACAATATCAAGTAAAGTCTCATCATTACCAATTTCTCATCATCTTTCCATTACTGTTGTTATCCAACGTAGCCTCTAGATCTCATATTGACAATCATAGTATTAAGTCCTGATACGGTCAAAATACATCATTGCAAGTACATCTCCAGCTCTACCATAGTCGGTACTGACACCTTCAGGTCAGCAACTGACGCCCACAGTCCACCCATGGTCCAGTAGACTTAAATCATCTCCCATATGGCCGATATTGATTCAATAGTCAAGAGCACGTGGAAACAGTATTACACATTTCGTTTAATCATAGCATTTACCAGCATCATAAACACTCTTACCATAGTGCGCCACATTTAGGCACATGAGTGGGTTCATCAAATCTGAAACCACTCATTGCTCAATATCCATATCAAATAAACATGTTTACATCAATCTGCAAAGTTAAGTTCCCTCACCGTAACTGTGTGGTTTCGCTCTGTTTTGAGTGAGTAAAACCATTTTAAAATTTAAGGAAAAACTATGGGTTTCATGTACCCGGGAGCTTTCAGTGTTAAAATCAGATGACCCAGTGAGCCTCAAGGCTCCAAACCATTCCCTTTGGAAAGAGGACTCCCAGAGGAGTCCATCGGACTGGTTAGGTGTGAAAACCGAATCCGGAAAACCCTCTGTTTCCAGATTCGTATTTCATACTGTGACTGCCGTCAACTCAACTCAATTTGAGTCCATTTTTAATTTAAGCCAACAAGTTTTGGTCAGATTAAGTTGTGTCACATATAAACTTGTTGTAATGACTGTATTTTAATTAAATCTAAATTGATTTATTTTTTTAATTACATTTAATAATAATTTAAAGATTTGCAAACTAATTTGACATTTATATTTAAAAAAACTAATTTTCTCCCTCTCGATCGCACGTCTTCCCCCTCTCTCGATTTCCCCTCTCTTTCTCACACTCTCGGTCTCCCTCCTCCCGCGCCTGGTCGTCGCCACCGCTGCTCTGATCGGCCGAGGTACTCTCTTCCTTCTTTTTCCTTTTTCTCTCAGATCCCTCTTTTCTCTCATCTCTCTGATTTCTTTGCCTAGTCTCTCTCTGATTTCTCTCCCTTTGATTTCCCGTCTCTCATCTCTTTCGATTTCTCCCCCTTCTCCTGTCTTTTCACAGCCGAGCTGCACGACTCGCTACTCGACTCACTGTCGACTCGCTACTTGACTCACTAAGTTCTAAAAATCTCAGTTTTGAGGTAGGGATATTAAAATAATGATTATGATTTGTATTCTAATTTAGCTTATGCCTACTTTAATTTATTTCAATATGCATTTATAATTTTGATGACTATTCGTATAATTTTGATTATACTGAAGTGTAGGGAGAACAAAAAAAATTATAATTTAAATTCTAATTTAGCATATAATTTATTCTAATGTGTATTGTCTAATTTTAACATTATTTTGAGGATTAACACATTGATTATGATTTAGATTCTACTTAGTACATGCTTTGCTTTAATGTGCATTTTAGATTATTCTGAAGTATTTGAGTTAGAATTGTTCTAAATTTTGTTATTTATGATAAATTTTAGGGATTGGTTCTTGAATGCTTGATATGATTCAATTAATGGACTGTTATTTGAGTTGCATGAACTTTAGAAAATATTTTTGTCAAAAATATTGGATTTGTAAAAGATAATTTTATCACCTTGTTTGAGTGGAACGAAATATCGGATTTGTGGGTTTTGAATAACAATTGTATTGCAAATGTGGAAATGAACCTGAATGATTGGTTAAACAAGAAGGGTTGTCGCCCTTGGGTGAAGGACCCTAAACTCGCGCGAGATGGGTACCGAGTTCCCCCGGGCTAGTAACTTGGAAAGCGGCAGAGGGTACCAAGTTCCGTTGGGCTGGTGGTCCCAAAAGCGGCAAGTGTTCGGGTGACCATGCTAGTACTCATGGTCGAGGTTCATTGGAATTGGCAGTTCCAGAGATTATTCAGAGCAGCTAGAAATCAACAAGCCCTAATTCAGGAGTGCTACTGAGGGGAAGGCAATAACATCATGTGGCACATTGAGTTTAGGAGGGAACTTAGGTACTTTGAGCATGAAAGCTTTGAAAATTTGCTTTGGCAATTAGACGAATTCCCGTTGTCTCACCCAACATCAGCTTAGTTCGACTCCGCTACCTAGAGTGGCTTGGAAGGGTCTAGCCTCGCCAAGGGTTTAGACTTTTGTTTGGTGTGCGACAAAGGGGCGGATTCTAACTAGTATAGACCTTAGGAGGAAAGTTTTGTTGGAGAATGAAGAGGATCTCAATTGTCTTCTATGTGGGTCATTGGAGGTAACGGTTGCTTTGAACTACTTAGAAAGAGAGAAACTCACGAATCTTTGAGGGCAAGTCCACTCAGGCTAGCGAGTTTTTTCATAAAGCCAAATGGAGGTTTTGTGTCTGGCTCCTTTTGGACTAAGAGTTTAAGGACCTTAAAGTCAATAATTTGCTCTCAGCTTGGGAAGGTACTACGAGAAGTTGCCCTAGGAAACCTAAGACCTTGGTCAAGTGGTCACCTCCTCAACAAGGCATTTTGAAATTTAATATTGATGGGGCATCTAGAGGAAAACAAGGACTAGTGAGGATAGGTGGTGCCCTTAGGGATCATAACTACTGGACTCTAGTGGTGTTACAGAGTCAATGGAGATTAGAGATTCAAACGAGGCAGAACTACTAAGTATTAGAAGAGCTTTGACCATTGGGGCATATGAGGATAGAAAACTAGTAGTTGAAGGGGACTCAGCGAATTAATATATAGGGTTTCAATTGTAGTTTATTTTCTTTAAATATTAATTTTATATATTATCTACTTTTTATTTTCAAATATTGTATTTTCCAAAACATCTTTTCTGATAGAAAAATCAAAATTTGATTTTTGTTTTGAAAGTTATCTCAAAATTTTAAAATATCGTGATATTATCTTAGGCAGATAATATAGCAATAATGATATGTGTGGACATGGTGTTTGGATATCTTACTATTGGTTTTATGCATTTTTGGTTGTTAGGGAGTGAGATCGGGAAAAAGTCATAAAATACAACCAATGCAAGGAGAAAAAGGTTTTTTTTTTCTCTTGTGGAATTCTTTTTGAGATGGATCATAGCTGGAAATAAATGCTACATGAATAATAGACAGCTGAAATAAAGAATACAAAGTATTGTGTGACCAAAGTCTGCAGTCCATAGCTTGAAGTGTGCCATTAATCTCCCTGAATGTCTGTGGCACATTTCCCTACTTGTCTACTTCTTGTCTTGAAAACGTGTGTAGCTGAGTGTTGACTACTAAGAAATGATAACTATGCAAAGTACATGCAGTGGTGAGCTTACAAGAAAGAATATAAATAAGAATGAGGTCAAAAGAGTGGATCTTTAGGTGTCTAGAATATAGTCAAGGAATCCTTGTTAGGGCAGTTTGGGCGTGCGTGTTGTATACTGAAAACAACTCTATACAAAGAGCTAAATTCTTACAAGTTCAAAGAACTAGGAGAAATGAGCAAACATGACTTGGAGTGAAATAGTAAACAATGAAATGCTAGTGTGTAGAGTGACAGAAAACATGTCTCTGGATAGGTTTTAGTGGAAAAGTAGAACTCAAGAAGTTTATCCATGATATTGGGATTAGGATTTTATTATAACAATTGGTAAATAGCTTTGACAAACAATGTACATCATTTACTTCAGTTACGATCTTGTTTGAATTGGAAAACTGTGATTGCAATAGCATTGCCTAGGAGTAAGAGACGGATCTTTTCACAACTCTCCCCCTTGAATTGCAAGGTTTTTTTTCTAAAATAAAAAGCGCTTGGTCGCACAGATTGTCATATGTTCTTTAACCTGAAATTTACGGATTACTAATTTATTAGGAAGTGCTTGTAGCAGACATTGTCCCCCCACCCCCTCTCCTTGAACTAACAAGAGCTTTCTTATCATCCCAGGGAGTTGAACCAAGGCTAGTAGTCATGCATGTTGTTTCATTTCATTGGTGCACATTTTTAATAATTGAGTAAACTCAAGTGTAGGGAAACAGAACATTGTTGATATGGCACGTGCAGAGGCCCCTAGTTAGTGTGAGAAAAATGTGTAGTAAGACAGCAAAGCTTTTGGTAGGAGTGGGACTTCACCAAGGATTAAGCCTGTGTTTTTTGCCGTAGTGATGGATAACTTAACATTAGATGTCCAAGACAAAGTGATGTGGTGTATATTGTTTGTAGATAAGAAATCAAGTAAATAATAAAGTGGAATTAGGGGGAATTCGAGCAGAAGGGCCTTAAAAGTCTGTAGAATAAAATACATGAAATGTAGCCTTGGTAGAATCATAGAATGGAAAGAGTCAGTCAATTAAACTAAGAAATCACCTAGTATCATATTGGTATAAGTTTAAATATTTAGGCTCAACTGTTGAATCACATGGAGGATCTAGTTTGGACACATAAACAAAGGCTGAGATTTGCTCCTTTCAAACAACTGAAAAGCTACAAGGCATAAAGAGGAGAGGGAGGCGATTTAAGAACTTGATGGGAAGAGATGAAATGGAATGTCATAAATTGTGGAGTGATGGAGGATATGGCTTATGATAGGGTAGAATCATCATCATCATCATCTAAGCCATTTATTTCATCAATCTGAGGTTGACCTTTATATTTGGATTTGACAAATTATTTCCATAGGCTGACTGCCTATCTGACACCCATTATGGATAAGGTAGAATGGTGGAGTGAAACTCAAAAAGTTGACCCTAGAAAGATGAGAAAGTGGTGTTCATGACTTCTTTTTTAAATTTTTTTGAATGATCAATGACATTGATGATGATGACGAATTGAATGTGTTGTATGGTATCGCCATGTCCAAAGTGATGATGAGAATAAAGTGAAAAGCAAGCCAAAGACAAAATACCACCAGATCTACTAGGTAACACAAATCACTAGGGTAGAAAGAGTTTATTAATCAAGATTCCAAGATGGTATTGTTGCTTAAATGTGGATCCATAAGGGTGAAATGTGTATTTTTAGTGTTTCTGTTATTAACTATTTATGCAATTGAACAGCGTGCCTCAGTACTTATATTCATTGCAAATTATTGTGTACTCCTTGTTGATCTGTTGATCAACTTATATTGTATAATATTTTACTTTGGGCATGAATTGATAAAAAAACTATGAAACCAGCCATAGGAATTCAGTGAGACAATGAAGTATTGATACTGTTAAAACAAACACCAAAAGTGGATATACTATTGATGAATCTATTGTTAGGACTTGAGAGACATTAGTAGGCATGCTAAACATTTCATGGGGATGCATGGACTTCTCTTGATGCAAAATGCTTGTCACTATATGGTGTAATTAGGATCTCCTGAGGGAGGATTTTGGGCCACAAAAGTATTGGTTTTTATATCAACAGTTTCTAGAGCTGAATGATGTGGTTACATACTTTTCTTGTTGATGAATATCCTTGTGTATTTCCCTTGTAATAAAAGTATTATTTTCTTCCAATTTTTCCTTCATAATGTGACAACAAATTTTCTGGCTCTGGCATAATGTTTTACTTGTTTGGTGATTGTAGCGACCTTGTCTGATCTTCTGCTATGTTGTGGTGGCAGAGTAATTATGGACACACAGATGAAATCATTTGAGAGTAATGGGAACCTGACATCTACTGACCATCTTCTTCAATGGACTCAATGGCAACTCTTGGATTCAAGTCTTCCTACTGGTGGATTTGCTCATTCTTATGGGCTTGAGGCTGCCTTGCAGGCTCATATTTTATCAGGGCCCGAAGGTCTTAAAACCCATGTGATCCATGTTCTCGAGAACACTGGAAGTCTACTTCTTCCATTTGTGTATGCTGCACACAAGTCTCCCAATATAGAAACGTGGACTAAACTTGATAAAATTTTGGAGGCAACACTAACGAATGAAGTGAGTAGAAGGGCATCTGTTTCACAAGGATCAGCACTTCTTAGGGTAGCTGCATCTATGTTTTTGGAGGTTCCTTCCCTCAAGACAATGAGAAATACCTTATTGGGTTTGGGGACTGTTTCTTTCCACCATGCACCTATTTTCGGCATCATTTGTGGACTTCTTGGAATGGATAGTGGGACTTCTCAGCGGGCATACATGTTTATGACATTGAGAGATCTCTTTTCTGCAGCAACAAGGCTGAATCTGGTGGGGCCTTTGGGTGCGTCAATATTGCAACATCATATTGCTCTTCTTGCTGAGGAAATGGTAAAGAAGTGGATGGATCGGCCAATTGAAGAAGCATGCCAAACAGCTCCTTTGCTTGATACTGTGCAGGGCTGCCATGGTTATTTATTTTCTAGATTGTTCTGCTCTTAGAAAGCTTGGAGGAGGATCATTTGATTTTACAAGCCAAGGATATAAATGGCATCTCTAGGCCTATGGAATTCAAGTGTGGTGCCTACTTCTCAGCGTGCTGCTAGGCGATTGGCAATTGTAAAATATTTTCCCCTTGAAATAACTCAGATTGGAATATCCTAGCCATTCCTATTAGGAAATTGGATGCTGCAATTTTTACTGGGAGCAACAATGAACATCAATAATATCGATTCAATAATTTGTACATTTGAGAACAGTGTGATTGTTTGTATGTCAGTGTTGATGTACTTTGTGGATGTCTTGAGATGACCTTGAAAGTTGAAACTAATTTTGTGTGTGATGGTTTTGGAAGCATTGAGGGCAAAGGTTATAAAGCCAACATACTGGAGACTTCACCACGGTCAGTCTGTAATTTGGGTGTTTGGTTCAACTTGCCAGAAATAAGTGTGCAACTTGGGCCGGCCTAACCCGAGCCACATGAAAAACTGAAAAAAAATCGGTTCGGTTGTCTCAGGCTCGGGTGGAGTTCATTTTCAGCCCTAAAATGTCATGCTTGATTTAACATTCAGATTCGGTTAAGGCCTAGTTCATGAAAGTCCGAGTTTGGCTTGAAATCCTGAATTTGAGCCATAATTTATAAAATCAGATTTTTTAAGTAACCCCAAGCATGAATAAGTCACCATATACATTTTGTGTTTGAATTTCATTGGAGCAGTTCCATCACTCATAATATTTCACTCTAAGCACGATTCGATGGTATGAGGGGTTAAAGAACAAGGTGTGCTAACCAGTAACAAGTGGATGACTGCTTGGAGAGTAATTTGTCAATGAATTCAATTCAGTTTTTATATATGATGATATTTATTAATGGTAAAATCATATCAGAAAATGAAGCAATTTTATGTTGATTGTGGAGATAAAATTTTCTAAAGGGGAAAACGCTACTTTCCTGAAGTGTGAAAAATTCTATTTAAAATGGACCCCCAACTTCTTTTTTGATTGGAGAGGTTAAAAACCATTGTCTGTTTATTATCTATGTTATTAATTTTTTAATTATCTAGAATACTTTTTGACTTTCACTTTCACTTCTAGATTTTGGTGTCTATGTAAATGTTAGTAGTATTTCCATTTAATATGACATGTTTCCTAATGGTAAAAGAAGATTATTGTGTTGTCGTTTGTTGGTGTCATAGTTGTAGGTTAAAATATCAACAATGGCAAGGAAACTTAGTTTCAATCAAATGTTGAGAGTAACTTTGATCAAAATTAAGTTAGGGCTATGTTAATTGTACCACATATAGTATGTATCTATGAAGAAGATGAGTGAATCCAAAAGGGTTGGAGCTGGGTAGAAAAAAGGGTATCGGCCGATATTTTTCTCTCTTTAATTTTTTTTTTTACAAAAACGGCCGATATCAGCTGATATGATACGGCTGAGATATCGGCCGATACGATTCGTATTGGCCGATATTCAGACTCCTGGTTAGAGTGATGACCAGAAATCTATTTTAGAAAGATGAGTAAACCCGTTTCAAGAACTCTGCTATCTTTTTTTTTTCTTTTTACCTTCTAGCAATTGTTGATATTTTTAATTAAAGTTACTATTTTAAATAAAAAAATTATATCTTTAAAATTTATATTAAATCAATGTTTTAAGTATGTCGAACTAATATTTCCAGTTTGTAGGATATTGAATATTTGAATAAAATTTAGGCGTCAATCAGTAATATTTTATGGATAAGTTTGATAAATATAAATTAATATTTTAATTAGCCATACCAACTGCAGCCTTAGAAATATTCCACTCCACAGGATCCATACAAACATTTAAAAAACCCAATTGTAGAATTTGCTTCTTTCTTACATGAGTGATACACAGTGACATGAAGTTGGGTCAATGTTGCTTACATCAATATGGATTGCAAGTTGGAAGGTGGAGAGAAAGGGCCATACTCCAAAGTATGGAAAGTAAATATTAATAATAATTGTAATTTCAACGGAGATTCTTGTTCAAAGGCTGCTCATCAAATGCAAATTCACGTCAACTTCTCAATTTCAATGTTTTAAAATTATACCTTTGACTATGGGGCAGTTTTTATAGAGTTATCCGATTATTGCGAGTAGGGAGGTTTGCACATGCTTAAGGTTGAAATTGGATCGAGTCAAGTCGGGTTTTTTAAAACCCAACCAGACTCGAGTCAATATTTATGGAATTCAACTCGATCCCATCAGAGCTATTGACCCGAAATTCTCGACCCGACTTGACTCGAATTCTAACCGGACTCAACCCGCATTCTGAATCCATTTTAGCCGGGTTTGGTTGGGTCGGGTCGGGTTAATTTGAAAATTCCTTAACTCGACCGACCCGAATTCCACGCGGGTTTTTGTCTTCTCAACCCGACCTGACCCGCTGACCCGACTCCCACGATCCAACCCGCATGATTTCTCGAGTCGGGTCATGCGGTTTGAGTCAAAACCCGACATGAGTTTCACCCCTACACATGCCTTGAAAATTAGTCAGGTCCTCTAAGAGACTTGGACACCTTAGTCATAAAAAAAAATTAGAATCTTTAAAAATTTGACTTATTTAATAAAGGTGAATTTTTATAAATGCTCATACTTAAAAAAGATCTTTTTAACCCACTCATCTATATGAGCCTAAATACATAAGGTTGTTACATACTTACAAATTGGTCTGGCAAATATTATGCACTGTTCACTTAAACCTCTATCTATAAAATTTATGATAAAAGTTAGAATTTTTTTTTATTGAAATTATCTACATCTCAACAGGTATTTACACATGTTTTCTATCATTTCATAGGTATTATATCATGGACCGGCTAATTATTTCACATTTTTAGTAAAACAATTAGGAATGGCTCTATTTAGGAAGATTGAGCTCATAAGAGAAAATAGTTCTTTGATTTGGATGAAGGTGGCGTATCGCAGGTCTCATTCTCCATATAAAAATGAAAGATTTTATGAATATTTGAAATAAGTTTTATTTTTTATTTAGTTAAAAAAATCATTTTTTCTCTATATTTTAAAAATTGTTATTTTTTTATAATCTTTTCAGAGAAAGTCCTATTTGTTCGAATTTAATACATATGATATGGACTTGAACCTATCTTTTCTAAGTTGAAGTTGAGTATGGCTATAAATCCCATTTTATCATGCAATATAAAAATAGAACTTTAGATTTCCTAAATTACAAAAATTAAGTGACATTTGATATTTTTAGCCATTTTAATTTTCAACTTTAGTCATTAGTTTCGACTCGAAGATGGCTAAAAATTTCATGATATTTTAGTTGATTTAGATGTTCCATTTAGTTTACTATATTTGGATGAGGTTAAAAACTATCTCAAGCTTTATTTATATATCTTTTAAAACCTCTTTATCATAATTCAACACATACTTCATAGTAGGGATTTAAGTCTTGGATATCGGCCAATATCTCAGCCGAGAAATTTCTCTCTCTTACGTTTTTTTAAAAAAAACCACCTTTATCGGCAGATATCGGCGATATATTTCGAATATTGACCGATATCTCAAATCTCGGCCGATACATATACGTATCGGCCGAGATTATTTTCCCTGCTTTATAAATTTTAATATATCATTTTCAAATATTGCAAATAGATATGACGGTAGACTCCATTTTATTGTATAAATGAAAGTGAACCTTTAGATTTGTGAAAATATAAAAATTCATAAGGCATATGCTATTTCTAGTTTTTCGTCTTTAATCATTAATTTTAATTTTGTGATATTAGACATTTAGACTAGATGACTAAACTTTTTACATATGGTTGAATCTTTATTTTATGGAATCTAGATATCTACTTTGATTTCTAATATTTAGATAAGGCTAATAATTATTTTTCAATTTTAATTTTGAAAGTGATAAATTAAAATTGTATATCATATGTTGAATTAAGACAAAGGGAACTTAAAAAATATATATATAATTTTTTTAAGAATTTTTTGAATGAAATAAAATAATTATAACTTTTATCCCAAGTTTTTATCTAATTTCTACTCATCCTAACTAATCCTTCTATTTTGAACCCTTGAACCACTCAGAGGTCAATAAGCTTAGTCTAATTTTTTTATTTTTTTTCTTTTTCCTTATTTGACTTTGGGTCACACATTTATTCATTGGATTACAAAGTCAAGTACAAAATTGATATTATTTCTTATCTTAATTTAATAAATTTTACATTTGTCTCTGCTAAAGTAATACAAAGTTGACTGACTTAAATTCTTTTTCAATTGAATTTAATGATTTAGTCAGAAATTATCAATCCTTCAGTCCTACTAATGAAACACTAAAGACAAAATTATCCACCTCAGAGAGAGAGAGAGAGACTTTTGCATGGCCTGAGAACCTGAGTCATGAAATAGAGGGAGACAGTTACTAAACAGGTTAATGTACTTGACTTGAGCATTTTTTTTAATTAGATTTGATGACTTAAGGAAGAAATTATCACTTTTATTCCTATGTTAAAATTTTAAAATTTGGATTTGATTCATAATTTTACCCACGTGAGTGAAGTTCAACTGGTTGCCTCCCGTCTTAAGAAGCGGAAGATTGCGGGTTCGAACCCGATGGTCTAATATTAGTGTGCTTTAGGATGGTGGGATGGTATTTTACGTTGGGTATTCCATAGTTTTCTATATGTAAATTAAAAAAAAGGGTAATTAGAAAAAACAGAAGCAAATATTTTTTATAATAAGAGAGATTAATGTACTCTTTCACTATGCATATAGAGATATATGTATTTTTTATAATAAGAGACACTGATATAATCTTTCATCACTTAAATGATGACAAGTGGATAAAAAGATAAGCACATTGTCTCTTTTTATAATAAACGTCGGTGTCCCTGTCAATTTTCGAAATAACTAGCTTGAATTTTTATACTCAATTTGAAAAAAAACTCAGCTTATTAGACTCAAAATTCTATGAAGCCAGATCAATTTGAACTCACTTGAGTTTTTTCAGTTTCAAATGAGAAATTCCAAATAACTAGCTTGAATTTTTAGACTCAATTTGAAAAAAACTCATTAAAAATACATTGGCTTATAAGATTCAAAATTCTATGAAGCCAGATCAATTTGAACTCACTTGAGTTTTTTCAGTTTCAAATGAGAAATTCTATAGAGAATGGATTAGAAAAATGGCATAAAGAGAATTTCTTTAAAAATTAATTAGGAACCCACTTGATCAGATCAAATATATAAGAGGTTATACGAATAAGATATGTGTAAATTATATCTTTATTTGATCATTTTAGTCTGATGATCTTGATCTTTAAAATTTATAATGTTATAAACCATTAATTTTATATGACTCATTTGATGAAAAATGATTCATTAAGCATGAAATTATACCCACATCTTTTTCATACATTTCTTTCACCCAATTTTATACTTTAATCATAATTTTAAGACTATTCTTCTTTTTCATTCTGCTAAATTTATTTTGCTTTAGTTCTCCAAAAGGAGAGAGAGAGATTCCACTTTCCACAATGCATGAAAGCCATGACCTGAGCAGATTTGTATGTTCTTGTACAAATCTGATATTTTTTTTTTGAATTTATGTGTATGAAATGGTGGGATACTCAGTGTAAAACCTTCACAGGTGAGTCCACTATCCCTAAGGCACATCAAGATTAGGTCAATGAGAGTTCGAACCCACAATCTCCCGCTTTATGAATTTAATGGCTAGTGCTTTCCAAAATGATTTATTTTTTAATGGGTTTACAAAAATTGTGTGAACTTTAATTATAATTTTAAATTAAATCATTGAATAAATTTAAAAGGTAAAAAGCTAACAATTTTTATTCATTTAAATATTACAATTAAAAGCACACTATATAAATTAATTGACAACAGGCAAATTCTCCACCATTTTAATTGAAAGAGAAAAGAAGAGAGAGAGAGAGAGAGAGAGAGAGTTTCCACAGTGTATCCGACCTGAGCATGTCTGCCAACTTGATAAAAAGTTATAAACCTTTATAGTGGGAATTGGATAAAGGGGGATTGGATTGGGCCAAAGCCCTTGACATTTGTAGGGATTGTTGTAGGCCCAGATAAGAAGTTGGGCAGACGAGTGAATTTCATGCTGAAGTGGGTCCCATTTTACTACAGTCCACACTCAAAGTCCCAGAATAGAAGACCAAATGCATTCAATTCTTCGTTTAGCATTTTTCCATACTCCAAAGAAAGCTCTGCCTTCTCACCATTCTCATGCTTATGTATTTTGTACCTACTCTCTGTCTCTCTCTACCGGTGGTATAAATTTTGGTATCTGAAATCGAGTTATTTCGGCCGATTTGATAGGTATTAATCGTATTTTAAAGATATTGGCGATATATATCACCTAATTATCGACCATTATCCTCATCTATCATTTTTTTATCACCTAATTATCGACCATTATCCTCAACTATCATTTTTTTAAAAAAAATCAGATATTGGCTATGGGCCCAGGTTGATGTCTCGTCCAATATTAGCCCATATTGACCGATATTTGTGTTTTCCAAATTTTTCTTTTAAAAAAAATTGGGTTATTATTTATTTTTTATTTAGAAAAAATAAAATAAATAAATAAGCAACTGATGCTTGTAAAAAAAGGAGGAGGACAACGGCCTATATCACATTTTGACGAGATTTTCACCCCTGCTCTCAATTATCATAATACAAAAAGATAAGAATGACATTTAAATGTAGTTATTTTAAATTTAGCTATTAAAAGTTGTTTCTTACGAAAATCTAATAAAGTTACGATAAACGTTCTCTTATTTATTATTTAGTGTACACAGATTAATTTTTTTGAGAGATTCTCTTGAATATAATATTCTACTGAGTTAATTATTCTTTTGTTAGAGATTCTTCTATGATCTTCTTTGATAATTAAAGTGAAAAACTATATAAATAAATTCTAATATAAATCATATTTAATAAAAAATAACTAGGACAAATTTATTATAGTTTTGTTTTATGAGAATCAATAATATATAGTTGGTTCATGTGAATGATAAAAGTTCATTGTAGAGAACATTACTCAAAAGTTATTAATAATCATAATAGGTTCCTAAAAGAAAAATTTATAATTGGACCTATTGCCTATTTTAGAAAAGTATAGATGTAATAGAAAATATTTTTTAACCAAGTATAACTATTGTGAACTCTTAACTTAGATATTCCAAATATAGAACATTGTACATGTTTCAACCAATCCAATGCACCTAGGCACTTTGTATATTCCACTCAACTATATGGGCCCAACTCATAACCTCAATCTTTTAAAAGTTACTAAAATTAAGAAAAAATAAATTATTAAATGGAGAGTGCATGAGTCAATTTAGGGAAGCATAGACTTTTCAAAATAGATAAAAAATATAAAACCAATAAATAAAAAAATATTCAGTGTATCATCCTTTATGTTTTATTGTTGTAAAGATATTTTTATTGATCCATATGGGTGTAATTCAATTGGTTGCCTCCCTTCTCAGGAAGCGAGAGGTTGCTGGTTCAAGACCCCATAACCTACCCTTGGTGTGCCTTAGCGGTACTGAGCTCATTCGTGGTTTTGGTTTCGAGTCACTCTCAATACAAAATGGTCACTCCCCATAGTGGGCTCATTCGTGGTTTTGGTTTCGAGTCACTCTCAATACAAAATAGTCACTCCCCATTGTGTTATCCGCTATGTATGGATAGTGATGTTTGCACATTCCCCAATTATTAGTGAGGTGCTCTAAGAGGTCTGGACACCTTGGTCTTAAAAAAAAACTAAAAAAATAAATTTTAAGTATTATAAAATATAATTTAAAGTGATCAAAATTTTAAAAGTTTAAAAAACATATCTTGAATTATTGATTGATCTAATTAAAGTGATGTTTGAAAGACTATTATTTAAACATAAACCTTTGTGGATCAATTATCATAAACCTATGTAAATTGTAAGAGTATTAAAATAATCATGGGTTATTAATGTTTAGATTTTCTAACAATATGTTATTTTCCCTTTTAACATATAATATATTTAAAACAATAAAGTGGGATTATTTCATGGATCTTTGCCATTGAAGTTTAAAAAATATTTATTATTCCTTAAAAGTAAATAATTAACTCACCTTCATTGAAGTTAGAGAATGTTTAAAAAAATCTCAAAGCATGTAGAAGAAGAGGGTGGTGAGTGGGGGAATGTCATTCGCATATTCATATTGTGAAAGTAAAAGTTAAAAAAAAAATCATTTTATGCTTTTTATAAAATTATTATTTTTATATGATCTAAAAGTGGAATTAAACATGCAAATAACAAATTCGACCTACAATTCTAATTTATAAGAGGGTTCGAGGGAAAATTGTAGATTTTATTAAAAAAATTTCCTCATACATTTCCTTCAGAATTTATATAATATATTGAAAGCTTATATGTCAATTTATTATAAAAAATCAATAAAATGAAAAGACTTCAGCAAATATGGAAAATGCATTGAACTAACTATACATATGAAAATTAATGCTACCTTTATTCATGAACAAACTCTTTATTTAAAATTATAAAAAATCTTTTATAAAATTCCTATAATTTTATAATTTTAATACTCCAATGGGGAATTCACTTGAGTCTAAGGTATCTTTTCGTTTTATTTATCTATTTGTCATTATTTAATTTTTTATATATAATTTTTAAAAAATTCAAATTTATTACAATATTTTCTCAAAACAAAATATTAACATGGTCGAAATACTGAAACATTTAATATAAGCAACAGATTAGCAAAATTGACAATCATAACAATGGTAACTTTAAAGAGTTGGTCTGAGAGTCAAGAAATTCATCTCATAAAGTGAAGTCTTGAGTTCGATTCATGTTTAATCTTAATTTGTCACTCTCTATAATTGTAGACCCAGTATATATATAGTATTAGATTAAAAATATATCTTTTATTTCAATAGGTGAGACGTCTGGACATTATAATTATGAAAAATATATATATCAATGGTTGGCTAATTTTGTCGTGGGTCAGTTAGATATGATAAAATCACAAATTTAATTTGACATAAATATTCTTTGTCACCTTATTACACATTCATTTACCTTTGCACATGAGAAAATATTATACGTGTGAAGTACGAAAACGCCTGCACCAGCAAATACCAGGTGCGCTTCTAGAAGTTTCAGTGACACGTGGCGCATGTTAGCTTGTACCTGTCAATATTAGTATCCGGACACTTAGAAGTTGGAATTTGGAAAGCAGGGTTCCTTCCGCGTTTTCGATTTTCCTCAATCTATTTATATGTGGCCTTTTCGGCAATTACTTCACAAATCATCTCGGCCTTTCCCACTCTTCCCCCCTGCGCAAGTTAGCCTACTCTGCGCAAGTTAGCCTGCTCTGCGCAAGTTAGCTTTCAACCCTTCATCTCACTTCCAATTTCCCTCGAGTGAATCAAAGGTGCGCATGGTAATCCTTCTATCTTACTCATCTATTGCATGACACATCCATTCATCCATCCATATATTGAAAAGGCCACTCACTATTAGAACTGATTCACCATGCATGCACGTGTTAGCTATAGAAGTGTTCATGAAGAACTTGGAATTAGTAGTTTTTATATATTGGTTATTGAGATAGGTTTATGGAAAAATGCAAAATAGGTAAAACTTAACAGATGTGGAAGCAAGAATGGTATTTAAGAAAAAAAATATTTAAAATAATTGTTAAAGATCTTGAAAGGAATTCGAGATTTAAAAGTGTTTAAAGAGTTCTCAGCATCACGCGTAAAAAATGTAGCCAATATTGTATATTGACTGCAATGTTGCAGGGGATTTCGGCCTATATGTATCAGTTGTGATTTGCGGCCTGAGTTGAAATGGGTGATGGATGGGTGACAGGCGGGTGGATATGGATTTGTATTGACCCGTAGGTTTATGGAAAATGCAAAATAGGTAAAAAGTAACAGATTTGGAAGCAAAAATGGTATTTAAGAAAAAAAATATTCAAAATAATTGTTAAAAATCTTAAAAGGAATTCAAGATTTAAAAGCGTTTAAAGAGTTCCGAGCATCACGCGTAAAAAATGCGGCCAATGTTGTGTATTGACTGCAATTTTGCGGGGGGGATTTCGGCCGATATGTATCGGTTGCGATTTGCGGCCTGAGTCCAAATGGAAGATGGATGGGTGACAGGCAGGTGGAGACGGATTTGTATTGACCCGTAGGTTTATGGAAAATGCAAAATAGGTAAAAAGTAACAGATTTGGAAGCAAGAATGGTATTTAAGAAAAAAATATTCAAAATAATTGTTAAAGATCTTGAAAGGAATTCAAGATTTAAAAGCGTTTAAAGAGTTTCGAGCATCACGCGTAAAAAATGCAGCCAATGTTGCGTGACTAAAACGTTGTGGGGGAATTTCGGCCGATACGTTTCGGCTGTGATTTGCAGCCTAAGTCCAAACGGGTGATGGATGGGTGATAGACGGGTGGAGACAGATTTGTATTGACCTGTAGGTTTATGGAAAATGCAATATAGGTAAAAATTAACAGATTTGGAAGCAATAATGTTATTTAAGAAAAAATATTCAAAATAATTGATAAAGATCTTGAAAGGAATTCAAGATGTAAAAGTGTTTAAAGAGTTCCGACCATCATGCATAAAAAATGCGGCCAATGTTGCGTATTGATTGCAACGTTGAGGGGAATTTCGGCTGATACGTATAGGTTGTGATTTGCGGCAAAGGTCCGGGTAACGTATGGGTGGAGACAGATGTGTATCGACTTGTAATGAATGTAATGAATCATATGTTGCATTTACTCATTTTTTGCAACACCATGTAATCATGTTTCAATTATTTTTTTTAAAATCAAATATATACACTATACATCCTTCAGAACTACTTCACATCTCAGATCTAATAAAATAAGATAAATTAAAATGATATTTTATAAATATATAATCATCTTGAATATATCAACTATTTTTATATTTTCTGATTGTTTGGAAGGTAAGAGAAATATATGGCTGAAACTAGGGCAGGTTGGGCCAGATTTTGATAAACCCTAACCTATCCCATGTCAAAAATGGTTGAACCCAACCATACTCGTCCTCGAGCCCAACTCATTTAGAGAGAGGGGAGAGGAGGGGAGAGGGGGAAAGGAAGAGAGGGGGAGGGGGGGGGGGGGGGGGGGGGGGGGGGGGGGGGAGGAGAAGGGGGAAGGGAGAAAGAGGACATGTTGAGATACTCCTCTAAATCTAAGTGTACATGCCTACTGGATCTATTGGTAGAGGCTGGATTTGAATGAATGGTTGGTGTTGTATACGGCATCGAGGTGCGTACAGCCGCGACCACGAATTTGACTGGGTGAAAAGATCTATGATCTGTGGCTAGGTTCACGTGATCACTATTTAGACGAGGCTACATGTTTCCCAAAGAGAGAGAGAGAGGGAGGGGGGGGGTTAGTAATTATACTTAAGTTATGAAAATCGAGTTGGGTTGGATTGAGTTGAAATTCTAGGTATTTATGAAAAATAAATGTATGCATGTATGTTAAGATTTAAAGTTAAAATTTGAAAACGTGATAATTTTATTTTAGATGTTATTTTGGGTGAGAGTTTTTTGTTAATTAGGTCCATTTTATTTTTTAAGATTTTGGATGTTATTTTTTGAGATCATCTACGGTACTCATATTCCATCTAAGGTGGGACTCACCACCAAACATTTATAATTTGAGTTTTATGATTTCTCAAATATGGAGACTTTTTGGGCTTTTTGTTACTTGAAATATAGGTATTTTCACTCTATTTCTCAATTTGACATCATTAGAGAGTTTTTAGCCTTTTAAAAATATAATTTCCCCCTCTTTGTTTCTCATTATGAAATGAAAAAAAAAAGGATTTTTTTTGGGTACATCAAAGTTATTATTTTTAAGTTTGAAAAAGATATTTCAATTATGAGCAAAAGAAAATCATAAGTCCAAAGAGTCTCATGTCCCAACCATATGAAACTTCACTCATATATGAGATTAATACCTATTTTTAGCTTTTAGGTTCACCTTTTCACGTTTAAGAGATTTTTTTATTAGAAGAAAAATCATTTTATAAAAGACTTGCATTTCTATTTTATTTTATTGGAATAATTTTTTTCTATTATGCTTCATTTCCTCTTAAGAAAAAGAATTAAATAGGAGATACGCAAATGTAGATTGTAAAAATAGCTAGATTTTCACAATGGCATCTATGATTGGAGAATGATTATGTATTATTATCACCAGCTAATTATATTTGATTTTATGATGCTTTAAATTTTGAGATTTGATTTTGATGGTTTCCATGTCTATATATGCTCTATAGATATTATTGGACTATAAGCATATAACTCAATAGTTTATTGAATGCACTAGAGAGAAATTCATTATAATGTTAAAGCATATTTATTCGACTAATCCTTGGAGTAGGGGGGAGTCGGGTTGGGTTGAGAAGATAAAAATCTGCATAAAATTGGGGTCGGGTCGGGTTGAGGATTTTACAAGTTAACCCGACCCGACCCAACCGATCGACTGAGCTAAAATTAGGCTAAAATAGCTTCAGAATGCGGGTTTGGTTAGAATTCAGGTTGGATCTAGTTATGAATTTCGGATTGAGAATTCGGGTCGGGTTCCTTATATATCAACTCGGGTCGGGTTGGGTTTTAAGAACCCGACCCGAGTTGCAGCCCTACCTTGGAGTATGTGCAAGCCTCCCTACTCATACATTGGATAACTCTATAGGGAATGACCCTTTGGATAGAGTGAGAATCGAACTAAGGACTCCCACTTCTTAAGGAGATTCCTAACCATCACTCCAAGCCAATATTAAGCATATCTAAAACAATGTCTAATGATTTTCTTTTGTTTTAGTGTGATCCACAATGATTATAGACTTATATCACAATCCTCAACCATGTGTGAACGGAAGTTCCAACTCACAAGTTTGATATTTATAATTTGAACTTTGAAGTATAGAATATAATTTTTTAACCATGGGGGTAAGCAGGGTGGTAATTTTTTACCTGACTTGTCCAAATCAATTTGAAATATGAGTTGAGTCATATATTTCTTAAAAACATTTTAAATTGACTTGACTTGACCTGTCCAAAATAAATTTGGGTTGAGTCGCATTCAGGGGTTTTAGAGTAGAACCTTACCCGATTGAATTAAAAAAATATTTAACTAATTTATTTATTGTTCACATATTAATTTTAGCCCAAGTTAAAAATTCTTAGTATATTGCCTCACTGTTTCATACTTTAATGGTCCCATGTGAAGGGAAGTTCTTCTATTTTTCATTTTATTAAAAAAAAAAATCTCTTTTTTTTTTTTTTTCAATTTTTCTATAGGAGTCTGTTGTGATTGAGTTAGTAATTAAAAAAGTTAGGTTAGATTTGTTGACATACTCAAACTCAACCTCATCTGACTCATTGTCACCCCTAGTGCTTTGGCTGCGTATGAATGGAGAGAAAATTTTAGAAGGTTAAAAAAGATTTTCAAAAGTTGGGAGAGAGGTAAAAACTTGATATTACCCCCCTCCCAACCCCCATTACCCCCTATCCAAACTCAATCAAAATCATTTCAATATCATGTTGTGTATAAAGACCATTTGCCTCTTGTTATACTCCACTAAGCCATGAGAGTGTATCAATCTCTCTAAGCTTATGATGCAGTTCAAGATTTTAGTAAAGATTTTTTTACACTAATTATGGAGAGTCTATTATCTGTCATCCACATTCCATTAATAAGGAAAAATGAGCTTTAAATAAAAAATTATAGAAAAAAGAGATATTTATATGAATAATTTATTGTAAACGCAGACACAGTGGCATGTATATTGTTTACTTTTTCTTTTTTTGAACTATAGCAAGCTGGAGCCACGTAGAACACTATAATTTTAGAAATAAAGCTACTGTTATAATATAGTATTTTAATTGGACAAACTTAGAGTTTGGATGTAGGATACCCATTTGTATAGAGAGAAAGATCATAAATTGAATTATCTATTCATTTATTGAGATTTATCGTGGGATACCAAGCGTAAAACTCCCACGAATGATTCTACTATATCTAGGGCACACTAAGGCTAGATCATGGGAGTTCGAATCCGCAATATTCCACTTCCTAAGGCGGAAGTTAACCAGTTGAGATACACCAATATAGGTACACTCATGTAGGTTAAATAAAGAGATTTGTACATGTCTTTAGAATTGATCGATTCTTCTAATAGATCTGAACACCTTAACTATAAAAAATATATTTTAGTATCATAAAAAAATATCTTAAGTGACAGAAACTCTACTTTTAGATTCATTCAAATAGCATTCTTGTAATTTCTTTTAAACAGTAGATGATGGTAGATAAAAGAGATCATTCTTATCTCAACCAAGGGAAAGTGTTATTTTCTCTTAACCTTTTACTGTATCCACAATTTAGATTTGTGATGTTAACATGAACTAAAAAATAATAAATACTATTTCATCTTTAAAGAATTACAAAATCTATAGAAAATTTAATTATATAAAGTTTATATACTATCTTCATAGCATGTATTCTGAAATCTCAATTCTTGAACGGCTTCGGCTTTTATTATAGAATTCTCATATTTTAATTAATAATTTTATATCTAATCATACATAAAATACCACTACAAAAAGACTTTAATTCTAATATTAATAAAAATTATTAATCCCAAAATTTGAAAAAGATTTTACCTAACTTACTTGACACAAAGATGTTATGAGGGGTTGAAGTCGCAGTCTAAGATCCGTCTCTAAAATGAGAATAGTGTGTTCTATTCTAACTCTACTTCAAGAGCTCATTTCGGTAGATATAGATTGAGAGATTTGTACATACTTTGAAAATTAGTTCAGTAAGACATTTGAATGTTTTAAAAAAATATATTATAATCAATATTTTAAATATTGAATTCGAATTTGAACCTAGAAGGACAGAGGTTAAACTGATCCTATTTGAAATTGTTGGAAAGGATAGAATTTGTCCGAGTTATAATAGAATCCTTTGCGTTGAAAGGGACCGACTGGACTGATACCACTCGAACGCAATTGATTTTTGACAAAATATGATTACGATGCTCCCCTGTGGTGTGGGCCACACAGAAAAATGCCTAAAAGAAATAAATGAAGTACTGGTGGGGCCCACTTGGTGGGGCCAATAAAAAGGTAGGGGAAGAAGAAGATCCGTGGAATCTCTGTTGTCGAACATGATGAGAGATGCAAATGACAGCTTGGGAATCTCTCCGTTCCTTCTTATTTACTCCTCTTGACACCACACCTCTCTTTCTCATTAGCATTTGCAAATCCTTCTCAGTTTCTCTGGATTCTAGGGTTTGGGTCCTCCGATCTTCTTCGACCCGTCTCGATTCCATCTTAAGGCTCGGGACTCAAAAAATCCTTCCACTTCTGAGCTTCCAAAAGGAGAATTTGAGGCATTTGGAGCTGACTTTGGTATTATTTTTAAGCATTTGTTACTTTAATTTTGGACGTTTTGGAGGGAATTAGGGTTTTGGTGCTGAATTTCATTTATTAAGGTGAATTAGGGGTGTTTTCCATGACCTGAGCTGGTTTTGAGTTCAGGCTTTGTTTTGCGGACCGGAATTTGATGAATTTAGGGTTTTAGCGTTTGTGGGGCATAAATTTTGTGAATTTGGTGTTCCCTTTATTCAATCGTTCTGGAGTTCTTTTCCTTTGGTAGTCTTTTAAGTCTGAGCTTATTTCTGGTGTATTAGAGCTAGAATTCTGGATTTCCTTCTAATTCTTTTTTAAATAAGGCTTGTGGGAGGTTTGGATTTGTACTGCGAATTCTCCAGCGAGCTGGTTTTCATTTTGTTCAGGTAATTTGCGTACTCGTTCTGGTTGTTATGATTATTTTGACTGAATTCGAAAATTGAGGTAGACTATGATTTGTTTTTGTCTCATTATTGTGTTTTTTTTTTTTTTGAAATATGCTTTATTCATTTTTGTTCTGTTCTTTGAGGCACATCTCTGGAGCTATGATATGTTTGGTGAATTGGTATGATTCTCTGTATCACGTTTGTGACAATGGGCACATTCTAACTATTGGAAGGGCTCCCGTTAAAGCTTATTTATGGTTTTAGAGGCTTATTTGCGTTTATTTTTTCTGTCCCTGTCTTTTAAAGATGAGTTTTGTTCCTTTCATCCATGGATTGGTATACCTAAAAGAAAATTTTGAGAGTCTGGCTCTCACTTAATAGAATCCAAGCCATCCACATGAATTGTCATTCATCCCCTTTTACACCCATCCAACCGTCAACAACTATTAACTTAACGTTCAGGAAGTTTATATTGAAAAAAGAAAAGAAAACAGAGATTCAATGGACCCCAAAATTAACAGTGCAGTAGAGTTTTCTGATTCCGTACACATCCCATCCATTTCCCATTCAAACGGAAGGTCCCATCCTTTGACATTAGCTCAAAAATGTATGGGGCATCTGACACCATGGTTGATAGGAGTATTCCTCTTTAAATATTTCTAGGTTCATGATCAATGAGAATTGCTTAGCAACTTTAAACCATTAAGGATCTTTTTGAAATTTGGATGCACCTGAAACCACAAATTTTGTCTGGGAAGCATAAGGTTGGAAGTAGTGTTTCACCAGTTTCTATTCATCTCCTTTTCTTCAATGAATCAATATTCAAAAGTTATAGGTCTGCTGGATATTGGTCTGGTCAGAAAATCATTCATGGACATTAGAATTCTTCTTTGTTGAACACAGTAACCTTTTTGATCTACTGTGTATTGGTAAACCTTTTTTCTTTTAAGTGGAACTATTCTCATTTTTGAGACATGATATTTAACATTTCAGGCATCATCCATTAACCATGAATAGCTTGAGCAGTTATTTGATTCTGATTAAGGCTTTGTAGTATCATCTCTCTCTCTCTCTCTCTCTCTCATGCGCGTGCATGCATGTATGGACAAATAATTGGATCCTGTGTTCCCAAATTCTCATAAATTTGCTTCTTCAGTTTGTTTTCTGTATTTTTAATTGAATATATTAAGCTTAGGAAGTGAAGGGACACATTTTTGTTACTTGTTGATAGTACCAGCCTTGAAATCTCAGGGCCCTAGGCGCAGTGCATTGGTGGGGGCTCTAGGCCCTGAGAGTAGTGCAAGTGGGGGCCCTACAGCCCATTGGTCACATTGGGGGGCCCTAGGCGGCGGCCTAGTTGGCCTAAAGCCAGGGCCGGCCCTGCTTGTTGATTTAGGGTAGTTTGATGTATAAGATGATTCATGTTATATATATATATATATATATATATATATATATACATATATATATGCTTTCTCTATTTTGTTTCAGAGTCCCTATTTCCAATTGAATGGTTTTCAGTAATTGATTTGGACATTTCTCAGATCAGATTTGAGCAAATGAGTAGCACGACAACAACAAATGAGAGTGAGGATGGGATGTTATCAAAGGATCAAACCAATTCATCATCTTTTGAGGACGGGAATTCAAGAGGAGTTGGATGTGGGACTGTTTTGAAGAAAGGGCCTTGGACATCAGCAGAAGATGCAATTTTGATTGATTATGTCAGGAAGCATGGAGAAGGGAATTGGAATTCTGTGCAGAAGCACTCAGGGCTCTCTCGTTGTGGTAAAAGCTGTCGTTTGCGTTGGGCAAATCATCTTAGGCCAAATTTGAAGAAGGGTGCTTTTACGACGGAAGAGGAACACTTGATTGTTGAGCTCCATGCTAAACTGGGGAACAAATGGGCTAGGATGGCTGCATATGTAAGTTGGCATCTCTATTTTCATCTTTACTTTAGTTTGTTTACTATAAAAAACTAACACGTATCTTTTTGTTTTTTTAATCAATTTGGTATTTTTACCCTGTAATCATAGGTGGTAGAAATCCAATATCCTGAGTATCATTCAGGAAGATGTTCTTTCTGTTCTTAAAGAAACATCAGTGTCATTGTCCTATTTAGTCAAGACACTGACACCAAGCCCTATGCAGGCTAGGGAATTGGAGGTAAGTGCTAAATGGAGCCTGACAGTTGTCATCATTCAAAAAAAAAAAAAAAACTGACAAGTTGTCAAGAAAAAGACTTGGTGTCTTTCTTTTTTTCCAGGGGAAAAAAAGGTTGTGGGTGTCACTTACAATTACGTTCTTCATGAGTCACTGGCTTAATGGTTTATACTTTATTCATGTCGAAGACATGTATAAAATCCATGCTGGTGATCTGGTAGTCCCTTCTGTTGATTTGGGCTCTTGCATTTGAACAAGCCTTTTTAATAAGATAACAGGAATCCCTCATTAAGAAGGAAACCGTACAGAGACAAGGGCAAGGAAGCAACAGAGATAGGAACCCTATTTACCTATTTAGAAACATGAATGAAGGATACATCAAAGTTACTCCTCAACTGCATATTTGGACAAATAAAAGTGCTTGTTTAAGGAATCCCTCAGAATGATGGATGGTTGAGGGAATGCTCAAGTTTACTTTTCGTTTTTTTTTTTTCTTGAAAAAGAGACCTTCCTGATAAAGGGTGAAGATAGTCCTCCAAACTGCTTGAGTATTTGGCATTTTCTTAAAAAAAAGGAAGAAGAAAGGTTAGGATTGTTCAATCAGCTTGACTTTTTGTGATCCATTCCTATAGAGTCCTATTAACAGTTTGGATCTTCATACTCTACATATACGTGGATGGAATCACTGATATGCTGGGTAGAAAAATGCATCTTAGTACTTTGGCCGTTCTTAATTGCCTATTGGCTCACAGCTACAGAATAGAACTGGGGAATGATGCTATGAGAGTTCAATCATTTCCAAAAAGAAAAAAAGAGAGAGAATTCAATTATCTCAGAATGATCTCACCTTTTTTCCTGGCATATATCTGGCCTCTACTGCATGGGGCTTGAATGTTTTTTTTTGGAATCCAACACCAGTACATTTCTGATTCAGAAGTCCAAAGGTTAGCATTCATCAATTTGGCATATTTGAATAGACGTAGGTGAACATTTTTAATGAAAGTAAAATGAAATGATAATTCCCATAACAAGTCATTTATCTTACCTATCCAAGGTTGGCAACCTTGATTGGATATGGCTAATTGATTTTAATGGACTGACTACCTATTTGATGTCCACATTACTCAAAAAGGTAACGTTTATGGTTGCAATAATAAACACTTACCAGATGTGTTATAAGTTCTTGTAGAACATACAAGATTTAATCTAAAATATTTTGCTTTCGCTAATTTATTTAGATTTTAGTAAGGAAAAGGTGTGATATTATTTTGTCCTCTTAGAAACAACCATGAAATGCTATGTGAAGAATTAGGGATGGCATTTATGCCTGAAAGCAAAAAGGCCTGAAGTGCCAAGTCCCAAAGGACCTAGCCCATTACAATAGGACTTGGTGCATTTCTAGTCTGGCTCAAACTGGGTCCATTTTTACATCCTATGAGAATTCTTGAAAATCAACCATGGAGATGTCTCTAACATGGGTCCATTGATCATTGCAATTTGAATTTGTTCTTTATGGACAAGCCCATGTGATCATAACACCTCCCAAATCAACATTCTCCACCTAGTTACAGTAGCTTCTGTCAAATTTTAGCTTTAACTAACTTACCAGAGGAGATGCCATCTCACAGCCACTGAAAGGGTGGATTCCTACTTTGCATAAAGTCCTGTTAAGATTTTTTTTCTTTAAAAAAATTACTTCAAACTGTTTCAGCCCACAAACCCAAAAAATTCATAGCTTTTATAGCTTCAATAAACTGATTTATAGAGGAAAAGTGATTTGTGAAAACTGTGTTGTTTCTTTCTTTCCAGGCAGCCCATAGAAGTCCTGGGGCATTAATTTCCATGTCAGTGTATGACTTCGCTAAATAAATCCTGTGACACAAGCATTTAGAATCTCTGTGAGTGACTTCTGCACATCTGATTGTATGAGAAGGGATATAGAAAAAACCAACTTCTGGGAAGGATGAAGGATAAAAAAATGTTTACTTCTTTAGGTACCCAAAGACCTGGTAGTGATAACTGTTTGCTCAGAACCTGAAGAGTATTAGAATTTTATGTAAGCCACTGTCTAGTGGAATACTAAAAGACAAGTTTGGACTGGAACCAGCCCTGGCTTTGGGATGCTAGCATGACTATCAAATTGCATACCATGCACCTGTAAAGAGATTTAGCTGAGACACAACTCTAATCAGGAGTACTAACTGAATAGTCACAATTCATATGAGACATGGAATAACCCTATTACTCAACAAGCATAGAGGTTAAATCGATGTAAAAAAATTGTACTGTTATTTGGTAATATTAAACTGCTTATTACTCATGTGAAATGAAGACAAAACCAGATAAAATTCCCTGAAATATTAGCCTGGTTGTGTTTGACTCTCAATATTTACACATAAAGATTTTTTAAATGAGAACACCACTATCATCCAGACACATTGGAGTCCTCGAAGCAGATTATATGCCGGTTACTCAGAAAAGTGGTGCAATTGACTCCTTATGACCAAATGAGAGTCGGTTACTTAGACCTTCAATAATTTAATTTTGTGGTGAGCATGATTCTGGTTAGAGTAATTCTATCCTGTCACCAATCACCAGGAAAGGTTTGTTCCAATTGTTTCCTTGATGAGAAATGAGCCCTAGTGTAGATTTCTAGGGGAGACATGGGATGCCTCCATATTTTTAGCTACATAAGATAGTTTCTCTTTGGATGAAATGTTCGTTTTCAGAATTTTACCCTTTCTGGATTTTTCTCTCTTTCAAAGAAATTCCCTCATTCTTTTGTGATCTTTTTCAGTTGCCAGGTCGGACAGATAATGAAATAAAGAATTACTGGAATACTCGGATTAAGAGACGACAGCGTGCTGGTTTACCCCTCTACCCTCCTGGCGTATGTTTGAAGACAGTGAATGAAGGTCAGCATAATCAGAACATTGGTGAATTCAATACTGGTGACACTAGGCATAATGATCTTTTATCAGCAAGCAGTTATGACATTCCTGATGTGATCTTTGACAACTTGAGAGCCAATCCTGGGGCTGTATCTTATGCATCTCATCTGCCCAACATTTCCGTGAGCGGCATGCTGGGTCAAGGTTTAAGTTCATCTCAGAGTTTTAACTTCATACCTCCAACAATGCATCATATTAAGCGACCTCGTGAATCTGAAACCTTAATTCCAGGTTTTTCAGGTAGTTTCATCAACGGGCATACACCATTTGGCCCATTTCAAAGTGACAGTTTTGGAAAGATACATCGGCCCTTTGGGCTTGGCCTTCCTTATGATCCTGATCCTGACATCAAAAACCCAGCACCCTTTGCTGGTGTTATGACTGGCAGCCGTGCCCTTTCAAATTGCAATTTCTCCACTTCAAAGTCTCTTGCTGGGACTGTGAAGCAGGAGCTCCCTTCACTCCAATTTCCAGAAACCGATTTCGGTGGCTGGGATACATGTCCTCCCACAACACCTTCTCTTGAGCCCGCTGATGCATATGCCCAGTCTCCCCTCTCACCTACTGTACAAATGCAATCTGAGTGTCTCTCATATTGGGATACTGGCCTTCCACAAGCAGTATTTCATGAATCACAAACTGTAGGCAGGGCAAAGAGTCTGTCAGCAGAGAAAAGCTCAAATTCGACTACTGTAACACCCACTGATGTGATGGATGGTTCAACACTGAACCTAAGTGAGGTGGAGTGGGATGGATATGGTGATCCAATTTCTCCCTTAGGCCAATCTGTTGCATCTGTCTTCAGTGCTTGTACTCCTCCCATCAGCAGCAGCTCGTTGGAAGAATCAGCACCTTCTAAAGCATTGCCTGGTCAGTATGTGGCTCCTTTAAATCTTATATACATTCTTTAATTTTGTTTTAAAGATTACTGCAACCAGGCAATGGACAAATTGTGTCAATGTGCAGCCCTTTAAGTCTCAGATATGAAATGATAAAATATTTGGCTGCATTTTTGTTGTAAGGCTGAATGTGCTTGCCTTCTGTGTTCTGTCAAATTTCTCTATATTAAGTACAGGACCTGTTTGGTAGGCCTCAATTTATTGGTGGAATTGAATCTTTGTGGGATTTCATATTCCCACCCTACAATTCTATGCTCGGTGAAACAGTAATGTTTAGGGTATGAATTATGAAATCTCACAAATTTCTAACTCTATAAGGTTTATAAAGTCTCTTCCTAAAATGTTCATTTTGGAATTTCAAAACTTGGATACTTTGGTTATAGAATTCTCAGATTCCAGCTAATTTTTTCAAGCCCTCTAAACGTAGAAGGAAAATGCTTGCCACACACCACTTATTTGTTTTTCTCACTCTTCTTATGATGTTACATTCCACATTATCATGATTTGAATTGTTCACAAATGCCATCTTCTATATAAGGAATTACAATTCTTAGTATTGGAATTGCACATATTCCCACCCTACAATTCTATGCTTGGTGAAACAGTAATGTTTAGGGTAGGAATTATGAAATCTCACAAATTTCTAATTCTGTAGGGTTTATTAAGTCTCAAAGTGTTATTTTGGAATTTCACAGCTTGGACACTTTGGTTATAGAGTTCTCATATTTCAGCTAATTTTTTCAAGCCCACCAAACGTAAAAAGGACAATGCTTGCCGTACACCACTTATTTGCTTTACTCACTCTTCTGTTGGCGTGGTATTCCACATTATCATGATTTGAATGGTTCAAAAATGCCGTCCTTCATACGAGAATTAAAAGTTTTCCTCAAATTTCTCTAATTTCATCAAATACAACTTTGCCGTTGTGTCACTAAGTATTTTATATAAATGGCTTTTAAATTATATTGTTGAATTTTAATGGGACATCCCATAAAAATCATTGCTTTTGGTATTGCTTTTATCTCAAAGTAAAGATTGTCAAAATATGGGTGAAATAGTCCATCCATGTGGATCCATTCCCAGCTCACATGATCCATGCATGGACTGAATGCATCCCAAATACGCCCTAAAAAAGTTTGCTGCTTTATTGTCAAGTCATCTTTAACCATGCAATGCATGATCATGATAGATGAACTGTTGATAGGTAAAAGTTCTAGATACACGAGTGTGACACATACATGGTTCAAATAAGTTATTATAATGATCAACTATCCAAATAGATAATCATGACAAGTCAATGATCCACATGCATATAATTGTGATAGACAGAACATTACGGAAGAATGATGAAAATAGATGGATAGTCCAAATACAAGATTAAGAAATGTCATCAGTTTGAATAGATGAATGATCCAAATGCATGATTTAGATAGATTATTAGTCTAAATATATAGTTTTAAAAGATCATACTTCGGAATAAATGATCATGACAAATTAGGATCTCAAGTACATGATCAAATACATATGAACGGTTTGAATACATGATTAAGATAGATTTGGTATCTAGATATGTGATCATTACAGTTAAGTGTTTGAGCAAGATGAATAAAAGATCCAGACTACATAATCTTACTATGTAAAGGGTTCAAATACATTGTTAAGATAGATGAACAATCTGAATACATTGTTAAGTAGAGAACAAACAACAAGATACTTGCTTCTCTCTCTCTCTCTCTCTCTCTCTCTTCCCTTCCCCTAGATATTGTAGATAATAGTGATCATCCTACCCCCTCGGCACTGCAAAATTCAGTGCTGAATCTTGAAATTTGCCTGCTTAGGTTTCTAATATGCAAAAGGATTATTTTTAGATATGACTGTTTCCCTACTCCCACTCCCTTGTGTGTAGCTGATAGATGGGTGGGTTTATGCAGGTTTGGAGGCTAAGACACAACAGTCAGTTGAACATGTTTCAACCCCGGAAGGGGGAGACAAGGTCACACACTCGGAGTATTTCAGACCTGATGCATTACTTGGTGGAAATTTTTTTACCCAAAGCAATGAATATGACAAGGCCTTAGCTGCTTTTGTCAGTGAAGATTATTCCTTGAGTGACGATTATAAGCACCCAACCACTGCAGGAACTTCTGTGAATCAAGAAGATATGGAGCTTGGTTTGTACCCATGGTGTAACACCAGCCCTCTACATCAAATGTCTCAACTTCCTTTCTGAAGCACTTCAATTGACCTACATCTTCAACCTTTCCAAAAAAAGAAAGTCCGAAGGACAGTGATAAGTAGTTCGTGATGAAGTGCATAGGTATGCATGCTTATTTCGTTTGGAACTAGTGTTGTGCTCACTATCACTATTGCTTTTCGAGCCAAAATGAGGTTATGTGGAAGACAAAGTGAGTGTTACTGTTGTTTCTATTTGGATTTTTCAATGTCATTGTTGTCATTGTTTTATAACTATGCATTGTTGTTGATCCGAGACTTCAATATTGAGCATGTTTGAATTGTTTGATGCAGACAAAGTCCTCTTGCTTTTGTTGCTGTTCTTGAGTTTGTTGTCCTTAGAGGTTGTTTGTCAATTTCTTTTAAGGAAATTAATTCGACAAAAAAATTATTTTTAGATACAGTTTATGTTATTCAGGGCATGTTATAAACTCCAGTATCAGAATCGTATTGGGTCATAAAAACTCAGTGTTTATGTTTTTTCATCAAAAATCTTATTTTCACAAAAAAATGAACGAGGTATCATATCACGGAAGGAAAATCTTTATATTTTTTTTTATCTCCTTCCTAGGAAATAGATTTTTTTGGAAGAGGAAAATGTCTTCTGTTTTATGCTCTTAGTAAAGAGACATTCTTCCAT
Organism: Chimonanthus praecox; assembly: GCA_022113865.1. Classification (NCBI taxonomy): domain Eukaryota; kingdom Viridiplantae; phylum Streptophyta; class Magnoliopsida; order Laurales; family Calycanthaceae; genus Chimonanthus; species Chimonanthus praecox. Next base: position 14,092,131 of record CM039089.1, on the reverse strand, counting down.
GTTCCTACTCTTCACTTTTCATGAGCTGGAAAATGAGAAACAACCCTTTAAACTCTTATTTGAAAATTGTGTCTATTGAGGTCATAAGTCGAGTTCAGTGTAAGAATTTCTCAAGATATTAGTGGTTATCGGTAATATTGAGAATTTGAGATATTTTCAAATTCTCAGTTTTTTATTGAGAAATTAATGAAAAAATCTCATAAAATAGAAATATTTAAAAAATAATAAATAATAAGAACAACTGTGGGTAAGGATGTCACCTCTGCTGTCCAAAACTGCCTTGATACTTCCGATCTGCTCAAACAAGTGAAGTCATCTTTTATCACTCTCATTCCTAAGAGTGATGGTGCTGATTGGCCTCATTTATGCCGCCCCATTGCCCTCTCCAATGAAGTCTACAAAATGGTATCTCGCACTTTGGTGAACCGTCTGAAATCCTTCATGCCTAAGCTCATCAGCAGGGGTCAAAAAAATGGCCCGGCTGATATGCATATCGGCCGATAAGTTTCTCTCTCTTCCGATATTTACATTTCTCTCTTCTCCGGTATTCAAAACTGTGAAAAAATCGTAAAAAATTGTGAAAAATCGTATCGATTTTTGTTTTTTTTTTAAAAAATAAAATAAATTTTAAATATCGATATTGATACATATCGGCTGATATGGTGACCGATATTGTGGACCGAATATCGGTCAGATCGGTCGATATCGTTCGGTCTTAAAAAATCGATATATATCGGCCGATACGATATGTATCGGCCGATATTTTGACCCCTGCTCATCAGTATGAATCAATCAGCTTTCATCCCTAGCCGTGATATATCCAATAATATCATGCTTGCCCATGATCTCATCAGGGGGATTCACAAGGACTCTAGGCCACCTCGTATGTGCATCAAGCTTGATCTGAAGAAGGCCTTCGACAACGTTAGGTGGGATTGTGTGTATCACATTTTAAACCTAATCAACTTTAACCAGAAATGGGTTGGCTGGATAAGAAATTGCATCGACTCTCCTTTCTAATCAATGGGATGCCTCATGGTTTTTACCAAAGTGGCAAAGGGTTTAGGCAGGGAGATCCTCCGTCTCCTTTCCTCTTCTACTTGGTGATGGAATCTTTGACTTGCGTGATTGACAGAGCTGTGGATGTCGGTAGTATCAGCTGCCCTTTCACATCTGGCGCTTGCACCATATCCCACCTTTTATTTGCTGACGATCTTCTCCTCTTATGCTCAACCGATTCCAACTCTGCGGCCTCCCTCAGGGATCTTCTCTTGGAGTTTCACAAATTTTCAGGCCTTGCTTTTAATCCTTCTAAAAGCCATGTGATATTTTCTGGGTCTACCAAGAACAGGTCTGAAATCCTTAACATATTTGGTATGGAGGAAGCTACTTTGCCTATTTGCTACCTTGGCCTCCCTCTTTTCTCGGGAAGGATCCACAAGGCCAACTGGGACGGGCTCATCTCCAGAATTAGAAGGAGAATTAGCGGTTGGGCTGGTGTCACTCTCTCCTACGCCGGTAGGGTCGAGCTGCTTAGGGCGACCATCAACAATGCTCACATCTTCTGGTCAAATGCTTTCCTCCTTCCTAAAGCTTGCACTGACATGATTGAGAAATTTATGAGGAATTTCTTGTGGGGTGACTCCAATTCTAGGAAATTACATACCATCTCTTGGAACAAGATTTGCAAATCTAAAGCTTTGGGTGGTCTTGGTCTTCGAAGCATCTCCTCGATTAACAAAGCATGTCTCATGAAGCACTTCTGGCTCATTGTTTCTAAGGCTTACAATCTATGGTACTGTTGGGTTAAGCAGAAATACCTGAAGGATGCCTCCATTTGGCATGTTAAGTTAAAGCAAAATTCTTCTTGGGTGTGGAGATCGATCCTATCTGTCCGTGACCTTGTCAAAAAGCATACCATCCACATTATTGGCAATGGTAATGGAACCAGTTTTTGGTTTGATCGTTGGATCAAACCAGGTTTTATTCTGTTTAAGCAGTTCGGTGGGAGACAGATCTACAATCTCGGTCTGGGTAGAGATATCAAAGTCAGTACATTCATCAATAACCATCATTGGGTTCTGCCTGATCCTTCTTCCATGGCTCTCGCTACCATTTGGGAGATGATCAGATCTATCGCCCTCCCTATTTTCCCCACTGATGATGAGATCTTCTGGGAGGCAAATGACAACGGCAGGTTCTCTCTTGCTTCGGCCATCTACTCTATCAACAACGATTGGGTGGTGCCTGATTGGGTGAACTCCATATGGTTTCCGGGTTGTATCAATGGTCATTCCACCATTGCTTGGTTCTTCTTCCGAAATGGGCTCAAGACCAGAGTTCTGCTATCTCTTCGGGGTATCACCAATGATCTGTCTTGCCTTCTCTGTGGTTTGGAAGATGAATCCCATGATCACGTCCTTCATTGCAGCTTCTTTATCACTGTTTGGGATTTAATTATGAGAAAAATCAGATTCCATTCCATCACTAGTAGTCCCGCGACTGACTCTTTAGCCTTAGTTGGTAGTAGGAATGGTCGCCTTGAAAAACTGGCTGCTCAGCTTGCTCTCCCTGGATTCATATGGCACATTTGGCATGAAAAGAACACCAGGCTCTTCTCCAATTCTACTCGTAGTCCTGATCAGGTTAGCAGAAGAATCCTCTTTGACATCAGAAACAGGCTATACTTCTTTCTATCTAATGCTGATCTTCAAAGGATTAGTGGGACCTTCTCTGCTGATTGGAATATACCCCCTACTGCCATTATACCATCCCTTCCAAGTGACCCCAACCCTGGGGATGTTGTTGGTCTTGGCACCCTGATCATTTCTAAGGTTTGTTCTTCAAATGTTATTCTTTTGGGAGCCAATTATGAGTGCTCGGCATCTAGTGTTTCGGGGTTCTGCTACATCCACCCAACCCATCAGGATATCACCATATCCTTGATGCTCTTCACTCAAGGAATTTTACAGCACCTTCTTGGGAATAACATCCCTTTTCATTATGTCTTGCTTAGGGAGGAGATTGGCCATCTTGAAAACAAGTCATTCGCTGGACATTGGTCTCACCGTGGGATTTCAACACCATCAGATCACTGCTCCTAAACTTCAACTCTAGGTCTGTTAAGTTATCCAGATGTACTGACTCCATGACTGCATCTCTCCACGACCTCATCCCTCTGGGGCGATGTACGGGCATTTTCTCTAAGGCCTCTTGTCCTCTTTGGGATCTCGTCAGATGAGTGGACTTTTGGCTCTGCTCCTTTGAGACTGCATTTGTCTCTGCTTACTCTCTGAGCTATCTCTCTTGCTCTTCATTTTTTGGGGCCAAGAAATCATATCTTTTTGTTATTTTGGTTTGACCCGGGCTGTGGATTTACTGTATTTATTCTTTGGGTTCTCTTGAATACTTATACTAACCTATTCATTCAAAAAAAAAATTAATTTACAACAGACAATTTTTTAAAATAAATAATTAAAAACTCAAATACAAACACCTCTATTCCTCTCTCGCCATCTTACATCAATCATGTAGGAGTAGAGGAGTGGGTAGATAAGTGTCGAATAGGTGGGCCAAAGCTGCCTTTTTAGCTTTGAAATCCCCACAAAAAGGTCCCATAATTTTCTTACACCTCCCCGACGCAGACAAATTAGACCCCACCACCGCCCTTCTGACTCCCATCCTCCGCCCGTCTCCGTCTCTCACTCACGTCTTTATCTACTTTCCTTTCCTCCTTACTGGTAGAGTCGGGTAAATAATTGACTCCACCATGATTTAAATCGGGTAGGGTCAGTCAACCCGAAACTTGGAATCTTTTGGCAGGTTGGATTGGGTTGGTGGATTGAAGAAAAAGGTTGCTTTGGCTTCTTGTGGATTCGTGAAATGTCCATTCCTATCACTATGGATTTAAACCAGAATCACATTGAGAACTGGTCAACCTCTTAGGGTCTATTTTGATTGAGCAAGAGTGGGGAAAATTAAAAATCCAAGAAATTAGATCTTATGGTCCACAAGTTTGTCTCTTGAAGTAAGATCTTGGGTTTGATTCGTGTTCAATCTCAATAGGCATTTTATGTAGTTGTAGACTTGGTGTATAGAATTGGAAAGACTACACATACTTTAAAGATTAGTCAAATTAAAAATTGTAGTCTCAATAAAGTCATCTCATTCACCAAAAAAGAGTGGAGAAAATTGAGGAATTCCACCTAATTCGCTTAATTGGTATTGAGAAAAAGTGGTACCTATTGAAAATTTATAAATATAAATGTCTATTTGTTTTTGTTTTTTTTTTTTTGTGTGTGAATTTTTATTCAGTCATTTTTACACCATATTGGGTATGTTGTTGATCTTTTAACATAAATTAGATAAAGTATAAAATAAAGTTTACTAAAATCATGTTGACTAGATTAATTTAGTCATATGTTTAATTCTTTAAATTTTAATCATTTTAATTTTTATAATGAAGTGCCAGGTTTACTAATAATTTCATCACCATTTCCAGTTAGTTTGTACCACTAACTATCTGAGATTTTAATTGTACTAAGTATTAAATATTCAATTTTCAAAATGTAACATGTATCAAATAGATTTTTAAATTATGTTGATCAAAAAAATTATTCATATTTTCAGTGCCATTTCTATACTCATTGATGTATGAATGATATATCTAATATTTGTAAATAATACTTTTAAAATAAATAAAAAATAGTAAATATTTTAAACAAATTACAGGCCACATGTACCACACGTAGGCTGGAGGGGTAAGTCTGGTTATTTTGACTATTTTAGCCTATTTTTCTTCATATTTTATAAAAAAAAAGAAAAAGAATTCTATAAAAACTTTAGCCTTATTCAAAAATAGACTTTGTGAACTCATTCTTTCATAATATTTGCTAATTATCCCTTTAAATACTAAAAAAATTTAATTGATATTTTGAATTTCAAAAGTTTTTTTTTTTTTTCTGAAGTTTAGTTTCAATCTAGTCAAGAGGATGTAACAAGTCATCTTTCCTCATCTCTGAATTGTGGTCACAAGTAGATCATTGAGAATATTAAGTGAAAAGATAAAATTGTTGACTTGCAAATATTCCACATTTATTAGGAAAAACATGGACGGCTAGGCTGACCCATTAATGTGCTCTTTATACTGTTCTGATATAGAAATTCCAAGCAGTATGATGTAGATTTCTTGGCAAACTTGGAACAACCAAAAATAATGTATATATGATATGATAGATTTAATTTCTTGGAAATGGTTGAAAAATGAACTATGTAGACAACCCAAGATTCGATCTGTCACAATTTTATAATCCAAGATTTAGATTATATAGATTTTTATTAATTTAATATATAAAAATATTGACTTAAGTTTTGAAATAGTTCAATTTAAAATTTAAAGACATGGGTCAAGTCAATCTAAATCTGTATATATATACCGATAAGATTGATATACAAATACAAAGAGACATGATCTTAGTGGTAAAGATGACTTCAAATACATTTGGTCATTTTATCGAAATTCATGGGTCTCTTTTAGATTCCGGAAACTTAATTAGTTTTCTCAATTTGAGCAAGTTCACATGTACTCATGTTCATTCATTTGATTTTTTATATTAATATATATTTTTTTTATATCTTACATAAAATAATAAACAGTAGAAATAGCTTTGATGATGATACTTATTATTTTAGCAAGAGTGACAAAACCTTTGTAAGACATCTATTTCATCCCATACTTTCATGATAACACTATCTTCTTTGTGACTTTCTAATATCTCATTAAATCTCTAAGGGATTGGAATGTTGGCCATAAACTTCAAATTTTGAACTTTATCTCACTTCAAAAGGTCACTCTCTACAGTTTTACCCAAGGGTCCAAAATTTGATATCGGCCGATATTTTTATCTATCCTTTTTTTAAAAAAAAGTTCGATATTGGCGGATATTTGGACCCCTAGTTTTACCTGATTAATGTGAATAGAGAGATTTAGACATACCCCGAAGACTAATATCTCATTCTTTTGTTCTCTACTGCCATACTCTCTCATCATTTTTCTTTCTTTAAAATAAACGGCAAATATTGTAGGTAGTATTAAATTCTCAATAATATTAGTTATTAGTTTAGATAGTGAATTTAAAAAATATTAATTAATTATAGATACTGGACTACGACATAATTTGATGATTTTTACTCCAAGTAACTCCTACGAGTTGTAAAATGTGCAAGTGGACTAGCCAAATCGAGCCCATTTAAATCCGAAACTAGGGCCACCCGTGGAGAGACAGGGCCCAAAGCCCCAAATCAAATGCATAGATAACAGGCCCTACTAGCCCTAAGCCCCTAAGAATATATTCATATCCTTGGCCAAGGATCATACAGAATTTCTTACGCACTGCTTACGTTGCAATGACGTAGGGCCGATGGTGGGCCCTATGAGACAGGAAGTCAGATGACACGTCAGTCGAGACAAAGGCAGATACGTTTGACTTTTAAAACTACAGGGATTCGGTCAACAACCCTCAGCGCCCTTTCGATTTATTATTATTCAATTATTATTATACTATATTTTATAAATACTACATGTAATATTTATTGCCGAAATTGGACTGTTGTTAAAATAAGTAGGGCAGAAAAGAGACGATGGAGATAGGTCGGTGTCTGTCTCTTGTATTGTTCTGTATCAAAAGTGGAAACATTCCACGTGGATCGAATGGGATCTGAACCGTTCATCTGTCATGTGGCAGCAGCCATGAACCACAGACCAGAAGGCAATGCATTAATTGCAAAGGTTGTTGTTAGTACCCTCATTCAATTCCACCAAAAAACTTGCCTCACAAGTCTAAATTATGTGATCTTATCACCAAGTCTAATCATTTTATAACTTAAATTAAATAATTAATGATGAAACTAAGATTTAAAAGAAATTTCTTGTATTAAATAGTTATAGCTATTTAACTTGAATTAAATAAAATAAACATTTAAAACAATTCCCTATAAATTATTTATTTTATTAATTGAAATCAATTGAATAAAAATGTTTACAACTAATATAAGAAGAATCTATAATTTATTTTAATATATTTGAGATATCAAATAAATTATAAATATTATCATAACTAAAATTGAATTCCAGCCACTCATAATTTATATATTATATTAAAAAATATTTTAAATTCAATTGGGTCTCTAGTCAAACTGTCGACTTTTAATGAAGATGTCTTTTTGATAAATATTGTTCTATATTTTTCATATTTAACATTTAAATAAAGTTTTTTAATTCTCTATTTTAATACTATTTAAAAAAACTCAAAATATTGCAAGTCTGTCAATTTTGACAAGTCTTTTATATAGGTAAAAACTCCAACAATTTCAGATTTAGTTAACATTGTATTCTACATCACACAAAATAAATGATATAAATGACATGAAGACATAACTTTCATTCAAAAAATCAATTATGATATCCTTTGAATCACAGACATTTAGCAAAGAAGATTAGATGAACTTGTAAAATCAAATAAATAATTATTTATTTAATTTTTTTAGAATGATTAAGTGATTCTTATATGCCTAAAAAAAATTGTTTCTCATAATTGGAATATTGGCAATTATCCATTCCTTGGTACAATTGGTTAACATGGTTATTAAATTCCAAATTGAATTGCAAAACCTGATGACTCAATATATTGTATTAGAGTTTATGTTTAAAATAATAATCAATTATATTTCTCTATATAAAAGGTTTTTTTTTTAATTATTTGTTATTTTGAAGAGAGTACTTGCCGTTTAGGGGTGAAACTTAGGTCGGATCAAGACCTTATTTGAGAAATCATGTGGGTCGGGTCAAGTTGAAAAGACAAAAGTCAACATGAAATTCAAGCCGAATTGAGGAATTTTCCAGTTAACCCAACCCGACTCAACCCAGCTAAAATTGAAAATTTTGAGTCAAAAGCTTGAGTCAAGTTGGATTGAATTTTAAGAAACCCGACCCGATCCGACTCGATTTCAGCTCTATTGCCGTTATTATTCTGAAGTTGTGTGTTATTAAAGTTTCTTTGTCAAAAAATAAATAGATGAAATATTTTTCTCTTATTATAAGTAATTCATCTTTTTATAAGAAAGAAAAAAAAGGTTTAATAAGGAGAAAGATAAAATTTCTCCTTATTTATTAAGATAATGTTTTAATCATTTAAAAAAAAAACTTCAAATTTTCACAGTTCAAATACAAATTCGAATATAGATAATTTTCCAAGATAAGATCTAGTTTGGATACCTTGGACTTTTAAAAAAGAAGAAGATAAGATCATCCATGTGAAACTCATCACTTCTAACTTCACCATCTGCTCATATTCTATTGGGAGATGCTCGATTTGACTTTTTCAATGTGGTATTAAGATGATTAATTTTCTAAAAAGTTGCAAAACATGTTCCTACACTTGAATAAAAAATCTAAATATATTCATCTAACATTTAAATATATTTTTTCATCATTTGCGCAAACGGTAAGAATCATTCTTGGTGTGACCAAAAGGTAAGTATAAAATTCTTTAAATAAAATAAAAAGAGAAATTTAATATGAATGTTTTTAAGATATTTAGTGTTGAGATATATTTAGATTTTCTTTAATTATTTATTAATATTGTATTTTCAATTTAGTGCTTTTCTTTATTTACTTTCTCTGTTTTATTTGTATTTCATCTCCTCTATGAATAAAATCACAGAATTTCTCCTTCATTAAAGAAGAAGACACACCAAATTGTATGTTTATTCTATATTTCTACTGAAAAGATGTAATGGCTTGGGCATTGGTCAAGTTTTTAGTCATTTGGATTTGCGCCGAGCTTAGATGATGGGTTCGCATTGAGTTAAATGGCGGGTGAAGTTGAAAAGCAGAGTGGAGTTAATATTTTATATTCACTAATTTCATATTTTTTTCATAAAGTATAGAAAAGTGCTAAGAAAAAAAAAAGATTTTATCTTCTCATATGTCCTATGAAAAACACTTGAAAATCCTTTTATGTAGGGGTGAAACAAACAAAACTCAACCCTCATGACTTGATGCGAGAAATAAGTGGATTAATATTTTGGATTGGATCGGATTGAGAAAAAGAACTCGCATGAAATTCAGATTAAGTTGGTTGAGAAGTTTAAAATCAATTTGATCCGATCTGATAAAATATGACTCAATCTAAATGCACCAAGTTAAAATAATAGCAATTAAGTTGAAATTTGAGTCAGATTGAGTTGAATCAGAAATTCGAGTTAGCAATTTAGATCAGATTAGATTAAATTAAATAAATTTGAGATGAATTGAATTGAATTTATTAGAATCTTAGTCTGACTTTCCTGAATTTCAATCTTACTTCGTATGCGACGGAGAAGTCAGTGAGCTGCTAAGTGCAATTAGGCACTTGTGTAATGTTGGAAAATTTCATGTGCTTTATGAGAGATAGATGGCATTGCTAAGTGGTCAAAGAAAGGAAGGAAGGCAGAAGGAAGATTGATTGTTTGTTACAATCGAAGTACAGCCCTCCAAGTTTGACTGTTTTTATTTCATGGCTTCCCTTCAACCTCACCGTCTCTGGACTCTGCCCTCCTCTTATTCATCTTCCTATCCTCCGAGAAGAACTTCAGTGCTTGACCATTCACCCTAGGATGGACCACTAACCTGTACGGCATGACTAGTCGGCCATCTGATTTTTGCACTCTGGTCCACTAAAGATGTAAATCCACGTAATCTTTATGGCCAAGGTGTCTAGAACTAATTCTCTTTTTAGTACATGCCTTTTTACTATGGGTGAAACTCGGGTCAGATTTTGACCTCGGGTTGGGTCAACGGGTCAGATCGAGTTGAGAAGACAGAAACTATGACACCCCTATCCACCGATGTGGGGAGAGTCCCACATGGAAGTGGAGGCAAAGAAGGGAGGGTATATATGAGGCCAAGCCTCTTAAAACTCATAAGACGTGTTTTGGGCCGGACTATGTGGGCCTGGGTCCAAATACAAAATTGTGTGGGTTCGAGCTGTGTGCGAGGCCCAAAGCGGACAATTTCTTACTGAGTCAAGTCCTAAGCCCTTTATTCGGGTCGAGTCGTTACATAAACCAGCATGGAATTCGGGTCAAGTTGGGTTGAGGGATTTTCAAGTTAACCTGATCCAACCTAATCAAACAGACCCGACCCGGCTAAAATGGGTTCAAACTGTGGATTGATTCAGAATTCGGGTTGAGATTTTCGAGTCAGAAGTTCGGGTCGGGTCAGATCGGATTCCATATTTTATTTACTCGACCCGGCCCGATTTCATCCCTACCTTCTACCCATACCAGGGGTATATCGGCCAAAGATAAAATAATTCGGCCGAGATCTCGGCCAATTTCTACTTTTTTAAAAAAAAAAAAAATAGGTTGTGGGCCCGGCCGATATCTCGACTAATATTTGCCCATATTGGACGAATATCGGCCGATATTTATATATATATATTTTTTTTAGAAAAACCTTTTATATTTTTAAAGCCACCGAGATTTTCAAAAAAAAAATTGAGAAGAGAGAAAAATCTCAACCAAGCCGATTTTTCGACCCCTGACCCATACACATAAATAAAGCTTTGGAAAATAATATTTTAGAGCAAAGTGAGAATGGAACTGAAGATTCCACTTCATGAGGCGGGTTACAGGGGTTTAAAAAATGCTCAACCCAATATATCGACCGATATGCAAATATCGGCCGATATGCATATCGGCCGATATATTGGCCAATAATTTTCTCTCTCCTCCCGATATCGGCATTTTCTCTCTCCTCCGATATCGTAATTGTGAAAAAACCGTGAAGAACCGCAAAAAATCGTGAGAACCCGTGAAAGCCGTAAACCCTGAACCGTCCTAAACCGCGGAAAACCGTTAAAAACAGCAAAAAACCGTTGAAAACCGCGTAAAAACAGTCAAAAACCGTATCGGTGTTTTTTTAAAAAAAAAAAATTAAATACCGATATTTATGAATATCGGCCAATATTGTGACCGAATATCGTCCATATCGGTCGATATTCGGTATGTACGGCTAATACATATCGTGTCGGCCGATATCGTTCAGTATTAAAATACCGAAACATATCGGCCGATACATATCTTATCAGCAGATATTTCAACCTTTGGTGGGTTCCCTTTTTGAATTATGTAAAGACCTTTTTTTCATCTTTCATCAAAGAAAATGATGTACTCTTTTATTTTCTTATAAAGAATGTAGGGGTTCTCGTTAAAAGTATGAAATACTACACCTTTTTTAAGGAATTTAATAATTAAAAGTATAAAAGTATGACATCTCATTTATTTTCTATAAAAATATTTTCTTTTGATATAAAGCAACAGAAATTTTGAATTTTACAGTGTTCGTCACACGATATGAATACTATCTCAAAGATACACTTTCATTTGGAATTAATCTTTTTGATGAAATCGGCAAACAAGCCTAAAAAATATTAGACAATTTATGGTGCTACTAATTATCAATTGTGATGCAAACTTAAAAATAGTTCATGTAATAAGTTGGAGAAAATTTATCATACTTGATTATAAGCCTTTCTATAGGGAAATGAGTGATGTCTACTTGGATTTTTAGATGGGGTGAAATTATATTTTCTCCTTTTTACATTTATTGTTGGATAAAAAATCTATTTAAAATTTACTTTATTTTGACTATAGATCTTTCAACTCTTAAAAATCACGACTTTTCAGATTCAATGACCCTATTTTTTAGACGCATCATTCTAAAATTGTCTTTCAAACAGAACTTCCCCCAACATTAGAACCCACGTTAGGCAAAAGGGATTCTTTCTATTACACGAGAAAAAATGATGATAATTTTGATGAAAATCATCATCATTATATTTAGGATTACTCTCATATATTTAGATATATTTTTGTACCTATATTAGATCTATCTTTACAAATAAATGTACTTTTAAAATTTTAATTAAATTTTTTGACGTCGATATATCTACTTGACATGTGTCATGTTTGGATTGAGTCTAGACGAGTGAAAGACGGATGTAGACAGAGGCGTATTGACATGTTGCAAGAGTAACGATCACCCGTAAACCGATTTTTTTACCCTAGATTCAAATTGACTCTCAATTTCAAGTCTAAGGATCTTCATCGCCTACAAGTAAAAAATGTTCAACCCTAACTTGTCTACCTAGAGTATAATATATAATTCTAATATTATTTTAATTAAAATATTGATATTGCACATATCTAATTATGGAGGTCAACATTTCAATACCAGCATAGTTTAAAAAAATAAAAAACTCAAATTTATAATGATTAATACGACTAATTCAACAAACGGACCTTATTGGTGCATGGCCAAGTCAATGGACCTCCAACACTGAATGAATGGATTGACACCTTTAAAGTTTAATAAAAGAGAAGGCTACCAACCCCACCAAGAGTTGAGTAGAAAGACCTCAACAAGACTGACTGCCCTTATATGTATTGTTAGCTGACTCTTGCCATTTTCTTAGTTCCTTTCATCAATAAAATTCTCTAAATTGACTATTAAGTTAAGGAATGTCAAATGCAGAGTCATTTGGGTTCCTTTAAAGACTTTGAAGGGAGGTATTTTCCACACAATTAACTATAGAAAAATATGGAGATTTGTTTAATTGGTCCATTAAACTATAATATTAAGATCCGAAGGAGAGTAAATTGATTTGAAATTCTCTTCTATGCTTCCAAACAGGGAAGTTATTGGTGTGAAATATTTATTTTGTCTAATTTTTTTTTAATCTCTCTTCCCATTTGTTTGAACAAAGTGGGTATTTCACTCATTTTTAGTCCACCAAAGGTAAAAGTGTTGGTGCAGCAAACAATTTTCTAATAATAAACATCTAAAATATTTAAATAAAATCACATTAATTGACCTCCACCCAGTTTTTCACTGTTTAATCAAGAAAAATAGAGCATTAGTGGGGCCAAACTTAATGAATTTGATTTGGAAAAGTACAAAATAAACATGTGCTTTTTGTCAAAGTTTCTTAGAGAATGGAATTTATGTTTGATGAGATTGACCAAACATGGACCACAGTGCAGATGGAGTCTAACCCAAATCATCTTAACATTTGACAGTAATTTATTTTGGTCATCATCATTTTTCATCCATTCTGAGTTGAAACTATGATTGAATTTTATAATATTTGTTGATCGACTATTTATCTTTGCGAGTCACAACTTTTGATATTTACTAAGTAAACTGCAAAAATTCAATGAGCAAGTGTTCTATTCCTACAAATCCACTCTCTATGGAGAATTCACAATTTCGGGAGTGTGATGTAGATTTTTGTCATGGGTCATGTTCAGTTAAAAGCTTTAAATTGAGAAAGTCACTCAATTGCATCTTCAATGAGTACATATGAGAAATTAGGGTTCAAACTTGGGTTGAGTCGGGTCGGATTTCAATAGACCCAAATCAATTCATGTCAAAATTTATTAAACCCAAACCGACCCGAATTACTAAATCTGACCCAATCTGAATTTCTAATCCAACTCAATCCAAGTGTTATTTTTTAAGTCAGTGCACTTAGGTGAAGTTGCTTTTAAATTTCTCAACCCGACCCGACTTGATCCAAATTTCATGAGGGTTTTATTTTTTCTAGCCTAACCCAATTTGAGATATACAAATATATAACTCAAACCTATTGATTTCTTGAGTCGAGTCATGCAGGTCATGTTAAAATCCGATCCAAATTTCACCCCTATAACAAATTTAATACATATTCCTTTTCCCTCACTAAAGTTGAGTCGAATCATAACCAAATTATTAAGAGTTGTTTAGCAGGCAAAATGGAGAATGAGAGTTGAAGTGACTCTATTCTAAGAATGATTTCTATCCGACAACACAACATGGTATTCAGCCAATGCTCATTGTTATATTCTATCTTTAGAGTTGTTATTGTTAGAATATTGAAATGGCAATGTTATAGATGATCATCTTTTATTTTTGATTGGGAGAATGGAATACATATTGTTTAAATTTGATTTTAAACGTAGTTTAAAAACTTGAAAAAATTAGGATGAGTCAACCAAGTTGACTTGATTTAGTAAGATTTTGAATTAAGTGAGTCAATGAACTTTGTCAATCACTTAAATTACTCGATTCGACAAAATTTTGAGTCAAATTCAAATTTTGAATTTTTAAACTGTGCTTTTTAGAGTCTATTCCTCTACCAATGCTATATTGGTACGCCAAACAAGCCCTTATTCCATTATTTGAATGGAATGAATCCATAAATATCACTAGGTTTTGGATTTTGAAGATGGTGTGCAATAGATTCCACTAAAATTTACATGTTCAAAAGCCTCCTTGAAAGTCTTAATGTACAAAATTTTCATATAAATAATAAATAAAGGATGATTTTATAAAATTTTATGGTGCTGAGAATAAATAATGAAACTTGGGGGGCGGCCCTAGCTTCAAAATCACTATTTGTCTCATTTGCATGATTTAGAATCAATTTGATGGATGCCCCCACAAAACCAAACTTGTGCCCGAGTACTCAATAATTAGTCACTGACAGAGGAAAGGAAGCATACTTCTTTTGTGGGTCATTTCAATGGCTACAATTCATATTTAAGTAAAAATAAATAATATTTATAACAAATTTAAATTAAATAAGTAATTATTTATATATAAATTATAAAAAAATATTTCAACAAAATAATATTAAAGAACTTAATGTAAACTTAATTAAATATATAATTAAAGTGGATTTTTTACCAACTATTAAATCCATTTCCTTAAATCAACTAAATAAAGATATTCATAAAAGATTCTATATAATCAATATACTCACATTCCATTCTTTAATTTAATAAACTAATAGATAGCGATCCTCACATGGGTATTTTGTATATACAGACACGGATTTTAGCGTATGCTGAATTTGCCCTCCACCTGCCGTACCGAAAAGAATAATGCATGAACAGTTCAATTCTCCTGAAATTGGCTCTCCGAATTAGAAGTCGGCTCGCCAAAATTCATAAAAAGTGCAATGTTTCCTGAAATCGATTCTCCGAAATTGCAAGTTGGTTTGCCGAAATTCATGAACAGTG
The DNA here is from genome assembly GCA_022113865.1 of Chimonanthus praecox. Lineage (NCBI taxonomy): Eukaryota > Viridiplantae > Streptophyta > Magnoliopsida > Laurales > Calycanthaceae > Chimonanthus > Chimonanthus praecox. The sequence goes on along the minus strand of CM039089.1, from coordinate 14,077,029 downwards.
CAATGTTTCCTAAAATCGGCTCTCCGAATTGCAAGTCGGCTCGCCGAAAATCATTAACAGTGCAATGTTTCCTGAAATCGGCTCTCCGAAATTGAAAGTCGACTTGCCGAAAATCATGAACAGTGAATGTTCTTGAAATCGACTCTCCGAAATTGCAAGTCGGCTCACCGAAATTCATGAACAGTACAATTCGGCTCTCCGAAATTTTAAATCCGCTCGCCGATGAACAATAAAAATCAGCATGAACAGTAAAAATCAGCCCATTGAAATTTTATTCTTTATGTAAAGGGTAATATCGAAAATACTCTAAAAACTATATCGCTAAACACAAAATGTCCGTGGGAAAATCGTTGTCCTAAACTAATATCTAAAAAAGTAATTATATTAAAGAATTAAACTGAGTCATGAGTGTCAGCATCCACGCCATCACTAATTTACTGCCTAGGTTTTACTTTTTTAGGCTACTTTGGATATGTACATTAGTTTTTTATATTAGTTTTGAGTCTTTGAATATAATATAAAGATGATTATATAAATTTGAATGATTAATTAGTGATATAACTTTGAAACCTTTAAATCTATCAAATTGCTAATTCATTTCCTTCAATTTACATACACATTCGAACCATTTTGTATAAAAATAAAGGATTGGAAGAACCAAAAAGTACGCAGATAAACCTTTGTTTAAAAGAGAACAGACTTCGTTCTTTCTGGAATTAGTTTCGAAAAATACTGTAACAAATTTAAAAATTATTAAAATTATATATTATATAAAAACTAAAGAAATAAATAATGGGAAACAAAAATAATTAAAATTAAAATTACTAAACAGCTTTCATCAGTCAAAGTTAAGTGTAATACATTTTCCCTAATTTAAATAATACTGAATGGGTCAAAATAATTGTATCCATGTAGATATAAATCTAAGCCGATACCGTGCCATATCAGCCACGATATCTCAGATTTTTCAGCCGCGATATCTCAGATTTTTTAACCGAGATATCTCAGTTGACACACACAGATTATATTGGCTGAACAATACTAATTGATATGGTAAAAATCTCGCGATACATGCTAAAATTTTTTTTAAAAATTATGAGAGCAAGAGATATTGGCCATTATCTCAAGACGCCGATATCTCGCTAAAAAAACGAATTTTGGATCATCCATCCGAATTCCAAACAGGCCCAGACCCAGGCCCACCTCTGCTCGCAAACAGCGTCTCTCTTCTCTTCTCTGCTTTTTCTCATCTCCTCTGTTTTCTCTCTTTTCCACGTATTTACCAAACATGCCTTCGTTTGGATGGCCTGAGAACGGAAAAGAGAAGACAGAAACCGGTGACCTTTCTGCTCAAAGTAGAATCAAATACGTTTCAGAATTCAGAAACCGGTGCCCTGAATCAAAGACGGTCGGCGCCATTTTCCATTTCACACTTGGATGAAAAACCGATATTCAATGCAAGTAATTTTTCCCAAGTTCAAAATCAAAATTTTAATGTGTTTTCATACTTAGATTGATAAAAATCAGTATTCTGATTATGTTTAAAATTTCTTTTTCCTTGATTCACTACTACTGATTACATAATTCTTAAAGCAAATTCCATATATTTGCCCTTCGAAAATTCAGATTTCTATCCCTTCTCTACACAACAAAAACAACCCAATTACAGATAAATAATTGTATAAACAAAAAAGCCATTATAGTTCCATATTGAAGAGAGAGGGATAAAAAAAAAAGCTAATATTTACTTCCTCTGTGGGATCAGATGAACAGCATCCCAATTTCAACACTACACTAAATTGAAATGAGATAAGATATTACACAGAAAGCGCCCCCAACGAAAGATACACAGAGAGAGAATAAAACAAAAAGGAAAAACTCAAAAAGCAAAAACCCCTAAAAAAAAAGGAAGAAAATTTATCTCTATCTGCTCTGCTCCTCCTTTCTTCTTTTTCTTTACATGACCCGCCACGACTCCAGAGTAGGGAAAGACGGAAAAGTCTCAAAATCCAAACCGGAGCAATCGGGCGCAAAAGAAACCTGTCCCGCCGAAGACGGGGGAACAACGGTGGGTCCCACAACCTGCTGGTGGTGGTGGTCCAGCAGAAAGGCTGATGTGTCGAGCGTAGGCAGGCAAACCTGCATCCGGTTCCCGACCCTCTGCGGCTCCGGCTTCAGGACAGAAGACGCCGGGGCGGCAGAGCCTCCAAACCTGATTCCAGTCACCTGCTGCACCATCTGCCGGAAGTTCGCCGGGTCCGCAGTGATGAAGGTTGTCGGAGAGCGCTTGGACGCGCGTGACTTGCGTTTGGTGATCTTCCCAGAAGAAGTTGGTATGAGATTGGAGTTGGGGCTGGGGTTTCGGATGCGTTTGGGTGCAGACTCTGGGTCGGAACCGGGGGTTGGAGCCTGTTCGGGTTTGATGGGTTGGGGAGGAATCGGACCAGGGTCGCTGTTGGAGAGGGATTTCTGGAGAGCTTTTGTGAGGACGTCCGTCTCCCGTGCAAAGGCGTCCGATATCCAGCTGTCCGGAAATGAGTGACGGAATCCACCGTATTCCAGACTCGCCATGTTATCCGAAGAAGCCATTCTCTCTTGACTCAATGACTTGATTAAAAAAAAAAAGAGGAATTCTGAGACAGCAAACGATTTCTTTTTCAGGAAAAAGGCCGAAAACAGATCGATACTCAGTGCATTTTTTCACCTTTCTCAAAGAAACAAACAAAAAAAAAAAAAGGAAATTCAGGGCATCTGAAAAACAAAACCACAGGAAATGGAATTCCACGTTTGACAGTGCCAAAAATGCGCCAAACTGCAGAGAACGTATGCTAAAATACACTGAAATGCAGAGATTGTAAACAATTTTCACTTCCCTTGTTTTTCAGCGGAAAAAAGTCCCAAGCAGTGAAAGACGCAGACGCTTCTAGAAGAAAAGAAACCCAAAATCTGATAAACTTCTAGTAACTTGAGCAAACAGAGTGAGAGCCGAAATCAGAAAGCTAAAAAGTGAAAACCTGAATCGACAGGTCTTCCTTAGCAACAAAAAAAAGGGCTTCGAGTAGCAGTCAAAAGAAGAAGAAAGAACAAAATGGAAAGAAAGAGAGAACGAAATCACCGAGCACTGAATGCGTTGGATTACTCCAGTACTTGGAGAACAACGGAATGATTAGTCCTCTACAACTCCACTCGTTTCATTAACAGCGACTCGAGTAGATAAGAGAAGGGTCGATAGAATCGGACGGCTCTCAGAGTTCCAGAGAGATTCCAACGGCTAGCAAAGAGAGGAAGACGAGGATGAGGAGGGGAAGATGGGAGGAAGAAGAGTAAGAGGAAATGAGAAGCGGGTATAGTCTTTAAATAAGGCGGTGGGAAGAGAGAGCTAAAGAGAAACCGCGTTTCTCGGTACACGTGTCACTTTTCCGTACAATAAGAAAGAGGGAGGGAAAAAAAAGAAGGGAGGGAAGCAGGACAGGGATAGGGTTAGGGGTTAGGGTGGGGTCTATGGGTTTAGGGATTTGGGTCGGAGACGGAGACATTGACGGTCAAGCCGCGTCATTATTGGCGCGCCTCTCTCTTCTGTTTTAATTTTTAATACCAAATTTCTCCTCTCACTCACTCCATGCCCTCGAGTTTCCAGTTATTGACTAAACTGCCATTTCACAGCCATGTGTCGAGACTCGAAGCGTCAACTGGGGTAGCAACGGTCGGGTTGGAAAATTGGATGCTTAAACGGCTAAACCAGTAAACCTTTCTGTATTTCTCCTTTACTTCGTTGGTTGATATTTAAATGAGATTTGCGAGATTTTTTAATAAGATTAATCAAATATGATTTTAAAACACCTCAAATTGTGATTATTTTTTAAGCCTTATCAATAAATTAAAATAAATAAAACTGGATAGGTTAAAAAATAAAACTTCGTTTATTGACTACATATGTTTTATAGATTATATACTTTTTTAGGTCTTCTTATAAAAAAAATTGATTAAATTAATTTACTGTGCATGTATTTCAAACTTTGTTGTCATTGCATACTCTTTCTCAGCATTCTTGAGATGAAATGCAGTGAACTTATTTATAGTGTGCTACAAACTCTTTTTCATTACCAAATACGTCACACGTCACATATTCTTTTTCCGCATTTTTATGTTAAAAGAAATAAAATTAATTATTTGAGCATGTGCTGCGTGTTCCTTTGTAGTACATTGTGCTTATTACCCATTTACCCTTTTTCCGTATTTATTGTTTTGGAAATAATAAAATTCATCACACTAGAATATTGCGGAAATTATAATAAAAAACAAATATGACTTAAGAAATGAAAAATGGATAAAGATTAGCGTCACACTGCTATCTTTAAGACAATAATTTTTACATTGCAAATTCTGTCTTAGAATCCAATGCTCTTATTTATACTAAATTACTAACTAGTCTGCATTTCAGTAAATACAGAACTGAATGTCCCAAACAAAGTGAAAGTAATTACAAATTTAGAAAGAGAAAAAGAGAGAGAATGCACTGTTGGTTTTTCTGTACACATTCCATCATCAACTTGTTTATTTGTAGATGAAAAATAACAACGGTTGAATTACGAACTTGAATGATTGCGATCATTTTCTCAGTCTCTTTCTCCTAAACTAGTCTTTCTCCAAAATGATCACGAAACTTGAATTATGAGAGAGTTACGAAATCATTAAGAGAGAGAGCTTTTGAGTTCTTTAATCCTTCGTTATTATTATTTTCCCACCTTTAGCACTATGCAAGAGTGGGACTCCAAAGCAAGAGAAGACTCGAGGAAAATGATTGGTTGAGAGTATTTATAGATCTTACTTCTCACTTAATTTTCCTTCAATCTCAATGTGAATTTCAGAAAATAACAAAAAGGATGAATTTTTAAACTTTGTAGAAATTTCCCTCCAACTTCAGATTTTTAGTTTGACTCTAAATTTTGAAAACAAAGTATTTAAAAACAAAAAGAATTTTTAGTTTTGCTAAAAAATGTTTTTAATTTTTAATTTACATTTTTAGAAGATACTACAACATAATGTGTTTGTTATTCATTTCCAGCACAGTTTGAGTCCATTACCTTCACTGTTTTACAAGTGGGTATTTGATCATTTTTAAACTAGTGAAGACCATTCAAAGGTTTCTAATTCAAAAAATATTATTGACTCTCTCAATGAATATTTCTGAATTATTTATTTAATCACAAAGCAGAAATTTATCAATAGCTTACATTGGGTGACTCCTTTAATGAATCACATAAGGTTTATGTGAATACCAAAAGTGATCCATTGGATGGAAAACTCAAATGGAGACAATCCTCACTCAAGTCAAAGTAATTGATAAATAACATTATCTAATCATTAGATTAACTTTAGTCACATGTAATTGTCTTTTATCTTTTATTCTTGTATTTTTAAAAGAAAAAAAAAAGGATTTTTATAGCAAAACAGAACTATATAAACCTTAAATGGTGTAAGACACATGAAAGATAGTATTGAACTATCTTTTATATTTAATGTAGCATGGGCAGACTTGAATTTGGCTCTATATCAATTTTTATTTTTAATGTGAATTTAAATTTAGATGTCAGTGTTTTTTAAACACCAGACACCAACTTGCAAGAAAAATGGAAAGTTCACTGAAGTGGGAAGTTATGGATTCGAGCTCTCATGACCTAATTTTGATGTGTCTTACCAGTAGTGGGCTCACCCATAAGAGTTTTAAACTGGATATTCCGCAGTTTCTCACATGTAAATTTAAAAAAAAAAAAATCTTTTATAATAAAGTGAAACGACATTTTTATAATTGTACAATAAAATTATTGTAAATGATTAAAATTAGAAAATAATAAAATTTTGGAAAAATAATTATTTTTAATATTTGAAGTTCCAATCCTTCGTTGAGTGGAAAACTTTAATTTAAAGAAACTACGTTTAGTTGGAAATGAGAAAAGAACGAAACTGAGATGGGCAGGAGTGGGGCTTGATCATCAAAACGATGAGAGGGATTCAAATCTTAGTTCGCTGGAGGCACGTGCGGCCGGCATCGCGATTAGAGCAAAATCAACGGCGCCGAAAAAACAGGTTCATGACTTCATTCATGCTTTGTATTTAGGATACACGTGCTCCATTGTTCTATGCGAAGGGACACACGTGTCGGTTAATGAATTAATGATTCCATTCTCGTGCGGAATGGTATTAAGCGCTGTTTTAATGGTACTTTAGTTCTAGGGCCTAGGAATGTGTGCATTAAGCACATCAATATTCACAAATTTTGACCCTTTATGTTTTAATTCATAAAATTTCAATTCATTTACGTGATCTAGGGATAAAAATCTCGTTTGGCCAATATCTCGTTGAGATCTTATTTTATTTATTTATTTTTATCATATCAATTTTTTTTTTCTGATTAAAAAAGTGAATATATAGCTATTTTTTAGTTTTTAAATTTTAAAAATTTAAAATATATGCCCATATCAGTCGAGATATCGGCCTAACCCACAATCGATATTTGGCTTTAAAAAAAAATGATAAATATGGATATCCATTGATATTTGGCCGATATACATCACCGATATAGCGGCCATCTCAACCGATATCCGATTTGTACGACTGATACCTATCGTGTAGACCGATATTTCAACCCTTCACGTGATAAATGGAGCTATATATAGGAATTAATTTATATTGAAATTAGTCTGTTAAATCTTTTAAAAATCATTCTTTATTTGATACATCTTTATCATTGAATTAATTATAATAGATCAAAATCTTTATTCAATTATTTATTTAAAATAATTATTTTTAAGAGATTAAGACATTATTTTTCATATAGCATAATCCAAATATATTAATGTAAGTGATAGTTAATTGTTAGCTTATTAAAATATGGAGACGTTGGATACATTGGAATTTATTTAGCAATTGATTATTTTAATAAGGAAAGTTTGATTTTGGTGGTGATGTACTTGCACACTATATTATATGAAATTTACGTGTTTAATAGGATTGTGGGAGGTATGAATTTTTCACACGTAAAATTAAAAAAAATTATGTGTTTAATTCGATGCATGACAAAGAGACCGTGTGAGCAACAGATATATTATTAATTATTTTTAATTATTTTTTTGTTTTTTAATTTTCTAAAATGACATATAAGGACCCAGTGTTATGTTCAAGTATCTTATAGAAGAAAGGGCAAAACAGTAAATAGACGAAGAAAGTCTCACCTTGGTTGACCTGCTTTCCATTTTATAATCATTGCATATGGTTTATAGATTGAATTAGGGGAGAGTTCTCTTTTAGGGGAGATTTTTGTTTTAGTTAATATTAGCCAATGGAATTTGTGGGCCATAAAATTCGACCTTTTTATATCTAAGACTACAAAGTCTTATATAGTTAAAATTTAGAGCCAAATGTTAATTCTATTAATCAAATTAAAATAATTTAAAATTAATGATGTGATGCCTAACAATTTTAATGATATGAGTTGTGTGGTATAAATAACTTTTGATCTTAATTGTTTGTTGTAAGATATTTTATAGTTTTATGTCAATATAATTGATTAATTGGTCTACAACATGTTTGTGTCCAAATAACATTTTTTTTTTTTTTTTAATTTACGACTACTATACACTTTTTTAAATTCTGCATATGTGGGGTACACTTTAATCAAATGTGATGAGTCCCTTGGATAAATCTATGCATATATATCAAGTTTTAAAACAAAAATCACTTTAGCTATATCATTAAAGTCATATATTTAATTACTTAAAATCATATGCATATGTTAATACTTTGAGTTTAATAGTACAATCAGGAAATATTAAATAATATATATCTTATATTATCTGTAAATTCATTAACAATACTTAATCTTTTTTACTCAATTATTGTTTAGTAATTTTTATATTTTAACATTATAAACACGGCCCACAAGGATAGTGCAATGTGATATCATGATACAATGGCCATCCTTTAGATCAGGGGTCTGAATATCAGTTGATACGATTCATATCGACCAATATGATACGGTTTTAAAACCTCATCATATTGGCCGATATGTCGTTATTATAACTGCACCATATCGGCCAATATCACAATATCGACCGATATCAGTGGTTTTTGTAAATAAATAAATAAATAAGGAGAGAGAAATTTATTAGCCGATACGAGATCTCGGCCGAGAAATTTATCGAACGATTCTCAACCGAGAACGTTTTTTTCACCTCTGCTTTAGACTACCATAGGCCACCCTTAAGACTATAGACAATATGGCCAACTATAGACGATATATCGGTGGGACCTAGAACCGATGTTTTATCTTTTTTTTAAAAAAAAAATGGCCGATATTCAAGATATCGGCCGATATTATGGGCAATATATCACGGTCATATCGCTGATATATCATTTGCCAGACCAATACATATGTTATCGGCTGATATGTATCGACCGATATTTTAAAATTTAATCGGAATACATGTATATCTCATTTAAGGGGACATATATAATTATATATTTTAGAGAGTAGTTGCAGAAAATTTAAAAAAAAAAAAAATCAAAAGGAATTCTTTAATAAAGTTGACCCTTTATTTACAAATGTCTCACTTGAATGGATAGAAATGTTAAAAATGCCTTTTTTAAGAAAAAAAAAAACTAAAAAAATGGTATGGGTTCAAAATTGGAAATTAACAAATAAGCTACAGACGAAGATATAAGCTGTTATTTTTAAAATATCAATGATATATGACCATTAAATACTCCTTATATGTAATTGACTAGACTAGAATTAATATTTATTGTATTAACTAATATTTTATCTCTTGACCATTGATGGCTTCTTTTATATATACAGCAATGTCAGGTCAAGGCACATGCAAGCAACTATCAACCCATTTTGTTAATTTTTTATTGAATTTTTTTTAAAAATTAACCCACTAGGTTCATATTATACAAATATGAAATGGATTTGGAGAAATGATCAAGTGAGGAAACTTGACCATAATACATTTAGATTCTGGATTTTTATCATCCGTGAAAATTTAAAATTAATTTTTTTTTTCAATGAAGAATTACATAGATCAAATGAGAGGAATATTTAAACTTAATAGATTTTATAATGAAGCACTTTTCATTAGATTTGTTAATTCAATAGTTTCACAAAAAATACATTTATCCTTGTATTTAAAACTTATTTAATAATTTTAAATTTAAAAAAAAAAACTCCCCGTAGCCCAAATAATACAATTTAAAACCATCATTACCAAGAGGTAAGATCATTTCTAGAGCTGAAATTCAGTTTGGGCTAGGTCAGGTTTTAATAAACCCAACATAACTCATGTCAAAATTTGTTGAACCCGATCGGATCGGACCTGAATTGATGACTCGGATTACTCAACCCGACCGACTCAAACTTCTGACCTGAGCTAATGTAAGTGTTGTTTTATAACTTTGATACACGCGAGTCGAATTAGGTTATGTCGAAGCGAGTCGGATCGAATTAATTTTAAATTTCTCAACCAACCCAACCCTAATTTTATATAGATTTTTATTTTTCTAACTCAACTCAAATCAAAATATACAAACACATAATCCAAACCTTCTTATTTCTCAGTTAGATTGGGTAAGTTTCACCTCTTAGTCATTTCTCTTTGTTCCTTTCAATAAAATAAGAAAGGACAGCTAGGTGATCTCGTGGCATGATAATGAGGGTAATTTTGTAGATGTGACAAGTGGGTGGTGGTAAAGTTTGAAATAGCAAAAAAATAGGCAAAAAGAAAAGTATATAAGAGTTAAAAAAAAGTGAAGGAGAAATCGGAAGCGTAGCGCGCCAGCAGTGACGTAAAAAAGTGACGTGGCGTGACGCGAGGTTGACGTGTCAGTCGAATGAGAGAGAGATCAGATTAGATGGTGAGTTGATGGGTTGATGGATACACCGAAAGTTCTCAGTTCGTTCCGCACAAGCTTCCCTCGCAAGCGATTTTTCTTATTCGCTCTATTCGGCTCGGCTCGGCTGGCATTAGCCTCTTCAAACTATGTTTGATAAAATTTGAAATTTTACCAATTTTTTTTTTTTATATTACTTGTCGGAAATCCTTGGATACTGAGTTTAAAACCCTAAGTGAACCCACTACTCTTACAACACACAAATATTAAGTTATGAAGGTTCGAACTCGGAATCTCCCTCTCTCTGAACATTATGCCATTTACTAATAAATATATTTAAATCCAAAAAATGAAGATCACCTGTAGCAATCACTTTCACTATCATCTCTTAACAATCATTTCCTTATGAGAACATATTATTATAGAAAAATAAAATGAAGAAAAAAAAAAATTCATTTTCTACTGAGTCATGTCTTATATTAGTAAAATACTTCAAATAAGAGAAATGATATGGGCTCTTTTTGGGCTTTTATCTATTAATTTTTTTTATTAAATAGTTTACATTCTCTGTACTCATAACTTTTTTAAAATAAAAATTTGGGACTATCAAAACCCATTTACCCATTCAATTAAATTTCTTATCCCATTTACCAACTTTTATACCCAAATCTATTTAGATCTATTTACCTTCATTTAAAAATAAACATACTTACAAATCCCAAAAAAATTAAAAAATATATCAAATAATGGATTCTCCTACCCCTATAAAATTATGATTTGAACATGAGGATTTACAATATTAAACAAAATAAAAATACAATTTCTAAAGTAACATGAAACTACTCTAAATATGCTACATAACTATTTTTAGAGTAATGTACAAGATAATATTTTTTTTTATAAATCTCCTAACTTATAATAGAGAAAATATCAACACTAAGTTACAATGAGCAAGCTAATGTTGATCGCATATTTCATGGATGTATTATGGTATGGTATCACTTAGAAATAACTCATAATTAAAATGATAAAACTTAATGTTAATTTTTTATGTTATTGTTGTTGAGTAGTACTAAAGAGACTTTTTTACTGAGCCTTAATCTCAATAATACTCTTAAAGTGAGTTTAAACTTTAACCTCATTTACTTAGATATGTTAGATGTAGACTAGGCAATGATCAAGTTTTTTTAAGGAGATTTTTCTAGTGAGAATCAATACCAATACTATTATTAGATAGTTTTAAACCTCATATTTTTAGATTTGTTATAATCATGACAATGATGAGGTTTGGTGGGTTGAATCTCAAAATCTACCGATATCGGCCAATATCGGCGATCGAATATCGGCCGATATTTACACCCTATTTCCACTCACTATCTACATATTTTAGAAATGGATTTAGATTGACTCGATTCCCCTATTTCCACTCACTATCTACATATTTTAGAAATGGATTTAGATTGAGTCGATTCATTTAATAAACAGATTAAAAATCTTAGATCCATATCTTTATAAAATAGTCAAGTCTGAATTCTGCAAAGATTAACTAGTTAAGTTAAATTTCGTCACAAGGTTTTTATTAGATTTTATGATTCTAATATATGACCGGATGATTAGCCGCCCAAAAAATTCAGTGCCTATACCTCTGTAAAATTACTTTTAATTTTTTGAAGTATAATTACTGTAGATGGTTTTCTTACCTTTTTTTTTTTCCGATCGAGGTGTTCAAAACCGGGTGGACATATAGACACCGCAGAATCCTGTCACCAGACACCGATTTTGTGATTTTCAGTGTAAATTATCATGCTGCCCTTCCGTGTAGAATCGATCGATCGAATGTGCAGTGCACTTTTCGCATCGATCAATCGATTACACGAACAGAAGAAAACGATCTGAAATGATTCTGTCGACTATCAATCGATCGACAGAATACAGTAATTAAATAAAAAAAAAATTAAAATTTTAAAGTTTTTTTTCAACCACTGTATATTTTCAAATTTCTCAAATTGAATATCCGGACTAATTACGATAACCTGATAAAAATACTTTAAGACTTTAAGGTCATTTGACACTCTCAAATATTTAAAACAGAGTGTTTTACAAATAAGGGTATCCCTAGGGTGTGCCGAAAACACATTTAGAAGTGTCAAAAGACCTTAAAGTATTAAAGTATTTTTATCAGGTTATCGTAATTAGTCCGGATATTTAATTTAAGAAATTTTGAAAATACACAGTGCCTAAAAAATAATGTTAAAGTTTTATCTTTCCTTTAAAACTTTAACATTATTTTTTAAGCACTGTGTATTTTCAAAATTTCTCAAATTAAATATCTGGCTTAATTACGATAACCTGATAAAAATACTTTAAGACTTTAAGGTCTTTTGACACTTCTAAATGTTTAAAAAAGAGTGTTTTACAAATAAAGGTATCCCTAGGGTATGCCGAAAGTACATTTAGGAGTGTCAAAAGACCTTAAAGTTTTAAAGTATTTTTATCAAGTTATCGTAATTAGTTCGGATATTGAGAAATTTTGAAAATACACAGTGCTTAAAAAATAATGTTAAAATTTTAAAGGAAAGATAAAACTTTAACGTTATTTTTTAACCACTGTATATTTTTAAAATTTCTCAAATTAAATATCCGGACTAATTACGATAACCTGATAAAAATACTTTAAGACTTTAAGGTCTTTTGACACTCCCAAATGTTTAAAATAGAGTATTTTACAAATAAGGGTATCCCTAGGGTGTGTCGAAAATACATTTGGGAGTGTCAAAAGACCTTAAAGTCTTAAAGTATTTTTATCAGGTTATCGTAATTAGTCCAGATATTTAATTTGAGAAATTTTGAAAATACACAGTGCTTAAAAAATAATGTTAAAGTTTTAAAGGAAAGATAAAACTTTAACATTATTTTTTAGGCACTGTGTATTTTCAAAATTTCTTAAATTAAATATCCGGACTAATTACGATAACCTGATAAAAATACTTTAATACTTTAAGGTCTTTTGACACTTCTAAATGTGTTTTCGGCACACCCTAGATATACCCTTATTTGTAAAACACTCTGTTTTAAATATTTGGGAGTGTCAAAAGACCTTGAAGTCTTAAAGTATTTTTATGAGGTTATCGTAATTAGTCCGGATATTCAATTTGAGAAATTTTAAAAATATACAGTGGTTAAAAAACAACTTTAAAATTTTAATTTTTTTTATTTAATTACTGTATTATGTCGATCGATTGATAGCATGCTATCAATCAATCGACAGAATCATTTCAGATCGTTTTCTTCTGTTCGTGTAATCGATCGATCGATGCAAAAAGTGCACTGCACATTCGATCGATCGATTCTGCACGGAAGGGCAGCATGGTAATTTTCACTGAAAATCACAAAATCGGTGTCTGGTGATAGGATTCTGAGGTGTCTATATGGCCACCCTCAAAACCTCTTAGGACATCTGAATAGTTATTGGAGTATGTAAAATCCTTTCTATCCATATATATATATATATATATATATATATTATAGAAAACAATGACTACGTGTAATAGTTCTTTAGAGTAAAATAGGATTTTAACTCAGAACTTCTATTTATTGAAGTGACTTTTTGAAAAAAATAAATAAATTAACCCCACAGCAAAAGAAGAAAAATATTTGTTGTCACTGTGATATGAAGAAAACTGTGCTACTACAAGTAATCAGTAAACTATGAAGGCACCTATAAAGGTGTTAAAAATAAATAAAGACAGAAAAAGGTGAGTATTATTATGATGACAAATGATCAATCATATCCAAATCTGCCGTCTATTCCTTTTCAAATCTCTTGAATATTAAAGACGACTCTTTTTATCCTATTAAACAGTAAATGGTCTAATAGAATTAAAGAAAATAGATACGTAATATAATCAAAATAGGGGTTGAAAAATAGTTATTTCGAAAGCATCAACTGATATTTTATTTTATACAGTATTAATATTTAATAATATATAAACATATTAAACAATATATATAAATAATATTAATAGATGGACAATTTAATCCAAAATCTTACCAATATTTCGCTATTTCATCTCATTTTGAACTTGGATGTTTTAAAATTTTGTTCAAAAAAGAAAATACTTATCACTGAGAAGTCGAAAATGTCAGGCAAAAGTTCAAGCTATCAATTTTAGGCTAATTTCCGAAAATCCCAATATCTCATTTAATGATATTTATACATTGTTTCTCTTAAAATCTGAAAACAAATCCTACCATTTGTGGTCGATCCATCGAGAGAAAATTTTCGATCTCTACAAGATTTTAGTTAGAAATTTCAACCAAAATTTGAAAACACACACGATGTTTTCGTGAGGCAAGAATCCGTTTTAGATACATAGTGTTACCCAGTGTGTGCTGATCAAGGGTGAAAAAATATTGAGGCTGATATTCAAATATCGGTCAATTTATCGCAATGTTTTTTTTCTCTCTCCTTTTTTTTTTTTCAAATATCGTCCGATATTTTTTTAATTTGTTCTAAATAAAAAATAAAAAAATGAAAACGAAGCCGATATCGACCTTTAAAAAAAAATTTGCAATATTGGCCAATATTTTATATATCGGCAGATATCATAGATGATATATCACCGATATACTGTGGCCCCACTGATATATCGCCAATATTAGGTGGGGCCAAAGACCGATATTTAATTTTTTTTCCAACCGATATCAACGATATCATAGCCGATATATTAGTCAATATCATTGATATCATTTCTGTACGGCCGACATGTATTGTACAGATCGACACATATCAACTCTTAAAATCCAATATGTATTGACCGATACGATATTAATACCTTAGGTATGGATAGAGTGGCTTGCATATGCCAAAAGGATCAGTCATATACTCTAAGAGACCTAGACACCTTGGTCTTAAAAAAATACATAATATTATTTTTAAATTTAAATTTAAAATGCTAACCATCCCATCAAATAAGTGGATGATTTGTTAAATTGTGAAATGTTACCGTCTGAAAGAGTGATGTGCTTCTAATGCCAATAAAAAGTAACCCATCCAAAGTATTTACATCCAGAAAACAGCCAATAAAATGTGTCTCAAGCCGAAATTATCACAAATACCACCTCATTGGCGCAAGGAGAACTATATATGAGCACATTGCTTAGAAAAAGTGAGCCACCGATTTAGATATAAGATACTATCATTACTGTCTGAATAATTAGACATTCGATCCATAATTGTAACAACCCAATTGCAAGAGCGGAACTCTACCAACTGATCTATATCCCCTCGATTCAAGTAGAGTATGCATGAAGTAGTCAAATACTTCTTCGATTCTTTTCCTTTGAGCCATGTAATTGAATTAAAGACCTCACCTGTGAAATAAATTATTGCAACGACGATCTAACCAATTGAGAGAGAATTAATAGATTTTTTTTTTAGAGCAATTCATTCTTCTCAAATACTTATATGAGTGTACCTCCACTAGTTGTCTTTTGTTTCAGGAAGCGAGAGGTTGCGGATTTGAAACTCTATGGCCTAATCTTAGTGTGTCCTAAGAGTAGTGGGCTCACCTATGAGGATTTTATACTGATATCCTGCAGTTCCCACGTGTAAATTTAAAAAAAAAATTGTACTTGTTCTCTTTTTTTTTTTTCAATATTTTAAATTTTAACCGAAATTTGTAATGGAGTTGATGGCAATGTGAATGAAGAAGCCATTAGCTCCAAGCCGACCCTAGCTTGGTTCCATGGTTTTGAATGTGGGCCTTCTATTCTGCCATGTCTTAATCAGTCTAGAATAAAATAACATAGATATGAAGCGTTTCTAAGAAATAAAATAGGGAACCTATCTAATCAATATCTTTGTGGGGTCACACCCCTACTAAAAGGGCATGTAAACACCTTATTCGATATTCACTTTTTTCCTTGCTTGGTAACAAGGGCAGTAGGGCCCAAAATAATGGTGCCATCTAAATTAATTTAATCACAAATCCTCCTATGGATTAAGCTTTTTTTATATTTTTTATTGAATAAAAAAGTATGTGCTTGTCGACAAGGTCCACAATGTGATGCTGCCTGCATATACATCACCGATTCATCATTTCTTGCACCCGTTCAGAATTTAAAATTATAGCCGTTATGTCATTTTTTTAATTTTTAACACCGTCACATCTAGTAACAATCGGTGGATTCAATCTAAACTAAAGTTTATTGCGTGTACACAGATATATTCTGTTATCTTACAACTTTTTAGGGGTTTTTTCTATACTTTTAATAACCGCCTTAAGAAGCGACAATATTTATCTCACTGGTAAATTTGACCTTTTTTTTTTTTTTAATGCACAAAAAATTGAAAAACAGTTTTAATAAAACTCTTAGGAATAATTTCAATCTCTCTAAAATACACCAATATTAGATTATTGAAGTTTGAACTCATAACACAACCTCTGATTTTTTGAGACGAGAATCAACCAGTTGAAATACACCATGTGGACAGTTTCACATGACACCTCAAGTGTGCATCGTTGGAAGTCGAATCATTAACTTCTCACTTCTTGCGATAGAAAATAACCAGTTTGACCACCCAATATCGACTTTTTCGATTGGAGAATTTGAATTTGAGTTATATGTATTTTTTTTTAACTTTTAAATGGACTCATTTCTAAGTTGGTTTAAAATAGATCTAGGTTGGATCGAGTACAAGTTTTGGACTTAAAGTCGACTTGGCCCTAATTAAAAAATACAATTTAAGCCCATTATTTTTTCACCAATTGATTTTAGCTTATTACTCCATTTCAAATTAAAATCTTTTAGTCACTTTTATTTCTATTTTTTTTATGATTTTTAAAGTATTTGAATAATCTTTAAGACATGTGCAAATCTCCTTACTTATATATTCTGTATTAAGTAACTTTAAAATGAGTAACTCTTTAGAATGAAGTGAAAATCAAATTCAAAATTTTCACTTTTTCAGACGAGTTTTTCACCATCACTTTAACTCTTTTATATTTGCTTACTTCTATTTTTCATAATCCAACAACTCCACCTGAATGAAAAATCCTCTTATCTTTCACTTTTGAGTAAAGATGATAGTTTTTATTAAAATGGGAGAGATTAGATTGAATGAGATTCAATAATTGAATTTTCATCATATTAGTAATAGTTTTTTTTATATGAAACTAAAAGTAACAAATAGATTATTATTTTTATAAATTCCAACTTAACCCTTGATCATGTGAATTGTGAAATGTGGGTCCC
The DNA here is from genome assembly GCA_022113865.1 of Chimonanthus praecox. Classification (NCBI taxonomy): domain Eukaryota; kingdom Viridiplantae; phylum Streptophyta; class Magnoliopsida; order Laurales; family Calycanthaceae; genus Chimonanthus; species Chimonanthus praecox. The sequence goes on along the minus strand of CM039089.1, from coordinate 14,059,884 downwards.
AGTAGGCACATGAGGTACAGCAAAGGGATTTTGAAAAGATGGCGTGTTCTATTTCTATTTTGTCTGTTTGTGATTGTGTTTAAGAGTGAAAAGACTGATTTTAGAATTTGATATTAATTATATCAAAGGCCAATGATAGATGCATGTGTGTTTATCTAGAAATTCGTCCAGTTGGAGATGGGATCAATCAGGACCGTACATTTGGTTGGATGAAGGAGATTGAGTTGCTTGGATGAGTGTATAAGCTGGACGGGTTAGGCTGCCATGTGCTGGCATGGACCCTTAAAAGTTGATGGGACCATTTTTGTCTCTCTTGTTTTGTTTTGTTTGTATCTTTCATCACTCGTCATTGCTGATTACACCAATTGTAAAGTTGCTTCCCATTACTGGGAACCTCTCTTAGCTTGTTGGGTTTGGTAGAGGCATGACCACATTTTCAAAACTCTTCATTGTCATCCATCTCATTTTAAATTTTTTCAAAATTTTGACTGTTAAAATAAATATCTTCTTACGAAAGATTGAACTCCAATAACTTAATTTGATTTAATTGTAAGTCAACTCAATTTTAATTCCAATTTTTAAAAGAAAAAAAATATGATCAAAATGTTCACTTACTCTTGAAACATCTAATTAATTCTCAGGATATATACAAGTCTCTTTATTTACACATATCAAATAATTCTACTAAGAGTGACCCTTTGGAGATAACTTTTGAATTTTTTATGCTAAAATTTATTATATCTTAGAGTTTATAAATGATGTTGGATTTAGATTACATGAATTGAAGATATGAAGTTAGAACTCACTCTCAAAAGTTAACTCTTGAGACGAGGGTGCCTCAGGTATTATATGAAATCATTGGTTTTTGAATTAACAGATGTGAAACTTTTGTCACTTAAAATCCGCCTCATGTGCAACTAGACCCTATGGTTGCAAGTGGAGAGCACAACTGCACGTGAAAACTTCAGACATGCCTTCACGTGCACTGGACACACGAAATGTGCTCTGATATCTATCATGTAACATGATAATATTCCTGAGGTAGAACTCACTCTAAAAGACTTAACGTTGAGAGAAACATGCTTCAAATGTTATATAAAATCATTGGTTTCTTAAATTAATCAATATGAGATTTTTATCACTTAACACACACATTGATGTCCAAAATCAACTTCAAAGATCTTGTGATCATCTAATCCAAAGTGTTAAAAGGATTAATGATATCAATTTGGAATGTTTTCAATTAGCACTCTAAATTAATGTACAAAATTTCTTTCTTTTTCCTCCCAATTGGTGAATGAACATTCTCATTCTTAAATTTAGTAGTGGAAAACTACCAAAATCAAAGTTGGGCAATCCCTCCCAGGTGTCAAAAGTGAGATTAGATACATTGGATGTACGACTACGATCGTCAGCATTGTTGTTTGAAGATGAATCCAGAAAATATTTCAGTTGGAATCTATTGCTTCAGAGTATTGTCTTCAGGTGAGGTTCATCTGTTGAACTATAAAGACACCTTGACCAAAGCTCCCCAGAGTTATTTTCATTATTAAATGTAGCACGTGGCAGTATAAATAATTACCCAATCATCTAACTTTAAATATAAAAAAAATATCCATAATAAACTTCAAGATATACATTAGAATCAAAGATATAAATGGTAATAATGATGACATAATACAGGTTTAAATTAGATGAATAAACTAATACATACACAATACATTATTGACCTTTCATTGAGCTTAGTTGAGCTGATACATGTGAACCCATATTTAGAACAATACAATTGGATAATTCTGCCACCCAAAGATGACATTGAATCTGATAGATTTGAGTTTAGCAGCCCTTAGAAGTTAGAAGCCAAACTAATCAATATCTGATTTGGACACAAACCCAACTTCTCACCAAATTATTGGTGTCTTCTTATGATTATTTTGTATGGGTGCCAATATAGACACCGACATTTTCTGCCAGCGGACACCGAATTTTAGATTTTAGATGAAAATTACCATTCTGCCCTTCACGCATGAAGGAATCGATCGGTTGATGTCCGAACGAGTGGAAGAAAACAGTAAAACAGATCGATCGCACGATGAAGCGATCGATCTGTTTTTGAATGAAAAAATCAAGAGCGTAACAGATCGATTTCACGATCGATCTGTTTAAAAATAATTATATTATTTAAATAATAAAATTTCCTTTAAAACTTTAAAGTTATTTTTTAAGCATTGTGTATTTCAAAATTTCTCAAATACTGGACTAATTACAATAACCTGATAAAAATACTTTAAGACTTTAAGGTCTTTTGACACTCCTAAATATTTAAAACACATACAATAAGGGTATCCCTAGGGTATGTCAAAAACACATTTAGGAGTGTTAAAAGACCTTAAAGTCTTAAAATATTTTTATCAGGTTATCGTAATTAGTCCGGATATTTAATTTGAGAAATTTTAAAAATACACAGTGCTTAAAAAATAACGTTAAAGTTTTATCTTTCCTTTAAAACTTTAAAGTTATTTCTTAGGCACTGTGTATTTTCAAAATTTCTGAAATTCAATATCCAGACTAATTACGATAACCTGATAAAAATACTTTAAGACTTCAAAGTCTTTTGACAGTCCTAAATATTTAAAACACAGTATTTTACAAATAAGGGTATCCCTAGGGTATGTCAAAAACACATTTAGGAGTGTCAAAAGACCTTAAAGTGTTAAAGTATTTTTATCAGGTTATCGTAATTAGTCCGGATATTTAATTTCAGAAATTTTGAAAATACACAGTGCCTAAGAAATAACTTTAAAGTTTTAAAAGAAATTTTATTATTTAAATAATATAATTATTTTTAAACAGATCGATCGCACGATCGTGCGATCGATCTGTTACGCTCCTGATTTTTTCATTTGAAAACAGGTCGATCGCTTCATCGTGCGATCGATTTGTTTTACTGTTTTCTTCCACCCGTTCGGGCATCAATCGATCGATTCCTTCATGCGTGAAGGGCAGAATGGTAATTTTCACCTAAAATCTAAAATTCGGTGTCTGCTGGCAGAAAACGTCGGTGTCTATATTGGCACCCATTTTGTATAAATATATTTTGAGCTGCAATTATGCAGCAGCATCTGCGTACGATAATTAAGAAAAAAATTCAGTTAGATTACATCTCTCCACCGAAGTTTCAATGTCTGTGACGTGATAAAAAGTTCCACGTCAGTTAATTTGTGAAACTAATGGCTTTATATTACACTTGAGCCATCCTTTTCTCAATGACTAACTTTTGAGAGTGAATTCTATTTAAAAAATGTTATCATGTCATAGTTTTTTATTATAATATAAGAGCAGATTTCAAGTGCAACTGCTACACATAAGGCAGGGGTAAAAAATTTGGTCGATATGTAATTAATTCAGATTTTTGAAGACTGTTCTCTCTCGGCCGATATCTCGGCCGATTTTTATATTTTATTTTTTAAAAAAAATTCGGCGTAAGTCCATTTGATATCTCGGCCGATATTTATATTTTTTATTTTTTTTTAAAAATAGCCTTTTTTATTTTTTAAATAAATTTCTTCAAAAAAATCATTGAAATTTAAAAAAAAAATGAGGAGAGAGAAAAAATTCAACCGAAAATTCGACTGGGCCAAATTTTTGACTCCTGACATAAGGAAAGGTCGTGTCTAATTTAAACGTATTTTAAATTGATTTCACTGTTGAATTAAAACTCAACTTTAATTTTTGAATATTTAAAAAGGAGGTTTTAAATTTAATAACTTTAATTTTTCGAAAAATATTATCCTGAAAATACTATTCAAACCCACCAATCCCCATATAATGAACCCCCAGATGCGATTGTCTCTCAGAAGTCACCATGGCCGCTGAATTGGTCATATAATTAAATAACTTATTATGTAATTATTATATTACTCCTTAATAGTCTAGAAGGATAGAGTCGTATTGATCACGGCAAGAGACCACTGACAGATTTCTTTTTAGATATTTTCCTATTTCTTAATAAATAAATAGAGAGGAAGTTTAGTGCTCTAACATCCATTCGGCTGCTTGCAACATTGGCGACATCACCCAATAAAGATGGGGTTCTATTTTCATTAATAAAAGCTCTTAAAGTACAATATTCTTATATAAGTACCTGGATGGATCTCAGTTGATTATCTCTCGTTTTAGAAAGTTGTAGGTGATGGATTTGATCCCCCATAATTTTGGTATGTCGTAAGGATAGGGGTCCACCTATAGAAGTTTTACATTGGATATCCCATGCTAAGGTTGAAATATCGGCCGATACATATCGTATCGGTCGATATATATCGGTATTTTAATACCGAACGATATCGGCCCAGTCCGAAAAATCGGTTATAATATCGACCGATATTCATAAATATCGGTATTTAATTTTTTTTAAAAAAAAAACACCAATACGATTTTCGACGGTTTTTACACCATTTTCCACGGTTTTTTGCGGTGTTTCGCTGTTCTTCACTGTTTTTAACGGTTCAGGGTTTACGGCGTTCACGAGTTCTCACGGTTTTTGGCAGTTTTTTGTGATTTTTTACAGTTCGTCACGGTTCTGTACGGTTTTTTCGTGGTTCCGATATCGGAGGAGAGAGAAATTTCTCGCCCAATATTGCGGCCGATATGCATATCAGCCGATATATCGGTCATGGCGATTTTTTGACCCCTGATCCCATGATTTTCCACACATAAATTAAAAAAAAAACATTCTTATATAAGTGATACGTCTAACATTCATCATCCAACTAATGCAGTGTGAGGAAAAAAGTCATCGGATATTGAATTATTGATATTCTAAAAATCAAAATTGTATAACTGATAATTTGAATATAATGATATCATAGTGTCTGTAACATTTTTTACAACTAATATATAATGTATCTAAATTTTATATTAGTATTTTGAAATTCCTATAAATATGGACTGATACAATAAATCCATTATAATAATTTTTCCATGACTGAGCTCCTGCCATTTGAGCCTCCCTTTAAAATGCATAATATTCAACAGGTTTTGAGTCTTCTTCATTAAATAATTTCTGTAATTCTATACCTCTGGCACAATTTAAGCCCTTTAAACAGGGCTTTCATTTCAGCATGAAAGGGAGTGGTACCCCGACAATTTTCTCAGCAAAAGCAATCAAGATACACCCTTTAAAGGGCCTTAATAGTTCAACCAATGCCGCCTTCAGATCCCCCAGACTGTTCCATCAAATTTTCAGTTTGAAGTCCAATCCATAGACTGGGCTCCGGCAAGCTAGAACCCGGATAATATTCAGTCCCAAGGGACAATCAAATGGCCGGCTCAGATTGAATTTGGATCAAGCGCCGGCAATTCAATGGGTGAATATTCATATACATCGTTGGGAATTTTTGGTATAGTAGTATTTGCCAGTGTCTGTGGGTGACTCCTAATTCGCCAAACAGGGAGAAAATGGAGAGAACTTCCATTAAACTACTCAACTGACAAAGGGATAACTCCATGTTTCTCCACGTGGCCCAGTGCTTCCACCCATTCCAGGCCCTTGAAGAAGCCAGGTCCAGGTTAAACATATGATGGATCGTACAGTTTACCCAAGTGTCCAAGAAATACACTTGATTCTTGCATATTTTGATATGCCTGATTATAGGGCACAACAGGTCCTACCCACGAATAGCTTGGATTTACTGTAGATACTCACTGGCATACATGAGAAGAATCTTTCTAATCCATCTGTGAACAGAAGATTCATGTACCGAAATAGTTCCGAACTGTTAATGGGTGGCTAGAATAAGAGACTAACATGGCTCAGATTCAAGTTCATTTCTTAATAATGTATGGTTCATTTTAGTATTCTACCCAATGGTAGGGGAGTTGCCTCTTCCATGGTTTCCAATAACTATTTCATGGTGTCAGTCGCACTAGGTGGCACAGACTACTAACCTCATTTGGTAAAAGGCCTCCAAGCGTGAAACAGTCTGGGTCAGACTAGGCTGCGATCTTCATTTTAGGCTTTTTGGCCAATTTTCTGTCCCAAAATGCCCAACCAGCCATTCAGATACCATTTAGTAATCTGTAGGTCAACTCAATATCATTTCTAACATGACGAGCCATTTGGGTAGAGATTTTTGGTGCAATCAGCAATTGATTTTGATTCAGGAAGTCCCATTTAATAATCTAGGCGAGTTCGAGCAGCATCAATATGACTTCTACTTGGTTGCCAACTCAATTCAACCCACTGCAACACAATCTTCGTCAGCAGAAGTGCATCACATTGTTATTAGTAATTCAAGTCGATCTATGTCGTGATGGTAAGGTTTCAAAAACTCCAGTGAGCTGCCTTCTCACCTGTTGAATGTACATACTGTTTCCAGCTGGGTGAATATTTCCAACAGCCCCCTTATAAATATCTTCCCTATAGCACCAGTAAATGACATTGAGAAAATTGCGTATGTACATTTTCCTTTGTGCCATCACTCTACGATCTATTACTAGTTTGGCACATCATTATGCTGGTTAGGGACGGGGGCAGCGTTTCGTCTTTGCCGCTCACGAAGATAAAGAACGGTCATCAGGCAGACTACAAGTGTGAGAATCGTCGCATTTCCTTCATCCATGAGCACATCATCCACCCATTCTTGAAGTCTTGGGAAAACAGAGGGAAGCGAATCAATTAGATCCACCTGAAACCAAGGGCACATTCAGTTCAAGTTCTAGTTTACCAAATAAGGGTTTAAAAATAATTCAAAACACAAAATCTGAATGAACCTAGATGAAGAATGATACAAAATTATAACAATTACTTAATGGAACTTCATGCATGCACACAGTAAGCACAAGAAAACCAAGACCACAGTGGGAGATCCATGTGGGGCCCAACTGTGATCTTGGGGTGGGTTGGTTACAAAAGATTATGCTAGGTATGGGGCCTTCCAAATGTCAACTTGATTTCATGATTCTAGGAATGAAACTTAAGGAATTCTACATGAGGAAGAAAGAACCTCTAAACATGCTTCTGTCATCCCCTTTCTTTTAACAGTGGAGTCCATCTCCAACCAATCCAAACTCTTCAAACAACCTCACCTCCTATGAATTGTCTGTGTGTGTGTCTGAGTATGGAAAGAGAGAGATACAGTCTAACATGCACAATCAAATTAAAATGTGGGACTAAGTGTGGTCCTAGAGCCAGGGAGTACCAGATTAGCTATAATATTGAAAATTATCATTCCAGTCATCAAATCGAGGTATGTGAAATGGACAGATGATTTTTTTTTCTTTTGAATGAAAAATGGACAGATTTCATTTTCACATGCATTATATTGCCTTGGATTTGATAGCTAGAAGATATCAATGGCACATTCAGTCACACATTGGACTCAAACCAAGACCCAAGTCTGATTTCATATTGGACCTTTCTGGTAGCCAGGTTAACACGTAGTCATTCCATCCCTAATCAAGATCCTCACCAGGTAGCTGTGGGCATGGTTCTTCCGTATCCACAAGCTCATAAGAGCCAATGAGACAGGCAACTTTGCTGCAGGATCGTTTTCCAATGCCTGATCATAATACCGCTTGGCCAAATGAAGATCAAAAGGAACCCCTTCACCATGCTCATGCATGTACCCAAGGTTGAACATGGCTTGAGCATTGGATTGTGAGATGGCATGCATGTAAGCCTCAGCTGCACGTTCATAATCTCTCTCAGTGCCCTGCCAAAGAAAAACAAAGATTAACAGTTCAGAAGGAAGTACATAATGCAAAACAGTTTTCTAGAAGTGAACCAGCAGGTTCTGATGCATCTGGCTGTGGATGGAGTCAAGATCGGACTAGAAGAAGGCACTAAAGATGGGGGGACCAAATGATCCTTCAATTAAACGATCCCATCCATCAACTAGTTGACCTTTTATCTATCATTTATTTATTTTGAAAGGTAAGATGCATTTAGAATGCAACTTCTTATGTGCTAATTTTAATGCACTTGCTAACCTCTTTTTCCTCACAGTTGCTATCTGCTGGTAACCAAAACTATGGATAGGACCCTCCAATCTGGCAGGCTTTTGGTAGCATACTGCATAACACATACACAATGCCACCCACCATGCATTGATTCTTTGATGTATTTTTTTCTTTTTTATGTTTTGCTTTTTCTTGTTTGTATTGCTTCTTTTCCTTCTTCTTGTCTCTGAGTATATTTCTCCTATACTCGGATCCTTCTATTGTACTTTATGGAAAATCCCACCCAGTCATCAGTGACCTCTCTCTCTCTCTCTCTCTCCAGATTGTTGCAGTAAATTATTTCCTTAACTGTCTATTTGTAGAACAAATATTCAATGGATAGGATCTGCTGTCTGGGAGTTCTTGATCACATGACACATTTACAATACAACAAAATGCACCAACATGTGCATCACTGAACTGCAGGCCCTGCCTGTAGAGAACAATGAACAAGGACAATAGATTCATCAAGAAATAACATAGCAACATGTTTGCATGCTGCAAGTCCTCATCTAATATCTTCTAAGTTAAGAATCCCAGCATAAAGACATTACCCGACCATAGTAGTACGCATCTCCAATCAGCAGAGCAGCATGTTCATTACCCTGCTCTGAAGCTTGCCACCACAAAGAATGTGCACGTTGGTGCCTTTCTAAGTCAGTGCAAAATCCAGATTCTCCCATGCACATACTTCGTTCCCCATATTTGTCAAGAATCCATGCAGCATTGCTCTGTGCAACCTCATAACCAAGTTCTGCCATTCTAGAGTACAAAAGAAATGCTTTACCCACTTCTCCTTTTAAGTAAGATTCCAAAGCCCATCTTGACAAGGAACTCCAAGGCCCCCTCTCTGCAACCAATTTGTACAATGCAGTAGCCTGAAACCAACATACATCTACATATTAGCATGTCCTTTCAAAGGAAAAAAGAGACGGATCAAAGTAACAATGTTGTAGGGCTGTCCAAAAAGGCCAGTTACCCAGGTTTTGCTAATGAAACAACACGTCATTGGTTTTGGACATTTATATTACAAGTCAAGCAACTAATAAGAAAGAGAGGAACATTAGGCGGGCAGAACTTGAAAGGGAAAGAATAACAACTTTCAAGTTAAAAGAAAAAATTGAGAAATTGGAACCACAATTACAATATTAACTAATGAATTGTAGAATAAAATGGCAGGTGATATAAACAAGTCATCAAAAAAAAGTACTGGACAGTCCAAAGAAATCAAGGCATGCAGATCAAGAAATATGGTAGTGGATTATACAATCTGAAAGGCAATTGATGAAAACAAAGAACTTTTTAAGAATTGGCTAAAAGCCTAAAAGTAAAGAATACCTATAAATATGTCATAGGCAACACTAAGATGCTGTGACCATTTGTATATTAGTTGGAACTATAGGGAGATGTTATTCAAAACTAGCCAAGAAAGGAGAACCTAAAACCTTGGCCATGTTATGTTGGATGTATTCGAGATGAAAAATCTATTGGTCCTAGTAAAAGATGAAATAAACAGTAGATGAGGAATACATTTTACAAACCAATTAAATATAGAATATGTGAGTGGAGTTGACCATAAAATATGGGCAATTTAATAAATGATTAACCAAATATGTGAAACAGAAACAAAGATAGTCTTAACTAAATGGGAGGAAGGGAGAGAAGGAGAGGCATTAGCTAGGGCCTACCAAATTGTCAATCTAAAACTCTTCTAAAATTCACAATTGAAACTGTAACATAAAAGTTGTATTTATTTAAGCTTTATGAAACCATTATGATTCAGGTCCTAAAATTTGTGACCATGATGGATGCATTAGCATTGATATTCTACAGACTCCTGATCCCACCCCCTTCCCCTTTTCCCCTATGATTAGCATCTACAGGAGAAAAGCCTTAAATTGGGGAACAATTTGATGCCACCAATCTAGATGTATGCCACTCATGGTCATGTGGAATTGTAAAATAATAGACTAAATCGCCCTCTTGAAGATGCTCAATGTTGGATTTAGTTGAAAGTTCAATTCTTTTAAAGTGCCAACTAACAATCACATCTTTTATTAAACCTGAGTGCGGGCCCCGTAAAGGAGATGCTTAAAGTTCTCAGCTACAACTTAGGAACAATTCTCCTAAGTCTTGCTGATCCCTGGTCCCCTCGACCAAGGTTGGATGGGTTACACTTTTTGAGGATTAGTGAGATGGTGGTCTGGAAGAAGTTAGAGCGACTTTGGATAAGCTTAAAGGGTGATAAGGCTCCAGGTCTGGATGGATTTAATTTCGCTTTCTTTAAGTCTTGCTGGGATACGGTTAGTCCCGACATTCTTAGATTATTTAAGGAATTCTATTTGGATAGCATCATCAATAGGGGCCTGAAGAAGTCTTTCATAACCCTCGCATTATCGGCCCATTAGCCACGTAGATAGCATTTATAAGATTTTAGTTAAGGTGTTAGTGAAGAGACTCAAAAAGGCACTTCAAGAGATAATCAGAGAATCACAAGGGGCCTTTATCGAAAATAGGCAGATTTTAGATGGAGTCCTCATCACTAATGAACTTGTTAACATCAGGAGAAAAGATAAGAATCTGGGGCTCTTATTTAAGATTGATATGGAGAAGGCATATGACGGTGTGGATTGGTCCTTTGTGGTTATTTGTTTGAGCGAATGGGTTTTGGACTTAGATGGAGGCGGTGGATGAAGAAGTGTGTCGAGGAAACTTCGTATTCAGTCTTTGGTCAACATCTGTTTGAGAGTGGATGCCAGTAGAGTCCCACGTTCAAAAGGATAAAGAAAGCAACATTGCCTGTTTAGCACTACGTATGAAGACAATTGCATGAACCCAAACATGAATGACAGACATGAACGTGCAAATGTTATTTGTGTTGAGCAACAAAGTCAAATGATCATCCTCTCAAGTTGACCATTGGAAACACTAGTGCTAAAACAATAGATGCATGTATATTGGCAGCAAAGTGTACACAAAAAGGAGAAGAAAAGAAGAAGAAATGGAAAATACCATAGGAAGATTCTTCCTAAGGGCAATGCCTGTCTGGAACATCTTTCCTAACTGGTAAAATGCCTTTGGCTGACCAGCATTAGCTGCTGTTATAAAGTACTTGCAAGCAGTCTTCACATCCTTCTTCACGCCAATGCCCTTGAGATGCAAAACACCCAAGTTATAATGTCCACCTGGTTCATCATTCTCAGCAGCCTTTTCAAAATACTCCTTTGCCTGCAAAGAAAAGATTGAGATCAAATGACAAGAAGAATAACTATTGCAAATGTACTCTTCTGCTCCCTGAAAAGTGGTGCTCTGTTAAATGAGTCCATTGTCACAAAGTGCAGCCACTTTGGGAAAGAGTAGTGGCAAGCCATGACTCTAAGCACTGTTTGGTCTATTTGGCATGAAAGAAATAGTAAAGGTTTCCGTAGGAAAGCTGGATCTGTGCATCAGTTAATTGCTTCTATCAAATTCAAGCTAGCTGGTTAATCTCTTTGGGGCTGGCTAAGGGATCCAGCTATTCTGATATTACTAGAGACTGGGCAGCAGCCGATGTCTCAGCCTTTAAGTAGGGATGTGATTTCTTTGGAATGGTCCCACTCGCCAAGTACAGCCTTAGTACGTAGAATAGAGAGGCTACGGATCAAAGGCACTAGAAGAAGAGGACGACCTTTGAAAACATGGAGGGAAGGGATAAAAAAGGACATATTAGGCTGTGGAGTGACTGATCACATGGTTTTTTATAAGGTCACTAGGAGGAGAAAAACTCATAAAGACGTCCCTAGATAAATAGGATACTAGTTGTTGTTGTTAATGATGATGACGATAAATAATAAATATAACACCTTAAGTTTTGACAGGCATAATTCATACAGATTAGTTCTAAAAACAATGTCAATATAATGTTTCATCATTCCATCAGCCTTGCTAGAGGAAGACAGGCACAAAGCATTATCAAATAGCATAATTTAGGACTTACTTTGGTTACATTCTTCTTGTCAACTCCATAGCCTTTCACATACAAATAACCCAACCCATTATAAGCCGAAAAATGCTGCTGCCTTGATGCCAGTGTAAGCCACTCCAGTGCCTTAGTGTAGTTTCTCTCAACTCCAGCACCTCTTGCATAGATCTCTCCAAGAAGTTCCATCGACCTTGGCTCCCCCTTCTCCACAGCCCTCAAAAACCAGAACATTGCTTTTGTATGATCACGCCTCACCCCTCTCAAACCAAAATAATAGTAGACACCAATCTTATACATTGCCGCAGCATTTCCTTTCTGCGCCTGGTATTCTGTGATCTGGAAATCCTCGTCCTCTTCGCCGCGTGATTTCCTAAGTGCCTCTTTATTCTCCTCAGTTCCACTATGGATCCTGACTGGCTCGATTACTGGTGGATCCTTGGAGATCATGAAACTTGCAACTGCAGTTTCTGCCAATTCTGCATAAAGCTTAACTGCTTTCTCATACATCTAAACACAATCAAAAAAATTAAATTAACTTCAATTCAAGACAAGGCCTGTTCAGTATCTTTGAATTCTTAGTTGGCTTTGGAATTCTGTGGATTTTGTAAAAGTTTCCAAGGAAACGATGTTTAGTGGGAATTATAAAGCCCCACAGAATAACAACCGGCGATCTATAAATCATCATATAAATGGGTTATTTTGAATTTGAAATCTTGATCACTAGCAATAAAGAATTATCTGATTTCCTACTAGTACCTATAAGATCGACCAAACACAGGTTCCATTTGGATGAATGGAAAGAAGAGACATATCCATGTCAAATAACCATTTTTAGTAATAAACACCTAGTTAAACCCATGTATATTTTTGGTTAAAACTCATCAAGGCGGACCCGTACCAAGAATAGTGCTCAAATTTCTCAAATTTCATAATTAGCAGAATTCAGTCATATGTGGGACACGAGGAGTTAAGAATTTAGCTACAATTTTCTACTGATTTCCACAAATAGCATTAGCGTTCGTAAAAACGATTCAAATTTCCACAGTCCATACCTCCTGACGAAAGTAGGTGTAAGCAAGCGCCATCTTGGACTGCATGTTGCCGCCTTCCGCAGCAAAATGGTGGTACAGAAATGCCTTGGGAGCACTCTGCTCCCTCATGCACCCTATTCCATAGAGAAACCCCATTGCCGACTGAGCATGGGGGAATCCGGCTGTAGCGGCAGCATAAATCTCGGTGACGGCTTCCTCCATCAAAATCGGATTGCCGGATGCGGCAGCTAATATTACTTTCCGGATACCAGAAGTGTAGAGGGATTCCTCGGTGGAGTAATTGGAAGAGGAGGTCGGGATGGGGAAGGGAGGAGAAGGATCGACGATGGGGCGCCATGAGCCAGGGTCGAGTTCGTCCTCGGACTGAGTCTCGGAATCGGGAAATCGTCCCCGTCCGATGAGTCGGGAGACGAGTCGTCGTCGGAGGGAGGGTTGTCTTTGAGATCGTCCTTGGAGAGGACGAGGACGAAGGGACGGGAGGTTGCAGAGAGGATGAGAAACGAAAAAATGAGAGAGAAGATGAATAGGAGAGAGATCTGAGCGCGACGATGCATTCTGTCGGCTTTGCACGGGGCGGGGAAGAAGGGCTCGGACACAGCAGCGAAAAAACAACCCTAACGGGTCCAACTGCAAAATACGGGTAATGCCACTCTGATTTATACACGTGGTCAACGACACCATTCCCGGGCATGTGATGATGTAATTTTAGAATTTTCCCCTTTTTTTTTCTTTTTTCTTTATTTATTTTATGAAAAAAAAACTTTTAAAGTTACATAACGCTCCCTTGAAAAAATACTGATGAGAAAATTAGTTTTTTTATATTTTTTTCAGTAAAATGTTTTACAATTATCATTTCTCACTTTAACTGGTTAGACAATAAAAAAAAAGTATTGTTGAACTCTTTTCTAACTCTTCAATATAAGATTATATTTTATTTTTTAATAATTAGGGTCTCTGTTTGTAAAATAAAAAACTGATGCACTTCGATGTAAATTATATTTTTTTGTTTTTCTATAAGAGATGCAAAAGTGTAATTTTCTTCAGTTCATTTTGTGTTAAGTAGAGAGACAATTTAATGATTATGAAGAATTCCTAATACCTGTTCATGTATCTCAACTCAGTTTAAGGCAGTGTTACCAGAATTGGACCGAACAGCGGTCGAACCAGCAGTTTAGTCGCGACCGCGGGATCTGCGGTTCGATCCATAAAAAAAATTGGCTTTGAGTCAAAACCGCATAAAACCGATCAGACCCTCGGTTTTATGAGGTTTTTACACAAAACCCGCGAACCGTGAACCTCAGTTAGGAATTTTGATTTTTTTTTTTTTTTCTCCTTAAAAAATGTGTATATTTGAAATATAAATATTTATTACTACTTCTATCCCATATATTTCACCGTTTTGGTATATTACTTAGAGTTTTAATTTTATTTTTAATATTTATATTAATGTTATTGGTAAAATATATCTATCTTAATATTATATATAATATTTATATTATTTTAATACTTGACTGACTTTGACCGACTTTTGACTGACTTTTACTGCAGTCGAACCCGGTTGAACCCTAATCTCCTCAAAGACGGTTCGTTAGAGGGTCCGGTTCTGATAACATTGGTTTAAGGTATTTCAAATTAGATTATGCATGCTTCAATATGTTAAAATTAGTTTAATGCATTTTAAATCAGACTTAGGAATACTTCGAAATATTTAAATCAGTCCAATGCACTCTAAATCAGATTTAGGGATGCTTTGAAATGTTTAAACCTTTTCTTACGATTTTGGTGATTTGAATGAATGTTGATTAAAGTGTTGCCTATGACTTACATGTTTAGAGCGTGACATAATGATATTAGAGTTGAATCATGCCCTAAAATTCAATGTGTGACATGAATAACCCAGAGGTCCAAATATTGACCGATACCGAATTTTGGACCCCTGAAATAACCTAAGAAGGGCGTCGCTTAGAGGCCTCTCTCCCAACCAATTATCGGCCACCCTTACTCACCACTAGCCTAATACCTTCCCTGAATCCTGACTGGAGTATTAGCCGCATACTTTGATAAGCACTCATGTGGGGTTTTGAATATTTCTTGTTCCAAACAGGTCCGTGGTTAAAATTTGGCCATTAACCAACAATCATAGTGGCATTAAATAAAAATCAGCTCGACAAGATCAAGGCTAAAAATAGAGGGCTAAACTACATCAGCATATTAAAAGATTGCTGCTCATCAATCAATGAGTAAAATTTTCTTTAGAATGATAAACTTTAGTTTTTTGTTTTTTCTAACAATCGGTAGTTAAATAAACTTATAACATAGTTAAGATTTGACAAGTTCAAAAAATTCATGAAAAACTGGCGTAAATAATTGATCAAATGCTCGTCTTAATTGAAATTGGAGTTAAAAGAACAAGCACCATTCACCAAAAATGTTGCTTGACCGTTCCTTGGTAGGCTTAAATTTCATTTTCTTTGTTTCTCAAATCTGAATGGCAGTTAGTCTGTATAACTTCATTTCAAGCGACACTGGAATCATTCTCATTTCAATGGCAAACGAAACACCAAATAGGCCTTGGACTTGGAAGGTTGAATGACCACAGATTTGAAGAATTTTGGCAAGCCCATGGCTCAAAGATGAATGCCGAAGACAATGTGTTTGGGAGCAGCTCCTATTAAGGTCCAAGTCGGAACACATACAACGAAGATACGTGAACATTGAAAGAGACAGGTAGAAAGCAACCCTCAGATGGTCCCTGCATACATTCTACGAATGACTATTTGCAGACTTACTAAAAATACTGTATAAACTTTTACTGGGCTGTTTTGAAAGTCCACTTGACACCCAATAGTGGCGTAAAAGCCTATTCAGCAAAGCCCAAGCCAAAATGTCCCACAGATCAGATAAGCCTCGTAGCTAAACTAGGGCCACTCAACAAATTTGGTGTAATCCCTCCAATCATGTTGAAAGTGCATCAGACTGGCGAGAAAGATAACCACAATTTGCTGATGTTTGTGGCATCGTCAAAGCATTATTCATCAGGGTTCAAAAAAACTGTCTAAGAGATGTAACATTGGGATATTCAAGATCTTGTGTTTATTTATCAAGAAAATATTGTAAAAAATAAAATAATTAAAACTGGAAAATAAATCAAAATTATATGTAAACCTGATGCGGGCATTCGGAGACATAGACAAAATTTCTATTTTGATCTAGGTGGGTGTGCAAGCAATTTGATAGGTCTGGACTCCGAGTCGAATGATGAAACTTATATCTTCGATCCAAGCGGGTATCCGAGTGAAATTTGAAGATGGATCGTGGGCTTTAATTCAATACTCAAGAAGTATAATGTAAACAAGAGACTTTGGTAAAATATCATAAATAAATATTGTGAAGATGTTGCAACTATTGTTTCAACAATTTACTGTTAGTATGCAATAGCATCATAATATCAGGATACTAACCAACATAATATCAGGATACTAACCAAGATATCTGAGTGTGAAGCAAATCCTAGTTGAGCATTCAACAGTTCACCAAGACATCATCACAAGAATGTTCACAAAACAAATCCCCAACCAAAATTAACTGCAGCTCAATTCAAAATTTTGTGAGTTCAGGATAAAATCCAACACAACAAACCCGCATTTATCGCCATAGCCTTCCAAAGATGCTCTTCTTCTCTTTCTTCATCCTGTTTTCAAGAGATGGAAAATCAATCGAACTGAAGGCAACGTCCAAGACAATGGGATTGCATGCAACTGCCTGGAAGGCTGGGGGGAAGGCTTCAATGCGTGGAAGTCCCTTCGAGTTGGGCTCACCAACCGCAGACTCATAAACATCCAGCTTCTCAAGAAGGAATTTATCCAGCTGCAATAGTAAATTAGTGGACCACGTCAATTATCCCATGGGAACCATAGGATCAAGCAAGATATAATACCAACAATAAAGCATAACGAAAGGGAGAAAAACTATCTAATAATACCAACTGGCATCCAATACTAAATTCTTCTATAAGCCATGTCCCGTGCAGTACAGATGCCATGCCAAAGCTATATCCAGACCGTATCAGGGTATATTGTAGAATACACACACCAGCATATTCAAACTTGAGTGTACATCCTATTTTTCACCCATTTTACCCATGACCTTTTTTCTTTCTGAAAAAAGGTGTAGGTGTCGTAAAGTCCCAATAAACATGTTTTGATTGTCTTTCCTACTGTTATTCTCACAAAGGTTTTGGAAAAAGGGATCTCATCTTAAAATTGTTGCATGTCTTTAATTGTGAATCTTGAATCATAATAAGATTAGTACTTTCCCCCAAAAATATAGTACATGAAATAACATGAACGATTTTTTTTTTTTTTTGAAAGATAATAACATCAACAATATTAGAGTAGCATGTTGAGCATTCTCCAATTTTCTTCCAAATTAAGTGAAGACGATATATAATAGAATAATGCAACATATAACTAATCTAACTCGAGTTCAAATTTTAAGTTCCGATTTCCAAAAGTATCATACCTGTCAAATCAAACCAATATTGTAAAATGGCCAACATAAGCTTAAAAATCCCCAAATATCCAAAGGCCAGGGTCTCAACAATTCAACGCAAAAAAAAAAAAAAAAATGAAAAGAGGAGGAAAAGGCCATCAAAATAAAAATTCCACAACTCAAATTCTATATAGCAACAAAAAATCTCTCATCCATTGTAATTATATGATTTCTAAAAACCCTGAGGGGTTAGCTTGATGGTCAATTTCCACCCTTGTTTGTTGGAGGTCTTGGGATCAAACCCCCTCAACACAAAAAGGGCCCCTCCCCAAGTTTGTACCCTGCGTGTGTGGATAGGGAGGTTTACACATGTCCCAAGGATTAGTCAAGTGGGACGCCTGGCTAAGTCAGGTGGGGTGCCTGGATACCTTGGTCTTAAAAAAAAAATTATATTATTTCTAAATTGATACAGAGTAGACATCTTGTGATATTTAACTAAACAATTTTTTTTTTTAAAACCAAGGCGTCCAGGTTTCTTAGAGCGCCTGACTAATCCTTGGGGCATGTGGAAACCTCTCTATCCACACACACAGGGTAACACTATGAAGAGTGACCATTTTTTGTTGAGAGTGACTTGGACCCAAGACCTCCCACTGATTCTTGACCGCCAAGCCAACCCTCACATATTTTACAATTTAACAACACTCCTCATGTGCATGTGAGTACTTCCAAGAACCCATCCTTCCTAGTTCTTGTTGCCCTAACAAGCCAATTTGATGGGTAACAAAAGCACCAAAAACTCATGTCAACCACAATTCAAAATCAGCCACAACATGGGGAAGTGAGGAAGAATTTGTAGATTGAATCTTTTTTTTTTTTAATCAGAGACAAAAAAATTATTAATTAAATGTGTGGTACAAGAGCATGAAGGGTTGTGTACAAGAGGTTTATACAGGTCCCTCCAAAGAGAAAATACAAAAGCAAGAAAGATAAAAACAAGAAGGTACTATGTTGGTTACAACCGTGATTCCCAAACCCCTTAATCCTGAAGGACATGGTCCGAGGGGAGATATTCAACCCTCAAACCCCTACTTCTTGTGGAGGCTGAAGAGGAAACACTTCTACTGCCAGATGAGGTTTTTGTACTCCAACCTTGGCTAAGAAGTTAGCAACATGTTCGCTGAGTGGGTGGTATGCACAAATCGGATGACTTATTCCTACACAATCTTTTAATGTTTCTAATAGTGTTTATCAGTTTTTGGGGGAAGGGGTGGGGTGGGGTGGGGTGGGGAGGCAAAGGTGGGTCGCTCGCCTAATTTTCCTCAGCTCCACCCCATTGGACTCCATAACACCAACAGATTTTGAAAAGATCAATCGCATCCTACCCTTGTCATCATGAAGAACTCCGCCTATCCCTATCGGGCCCAGTTTACCCCTTGTTGTGACATTAACATTAAACTTATAGACACCTTCTTCAGATTTCACCCATTCCGCCCTAGTCTTCTAAGCTTTTTTTTGTCTCCTTCCATATATCCTTCCCATGATAGATAAAAATCCTCAGGATTGCATCCAACGAATTTTCTTATCAAGGGTTAGCCAACAGACTAGGTTCCATTTTCGCTTTCTCATAAACCTCCCTTGTTGATCCTTGCAGCAGTCATTTGGGCAATCTAGAAGGAGAGGAATAATAGAATTTTTAAGGCAAGTTGGGTTTGGTGCCGCCCTTCTCCTTCCTACAAAAGCCCCCCCCCTCCCCCCTCCCTCCCTCTTCTGTAATGACCTTTCCTATTGTATTATCCAACACACATGGACACTCCATCAAATTAAGGAACAAGCGCCAAACCCCTATAGAGAATGGACATTTGCACATCAAATGGTCCACCAATTCCTCTTCCCCACCACAAAGTACACACAACTCTGAGGATCCCTCTGGTAAGAGGCCTCTATCACTTGGGTTGCAGTTGGCCGAGATTCTACCTCTTATTGCAACCCACAAGAATACTTCTATTCTTGGAGGAAACTTTTTATTCCAAGCCAAGATGCATGGCAGGAAAGGATTTTGACCGAGGGAGTAGACTGGCCTTAGGAATGATCTAACTGAAAAAGATTCCAGATGGGTTTGTGGACCATATCCAACTGTCATCCTCCTTTGTGCTCAGAAGTGATTCCTAACAATCCTAACAATGATTGAAGTTGGTCTGCCTCAAAATCCCTTAGATTCTAAAAGAGAGATTCCATTTGGGTTTTCCATTAAGCTCGCTATAGTAGTCTCTGACTAAAGCGTTCTTATTCTATGCAGCTCTAAACAACCTAGGAAAGGCTTGACTGAAGGAGCTCTCCCCTACCCATTTATCTTTCCAAAACAACACCTTCCCTCCTCTACCCCACCAGAATTCTATGTCCCCTTTTGAATGATGAACCTACCTTCCCCTCCCCATTTCCTACCTTTACGATGGATTTGATCATTGTTGATCCCTCTCTTGCTGCCCTACTCCCTAGTTACCACCCCTCGACGTCCTCCAATCACAAATCGCAAGCACGAGGAGGAGAGGTACACCACTGAAATTTAGAGGGTATGGATAAAAAGATAAGATAGAAAGTGGAGTGACTGACATTACGGTTTATGATAAGGTCAAATAGAGAAGTAGAACTCGAAAAGCAGACCCCAAATAGAAGATATTTGGCAAATGATGATGATGACGATGATTTAAAGGGTTGAAGTTGATTAAAAGGGGTAGAGTTAATTGTTGGGAGATGAAGAAAATATAGGTACATAAAATGATGATGTTGATGGACATGTATGTTAAAATGGATGTGTGATGTAACAATAAAAAATAGGTTAGAAATGAGTGCATGACAGAAAGCCAAAAGGCTGCTCCGATAGGAGTAAAGACAAAGGAACGTCACTTAAAAGATGGTTTGGGTACATGTATAGAAGATAAGAAACATCATCGGTACGGAGTTGAAAATTATAAGAGGAAGGCACTAAGGGGAGGAGGTTGTCAAAGACATGGACAAGGTGGTGATGGAACGTTGGGTGAAGGATAAAACAAATGCTGATAGGAGAAAATGGAAAAATAGAAAGCCAACCTTACTTGATGGGACAAGGGCTTTCAAAAAAAAATTGTAAATCTGAACATAGGGGTAAGAGAACACCCCTAGTTTCCATTAGTGAACATTTTCATTCCAATGAAAGTGTGAACTTGGGGGTAAAAGAAACACCTCCATTTTTCTTTTGAAAGATTGAAATACCTCCACTTTCCCATGCCCGTTCCACAAAATGCTTACATATTTGAAACATTTTGAATGCAGGTATTCCACAGAGCCACCTAATGCTTAGTCTATCACCTGATGAACTCTATGGCTCTTGCCCTGAGAGACACTATTATTTCAAACAAAGGCTTTGATGATGATCATCATCACAGTATCACTCTTTCACATCTAAATGCTTCTCTGTATTTGATTTGATTATTTGCACTTCAGTAGCATGTAGCCCAAAAAGAAGCAGGATTCATGCCTGAAGCAGCCTTAATTAGATATGTTCTTTTCATGTTCAAAATAGTTCTCGTGCATATATTGCAACTCAATTAAATTAGCCATGCAATCAGAAGTTACCTTCTTTTCAACACCTTTTAGTGACAGTGCAGAAACTCCCTTGGATAGCTTTTCTGGAGCCTTCTCGTCCTCCATGATTGCCGCTGCATGCTCTATACAACTACTTGATCTGCAGTTGTTAGATAATGTCTTCAACTCTTGGATCATCACCTGTCAGAAAAGTCAAGAAAAGAAATAAACAGTTACTTCAAAAAGTTTTACATGAATTGCACGAACAAGACTATGGCTGCGTTTGGATGAGGGGTAAATTTTGCAAGGGTTACCCAAGGTTACCCTTGACCAGCGTTGCCCTGGGTATTATGAATACCCCTTGCTTGGAAAGGGTTTTCAAAAGTGGGAGGGGAGGGGTAAAAATTCACCCCTTAGTTACCAAACAAGGGTCCATTACCCCCCATCCAAACACAGCCAATATTATTGCTTTTCTCATTCAGTGTCTACACAAAATAAGCTAGATTGAAGGGCTTATATACGTGAGTATCATTCGGTGTGAGTATCATTCAGTGTGATAATGTCATTGCTTATTCAAGAATAAAGGCTATCATATCAGTTAAGCTAGATCAAAGAACTTATATGTGCGACAACCTTTTGATCCTATAACATCATTGCCTATTTGGTCCAAGGCCTAAGGCTGTTATATCAAACTGCAAGTAACCCAAAAGGAATGACTACCAAGAATTTCTAATTTCCAGAAGACTCCAGATCCACTTGACCAATCTCTTTTTAGCTTTTTAGACTCCAGATCCATTAATGACTTGACCCACCTAATCTAGCTTAGTTTGATTGAATTTCTTTATTTAATAGAATAGGCCTTCAAATAAAATAAATAATTGTTATGTATAACTAGAGATGTACTTGAACGTTAATAATTATGAATGATAATTATGAAATTATGGATGAGGCATGACAATTACTTATCAGCAATGTCTTCATTTTGGTGCTTTATTAATAATATTTTTTGTAGTTTTTATATTTTTGTTAGACAAATCTATACAAATTCAACAAAAGGAAGTATGTAAAATTCAATTGTTTGACTTGGTTGACTTGCCAAGTCACCAAGTTGACCCAACCTGGTAATTGATCGAGTCTTAATCAAAAACATAAAAATATGTAAAAAAATTGAACTAGTTGACCCAACCAACCGAGTGGTCAAGTCTTGGTCTCGGTCCCAGGTTGAAAACTATGGACCTATAAATTTTTCGTTGCAAGTTTTAAAAAGAAAAAAGAAAAAACATGATTCTTCATTGAACCAACAAAGAAAACACAAATTAGAAAAGCTTATATGCCTCACCTTGAGCTGATTAAGTGTAAGAATCTCGTAAGACAAGTTGAGTAAACAAAGCCTTTAACCCTAAAAGGGGCCACTGATTACCAAATAGCTTTGAATGAGAACAATGGGGTCGAAGAAGGCTTAAAAAGCAAGTAGACAAATTAGAAGATGTTACTTGACTAAAAGGCTTACAACCTTTCTAACATATCAAGAGCTTGGAAGGAGAGCACTAGTTTAATTAAACTCTCCAGTGATCTTTATGTTTCTTTTTTATGACAGACGGTGTGTCTAGGTGTCTCACCTGACTAGTCCTTCGGGGCATGTGAAAACCTCCCAATCTACACACATCGGGTAAGTCTAAGGGGAGTGTCCCTCCATTGGAGTTGAGCATGAATCGAATCCAAGACCACGCTTCATGAGGCGAGCGCCTTGACTGTCAAGCCTACCCCTTGGGGTTCTAGTGTGCTTTATGTTGATGTTTATTAGCTTGTTTTCTTGCCTGACCCTTCTTCCTTGCATCTTCCTTTTGAGGCAGCACTCATGCCATCGTTGTATTTTCTCCCTCTCTTTTTCTTAATTAAAGCTACCATTTCAACAAAAAAAGGCCTAAACTATCACACTCATCACTGAAGATCCAGTCACATATATTTGCAATGGCTGAAACATGTCAGTCCATAATCTCAAGGCTACAATCTTAACACCACCTACCCATGTGATGAGAGCACATTTATTAAATATCTTGCTTATTTAGGGTCAGCTTTTTGAGTTCTACTTTTTCGTTTAACCCTATTAAAAATAAACAAAATTTTCAGTTAAAGGAAAATATTGGCGTACATTACGTCCATGAAGAAATGCACAATCAGTGAAAACTGGTAAAAACTGAGTGAATCCAAAAGTACAAGCATAGAAAGGAATTAAGTATCGTTCTACCTTGTCAGGAGAGTTCATAGTTTGGAGCTTTTGTAGAGCTGAATCAGCAAGAGTACGAGCATGGCAATATAATGCATATGCTTCTGTTTTCTTTCCAGCTATGCTGTAGGACTTGGCCAAATGGAAACACCTGACATCAATTAGGGAACCTTAATTCCAATTGAAGTGGTGAAGAAAACCAACCTTCAAATGCAATAATGCTCCCCATATTTTACACCCATGCGCATGCATGAACACGAATGTGCACAACGACACCCCCACCGACCCTCCCACCCAGCCACACACGCACACAAACAAAGGCCAATTAGCTAGTTGATTCACTGTTGACTAGGAAGGAACCACTTCATATAGACTTTTTGTTGGTTTTCATTTACATAATGCTGTATTTCTTTTAAATGATTTGCATGGTTCAAAAATATCAGCCTATAAAAACTAGGAATTGGTTGGCACCAACACAGATGCATTGTAAGGTATCCATTTCTTTAAAATGTCACATCATATCAGCAAAGTATTACTAACATTATTAGTTGATATGATTGACCAGAAATAATACATTAATTGCATTAAGCAATATATTCAATGCTTTGATCAATAAATTCAAATCAATCAACAATGGTGGCCAAAGGCCAATTATGCATTCAATATCCTCTAGTTGAATGTGCACCATTTTCTTCGATATTTCCCACATTTCTCAATAAAGCACTAAAAAAACCCTATTCTTGTGTGTTTGAGGACCAACAACTAGTTTTCACATTTGAA
The DNA here is from genome assembly GCA_022113865.1 of Chimonanthus praecox. Classification (NCBI taxonomy): domain Eukaryota; kingdom Viridiplantae; phylum Streptophyta; class Magnoliopsida; order Laurales; family Calycanthaceae; genus Chimonanthus; species Chimonanthus praecox. The sequence continues at coordinate 14,035,811 of CM039089.1, read as the reverse complement.
AGAAATCTAGAAAAATTAAAGTCATTACAGGTATCAACTTTTGTTCTCTCCCTCTAAGGGGGGTGGTTTGTACAAAAATGCATGAGAGCTAAGAAAAAGGCACTAGGGTTGTGTTTGAATGAGAACTTAAAGTAGGAGATTCACCAAAGGTAAATGAAATCAGGAGAACTTTTGCCCTTAAGTTCTCCTGGAGATCTCCTTTAAAATCACTTGTTTGGATGGTGTTAAAGGAACCTAATCATAAGGCAACATGAATTGTACCTTTAAAAAAATTGCAAATCCTTGAGAGAAAAAAAATCGAGTGAGATTGAAAGTTCATTTCATGAGCTACATGTGAACCAATTTTCAGCCCAAAAATCAAATCTAAGCCACTGGATCTTAGTGGCAAAAATCATTGGGCGTCTTCAGAAGAAAAATCCAAGGACACCAAATCATTTTTTACCACTAAGATCAAGGGGCTAAAATTTGAATTTTGAGATGAAATTTGGTTAGCTAATAGTCATTCTATAAAATTTTAATCTCACGGTTAGATTATTATTGAACTCCAATAAAAAAGATAAAAAATAAAAACATAACCAAGTGCAACCTAAGCAACAAGTTGCACCTACAACCATCTTCTCCTATGCTGGAGAAGATGGCGTTCTCTTAGTAGAGGGGGAGCACATCTTCATCTCCTGGAGGAGGAGAAGATTCATTATTTATGGACCCCTCTTTCTCCTAGAGAATCGATCCAAATAGGAGAAGTTGGTCTTCTCCTCGTCCAAACACAGCCTAAGCATCAAAACAAGCAACATTGGAAAAAGATTTGCCCTAACTTGGTTTTTCTTTTTCATTTTTTAACATTTTACCCCTAAACCCTTTCAATTTTTTAAATGAACACTAATAAAACCTAATTCAAATCATGGGTTGGGCATTGAAACTCTTTGCTCAAATCAATGAAATTTTGGAAAATAATTCTTGGTTTTTTAGCTTTTTATTGGTATTTACTCTCAATATTTAGAAATTAATACTTTTTTTTCATTAAAACCAAAAAATAAACATTATATTTTGGTATTATTATAGATTTGGTATCTTACACCTAGATCTGTTATATATAAACAGAAATAGCATATATCTATGCATTTGAGCTCATTCTCTCATTTTACATCATTCAACATTTCGGATTTTTGAAGGATTTTAAGGCTTTTAAATTTTCAAAACAATGCGAACAATTAAACAAGATGGTGCCTCACTCATATAAAGACAACAATCAATCTATATGCTTACATTTAAGTCATGTGAGCTTATTTTCTTCTTTTCTTTTCTTCTTTCTGATTTTGTAATTATTTTAAAGTTCATGATGATATTATAATGATACAAGATATTATGGCCTAAAGAGATGACAAGAGGCTATATGTTGGGTTCAATTAAAGACAAACATGAAAATCCATTATTTCCTAATATTTAGGAGTTTTTGGATATTCTTTCAGATCTTCTTTGGTGGGTTTACATTTCACACCAATATGGGTTGATATGAAATAAGTAATAACTCAAATATCAGGCATTGGAAGGGTAAGTAAGTCAACCAACACGAACAGTTTAAACCACATGTCCTATTCACTTTTTCTCCAAATAAAACCAAGAAGCATAGGTTCAAAGAGTACATCTTCCTGATAAAGTAATGATAGCAGGAAGAACTATTAACTCATGGGAATGGAACAGGTAATGCCTATGTATTGTAAATTCATGAATCACCAAACAAGAGAAGTACATGCCATACCAATGAGAAGACATCAGTTCCCTTACTGATTGAAGAGAATATTTTTTTTAATTGGTTTCTATGAAGACCCAAACCTGAACTATACAGCTATTCCTTCCCACATAGATGCATGAGAAATACCACAACAGAGATCAAGTTAGAAACTATGATTCCATAAAATCAGCACTCATGAGCTTCAGAGAGAGGGCATGATGGAAAAGAAGAAAACCTTTCTGCTCGAAACACCAAACCCTTAAGAACATATTCTTCTGTAAATGCCACTTCTTCTGGTTTTTGATCTCTTCCAGAGCTAACCAAATCAGAAAGATCGGTTGTATTCTGCCAATGAAACAGTAAGATTCTCAAATTTGGGTATTGAACATAATAATTTTGTAACACCTTCAAACTAAGTACTAAAGCTCCAGACATCACAGACGACGCAGTGTACCTGGATTAATAGATCATACAAGCGAACAAGCTCTTCAGGCTTCGTAACTTTCTCACCCTTGTCATCACGCTGCCTTGTTAACTTACTTTTAGCAATGATAACTAGTAATTGATTGCGTTCTATTGTACGCTGTCCCAAGACAGCACTAACAGCCTTATCAAGGCCGTTTAAGTCATCTTTTACATTCTCAGTATTACCTGCAGAGATCTAAATCAAGTAGATTATCAGAAACAAGACAAAGCAAACATAAAAACTCAGTGTGCAGGATTTTTTTTAACTTTTGGAATGTCAAAATTTGTGAAAAAGGAATCGAATCCCCATGGCGTTACCCGGTGGCTATGCTGTGGGGGTGTGAGACATCACCCGAAGGAGGAAGGGGCGGGGGGTTAGTAGGGTGCTCAAGGTCCCCCCCTCCATCATGAAAAAAAATAAAATTGTGACAAAGGAAACAGCATCACAAGGATGGAATCAGTCACTATTCAATGCCTTGAGAATAGAAATCCGTGCTAGAGCATCTCAGCCTTAAGTTCATACCAAGTCACTCCGGATGCAGCTCCTGGCTTCATGGTATGCAGCAAAAATCTTATCAAAAATGCTAAGTTTCTTCTCAGCTGGAAGTGAGTCTGATACAGAATCATGCAGACTTTTCTCTAGCTCCTGGGCTGATCAAGTTTCTTATGTAAGATAAAAGCTTGATTATATATATATATATATAGAGAGAGAGAGAGAGAGAGAACCAAGCATGCAAGATAAGAAAAGATAAGCAAAAGGAACAACTCAAATTATGTCCATTTTCAATGCAAAGAAACATGATCGCAAGATACATTGGGGAAAATTTGGTTTTTACTTGTATCCATTAAGGTAAATAGTACCTTTCAGAATATTCACTCGAGTCTTAGCATTTGTTATTGGAAATCTATGACCAAGCCAATGAAATTCTGTCATGGATGCTGCCTGTTGGGATCTTGCTTCAGCCATAACAGCCTGCAAACACCAAAAAATAAAAGAATCAAAATAGTTCATATATACCACAGAAAAGTATTAAACATGAAAAGATATCTGTACAACTTCTCTAAGCTTCATAGAAGAACAAGTTGAAACTAGAGCAAAACTAACAGTCAGGCAGTCACATTGAAACAAAATGGATTCCATAAATGTTTAATCAAAATGTCCAGTCACCGCACATAGCATGCTCACCCAGATTATAGCTTCCATTACAGTACATCATAACATTCATGACTTACTACAAACTGAAGCAGCACACAGTGATCATCGATAGTATCCATCCCAAAAAAGCTTTTCTTTCCAAAACAGCATGTGAAAGACACTAGGAAGAACAATGTTTCATAAGATGTTCATACTAAACAATAAATATAAATAAATAAATAAAGAAAAGAAAAAATCAAATACAATGAAAAAGACGCACACAGCTACTGAGTTCCTAAATAATTTCCCTATTTTGAAGGGGGAAAACCATTCATGCTTACTCAATGCAAGTGAACAACTTCCAAGGAATATGTGTTAAAAGCATTCCACATGAATACAGACGAAATGCATACTGCTGCTTCAACGATACTAGCACCAAGGTAGAGTGCAATCAAACAGGCAATGAAGATGTGATCATTCAGTATTGCTTGTGGCGAGGTATGACTTTTATGGAAAAGTATGTTCTTGAGCACAATGAGGGTACTGCACAAGCTCTAAATAGATTTCCCAGAAAATAATCAGAAGCAGATTACAACAGGTTCAAGTTTTTGACAGGGTCTAGGACTGTTAGCCCTCTCACAGGAGTTGAGTGAAGCTGTCTCAAACTGTCAAACTGCTTGCTTCCTTTGCACCTGGCACTCCTTTGATATAATAGAACAAGTTATAAGGTGATTCAACAACCAAGGTAGTGGCCCATTTTTTATGCTCTCTTTTTAACAAAAAGAGGGAGTATTGTCTTTTTGAAAAAGAAAAGAAAAAAGGGACCATTTTTATGTTCTCTTCCAGCCTTTACGGTTAAATGAAAAATATTAAACATCGGACTAATCTCCATATCAATAATAAGATACTTCAAGCAATGAATATATTTTGGATTTATCAAATCACAAATATAGCATTAACCCAAGAGTCGCAATCGGTAAGATCTTTATTCTGAGCCTCCAATAATATTGCCAACCTTGTATTAAGGGAGATTTATTTATTTAAACTTCTTAAAGCTATTATTTAAAAGAGAGAGACCAAAGAATTAATTCTATCTTGAAGGTATGGAACTCACCTCCAATTTTGCTTTAAAAAGATCAAATGCGGGACCTTCCATTTTTCCAACATCCAAAAGTTCAGAAGTCTGCAATCTTGATTCACCAACTTTGTGCAAGCAGTATCTGATGCTTGGTTCCAGCTCTTCAACACGTTCACGACACAAAACTTGATTTTCTATGTCACCGTACTTCCCGAGTTCCTCATAGACAGCCCTAGCAGTCTAACATAGGTTAGTGTAACCTAGTAAATTTTAAGTCTAAGAGAGGATGGGGTGTAAGAAGATAAAAGCATTATCCTAACCAGCAAAAGGAATGACTAAGAAGAAATACATATTTATTTTTTTAAATAACCAATTCAGTACAACCATAACAATCTCAGCATTAAAAAAATGTAATAAATATATACATGAATATTAAGGTTTACCTGGCACTCTTGAAACTCATCAATGCAGTGTCCCAGTGCCTGTCTTGTTCAAACAATAGAGTCCCTTTCATATAAGAGGCATATGCCTGTACAATAAATTGTCCTATTATTAATATTTTATATAGTTTTATGTCTTTTGGCTGGGGGTAAAGCATAGTGGGATTATGATATATATGATGGGAATCCATGCTTCACATGCCACAGCCAGACTATGAACCAGGGGGGAAATGAACGAAAATGGAACTGCACTATCTACAATTTGCTAAATCCCCAATTCAAGAAAGATCACTAAATGTATAGAATATGAAAAGATAAATGAACAATGATTACTGGAGTAATCAAATGAAATGAAAAACCTCTGCTTCTAGTGATGTTCTCGAGTCTCCTTTGAGGGCACATAATTGTGCAAAGAGAGTTGCCCACTTTACCGCTTTCCTCAACCTCCCTATCAGGTAGATGCGTTGCCGTGCAGTTGGGCCATCTGGCAATTGTCTTTTCTCCATGGCATGGCTCCAAGCCCTTTCTGCCATATAAAGAACTATATGGAGAAACCTATTTAGAAGAAAATTCAAATAAATTAATCTGTCATGTCAAGAACATGGAGGGATCCAATTCAGAAGCAACTAAAAAGTGGACATTAACAGATTGTGCATCTAATACTAAAAAACCTCTGAACATGAAACAAGGCTGGAAAAGGGGGGGAAAGCATGAAGAAAACATGAAAACACTCATGTATCAAAAACTGATACTATGTCTGCTAGATACATAAATTAAGAGGCTCCTTGTAATCGAGTTTGCAATGGCTCTATGGTTGCACAAGGATGGCCCTGTTGAGATCCAACAACATCTGTACAACCTGGCCTGTGCCCTATCCAAGCCAACCATGAGCCTAGATAGGTAGGCCCAAATACAGCTAGCAACATTTCCTTAGGCCCAAACCCATCTTGAGACTGTTCCACCACCCCAATACATACATACAATAGGGTCAGGCCCAACTTACAAGATTAGAACTAAAAATCCCAATCAAAGACTCAATTTGAGCACAGATATTTTGGAGCATATTGTACAACCCTACAGATTGATCAGGCCCCTTTTAATCAAATTATCAACAAGTGCAGAGAGAGAGAGAGAGAGAGAGAGAGAGATTCATAACCTTGTTTTGAATTTTGATATTCTAAGCTGGTTGCAGCATGACAGTATCAAGTACTCTATGGTTCATATGATGGCAAGTGATATCTTCAGTACTTTATTTTTGTATTATTTCAAGTGGATTACTTCGATGCTTTGCAAGTCTTATATCCAAAGTGGCTTCTTAGTCTGCCTTCAACGCTCAAGGTCAGGTGCTTAGTTTGTAGTTTGTCAGAACACGATATGATAAAGCATTCATACCTCACAGGATTGTGTATAGATTGCACCACTAGTTGTTGACAAGGACACATTGAGTGATGCAACTACACTGTCAATTGCAAATATTTCGTTTTATTTACATCCAAACATCGGGCCAAGATGAGGACTTCAAAGGCATTCGTGGAATAAAGTGAAATATTTACAAAAGAATTTGGGTTTCATATATATAGATAGAGAAAGAGAGAGAGAGAGAGAGAGAGAGAGAGAGAGAGGGGTTTCTTCTTCATTTTTTTCTTTATTTTATTTTATTTTAAGAGGGAAGGGGATATTTTTATCTCCTTAAAAGTAGCTCTCTACTTTCAAAATGTTTTATCCTATGCTACTTTCTTCCACAAACATCAAGCATTCTTTCTCCACCTAGCAGGGATTCAACTGGAAGGCTGCTATGGAAAAAGAATTAGTTGTGCTTGAAAAAATAAAACTTAGAGATCGTACCACCATAGCAGGCAAGTGGGTTTTTTGCCCTCAAACACAACCCAAGTGGATCTATTGCTCATTATAAAACTTTCCTAGTGGCTAAGAGCTTCACTAAGACCTATTGGAGTTGATTTCCAGCAAACTCTCTCATGCTGTAAAGATCACCTTTGTATGAGTTATTATCTCCATTACTACCACTCAGCAATAGACACTTCATCAGTTGGATGTCAAGAATGCATTTTGCAAGGTGAGCTGAAAGAATAAGTTTACATGCTGCCACCTCCTAGCTTTATTAGACAGGGGGAGCAAGTAAAGGTATGCCGGCTTAAGAAAGAAATATATGGTCTCAAACAGTCTCCACGAGCATGGTTATAAGCTCAACAAAGCTTTATTAAATTATGGTTTTACACAATGTCAACCTGATCATTCCAGTTTTGTATATAGTGCTAAAGATGTTGTTCTATTTCTTGTGGTTTGTGGATGATATAGTCTTAATGAGAAATAATGAGTCCTATGTTGGTGCTTTGAAAGCCTATCTACAGCAGTCTTTTGATACTAAGGATCTTGGGTTGCTTCATTATTTCTTAGGAATTGAAATTGTTTGATCCTTTAACTTGTTCTTTTCCAATGGAAATATGCTTTGGATATTCTTCATGATGCAGGATATTCTGGGTGCAAACCTGCAGAGACATCACTTGGTGTTAATTCAATATTTTCTACTTATGATGAGGCCCCTCTTCCTAATCCTCGCTTTTATCAGCAGTTGGCAGGCAAGCTCATTTATCTTGTCATCACTGGGGCCTGACTTGTCCTATGTTGTTAGTATGGTTAGTCAATTTATGCATGCTCATATCGATGTTCACCTTCAAGCAGTTTTTAGAATTTTACAGTATCTAAAGGCACAGCCTAGTCGTGGACTTTTTCTATAAGAATTAGTCTACATTTAATGTTCGAGGATATTCTAATGTTAATTGGGTTGGCTCTTCTAATGATCGACGATTTACTTTAGGCTATTGTATTCTTTTGGAGTCTCGTTTGGTTTCTTGGAGCAAGAAAGAAAATGTCGTTGCTTTTTTCTTTTCACAGAAACAGGAAGTAGAAAATGTCGTTGCATTGTTCTTTTCACAGGAACAGGAAGTACTTATATTAAACATAAGAATATAATGCAAAGAGATGAGGGTTATGTCAAAAAGAAGAAAAAGACGAGTGCATATCCTATGCACCTATTGTAAAGACTCTCATAACCCCACACACCCATAACAGAATTCAATTGTCACAAAAACTCCACCATCAGCCTCTGTTTATGAACTCCAACCTTGGCCAAAAAGTTTAGGATGTTGTTTGTTGAACGTGTGAGATATGAAAACAGAATACCTCTATTTGTATTCATCCTCCTAATGTCCATAGCAATGTTCATCAATTTCCAAGGGGGATTCTTCCTACCGCTAGCCCAAGCAATAGTGTTAGCCAAGTCACCCTCGATAATAAGGTTACCATTCCCATATGCTGCGAATAGCTGAATAGCTCTCCTAATCGCTCGTAGTCCGTCCTCATTTGATTTCATAGTCTCTATAGATTTAGAAAAAAAAACCATGAGAATCCTACCTCTATCGTTATGGACCACTCCCCCTATCCTTGACGAACCAGGCTTACCCCTTGATGCATCCAAAATGTCGTTGCTTGTTTAAGTGCATAAGTGGAATATAGGGTCATGGCCAACATAAGATGTGAATAACTATGGTTCAAACGGTTTCTTGGTGAATTGGGCTTTCCTTCCTCAGAAGCACTTACTATGTTCTGTAACAAGCAAGTTGCAATCAATATTGCTTCCAATTTAGTTTTCATGAGCATACAAAGTATATAGAGATTGATTGTCATTTTCTTCAACATCAGGTATCCTCTGGAAATATCATCACTCCATATTTGAAGTCCAAAGATCAATTAGCGAACATATTGAAGAAAGCCATCTCTCGCTCTTAACTTGATGTTTAAGCAACCTGGACTTGATTAATATATGCGCACCAACTTGAGAGAGAGTGTTGTAGAATATGTATTTCAATTCATTTATGGAAAGGAGTGTAAAAATTAGTTTAGTCGTGAGATTATTGTATTTCCTTCATCTTTTGTTGTATATCACTGTCTATATAATTCTAGTTTTTGAAACCTTAATGATGGATGAATGAGAAATAACATTCCTTCCACAAAATGCCATTGTCTCCTCTTGCTTCCTTTACATTATTTATTCTCTACTTTCTCAATCAACAATCCCCACCCTACATGGAGGTGAGACTAATCCCACGGATAAACAAAACTGCCCATAAGCCTCGCCTATTAGATTACTCTGGGAGGAGTCAAACCTGGTGTGATGCAGACCAACAGATCCCAGCAGATCTCTTTTTATTATTTCTTTCTATTTTTTTTATTTGGTTGTAATTAGAAATTAGGATTTACTATTTTCAGTGAGTTATTTTCGTTTTGAGTATATTTTGAGGTTTCTAATTTAGGTGTTGCTATTTTCTTACTTTGAGATTATTATAAATACCTATGTAATCCCGTTTTTGGGAGAAGATGGTTGAATGAATAAAAGCTTGAGAAAGTTTTCGCAAAATACCTGTGAGTGGTGCGATTGAGAGTGATTCTTTAGCGTGAGGCTATGGCGTGAGGCTTGGTGTGAGGCCATACTTCTGATTCAGGTACTTCTCTGTCTTCTTCTCTCTCTCTTTCTCCTTTCCCCCTTTTTTCTACCTCTGCCGAAAACTTTTGTGACCCTCTCACAGTTTCGCCTCCCCCGTTTGAAGCCCATCTTTTCGCGACCCCTTATTGAGAATTCCCCTTGCTTCCATGACCCTCTTTCTTCCATATACTACTGTCGTAATCCCTATCTCCTCCCCCTTTGTCGTCGCCTCTCTCTATAAACCCCTTCCCTTTGCCGCAACCCATATTCCCTCTCCTTTGCTTCCGCCTCCCTTTCGTGCAAGCCCCTTCTTTTTCATTTCTTTCCTTTCTTTTCCCTTGCCATCTTATTAACTTAGAGAGTCCCAAACCATATGCCTCTTCTATTTCTTTTATGCTCACGTGTGCTCATGTCACCCAAGGCCATTCCACTTTTTTTTATTTAATCTTTCTTGTAATTGTTCATATAAGATTCGTAGGATATTTTCCAGGATTATTTGTGATAAATTTATATTAATTAATTGTAAATATTAATTGATTATTTAATTTCAGCCTATGTTAGTTTTAGGGTGCATTATTTTCATCTCTTTTAATTTTTATGGACCAATTTAGGCATTTAGAGTTACCTTATTAGTTGTCCTACATCAAATTTGGTATCAGTAACCTAGGTTAGGAGAGTTTCCTAACTTTCCAGATCTTAGGTCGCATTTAAAAAAAAAAAAAAGGTTAATTAATTAATTAATAAAAAAATTATTTTATTTATTTTTGTCATCATAGCGTCTAGCAAGGTTGGGTTATTTTCTTAAACACCCACGGTCTTAGGTTGCATCATTTTTTTTTTAAATTGCATTTAAAAAAAAATCAATTTTGTCATTATGGCATGTAGAATCTAGGACACAACATTTAGAATCTTCTAAGAGTTATGTCAGGAGAACCAATGTCACCTTGGACTATTCAACTCCTTGCCCAAGTAGCCAAAGTCCAAAAAGGTGTGATCGGCTTAAAGGCTAATGTGGCTAATTTGAAAATAAAGTTTGGAGTACCTTCATTTACACAAAACACTCACAAATTGCATGCTGAAATTAACTGTCAAATTAATATAAGCAATGAAGAATATAAGTTTGTTGTAGATAATCATTGTGGATCCAAAGAATCTGATGTGGATGATCATGTGGAGGACCTCACACCTTGTTTAGGTCCAACACCTTCACTTCTAGACCCCACCCCACTTCAGCATGACCCTCTCCCACATATTGTCCTTCCTGATCCACAGCATGATCTTGACCATCCTACGGGCCTTTCTGACCCACAGAATGATCTACAACCTGATCCACATGACTTGTGTCCTACACCTATCTAGCCAACTCAACATGTACCTTCCTTACCACCTGAGAGAGAAAAGATAGAATTTATCCTGGTAGAGGAAGATGTTTCCATCACTACTGCAGGACACCACCTATATCCTGTGACGCGGAATACCAAGTCCATGATTGGTGCCACTTAGTTGACCGCGAGGGAGCTTCAGCGACTTGCTTCGAATCTACTGGAGAGATCTCAGCGTCTTGTTTCATCGGAGGAGTATGTTGTTCACACTTTTCTGCTGCCGACACCCAGAGTTGCTCATAACATCCGCTTTGGTTTCCTAGTATACCATCGATGGCGGAGGAGAGTTGATCCAGCGTTCTTATTGTGGCTTGATGATGTTTTGCCTAGTTGACATTTGAAGACTCACGTGCGCATATTGCATATTGAAGACCCCACACTGGGAAGACGCGTGCGTGAGACGATTGATGTCTTTTCATTTGAACTCGAGGTAGAGTTCTTTTTTAGATGGAGAGATTAATGCGGACCAGCAGATCTCTTTTTATTATTTCTTTCTATTTTTTATTTGGCTGTAATTAGAAATTAGGATTTACTATTTTCTGTAAGTTATTTTCGTTTTGAGTATATTTAGAGGTTTCTAATTTAGGTGTTGCTATTTTCTACTTTGAGATTATTATAAATACCTATGTAATCCCGTTTTTGAGAGAAGATGGTTGAATGAATAAAATCTTGAGAAAGTTTTCACAAAATACCTGTGAGTGGTGCGATTGAGAGTGATTCTTTAGCGTGAGGCTTGGCGTGAGGCTTGGTGTGAGGCCATACTTCTGATTCAGGTACTTCTCTGTCTTCTTCTCTTTCTTCTTCTCTCTTTCTCCTTTTCCCCTTTTTTTAACCTCTGCCGAAAACTTTTGTGACCCTCTCACAGTTTCGCCTCCCCCGTTTATAGCCCATCTTTTTGCCACCCCTTATTGAGAATCCTCCTTGCTTCCGTGACCCTCTTTCTTCCATATACTACTGCCGTAATCCCTATCTCCCCCCCGTTTGTCGTCGCCTCTCTCTATAAACCCCTTCCCTTTGCCGCAACCCATATTCCCTCTCCTTTGCTTCCGCCTCCCTTTCGTGCAAGCCCCTTCTTTTTCGTTTCTTTCCTTTCTTTTCCCTTGCCATCTTATTAACTTAGAGAGTCCCAAACCATATGCCTTTTCTATTTCTTTTATGTTCACGTGTGCTCATGTCACCCAAGGCCATTCCACTTTTTTTTATTTAATCTTTCTTGTAATTGTTTATATAAGATTCATAGGATATTTTACAGGATTATTTGTGATAAAATTATATTAATTAATTGTAAATATTAATTGATTATTTAATTTCAACCTATGTTAGTTTTAGGGTGCATTATTTTCATTCCTTTTAATTTTTAGGAACCAATTTAGGCATTTAGGGTTATCCTATTAGTTGTCCTACATCATGATGTGTAAGCATATATGCATTTTATAATAGCATAAAAATCGGGCAGTCCAAATTTTTTTTAAAAAAATGCAAGAATGTAAAACACATATCTTCAAAGAATTCTAACAATTATACAAAATTAAAAAGTCTAAAAGAAGCAATACAGACCTCACTTCTGTGACAGTAGACTCAGTTATGTTTCTTCGACTATATTTACCACGTCCATGAGTGAATTTCAATGACTTGTACAGCCTTCTCAATCGTGCAGTGCAGTATCTCCTATTAACCAAAAGGATCAGTCAGTGAGCTAAGAAAGGTAGATTCCAAAGTTTAGCATACATGAAGATTTTCTTTTCTTTTCTTTTTTGAAAGTAAACATACATGAAGATTTTCTTTTCTTTTCTCTTTTGAAAGTAAACATACACGAAGATTGAACAAGTAAAACAGAGCCAAATCATTTTTTAGAGGGAAAAAATGGTGTTTCATTGATTCAAATTAAATTGTTAAATAAATGGATTGAAATGCATTAACAAGAAAAGTAGAATTCATTTTGATTGGAGTGTCATTAATACATAATATTTGGTTCATGTTGAAGAGGTTGAGGTTTCTGAGTTACATACCATCCTAATGCCTCCAAGAACATTTCAGGTCAATAATTCGTCAACATTTGATATTTAGGGATATCCACTACTTGATTCTGGAGATTACATCTATTTTGGGGTCAACAACAAACAAATGACTAGGTGTGAGAATGGTGCCACCTCTTTTTTTCCTTTTCTAAACAGTGAGGACTACCTACTAGTAATCCAAACCTGTCAACCCCCCTCCCCCCAAGCACTCATCAGCATGCATTTTAATGTAGAACAGCCTGCAACTAGGCAGGGATAAGAAGAAACAAAGAAGATAAGAAAAAGGCTATGCCTTTGAATAATTCTATTAATAATCCATTGTGTGTTATTCTCTCTTACATCCATCTATATTTATAAGAAAATAATCCAAACGAAAATAGAAAATGACTCAACTAGGAAAGCCACCGACCTGACTTCCTTGTTAAACTAGGACTTCTAAACCAAATAGGAAACTAACTAAAGTTGGATTGCTACTCAACTAGGAAAGCCACCGACCTAGCTTCCTTGTTAAACTAGGACTCCTAAACCAAATAGGAAACTAACTAAAGTTAGACTGCTAAGATCCCAAACGAAAATAACAAATCCTACTTGCTAATTAAGAATAAATAAATAAAGAAATAAATAAAAATAAATACAAGTAAAATCTGTGTGCTACATCTTCCGTGACCTACATCAGTCCCCCGGTCTTGAAAAGAACTCGTCCTCGAGTGGAAATCAACAAAAGCACACGGCACCAAACAAAGATGAAGACCAAGTCCGAAGATGCGAATGATGAAGCTTTGAACTGCACAATCTTCAAGGCATAGACGACGAGAACATTCTTTCTGTGAGGTGAAAAATTGAAGGACCGCAAACGGGCGCAAGCATGGACGAACCAAGCTGATGGTGAAGGGGTGGTCATATGGCACTGGAGTGATCACACGGTCCTGATGGTCTGTCGGATGGAAGACACGAGGCTGACATGATAAGGGAAGAATAATCATAGATGAAGTCCTCGTATCCGTAATGGGATCAGGTTTGGGTAATGGAGATAGGTGAGAAATTTGCGGTTGTGGTGGAGGTGTAGGTAGAGGTGGTAGCGGTAGATCGACACTCGTCGGTTGTATCGACGGTGGTGCCGGCAACACAACTTGGTCTGTCTCCAACACGGGCATTGGTTGTGGGGTCACGACTGCATGAGGAGGATGCATGAATTCTGAGTCTGACTCCAGGGCAGCATGCACGAACGCTGATGATGTCTTTGGAGTGGTCGGCACACATCTCGAGGAAGCGGGCACGTATTTCGAAGTTTTGTTCACCTTCATCGGGGCTCTGTATTTTCGGCCGAGCAAAAGTTCTCTAAATTCTTGGAGAAAGTCGTGAAAGTCAGAGCACAACTCAGAGATAAACTCGGATTTAAAGTCATTGAACTCAGATTGGCGGAGAAATTGAGCACAATTTTTGTTGGATGCTAACGGGGCTACATGATGCTGGGAATGAGATCAGGATGTCGCATAATCCAAGACATGACGGTTAGAGTGGGGAAAAGGTTTAATGGATGGGTAAGGTGGACACATAGCTTGTCAAATAGTCAAACTTGGTCAACTGGTCATTTGGTTTTTTTTTTTTTTTTTGTGTTTTTGTTGTCTGTGGGAAAAGGGGTGGAGGATGGGGATTGGGATGGTAGATTCGTACCCGGGATAATGCCCGGATTTGGCAAAGACGGCGGGGATCGAGACCACTATTGTCCCTGATAACGCAGGAACGTTTCTGTATAACAAAGATACAGAGAAACTCGGCTCTGAACCAATTAATGTAAAACAGCCTGCAACTAGGCAAGGATAAGAAGAAACAAAGAAGATAAGAAAAAGGCGATGCCTTTGAATAATTTTATTAATAATCCATTGTGTGTTTTCTCTCTTACATCCATCTATATTTATAAGAAAATAATCCAAACGAAAATAGAAAAAGACTCAACTAGGAAAGCCACCAACCTGGCTTTCTTGTTAAACTAGGACTCCTAAACCAAATAGGAAACTAACTAAAGTTGGACTGCTAAGATCCCAAACGAAAATAACAAATCCTACTTGCTAATTAAGAAATAAATAAATAAAAATAAATAGAAGTGAAATCTGTGTGCTGCATCCTCCGTGTCCTACATCACATTTATATTCAAACCCCTCTTGCGTATACTTGTTTCTGAAAGTCCTAGAAAATTTGACCCATGGAAGTGCTGAAATCTACTGTCAACCCCCCTCCCCCAAAGCGCTCATGAGCATGCATTTATATTCATAGTCCTAGAATCACCAATTTACCCAAAACCAAATGACAATCAAGTTGAGAACGAGAGATGGCTTTCGTCAAAACCAAATGACAATCACGTATGTGTAAGCCGATTGGAACCCGATTGAATTGAAATTTGATTTCAGATTTTATGGACTGAAATCTGGAATAAATATTTTAAATCTGAATAAAAAAAAGCAGCATTTTTTTTCAGTAAAATCCTTTTTTACTATTCAAACTCCACATAACCCATATCCCATTAGTTAATCCTCAATCATACAAATAAGATTCTCCATCAATCATGTTCCGCTATCAGCAAAGAGCTGATTTATTAGCCAAACAAGGAGTGCGGTAATCGTCTCGCAGGGTGATTTCTTTGTAATGGTTTTGTGAGCTTGGCTACCGATTTGGCGCTGTCAAGAGCCTCGTTTTGGGGTTCTGTGTGTCCCTATTTCTGGGCTTTTTCCAGCCTCTAGGATGGTTGTTCTCTTTTTTTCCTAGGGCTGTTTCTTTTTCCTTAAATCAATAAAGCATTGGTAGCTTTTCAAAAAAAAAATTAGCTAATCCTAACTTTATGGGATTGAATTGCCAAATGCTAGAGCTAGCCTGACTTTTGGCTGGAATAAGTAAAATTCTAACAATCATCACAATAAGAGTGAGCATAATAGTTGTCAATAGGTATTCACATGTCTTTAGAGTAACAGAAGGTGTCTGGTGCAACTTCCAACAACAATATGTTGGACCAAGTCACATCACCAAGCTTGATTGTTCGGTATGTGGATCATTGATTTTGGTTCAGGAGACGCTCTTTTTGTCATAGGGAAATCTTGCAGCCATTCTGCAGTACTTGCTAAGGGAAAGGAGGATCAGAACCTTCACGGTATCTTCTACAATTTAACAAGTGTTTGAGGAGAAAACTTTATATTCCTTTTTCAGAGTTTCCTCACTCTTAAGGATTCCAAGGAACCTAATAACAAGAAATGCAGCATTCCATGGTAGACTGCATCATTTTAATGAAATCAATCAAATTCTCAATTTCACCACTACTAGAAGTGCACAGTTGGAACTCCAAATAGAATTATGCATTTGGGCTCATTTCCACAAGGTTTTTATCCAATTATTGGCATAGCCTTGGGGGACTGACCACAATATAAAAACAACATTTAGCCCGATGTCATTCCTGCAACCCAAACACTTGGGGTACGTGTCATTTCTGTACACTTTTCTCAAAATGTGGTTTCCAACATACTTGATAAGTTGTATCTCGAAAAGAGATTCTTCCCATTTCCTAATACTGTGGGATATGGTAATAGGGTCGGAATCAGCACGTATAACTGAAAATAACCAACTTAGAAAACATTTTCCTAGAAAATCTCCAAGAAAAAAAAAGTACCCTTATTAAATGGAAAATTATTGGTTTCAGTGTTTCACAGAATACAAAATGCAGTGGAGAGGCTATGATTGTTTTGAGCCTTCTTTTTTTAACTTCAGAGGCGACTCTGCATTCAATGCTTTGTCGGATTCAATGGGTTTCTCCAGGATTGATATAGGCTTCGGAGATTCTCTATGATGCATTAGAACAAACTTCTCTTTTTTGAGTCTTCAATCCCAGTACGATCTACCCTTCACTTTGCTTTGTGGCCTTACTACTATACTAGCTTCTGCAGGTTTTAGTCAGTTCCTGGTGATACTAGATTGCATTTGCCAAATCCTTATCTTTTTGTCCCCACCATTAACCCAGAGGTCTGGAGGAGAAGGGGAAGCTAGGTCTAGCAGGCTATCTCCTTTCAGTATGCTTAGAATTAGATTGTTCCAGGGAATAGGACAAATAGACCAGCGTTGGATGGGCTTTCTTTAATAGAATCAGTTAGGAAAAGGCTAGGTGGCCAGAAAAAAGTTTAAGTGAAGATGAGTTTGAGATGGCTCTTGAAAGTTTAAAGGGGGATAAAGCACCAGCGCACGATGGTTTCAATTTCAGCTCTTTAAAACTTGTTGGGAAACTGTAGGTCATGATTTCATCAAAGTCTTTGAAGAATTCCATAAGAGGGGTATAATTAACAAGGGGTTGAAAAACTCTTTGATAACCCTTGTCGGGAAGGACCATCTGAGTTATCTCATTTTAGACCAATTAGTATGACAGGTGTATTTACAAACTTTTGGCAAAGGTCTTGGTGGGAAGACTGAAAGTGGTCCTTAAGGAAATCATGGGGGAATCTCAAGGGGCGTTTGTAGAAGATAGGCAAATCCTTGATGGAGTGTTAATTGCAAATGAAATGGTTCACATTAGAAAGAAGGATAGGAAACTCGGGATATTGTTTAAAATTGATATGGAGAGCCTATGATTACGTGGACTATAATTTTGTGGCTTACTTATTTGATAAAGTGGGGTTTAGTTCAAGATGGAAACTATCGATGAAGGCTTGTGTAGAGGACACGTCTTACAGTGTGTTGGTCAAGGCGTCTCTAGTTGACCCTATAGTGGCTAATAGAGGACTTGTGCAGGGTGATCCTTTATCCCATGCATAAGTTGGTGGAGAAAGCTCGAGAACTAAACATTGTCCGAGGTTGTTTAGTGTCGGAGAATGGACTAGTGGTGTCTCACTTGCAACTGTTCTTCTGCGAGGCCTCTAGGAATTAGGGTATAAGGCAATTTTGTGGTGCTTCAAGTTGGTCTCCGGACTTGGGATAATTCGAGTAAAACTGCCTCGATTGGAATTGGGGTACAAGAAGATTTTTTTTAAAAAAAACCTAGCAGATGAACTAGGTTGTGGAGTAGGAAAATTTCCCTTCACGTACCTAGGTTTACCTATTGCGCGGAATCCCAGGTCTACGCGAGTTTGGTCCCTGGTTATAGAAAGGTTAAGAAAATACTTGTGGATTGGGAGAGGAATTACTTATAATTAGCCGGTAGGTTGACCCTCATAAAATCAATTTTAGCCAATTTTCTTATCTACAATATGTCCTTATTTGAAATGCCAAGAGGGGTTGTTAATAGACTGGAACAAGTTGATGCAGACCAAAAGGCAATTTGATACTTAGACTCGGGGTTTTAAGTCCATGGATTTCGGTGAAGAAATCCAATAATGTAGTTCTCGGCTCAAGTACAGTCTAAACATGGAGAATTGTTCCTGGGTTAAGTACAGTCTAACTCGGAGAACCTTCCAATGCCTCAGTTTGCACGTGGAATTGTAATTTAATTCACACAATATAGAACTAAAATCAAAAGGAATAAAAAACTCACCAAACTGGAGAGAAGCACAAAGCTTTTGGATAAATTTCAATAATAAAAAAAAAAGTCTTATCTTCGATACTCAGCCAAACACTACTCTTGTAGGCCATTATTTTGCAATGAAAGAAAAAAGGAAATAAAACAATAAATAAAAATACCAAATCAATCCTTGGTCATCCTCGGCTCAGCCTTCACTTCCCTTTGTCTGTGCACCTCACTTTCCATCTTTTATTTATTTTTTTGATAATCGAGAGAAACAACGAGGCAAGGGCCCCCATAACCCCTCTGGAGAGCGCCCCACACCCACACAGGACGCCTCTAGTTTACGCCACTAGGACTCAAACTAGCAACCTCTCGCTTCTTGAGGAGAGAAGTAACCAGTTCAGCTACCCAACGTTGGGTCCATCTCTTTTTATTTTTCTTTACTATCATTCTTATCTTCTTTCATTCTTCTTTATTCTCTCCTTAGATTTCTCTGCTACTTTGCCAATCAGACAGCACCTCCTTTCTTTTGATTTGCATTATTTCCTTCCACATGTTGCACAGTCCCTCTGATTTTGTTCACAGCTGGTTGAGATGATATTATCTCAATTCTTTTTTCATTCTTATTTCTCCTTTAATTTCTATTCTTCTGGCTAAGTTTCTGGCTGGTGTACACGTCCAGCATGCTATCCATAGCTGTCTGCAGGCAGCCCAACACCTCCTCTGTTTCCTTTTTTCAATCTTTTCTTTTGCTTTGATTTATATTCTTTCCGTACTTTCTTGCTGGATTTTCTAATTTCCTGGACATGGAAGGTGACAAGTTGGATTCTCAAGTGGAGGCCATTCATGACCGTTCCTGGGTTGGCAGTGGAGGTGGCTTTCTCTTTTTATTTTCTATTTTGGCCACAACGATCAAACCTTGCTGTTTTGGCTTGGTGTTGTGCCGTGTGTGGGGTCCACATGGGTGGTGACATCCCTGATGACACGGCACTGAATGGGATTAAGAAGTTGGACCTACAATGGAGTGGCTCCTGACATGGCATCTCACAGTGGTGCCCTCTCTTCCCGTCGTCGGTCCGATGACACGTTTGAAGACCCATCTCATCAAATTGGGCCGGCTCATTTTCGATGGGGCCCGCATCGGGTTCATCGGGTCCGATGCCTGCATCATTCCTTCCCGGTTGAAAAAAACTCGTTCTCAAGTTTAGTTGATGGGCAAGAGGAGCAAACGGTTGAATGGGTGGTTGAGGAGACAACCTATGAATTGTTAGCTCAAAACTCAACACAGGTCGCAAGAGACAGCATGGCTGATACTCGGAAAGAAGTGGAACAACACATTGAAGTTGCAGTCGCCAAAACCCCAGTTCAAAATTCGAAGGCGGCAACCTTCTTCGTCCATGCCTGAGCGCGGGCTGCTGCAGTCCGTTCCTTCCTTCAGTTCTGGTAACTGGATCATGTTGGGTCAGTTTGAAACCAGACTGGTACCGATTTAGATCAATAAGTTCTATTTCTTTATGCAAGGGCGTTGAAGGCCTGAGGCAAGAATCGACAAGCTGCAATTGAGTTTCTGTGAGGAATTTTGCAGATTGATCCCCATACCAGGTACGTTTGAACTCTATAGTATTTGGTTTGATTGGATCAAGGCTTGGGAGTTGTTAAGATCCACCCATTCTGGTTGGAAGAGCCATTGGGCATTACCTAAGTCATGTTAAACTTACAGTTGAAAACTCCAGGAACCCACTGATAATACCTGAGAGTTGATCGTGAGTGGGGGTTTGACGACAAGTTTAAGGGATTAAGCCAGCCCTTCAGGCTTGTTCTGTGTGTGCTAGGGTCCTTGAAACGTAGCAGCTCCTGCCATTCATCCACAGGCCAGTCACTGCCTCGTCTCTCTGTCCAGGCCCGCCAGTGCAGACCAATGATCCAGAAAGGCCCATGATTGTTTGGGCCTGTGGCGTGTATACAGTACAGATTTCGTTCAGCTTTATACAAATCAGGCCATTGGGTTTTGAGAAGATTATCATATTCATTGGTTTTCACAATGAGATATGTTTGTTCCAAATCTTAATTAATTTGATAAAAGATGGAAAGCCCAAATTAGTTCGTGATTTTGTGGGTTTTTATAAGTCGACCGGACCAGTGATTCAATTTTAGACTTCCACAACCAGGACATCCGTTTGGTGACAAAGCCTCCACGTCAGCGATTGAGTAGGTGCTCTATCCTACCCAGTCTGCATCACAAGTGTTCAGGAATTTGTTATGGGGGGGCAAGGAATATAAGAAAAAAGTGCACCCAGTAGGCTGGTTAAAAGTAATTAAACCCAAACATGCTAGGGATTTAGTTATGGTTCCTTTGGAGATTGGAAACCAAGCTCTGCTATGTAAATGGAATTGGAGATTTAGTAGGGAAAGGCAAGCAATGTGGAGGAAAATACTAGTTGAAAAGTATGGAGTGGAGGACGTAGGAGGGTGGAGTCTAAGGAATAATATCGAGAAGAAAGGTTCGTCGTTAGTAAAGACGTGATGGAGAATTGGTAGGGGAAAAGGAATGGTGGGTGGCCTTTATAAGGAAAAGTTAAGATTGTTAGTTGGGAGAAGAGATACAGCCCTATTTTTTACCAACCTCTGGTTAGGAGAGAGACCCCTAAAAGACATTTATCCTAAGCTATATGATTGCCAATAATAGGTAAGCCAAGGTCATGGACTGTTTATGTAGAGGAAGGAGAAGTCACTAGATGGGAGATTGATTTTAGAAGAAGTCTTACGGTTTTTTAACATGAGAGTTTGGATGATTTAGGATCTTCATTAGGGGATGTTCAAATTTTTCGCGAAAAGCGCAATGAGTGTATCTGGATTGGTGCTTTGAAGGGCTTATATTCAGTTAAGGCATGGGTTGCTTTGGCTCTTAATGGATCCTATGATGAATCTAGTCCTGGTCTCACAGCATGGTCTAGAGTTACTCCCTTGAGGGTTCAATCATTTGTGTGGTGTACATTTAAAAAGAAAATACTCACCAAAATGGAATTAAACAGGTGGGGCATCTTAAACTCTAGATGTGAATTATTTTTCACTTTATGTTGGAGAGTTCGAAGATGTATATCATTTATTTGGGAAATGTCCAATATCTCTATAGTACAAGTTTGCCAGTTTGATGGGAGTCTCGTGGGTTTTTTTATTATTTCTGTCTTGGAATAGTGGAGAGTTGAAGTCTATCAAAAATAGGACCTAAGACGAAGGCAACATGAAATATTGTCCCGGGGGTTATTCTATGGTCCATTTGGAAGCAAAGGAACCTCAGGATTTTAGACAATAAAGCTTCAGAGGTCGATAATATTTTCCGATTGGCTAAATGGAGGCTTTATGCTTGGCTTGTGGACAGCAATGAAGGGGTATAACATTTTGAACTTCTATAAGTCATGGGGGACTGCATGAGTGGCAACCCTAGGAAGGCGAAAATTAGGGTGAGATGGTCCCCCCGCCCTTCACCTGCCTTTTTTAAATTCAACATAGATGAGGTATGCCATTTTTAAATTCAACGTCGATGAGGTAGCAAGAGGTATGCCAGGACCTATGGAGATAGGAGGAGTATTACGCAATTCAGATGGCGTCTCAAAACTAGTCTTTTTGGAATCGATAGGTGTTAGGGATTCAAATGAGGCTGAGATTTTAGGGGTTAGGAGAGCTTTGTCCCTGTGGGTGAGTTGTGGTCATGGGAAGCTCATAACGGAAGGGGATTCAACGAATGCAATAAAATGGGCTACAGGCTGCAAGCGTCCTCCTTAAAAATTGGTTTCAATAGTTAGGTAAAGCAGAGCTTTGTGCTCAGGCAGAGAGGTACCTTTTGCACTTATTAGAAGATCTACAAATGGTGTGACGGATTTCTTAGCTAAGGGTGAGGAAGCAGGAGAACACAATGGAGTTTATTTTTTTCCTTTAATCTTTGGATATGGAATTTGTATTACATGGTGGTTTTATATTTTTTTTCTTCTTGACTTGTTGGGTATAATTGAGGGTTTTGCTATGTAGATTTATGTATTTTTGTTACTTTCTCAGGTTCAAGTCTTTTACACCCGCTACTTGTACTTTCTTTTTCAGTATTAATTCAATATATTCTGTTACAGCTCAAAAAAAGAATATAAAATGTACAAATGCACCAGATTTTAACCCCAAAAAAAAAAACAAAAAACCAAAAAAAAAAAAAACCTGTATCGAGTGTAATCCCCATGACGCAATCCATGCTGCATCTGCGCTGATTTCAGGAGTTGAAGCACTAAAAAAATGTGTGGAAAACCAAATCAGAATAAAGAATTTCAAACTTTAATTAGAAAAATGTAGAACAGATAAACAAAAATGGTGGAATTTAAGAAGAAACCATTGATTGAGAACTTCGGATTTATTTTTTCAGAAACATTGGAGTTCCCGCCATCGATTTCCATTGCTACTGTTTCATTTCCCTTTCGCCATTGATCCTTGGACAGGAGAAAACCAAATCACCACTTCTTTCGCTTGAAGTCCTATACATTCAAACAACAATGAGTTGTAATTCATTTGAATCATCTAACAGATACTTATAATGTATTCCAATAGCTTGTAAATATATTAAAAAAAAAAAAAAAGTCTATCCAACCGAAATAAAGTCTTGATTTCAAAGTTGTAAGAAACATCACCATTAAATTATTATTGGATAAGATAACTATATAACTATGTGGCCTCATGACAGCATCATCTCTTGGCCTTTAAAAAGATAATTAGAGTGATACATTCAAGTAGATTTTGGTTGTCTAGTTTCCAAGCCCTTTCCAAAAATATTTATGCTATTTTGAAGATGGATAAGTATTTATTATAAAATATCTATATAAAGTATCATGGAAGGAACATGTCTCAATAATTGCCACTACAGAGTACTAGTAAGCTCAAGACTGTATGATAAAGTTTGAATGAGAATAATGCATATTTCAGAATCATTCATACAGTCCTTAACATATAACAAGATCGATCATAAAATGAACCATAGCTCTTCCACCTAATGCCACGTGGATTACTACAAGTTATCACCAAAGTCTCAGGCACAATTATAAAAAAAAACTAATACATCATTGCCAACAGACCATCCAAATGTAAAACACATTAAGGACTAACAGAAACTGAATATGAAAACCATGTGCTAGCATTCATCTTAGATTATGAAGACATGAAACAACCTGCACGGTGAAAAACCTAGATTGTCAAAAGAAGCATCCCATCTGTATCATCTCTGATAAAAAAAAAAAAACGGAAGATGGTAAAGGAGCATTTATCTCAATCGAGCACCATATGGTTATAAACTCTTATCTCAGTTTGTTTACTTGATTCAGTTGCTGAAGTTCTATCTTTGTGCATGCAAGTGCCCTGATAATTTTATGTCTGCATTTTTGTTCCAATTGGTAAAATGTACTGATGAGATTTAGGTTTCTTTTGCACTTGTAGTAACATTATATTTACTTGGTAAAAAGGAGGAACCATGAAACTTGGGTATATTGCATTAGATGATAAATGTATATATAGAAGTACATTGGAGAACCCAAATAGATATAAGATCAACAATATCTTTCTCTAAGGTAGCTAGCTTATTATTTAGAGATAGCCTTAGTCTTAGACAAGCACATGTAATCTTATCACATCACAATCCTAGATATCTTAACATGATGCAACTACAAGCAATAGCTAATCCAAGGCAAACAAATGCATGCAAGCAGAGAATGGATTAAATGTAATTTAGTGATGAAACACATGAGGATATTGCCAAGAAACTGTACAAAGAGAAGTTGACTTGATCAAATTCAGATATGCAATTGGCATTCTAATGGGGACGGGACTGTTTCAGGAACAAGTGCTGCAACACACTTAAAAACAACACAAAGTCCTATTCTATGTGTAGGACCAGCAAAGAATCAATAGTTTAGGTTGTGTTTGGACAGAAAACAGAATTGGATTGCACAATTCAATGTAGTCAAGCAGACATTAAACTTTGATTATATTTTATTAGATTCATAACAAGAAAGTGCAAAATTGCATCTGTTCATTTTGAGTCTCTAATGAAAGTAATATGAAGGCAATTCAGGGCCAATTCCCACAGTGATTTGTGGAGGTGCTTAGCATGTGGATTGCAGACTCAATGGATTACCATTTTGTCATTTCAACACATTAATACAACTAATATGAAATGTGGCCAACCCATGTTGCCAAACATATAACTAACTCCAAAAGTTAACTGAACTTCAAAAGAAAATGCAATATCACATGATTCCAAGAAAAAATACAACTGCTAGAAGTAGAAAATCATGTTACCTAGAAACAAAAATAGTAAACAAAAAACAAAAGCATTAAGGGTGTTTGACTTTAAGGGTCATGAAGGTGTGGACAAAGGGCACTTCGCTTCCTTTTTAAATAGCAGATGCGAAACTAAGGAAACATTAGGTGGTGTAATGAACACCACCATCAGCACACATGCAACGAGAGAGGGAGGGGGGGCGAGAATCATGAGATAGACAAGACATTGACACAACCTTACACCATCACAAATAGTAGAATAGTCACTGTTATAGCCACAGGCAGACCAACTGGTACTTAAAAATTCGAAAATTCTGACTTGAGTAACTCTTCCAAGTCTCCTCAAGTTATTTAATTGCTTGACTAGCTGGTATGGAGAGTCCATATGATCAACCCAAATCAAGTGAGTCTTAATGGGTTTTTAAACAGGCAGTTGCCTATAAATGTACTGATAATTTATTTATTTTTTGACGACCGAAGGTGTCCAAGCGTCTCACCCGACTAATCCTTTCGGGCATGTGCACACCACCTCCCTGCACACATACACCGGGTTCTTCGATGGGAATAACCCAATGGAGAGTGGCCCAAAGAGGTTGAGCGTGAATTGAACCAAGACCTCCCTTCATGAGGGGAGCTTCTTGGCCGTCAGGCCAACCACTCCGGGTTATAAATGTACTAATAATCATCAAGTGGACAACGCAGATCAATGTAGATTCACATATAACGACTCAATGACAAGAGGTAATGCTGAATAAAAGGATGCCTCAGATGTAGACTGTAATACCCCACCCCAAAAAATCTCACATTGCTAGTTGCATTGGAAATTCTCTGGTATATAAGTGGGTAGTATTCTTCCTTCTAGCATGAGGCCTTTTGGAAGCAACAGTGGGTTGGCTCGCCAAAGCAAAGCCGTGTGGGCCGACAATATCATGTTAGTGGGACGGGTCGTTACAGATGGTATCAGAGAATGGTTCAATTCTCTGCCTGAGGGTGTGGGCTTGGTTGTTATGTGTGCAGAGCCGGGGACGGCTCTGGCTTTAAGGGAGTAGATTATAATACTCCACCGGAAAAAAGTCTCACATTGCTAGTTATATTGAAAATTCTCTAGTATATAAGTGGTAGCCTTCCTCCTTCTATCATAAGGCCTTTTGGGAACTACAGTGGGTTGGCTCGCCAAAGTAAAGTCGTGCAGGCCTCTGTGTGTGGACCCAAAGTGAACAATATTGCGTTAGCGGGATAGGTCGTTACATAAACAAGCAACTAGAATAGTGGAAGAAATAATTTGAGACCGACCAGCAAAGAGATTGGACAAAGTGGTTACATGTGTTGTGTTTGAATGTATAGTGACAAAGTACTAGAATTTACAAAGGTGAATCTACATAAGATGGGATACAAGGACCATCATAGCCCAAATCCCATCTATCAGGGGGGATAAGGGGATGGTGATGATAATGCAAAAGCACGCTTAGATCAACATTTCGTGCACATTTAGTCAATTGTATTCTGCAAAAAAATAGTAGATTATTGCATCTAGCTCTCCCCACTCTCAGCTTCAAATTTTCAGTAGTCGGGGATTCCCACATTTGTTAATCCACTAGGATTCTTGAGATTCCCTACTTGCAGGATCTTGCCTTAAGCATGCAACACTTAATCTGGCTACACCCTTTGCCAGATCCATATGATAGGCACCATGTAGACTTGAATCCATGAAGTCACTGAGCACAACCTCCGCCCTTCCACACTCCCGCCTTCAACTATGGAGTTATGGTCCTTAGCAAGAATCTCTCCTGTCACTCCTAATGATAGATATTTTCATGTAATCAACTCCAACATCAGAACCCCAGATGCATAGATATCAAGCTTTGGGGTTACCAGTCCAGTTTCTAAGTAGTCAAGTGACATATAACCTTTCAAACCCATGATGCTCCTTGTAAATACAAAGTTGCTTTACTGCCTATCTTTTTTTAGCCCTTAGGTGGCCAACTAGAAGAATATTGCTGCTCTTGACATTATTATGAACATGTGCATGTCCTGTGAAGTAGTAGAGAGATACCCACAAATTAATGACTTATCAACTCCTTACGTTGCCAATGGCTTATCAGACCTTTGCTTAGACTCACAAATTAATGTCCTCACTTTTTGCAAAGAGTTTCTTGATTTAGGGTGTAATAGAGATTCTTGAGGGTAGATTGGTTAATTAACTCCTTGTAAGAAATGCTTCCTCAGCACTTTTAGTAATCCAACGACTTGGTTCACCCCTTTGTTTAAGGCACAGTAGCATCCACAATCTGGAATTGCTTCTTTCAACTCTTTAGACCTTCTTTTGGGTGTTCCTTCAACCTAAGGCTTTAACCCTATCAAGATTGGTGGTCTTTGGGACCGTTGGGCAATGTTCGGTTTAAGGAATAAGTAGGAATAGAATGGAACGTGCTCGATGCATTTGGGCTTGGACCAAATCCAAGTTCATCTATCCAATTCAATTCCATTTCCACTTACTCTTGCAACCAAACATGGCCTTAAAGTAAGAGGCAGAATCTTCTGGAAAAAGGGGTTTTGTTGGTCTCCATTTGGGGAATTTGGAAGGAATGCAACCAATGGATAAAGAGCTACTAATAATTTAGGGCTTGTTGGCTAAGGTGTTCCAAGATTTTTGTCCTCAGATCTTGACTGAGACTGAGTCTTCCAATAATGATGGCAGCTCCAAGAAATAGAATGATGAGGTGGGCACTGCACCCTAAGGGAATTAAAACTTAAATGACATCAAGAGTTCCATGGATAACCAGAAACCCGAGTGACATGGGACAGTGATTCTTGTGTTCTCCACGCAGTGGGGGAAGGGGATACAGATAGGCCTAATACAATATTAAAAGGTATAAGAATAGGGAATACCCTGAAACTGCTTTCATTGACATCTCAACAATGAAGCCAATTCTTGAAACGAGAGCTTGTGTAAAGGGGTTCTATGAGGGCACCATGGAAATCAGTTTTCTTCTTCATCGTCTGAGATGGTGACAGGACTCAAACATACAACTTTTTTCGTTGTAACAATGAGAACTTATCAACTGTGCTATAGGCTTTTGTCCTATGAAAGCCATTTCTAGTATCATAAGCTATTGTTGACATGTATCATGGTCAGCGTGCTCAGCGTTCCAACAAGAGCAATAAAACAAAATAATACACACCAAAAGATAATAATTCAGCATTGATTGAAACATACTTTGAAAACTAAGCTTTCAACTTGGTTATAGCACGATGTGCCTGAGCAAGGCCACACACCAAATAACTAGGTCATGAAAATATACTCTCCCAGTTCTAAGTAAGCTTGTTTAGAGAAACAAACCTAGTTTTATTGACCAAACGAAGTTTATGACTAAACTAGGAATTGTTTTCCTAGTCAAACCTAATCTTTTTTTCCCTTTAAGAGCTAGTGATGAATAGGTTAAAACTGATCTCATCCTACGCAGATTGGGTAAAGGGTAAGATAGAAATCATTTCATTACATGCTATTCTAGGATGAAGCAGAACAGATTTTGTAGAAATTCTACTATGAAAATAATCAAATGATCTCTAACACATGATCTTAGCTACACTATGAAGAAATGGGAATAGGAAGACCATTGAGGCCAAGAACCTGTAACACAACTGGTTAAGACCGCAGATACGTCGAAACCCTTGGAGTATCCGTATCGGGTGTGTATCCGTGTCGAATAAGATCAGATACCGCTCGAATGTATCTCGAATATGTGTGGATACGCACTCAATTAATTAAATATATTTTTAAATAGAGATACGCCACTGATACGTTTCGATATTGATATGCGTAGGTACGAGAGGATACGGCATCCGACACGGCTGTACACGCGACACGGGTGTACTCGACTTGTATGGTCTAGCGAGTCTAAGTCACAGAAAAATCGAAACTTGCCCATAATCCTTAAATCGATCCAAAAGAATAAAGAAAAAAAGAGGAGAAAAGGGAAAAAAAACAGAGAAATCGAAGGTGGAAAGAAGAGCTGCCCGTAATCCTACCTCTTTCTTCTTCTTCTTTTCCTCTTCGTTTATTTTTTTTCCTTTTCTTATTCGTTTTTCTTTTCCCTTTTCTCCATCGTCGTCTCTGTTTCCTCTCGTCTCTGGGTTTCCGCCACAGGTTTTTCCTTCGCAGGTTAGAGAGTGAGTTTTAAGGTTTCAAAATGGACTAACAAGATGAGCATCGCGAGTGTCTGACGAAAATTAAAAAAATAATAACTTGCAAGGACGCACGTTTTCCCACTAAGTCTACTACTTTCTATAACTAGGTTCGGATGTGGAATATTTTTCGCACATGTTTTATTTTAACATTTTACAAACGTTTTTTCTTTTAATTAAAAAACATCTCTTTTATATATATTTTCAATTTTTCTGTTTAAAAAAACTCTAATTTTTTAAAAATTATTTGATGAATGCTAATAAAAGTTCTTTAAATTTCTTTGACTTATTTGCTGAGTGTTTTGGGAATACTGTTTTTAGATTTTAAATTTCTAATATCGTTTTTCTATTTTTATTAATAAGGCTTTCTTTTATGTCTTTCTTTTCAAAAAAAAATCTATTTTTTAATAAATAAAAAACTTTAAAAGATATGTTTTTATTTTTTTAAAGGAAATTATTTGATTTATTTGTTGACTTTATAATTATAGTATAAATAATAATTTTAGAAAAAATGTTATAAATCTTATTTTGATTAAAATATTTTAATTTAAATATGATATTGATTAAAATACAAAACTATTGATTAAATATAATATTGATTAAAAATATGATATTTTTAATACTATACTATATATATTATGTTGATGAAAATATAAAAATATAGTTTTCTAATTACAAATTACAAATTTGAGAATATTCATTAATCTTTTTTCTATATAAATAAATTTCTTATAAAAAAGATTTTTTTTTCAAATGACACTCAATTATGTGTTTTAGAAAATTGAAAATTGATCATTCTTTTTAAAATAATATGATTTCCAATTTTTAATAATCACTAGTTATTACGTTATAAAGTATAAAGCATTTCAATATATACATGTAGACTAGTATTTTCTGAATATATGAGTAGTATATTATACATTATCATGGATTGAATCTTATAAATTGATTTTAGCTTTCAAATCCATTCTAATTAACAATATAATTAGTTCTCAATTTTTTTAAAGCCAAATCAAGAAAGCTACTTATCATGACATTATAAATTTTTAACTCCAAAATGAAATTTATTATAATGATTATGTTTTTTTTCATTTGAGAAAAGAAATTTTATTTTTCATTAATAATAATTAGATAAAATTATGAGTTATAGGTAATTATGTTACACTGATATAATAAAAATAAAGAAAACTTTTTAATAATAATGATAATAGTAAAAATATCAATGTTATCATAACCGGACTGTCTTTGAAGAAGGTTTCAGTTCAATCGGGCTCAACCATGGTCAAACCCAGTTGAACCAAACCTTCTTCAAAGACCATGGTTGAACCTAGTTTTACCATTATCATTATCATTAAAAACCCTGGAATGAGTTGGACTCATTAAGTTTTGAAATTTTTGAAATGAAATAAGTTCAAAAGAAATAAAAAAAATTAGAAACCTGAGTTTAATAAAATATCTTAAACTCAGCATTAATTCATACATGGATGTAGTTCAACTGGTTGCCTCCCGTCTCAGGAAGCAAGAGGTTGCAAGTTCGAACCCCATGGCATAACCTTGGTGTGCCCGACGAGTAATAGGCTCTTCCATAAGAGTTTTACACTGGATATCCGATAATTTCCAAATTTAAAAAATAAAAATCTAGTTTTAGCAACCTGCCTCTCTGACCATATGCAACGCGAGCCCGGATTCCATTTGTAATTTGTGCTGACATGGACTAATTTTTTTTTCACAATATTCGCAAATTTGGAAAACACATAACACCAACACAGAAGCAGCCTATTTTTAGTATTTATAAGTGACGCCTTAAAGTTAGATCATGTCAAAATACTCAATTTAAACTTTATTTATTTCAATTTTTTATTAAGATGGAAATTTCAGAGTCCTCATATTCAAAAATTAATTTATGCTTAATTTAATGCAGCCATTATTTTAATCTTATATTTTTTTTTTAAGAGAAAGGCTTTGGTAAGTTTGAAAAGATTTGTTCCAACAAATTCTTATTATTGAAATAGAGTAAATCTGTGCATAAAATCTCCAAAAAGTAAAATACTTTATGATTAAACTTTTTGAAAGATCTAACTCAATTTTTATATTAGTACTTAGAAATAAAAACTTTATATATAACATTGTTCATCCAAATATAAAATCATAATAAAAAGGGTAGTATTAATAAGTTAATAAAATAAATAAGCAAATAAAAGGGAAAAGTGTGATTTTGATCTCATTTTAGGCATATGCTTTGCTAGCATGATCAAAAGGAAGGCCATTTTGATCTCACTTTTGCTGTGTAAGCAGTTGTTTTGCCCCCAAAATCCACTATCCAATGTTGATTGCACAGTGGGTAGATTTTATTTGAATTAATTAGTATATCTTTATTTTAAGAAGGAAATAATAAAATCTTGTTTATCAATTCAAGAGATGATTGAGAGTCCTCTCAGTCAAACACCCTACAAACTATGTGAATGATCTTAGAACATCTCCAATAAATTTCATAAGCACTAAATATTATCTTATTATATTATTTAAAAAAACTAAAATTTTAAAATTATTTTAGAACCAAAACTCAAAAAATTAATGATAACAATTTAAAATGATCAAAATTGACAAAAATAGCTCTAAAATTGAATAACTTGCTTTTAAATCTTTTCAAATTCAAAAATATTGGTGAATATAAGAAATAAAAATAAAAAACCAGCATCAACTGATACATATCGGCTAGTGCCGGCACTTCACAGCTTCTGTAAATGCCACAGTACATAGTCCAGCACGGCAGCACATAAGGCTACTAATCAAACAATTCAAAATCCATCAGGCACGCCACTGAAACAACCCCAGATGCAGCACCGACAAATTAATTATCACGAACAAGGAATTTCATCTGCTTTATCAAATTATCAGCCGTCTCAAATTCAAAGCCCATTTGGTTGTACCAAGATTGGGTTCCTTTGGCCACCTGGAAATTCAAACGATTTACCGCCGAATGCCACTGTTCAGAGACAATGGTAAATCCTGAGATTTGACAACTGCAAAAATAAAACAGCTGATTCCCCGGTGCCGCCAAATGTTTCTGCATACCATGGTTGGTTCAGATACTGAAAGGGGCTTTTGTTAACCATCATACTAATACATTGTTTAGGTGTGAAGAAATGAAAGTGGGGATTCCCTTGAGAAACTCGTAAGTACTTATTCTGTAGCTGTACTTTCCAATCTATTACTGTTTGGCATTTACTGGGAATGATTTTCACTACTTATCGAAGTCAAACCAAAATATAAACACATGCCTAATACCATGCAAATCAAAATACCAAATTAATCGGCTCTAAAAGGCTCTTGGGTAAGAAGAAGAACCACCACACAAATCATTTTAGAAGTATAATATACATATAACTCAGACGAACAAGAAATTTCACTCCCAAAAACCTTCATGCTTTTTCTATCCTCTCTCCAATCCCAAAACTTCTATCAAGCAAAAAGAAATAAGGGGCACAAGATTGTGTATATGTATCATCTTAACTAAGGAAATATTAGAAGAAATAACTTAACTGTCGTCATCATCTTCATCGTCCAAGTCCAGAAACATTAGATGAAACAACTTAACTATCATCCCCTTCACTGTCGTCATCATCTTCATCGTCCAAGTCCCCCTACAAGAGATAATTGCTATTTACTAAGTGGCAATGTAATGGATATGCATTGAAATAGACTACACCCCTAAAATAGTTGGAAGGTGTTCATTGTTGTGATCACGATGTTCAGCTTAGAGAGAGAGAGGAGAAGGGAGGGGGAGATACGCCTGGCTGCTGTAAGATACAGAAACAGTGTCTGTTCTGACATGATCAGCACATATTTGTTAGGACCCTAAATGCTCCTAAAATTGACTAACTGAACAAACATAACCTATCATGGAAAGGACTTTTTTTTCATGGAAAGGATATTGTTTCTCCTCCTTTTTATCAAAAAGATTCTGGATGCTCAGGATGGACCAATCTATGTAATCTTGGGCACTCAGGTAAGGCTTACTAGGTGAACGATTCAGGATCACATCATACATATATGTACAAGATTCCATAACTGACAAACTTTGGATTTATTCATTAAGCACCATAATCTATATATCATCATTAGCATTTCCTAATAACATGAAAAAAGCTCAAATGAAATGTTGTCAACACAATGCAGAAGAAAAGCATGCACCACATGCTCTATTTATAGGCAATAAAAAGCATCTCTAACTATCTGTACCCAATTTTACTATGAGGAAAAGGGAAAAATGGTTGAAAGCTGATTTTCTAACGAAAAGTCATTCCATTTTTTGCAGCATTTAAGTAGCAAGCTGTTCTTCTGTTAGGGATCTAGATCACCCAAAACACCCAACAAGAAATCTTCTTAGTTGGCCTTCTGTTTTAATACTTGATGGGGGCCAATCTGGGAAAAAACGACAGCCACCACTAAGCTCATGAGATTGTAGGTCGGAGGATATCTGATTCGGAGCACTTTCTATTACTCCTCTTTCTATTTGCTTTTTTTTATTTTAGTATGTTGCCTAATTAGTTGAAATTATTTTTAAACAAGGATATTTATGTAATCTTTTTTAGTTTATAAAAGCCTCTCTCTTGTAAAGTATTAGATACGATGGAATAAAAAAATAAGAATTGATTTCGCTACCTTTGTGCGATTGTGAATTTGGAGCGAATCCAAGGACTTTGGGCGAGAAGCCTTGGCGAAAGGCCATCTTATTCTTAAGGTCTTCTTCTTCTCCTCTCTTCTTCTTCTCTCTTCTTCTTCTTCTCTTCCTATCTCTTTCTTCTTTCTTTTCCTTGCCCCCAAACACCCATACGTTGCTACTGTGAACACTAAGTTCTTCCCAGATTGTCGCCACCACCTCTTAAACCCATTCCAGACCTTCACCCCTTGTCCTGAACCCCTCTGGTGTCGCCAGTCCCATATCTCTTCCCTATTGCTTCCGTTTCCCTTCAAAGTCCCTAGATTTTTGCTGCCGTAACCCAAACAGCCCTTGATGCCCCTTTCCCAAGTCCTCCATCTCGCTGCCGCAACAAACCCCTTCCTTCTCATGTCTTCCGCTCCATCCCAGTCTTGAAATTCCCATACCCTTTTATTTTAGTAAAAGCCTTAAGTCCCAAGAGTAACCCATTTCACTCATAACTCACGTGGCTATTGGTTTTTATTCTTAAATTACCAAACTGCCATTGGACCATCATTAACCCATTTATTCCTTTGTATTCCTTGTATCTGCGTGATTATGTATGGTCATTTTATATTAATTAGTTGCAAGTATTATTTGATTATTTAATTTCAGCCCATTTTAGTTTTAAGGTGCATTATTTTCATCCATTTAATCCACATTTAGGCATTTAGCGTTACCCTATCCTTTGTCCTGCATCAATATCAGTGTAAACAAGTCATTTGATTGCATGTATACAAAAGGTGATCATTTAAGTAGCAAGCTGTTCTTCTGTTAAGGATCTAGATCACCCAAAACACCCAACAAGATATCTTCTTAATTGGCCTTCTGTTTTAATACTTCATGGGGCCCACTCTGGGAAAAAACGACAACCACCACTAAGCTCATGGAGATTGTAGGTTGAAGGATATCAGTGTAAACAAGTTGGTTGACTGCATGTATACAAAAGTTGGTTGATTGCATGTATACAAAAGGTGATCAGCTCCCAACAAAAATGGAAATTAGCTTTGTTGCCTATATTACCATCATTTTATTAAGGGCTTATGTAGGCAACAAACTAAAGGGCTACAACCTTCCACTCAGGGAGTTTTTTGGAGCACCCCCAATTCACGAATCAGATTGATGATCTCAACCACTGTGATATGGAAAAACCCACCAAAGGTCACACCTTGGGATGGGGAAAAAGGAAGAAGAAGAAAAAATTTACATTGCCCTCTTCATCTTCATCATCATCATCATCATCATCTTCATCTCCCTCCTGCATTCCAAAAAAGCTCTGTTAAGCAGCTGAGTATGCGAAAGAGAGACAACAAAGATGAATTCATGACTTACGTTATTGAAATACCTAAGTGGATTTACCCACAAGTCTTCCTTAAGTATCTCTCCCACCTGGTAATTTTGATGCAATCAGTGTGAAAATAAAGAGAACAGTTATAAGACAATATCTTAATGATAAAAACAGCAGTAGATCAAAATAGATGAATCAGCTAAGATAAATTATATGATCCTTGACCACAGGATATGCATGGTGTACTCAAGCCTTTTAGTTTGCACATGTGAAGCCAAGTGTACAGTGATCAGATCCTTTGATGCCCACTCCATCTAAAATATGGTCATTATAATGGTGTAATTCCCAGCTGTCCATTTGCAGGTAGATCACAGGGTTGTGTGCATCTGATATGAAGATGCTTAAACAATCAAACAATTGGACCCACGTGTCGTTAAGGCTGGAGGATAAGAGTAGCTGATGCACAGGGCAAATTCAATGTGCATAAGGGGGCCCGGAGCCTAAGTGCACCTTAGGTGCCAAAAGGAGTCCAAGTGCCTGGGCACACAAGGTGAAGAGGGACCCTAGAGACTAGGTTGGTTAAAAACATCATTGGCAACATGTTTTTTTTTTGAAAATTAGTAGTAGCATCATGTCAATGCTAAACTTCAACAATTTAAACATCATCCTATTAAAGTACAAAGCCTTCATTTCATAATAAAAATAAAAAGGCATGGTAAAGAGTACAACAGTAAATATGGACTCACTTCTCGAAAAAAGAACAAGAGGAGAAAACATATTGGTGGATGGCCTAAAATAGGGTTGCAACTCGGGTCGGGCGGGTCGGGTTTTAATAAACCCAACCCTAACCCATGTCACAACAAATTGAACCCGACCCGAATTAAAAACCCGATTTAATCAACCCGACCCGACCCGAGTTTGTAATACCCTCGACCCGACCCGACCTGACCTGCGTTGCAGCCCTAGGTCCAGATGTCCACTGTTCTAAGGCTGAGATGTGAACAGACAACCAGATGTCCACTTTGAATCAGTTGGTGATTTGGACTGTTGATGAAATGGCCAGCAGATGAAATGAGTAGATGAGAATGTGGAAGAGAAAGGGAATAGTAAAACAAAAAGGATAGTCCAAAATCTCAAATCTGGCTAGCCTTCCGATTTGATTTGGATTTGCTTTTTCAGATGCCGCCCCCAACCCTTAATAACGGCGAAGAGGGAAAGAGAAAATGAGAGAGGTTAATGAAAATCACCTGGATATTTTCCTTTGGATTTCATTTGCACTTTCATTAAGGGAAGGTTTTCCATTCTCTACGAGACTCAAGACATGCTGCCCAGTACCCACTCCCTTCTTGCTGCTTTGCCTTTGTATACACAGAAAGAAAGAGAATGAGACAGATAGAGAGATTAGGGTTTTTGGGTAAAGGGTTTTATATTAAGTTAATAAATCCGGGTCGAGTCGGGTTGAAATTTAAAGGTCTCAACCCCACCCAACCCGAATTCCGTTCGGGTTTTTTTTTCTCAACCCAACTCGACCCTATGGCCCGACCCTTGTAACCCGACCCGCATGATTTCTCGGGTCGGGTCAAAACCGGACCCAAGTTGCAGCCCTAGCATAAAACAAACCCATAGGTCCCTTTCTATCACCTCTCTACGTGTCCAAACAAGACCCTGTAAATTAGAAGGTATTACCCACATTGGACATCATTCATTTTGGAGATTCGTGATAGATAACTAAAAAATCAACTGGTGGAGGTGGTAAAGAAAGGTGCAGTGCATCTATGGTTGACCTCCCCATTTAACACAGCCATAGTGCATTGAAGTTGGGACATGCTATCAGATGCACAACCTTACACCTAGTACATGACAACAGGTATGACGTATAAAGCAACTTGAGATGCCAAATATCACTTTGATTAGATAATCCTAACCCTTAATTTTAGAGCCCAAAAGTTTACCGCATTACAATGCGTTCATTGTGCTCCAATCCAACAAAGGAGCTCAGATTGATCATAAGTAGGAGTGAAACTTGGAATATTTGTATATTTCGGGTCGCGTCGGGTTGAGAAGAAAAAACTAGTATAAACTTCGGGTCGGTTAGGTTGAGAAATTTAAAACCGACCCGACTCGAATTCCTCAAGTATAAAACACTTCATCCTCGAAACCCTAATCCTCTTAGTTTTTCCTGTTCCATGCATTTTCTCTCTCCTTCCTCCTTCCATTTCTTCTCGACTAGAGGAAGAAAAAAACTAGAAGGAGAATCTGATCAATTTGGGGAAATGGACGGAAAGCAAGAGAGGAAACTCGAAAAAGAGATCCTCTTAGTAGATCAATGTAACCCAAATCGAAAGCAACTGGGAGAAGCCTCCCTTCTCCGAGAAAACCCGAATCGAAAGAAACTAGGAGGGGGCATCTCCCTTCATTGTGTAGATCTAAGAGCTCTCGAGGGGCTGAGGACGGTCAGCAAAGGCATAAACAGAGAGATGGAGAGATGCGGGAGCACGCCTGCAACTAGTCAAGAAGAAGAACAAATGCAGGAGAAGAAGAAAGGAAGAAGATAGGAGAAGAAGAAAGGAAGAAGATAGAAAAAGGCTAAGCCTTAATTAATTTCATTAATAATCCATTATGTATGTTTGTCCCATACGGTACATGGGTTTATATAAAAACAATGAAAATGAAAATAGAAACCTAATTTAAGGAGGAAACTAATTAAGAAAAGACAATCCTAAATGTAATAGGAAACTAACTAATAAAAATAATCCTAATCTAATTTGCTAAGTAGGAAAAATATAAATAAAGAGAATAAAAAAAAAATAGAAGTGGATCGTGCGTTGGATCTTCCGTGTCCTACATCATGGAGCCTCTCCCTTCTCTTCTTCTCCAGGTGCGGTTGCTTCTCTCACCTTCTATCCAGTTTCTTCTTCTCTTGGTTTTCTGTGCTGTCCATCCTCCACTGCTCTGCAACTTTCTTATGGAGAGACACAAATCTAAGCTCTTCATCACACTGATTCTGAAGGTATAAACCCTGAAGGCATCTTTTACTGGTTGTCCATTGCTTGATATCCGAGATTAATAGTTGGTCTTGAAATAGCATCCCTAGAAGCATTTTGGCTTTTGTCACAAACACCCAATCATTGTTTTCTTTAATATCTAACTTCTCTAAGCTAAGATGCAAATCTGCCCTTACATTGAAATCTTCTTTTGCAACCATAAATGCCTCTCCACTTGTAAGCATCTTATCATTCTGCATTCTCACATCACAGATTGGATCCAAAATAACAGTAAATC
This sequence comes from Chimonanthus praecox, assembly GCA_022113865.1. NCBI lineage: Eukaryota > Viridiplantae > Streptophyta > Magnoliopsida > Laurales > Calycanthaceae > Chimonanthus > Chimonanthus praecox. The sequence goes on along the minus strand of CM039089.1, from coordinate 13,997,821 downwards.
TTAATAGGGCTAAGTTTTTTTTAACGGTAAATCACAGTACATCACAGGCTACATTCTCTATTTGTATATTCTAATTCAAACTGAAATATATTAGGCTAAAATTGAGCTAAAAACAGTTCAGACTGCATATCCAAATCGGGTTGGGCCAGGTGGGGTCAGCACTCGGGTTGAGTCGGGTCAGAATTCGGGTCGGGTTGTATTGAACAATTCAGGTCAGGTAGGATCGGGTTCTTAAAACCCGACCCGTCCCGCCTGAATTTCAGCCCTAATTATAAGTTGTCCCTTCATGCCAAAACTGACAAAGGGTACACGCACCACCTCTTTTTTAAGAGAGGAAGAGGTACAAAGTGGATATTGCACATACTTAGAGGGGTTCTTTCTCTTCTCATTAGAATGATCATGGACAATTCAATATTGGGTTGTCGATGGGTAGAGTATCAACCATCGAAGCTACCAGATTGAAGTACATTGTTTGCCATACAGAACTATCCTTCTAATAAAAAATTTGTTGTGCTTTGTGATAATGGAAGAACCAAATAAAATTAACTTTCAAAAAACAGAACAAATAAATTACAGGTTCTAGCACATACCTCATCATGAATCAAGTCAACAACATCCTTCATGTGCTCATCACTAAACCAATTAATAAAACTGCCATAAAAGCAATAATATATTAGACATAATATTTTGTATCAATTTGGCAAGGCTACAAGCTCACAAGCTAGTTAACACTTGCAAACCTGTCTTCATCAAAAGGCCGCTTATTTCCTTTCTTTTCATGAGCAGTGCCATTTGCAAGATCCTATGTTGAAAGCAATTCAAACCATGAGGTACAGACACCTTTTTGAACTCGGAGAGAGAGAGAGAGAGAGATTGGTGACATGAACCGTGGGAGTAACATAATTAAGCCATGCTTATCAATGATTAGAATCATGCAATATATCGGTCATAATCATATCAAATCAAGAAATTGGTAGCATGTGTCAGCTGTGATGTGTTTTAACTGTCCGCAGGTCAACAAAATATCATGGATCCCAGTTCTTAAGTAGTTTGTTGGGGTCTCTCCTTTAGATGTTCACAAATCATGAAAAGAAAGTGCTGCTCGAATATTCACAAAAGATGCTCTGTTAACCCATGGATTACACCCTCCCGGGACCCTCAAGCTTACTTTGATGGAAACATTTGGAGGTAAGATGGTGTCTTGGGGTCGGGGCACTTATAGAGATCAAGATGGTAGTCAGATCTAATCTTTCTTAAGCCTGCCGCCGAGAGCTGACCCCAATTCTTCTAGGCATTTGCTTCACTTAAAAGCAATGTTATCAGAACCGGACCGTGTACCGAACCGTCTTCGAGGAGGTCAGGGTTCAACCGGATTCGACCGCGGTCAAAGCCGGTAAAAGCCGGTCAAGTATTAAAATAATATAAATATTATATATAATATTAAGTAAGACATATTTTACCAATAATATTAATATAAATATTAAAAATAACATTCAAACTCTAAGTAATATACCAAAACGGTGAAATATATAGGATAGAAATAGTAATAAATTTTTATATTTCAAATATACACATTTTTTTAAGGAGAAAATTTAAAAAAAAAATAAAAAAAATTCAAAAACCATGAACCGCGGTTCACGGTTTTGATGTCAAAACAGCATAAAACCGCGGTTTTGACCGGTTTTATGCGGTTTTGACCGCCGGCCAGTTTCTTCGCCGAACCTAACCGCGGACCTCGCGTTCCGGTTCAGCCGCGGTTCGGTCCGGTTTTGATAACACTGCTTAAAAGTGCAGGAGCTGACAAGGATGGAGATCAGTGAAGCCTTAGGCCATAGTGGAAGAAGATCAGTTGTTTGCCATTTTCCAAGCAATGGAATCCATCCACTTCAGAAAATGAAGTCACTCCTGTTTGCCACAGAAACTATTTTAAAATTGGGGAGAATTGGGTAATCATTCATTTAAAAGCACATTGAATTACCATTCCGTGGTACCCCTCGCATTTGTTTTAAATGGCAAAAATTCCTGTCTGAGAACAGAAGAAATACTGGATGCACATCTGGTGATGCGACCTCAAGTTTCCATCGGAAACCTGTGAAGGCATTGAAAAGCACAAATGCCTTCTTAGTTCCATCAAATGGGCATCACAGGGGAATGCCCACACAGCACAGCAAGGGATCCATTGCTGCTGGTGTATGTTCTTTTTTTCTTTGAAGATGAGTATGCTCTATGTTTAACAAATATAAGAAAAGTAAAACATAGTATTACCAAATCTTTCAAAAAACAAAAAAAAAGTTTTACCAAAAAGCTTACCATTCCATCTTTCCATTTGATGTTTGTGCCCGTGAATTTTGTGTTTCCTTCATCATCAAAGAAAAATGACTTCTTAAGCTCCTTATTTTCAAAGTAGGGATTTGGATGGAAATTCTGGAGCACAAACAACAACGTAATGAGGGATCTTAATGATTGATCTCTTGGGCAACTACTTTGAAGAATAAGAATGAGAATGAAATGAACTCACAAAGGTTATCGAATACCCTGACTTCACATCTTTGAAATCAAAAACTTCCAAAGATTTCAAATACTTGAAAACCTGCAGTACATAAGGGTCAGGGTTAGTGGAAATCTAAATATGAAAGGGAAAAAAAAACAATAACTCAGAGAAAGCAGACTCAAGGTGCCAATCTGGCAGTCGTTGAACAAAAACCTTTTGATCTTCCTCATTCAAGAGCTCAGATAATGTTGGGTGGCTGAGAAACTGCAGGCAGAACACATCCACCAAAATCTAAATCAATGAAAAGCTTCTACACTCCACCCTAAATGCAATTAGATGAATACAATAATAAAATGCCATGAAATCTCAAAGTAAAATAAGTACAAAAAAAAAAAAGAGTACACACTGCAGTAAGCCAGAAGTCCGGAATCTTCTGAATGGCTTCATTTCGCCTATCATAAATGGGCTTGCGGATCTCATTGTATTTCTGTTCCACCTCCAGCACTTTGTCACTGATTTCCTCATTCAGCTACTCAAATCATATGAGAAAAGGTGCATGTGAAAGGGAAACTTAAATTTAGTTCCTTAGTATAGCACTATCAAATAATACTTAAAAAGAGTAGAGATTGATGAATGGATAGTAGGAAAGTAGATCGTGATACAAAATGCTAAGAAGAGAATTCTATAAAATAAGTAAAAATGAATTATATGCATTGAAGGTAATGGATGGAGGTGAGTAGATACAAGAAGTCGCCTTGAGTGGAATACCCTTACCAAGCAAGTTGACCAAAAAATTAGCATCAAGAATGAAAAAAAAAATTGTACAACTACAAGTAAAATTCATTCAGAATTAAATGGAAAAACCAAAATTTAGATTCCAATCACTTTTCACTGTCTATTACAGAGCTATCTCCCAGAACAATGTGCCCAGAAAATTGAATCATTAAAATTTTGGAGCCTGTTGACATATACCAAATTTATGTTTCATTGAAGTTGGGAATATTGGATTGTCTGAAAAAAATTATTTTAGTTGACTTCTTCATTTCCCACCAGCTATGGAACATGAATTGACCCTGAGATGATTGCCTAATCGAACTGCCAAAGAGATGTATAACAAGAACCTCAGAAAGACTTTTTAGCTATACTGTTGATTTGACAATATCAATAGCCATTTCCAATCATCCCAGATCCATTACCAGTACAGCACACAACTCACAAATGAGACCCCACTCCAGGAAATGGCTAATTCCTGTTATTCAATATTTTTAACAGGGAACTGCATCATAAAAAGTGCTTATATAGTATTCCTTAGTATGACAATACGAGCACCTGGAAAGTAAAACACAAGTCATTTCAAAAAAAAAATTACATTTCATTTGGTAATTGTAACAAAAGTCATCTTGTAATCTACCTAGCAAAATGTGGATATAAAACTAAAACCTCAATAAAATTCTGATTACTTGTGGTTAAAGAAACCAATGAATTCCGAATTTTTTAAATTAAGGATTCTCAACCCATGACCAATATGAGTATGAAGTTTCCACTTAAACTCCAAGAACTTCTACACAGTGAGAAGACTCCAGGAATAGATATTTTTATTATGGAAAATGCCAAACTTACCCTTAAGTTGTAACCTTTTATACTCTTTACTGATATGGCAAGTAATTTGATTGGTATCTTAACTAACTCTTAAAAAGCCAACCAACTGTAATTTGCCACATGAGCTTGAAGGTTTAAAAGAGTATAATTTAAAGGTAGTGTAGCATCTCCTTTTATTATTTATATAGGCACAGTATCTCACTATGGAGAATGCATGTGAATCTAATTGAAGCCTTTCTACTATCTACTTCTTGCATTCTTATCATTTAAATGCACCAAATAACAGCAAATATAACAATTTAACCATAGGGTTCTATCCAAAGTTTTAAAGGGGTGTGGAGAACAACTTTTTATCATGTGTTCAACAATTCAACTGCCTTTTCTGAACACAGACATGCTGTAAGAAACATATTGGGGCAGCAAATGCAATAGGATTACATACCCCTAAAGTTGTACACGTTTCCGCGGTTCAGAATTTGCAACTTCTAACGACTAAAATGAGATGGTACAACAACCATTTGACTGTAGTGAATATACATATTGGACATTGTTACAGCAAAAGGATATTTACTAATTGTACTATATATGAGATTTTAGAAACAATAATGAATTAAAGGCATGTTTTTGCAAGGGTAAAATTCATGAATTATTAAACCAAACTAATCTTAAATTCTGGAATGTCAACTTTGAAAATATAAAATTTCACTTTTGAAAAAAAAAAAATCTGTTTGGTGCACCAATAGCAAATATTTGATATCCAGCTATAAATAAAAATAATTTATCTAATGCAACAAACTAAGTAAATGCCTCAGATTCAACTTGCAGTTGCCTTTAGCCTTATGAAACCACCAATTATTACTCCACCCATCTTAATCCATCTGTTTTATGCTCCAGGATATGCACCCATTTATCTTTCTTCGGAAGGGGGAGGGAAGGGGAGAGACACACACAAGGGCTCAATGGGGAAACGAGGCAGAGGTGCTGAGAGAGTAAGATCTGAACGGGAATCAGACTATGGCCAAACCATCTGATTTTGATCAGTCTAATCTAAAGTTTTGACAATGTTCTAATTGTTCCCTTGCTAACCACTTCAGTATTGATGATGCACTGAACAATCGAAAGCTCTGCCTTAATACAACTTGGGCTAATCGTCTACATATAGTTGATGGGATATTCTGATCAAGAAAAAAAATGCTGGAGAGAGAGAGAGAGAGACTGAATGGGACGGGGTGAAGAAACAAAAGATCAGGAGCGAGAGAGTGTAGAGACACTGAGATGAGGAAAGAGCGAGGTAACACAGGAAAAATGAGAGTGGAATGAAGTCGAGGTGCAGAGAGATGGACGGTGAAGTTCTTTCACAAATGGGTTGGGACGCATTGGATCAACACATTTTATAAATGGACTAAGTTGACACTCTCCGTTCAATAAATATGTTGAATTCAGTCAACTTATTTAAACTTAGTAAGTCGTGTCAAGAGTCAAGACATCTAATAAATAGGTTGAGTCAAGTATGCATATGATCAAGGTCATAATATTCATTTGGCCAAGTCCTTGGTGGTGTGCTTTATAAATATCCCCATCAAAGTATGGATCTTGAATTCTTGATGAGAAAAAAAAATGGATTGATCTCTTACAAAATGTTGATCCTAAGAATGTAAATTTCTAGGATAAATCTGTGCAAACAAACATGAGAAAAATCTCATTTTCCAAAAAAAAAAATCAGATTTTTCTTAGGAAAATCAATGCAAACAAAGGTGCTTTTAATGTTTTAATAAATAAATGCCACCAGAATTCCATAACTTGAAGCACTCGTGGTATGTCTAAAGCAGACCACCCACCAAATGAATTATTTTTCAAAAAAAAAAGGAACATGAAGATTCCAAGAACAGATACTTTTCGATAAAAGTAATAGAAATCCAATTATCTGGCCATTGAAAGCGAGAAACTACTACATTATGTTAGAAGAACAGGAAGGTAAAAGTCCTGTAAACTAAGAGAGAGACAGACAGACAGAGACAGTAAATTTCTAGGATAAATCAGTGCAAACAAACATGAAAAAATTCTCATTTTCCAAAAAAAACAGATTTTTCTTAGGAAAATCAATGCAAGCAAAGTTGCTTTTAATGTTTTAATAAATAAATGCCACTAGAATTCCATAACTTGAAGCACTCGTGGAATGTGTCAGAGAGACAAAAAGCAGACCACCCAGAAAATGAATTTTTTTCCACAAAAAAAAAAAGGAATATGAAGATTCCAAGAACAGATACTTTTTCAATAGAAGTAATAGAAATCCAATTATCTGGCCATTGAAAGCGAGAAACTACTGCATTACGTTAGAAGAAAAGAAAGGTAAAAGTCCTGTAAACTAAGAGAGAGAGAGACAGACAGAGACAGTCCCGAGCTAGAATTTAGGAAATGCCCAGAAGATTTTTCTGAAAAAAACTGGAAATCAAGTATCTGGGCCTTGAAAGAGAAGGATTGGTAAGTGTCGGAAGAACAGGGACACTGAATAAACATCAAAAGGATTTTTTTTATTTGAAAGAAAGAAAGAAAGGAAATTTAAGCATTTAGGATTTGAAAGACAGGAAGTGGTATACCTTTTCGAGCTCGTCTTGGACTTCTTGAAGCTTCTCTATCGAGGCAACGAGCGCTCCGTCGATTTGCTCCGAGGAATCATCGTTTTCCTTTGTTGGGTCACTCTTCAATTTCTTTCCTTTATCAGCTACCATCGCTGCTTCTCCTTTCTTTCTTCTTCTACCGATTCAGAGAGAGCGTGTGTTTGGGAGAGAGAACCTCGACGGTCCGTCGATTCTTTATTTTGTACTTTGTAAAGACGAAAATACCAAAAGTACCCCTTGGAAGGGCATACAAGTGCCTTTCCAAATCGCTTAAACCCTAAACCCTAAGGAGGATTGCAGCGGCTTATTGGATAAAATACCAAAGTTGCCCTTGAATAGGCACGGAAAAATCGGAAATGTCTCAACATGCCCCTTAAACCCTAAACCCTATGGGGGACTGAACTGGGCCCGTTGGCCTATGGGCTAGAACTGGCCAACATCGGATCGTATCCATACCCTTTAATTATTAGACTGGTAAAGATGTAAATGGGTCTCATTCAAGTAAGATACATATATCCATTCACTTTTTTTTTTGAAGGTAACATAATAATTTCATTAGAAGGAAGAAAAAAAAAAACAACAGCAGAGGCATGACCTAAAAGAGCTAGAACAAATGCAACAAAAATAGAAAAAGAATAATCAAACAAAAAGAAAAAACAACTCGGGGGCGGCTCTTAAAAATAATACGTCCAGAACTTGAGTTGAAAATCTCATTTTTGATAAGGAAATCAGCCACGTCATTAGCAGAAGAGTTGACACATGTGAAGGAGACATCCAGTCCTGCAATGAAGCCCCTAATTTCCCTTTCAATGGTGATCATTCTCCAAGGAGGTCTTTAAGACCTTTGATCAACAAAATCGTATTTGCCGAGTCCCCTTCTTTCATTGGTGAGCCATGTCCAGAGGCTCGCCATAGGATTAGTGCTCTTCTAGTACTGAGTAGTTTTGCCTCATTTGAATCTCTCATCCCTACCGATTCTGTGAAAACCACTGATGAAATGCCTCTATGGTTTCTAAGGACACCATCTATCAATGTCGGTCCTGGCTTATCCCTTGAAGCTCCATCAACATAATTGAATTTCATGACCTCATGTTGGGGTGGGCACCAAGAAACTATGGGTTTGTTTTTCCTAGATCCACCACTTAAGCATTCCTCCCAAAAGATAAAGTGTTGGATTCGAGCTTCAATTTATAAAGGGTGATGATACTTACACTATAAAAATTGATAATTGTAATATAAAATTATTTTTAATAAAAAAAATTAAAAGAGAGTTTTCAATTTTTTATAAAAAAATAAATTTAAAAATCTGAGACAGGCATATAGGGAAAGGGAAAAACCCTGAGGGGTTAACTTGATAATAACAATTTCCACCCTTTTTTTGGGAGGTTCAACAGCAGATCGGTCTAGTTTTGATAATATTGGTTAACATTTTCATTGTTTGGTTCAAAACCTTTATTTCCGTTGAAAATGAATAAAATATTATCTCGTTGAGTAAGGAAAATCTTCATTTTTTTCTTTAATTAATTTTATGATCTCTCTATGAAAATTGAATTTCTTGAAGAACCAAGGAGAGGAAACTATTTAATTATTATTTGTTCTTAGGAAAAAAAAGTTCTTATGCTGTAGAAGAAAAGAGAAGTCTCTTATTTTCTATATTTTTCATTTTCAATAGCAGGAAAATGATTGTCTCTAGAGTTCGAGTTCTCTTTCAAACCATGTTAGAGATTTGACCTCACTTCGTATCATGACCAAAATGAAGAATGAATACAGAATTATGTACATAATAAAATATTCAAATTGAGTTCTATCATATAATTTGATTTACATTTTTGGTCTTTAAAGTTTAGGATCATTGAACATATTGTTAATATTTGATCTCACATTAAGGGAATTGGATGGCCATTGATGAAGGCTGGTTTAAATCAAAAGAGCAAAGTAGTGTCAAAGATTGTCTGGATTGATGACCAAATGCTCCTCAGCTATGGATCATTGTGGATGGAATTTGTCCGAGCTATTATTCCACAAGATTTACTCCTTTATGAACACAAATTTCAATAATTTTGATTATCTCAAAAAAAAAAAAAAATCTTAAGAAAAAGTAAAAAGAATATGCCTTTTTTTATTATGGAGTGCATCAATTTTGAAAATCACAGTTGTTGGGTTTATAATATTTGTTGGAATATAGCACTCCTTTGTTTGTTTTATTTATTTTTCATCAATTGGACTTATAAAGCATGCACAGGAGCCATAGTCAGGTATGTTAACATTTTGATTGATTTAACTCAGCACATTTCTGAGTTTGTATTGGTAGTTGTATAACTGTCATTAGTGTACCTCTTTCTTTTATGCAACTGTGCAGATGAATAACTGTAGGAGCATTTTCTTTCGTTAGAAGATAACTGCTTGTATGTAACAATGTGTGATAGATAGAAAAGAGTGTGGAAGATAGTAGATTGAAAGATTGCATATTATATCTCCTTTTAAATTTAGTGAGATCTCTTCCCTTTGTTGCCGGTGGACGTAGGCATTTAGCTGAACCACGTAAACTTAAGTGTTCTCTTGTATGTGTGTTTGATTTCTTGTTTGATTTATTGAGATTAAGCACAACAATTGGTATCAAAGCTCGGGTTCGATTTTCTCAGGATTTGAAGCAAGAAATCAGAGAGAAGTATCGACAATCGGTCCAACAGAGAAATCTGAGATTAAACAATTGTTGCAGACTCTTTCTGAGTTTAGTTACAGAGGTCTCCTTGCAGACAAGATTGGAATCAAGAGGTGTTGAAGCAAAAATAAAAGAAAAAAAGAGGAAAAAGAAACTGTTGTCAGTGGAATATCAACCCTTTCAGCCATGTAGCCTTCAACGTTGCTTCCTGCAGCAGCCATTACGCTCCACTGTTGCCTGCCCTTGTGCTATCTGCAGTGTCACGCCCCGATCCGACAGGTGGGCCCGAAACGCGACTGATTTTTTTTTAAAGATAAGTAAACTAAACCATAAGCATTCTTACTGGGCCGGATCAAAAGTTAGGCCCAACGATTACACATTAACCCGTTATGTGGACTCAAACATGTACCATATGCTTCCCCCACAAAAAAAGAAGAAGACATAAACAACATCAACACATAGCATGCTCAATATCAAATACAACATTGATTAATACCAAGCATAAGAAAATCAACAATTGATTCATCATTCAAAAATTGTCTCAAAAGGCAACATAGCCTATTACATCAAATCAACATAAATTGAGTACCACATCCGGTACTTAATAAAAGACAACGGTTCAAAGAACCAAGAGGAAAAGATCAGGGCATTCCCCTCTGGGGGAATCCCAAAGCACCGCTTTAGCTTATCCAACCTAAGCCTGATAAAGAAGGTCCTCCTCTTCCGGTTCATTGCCTGAAAGGTGAGTGGTGTGAGCTAAGTAGCCCAGTAAAGGATAATTAACAATGCACATTAGGTAAATAATAAGATAGATTAGCAACAGTTCAGTATCACATGCTTGATAACAATAAGCATAATCTCAAATAATATAACAACATCATTAAACCACTGTCATTATCCACCGTAACGCCTGCCGACTACACTGAGACCAGTATTAAGTCCCGACACGGTCAAAATACATCCTTGCAAGTACATCTCCGGCTCTAACTTAGCCGATACTGACACCCTCAAGTCAGCAACTGGCGACAGTATGGTCCGCCCATGGTCCAGTAGACATAAATCATCTCTCATATGGCCGATATTGGTTCAATTGCCAGTACGTGGAAGCAGTCTTACATACACATACGATCAACATCGTAATATCATAATCATCACAGCACTCTTACCATAGTGCATCATGTATAGGCACATGAGTGGGTTCATCAAAACCGAAACCACTCATTGCTCAATATAACACCTGTTTACAAAATCTGCAGAGTTAAGTTCCCTCACCGTGATCGTGTGGTTACGCGGTCTCTGTTCAAACAACATACAAGTGCACAATCAATATACATAACAGATACGTACATAAACGTAGTATTTGGAAATCACACGTTTTCCCACAAAATATCCAAAGTTAATGAAAATGAGTCTCTATTTGGTTTCTATCCTTTTTAAATCATCCACAAGATAATAATATAATAATAAGGGTCTCAGTCCAAAACTCGTATTATCTTCTAGGCATTGACCAGATTGACTTATTGAGTTAGGTCTAGATCCTCGGGTCACTTATCGGTTGTCTTCTGGATAGGACCAGAGCTAACATTTAGAGTAGGCCTCAAGGTCACTCAGTGCCCGACTATAGTGTCGTCCTGAAAGTGAATCACTCAGTTCCCGACCAATAGGGTCGGCCTGAAAGCGTATACAATAGTATTTACACTATAAATAATAAGAGAAAGGGGTTAGTACATTTTTAATTAACAAAGGGGGTATATATCACCATAAATAATCAAACACATTAATGATAATCAAGATTAGAAAAAATCAATGAATCAAATAATATTTTATCACTTAAAAACTGTGTTCCTCGGAACAGGTACAGTGGCTTCGGATCATCCGAACCACTCTAAACTAGGTTACTGGCCTCGGAACATGGGGCCTGACTTCGGATCGTCCGAAGACTGGGTCTCGGACCTTCCGAAGTCCATTCGAACCGTTAAAATCAGAAAACAGTAAGTCTCGGTGGGTCTCCAAATCTCGGAACGTCCGAAGACAGGTCTCGTTCCTTCCGAGCTGAGCTTGGTCCTTCCGAAGGGCCAGGCTCGCCTCGGGTGTAACTGGGCTTCGGGTGAAGCTCGGAACGTCCGAGGGTCATGGCTGCCGGAACGTCCGAAGGTTCGGACCTTCCGAGAGTCGTCTTCTCCACTGTCTGCAACTGCAGTCAGTGACGGCTGATACACAGTGAAATGCGATTCCAAAAAAAAAGGAGGGCTTCCCGGATTCGATTTTCACATCCGTTTGGTCTGATGGAGTCCTCTTTCCACAGGGATTGGTTTGGAGCTCAGAAGCTTAATAGGTCATCCGATTCAAACAGTGAAAGCTCACGGGTACATGAAACCCATGGTTTTCCTTGGATTTTAAAACTGATTTTTCTTCATGAAAACAGGGTCAAAATCGATTTTGTTTGATTCTAAATCGGTTAGAATTTAAAGAGGAATGTAATGGATACCTTGGTTTCGGTTTCTGGTTTGAAATTAGAGTTTTTGGAAAATCTTCCACTCAGCTTACTGTGACTGATAACAGAGAAGGAAACAGAGAGGCTGAGGGTCCGTCGGCTGGGTTTTACAAAGAGCAGAGAAAAGAGATGAAATGCAAAGTTTTGCTGGGAGTTCCAACTGAACGAGGGAGGCTGAATTTATAGGATTTCCGTTGAGAAGAGACGCCGGAAATCAGCTGCTCATGCAGCGACGATGGGACTGGACATCTGGGATCATCATTCGCCGGTAAGGTAAGAAATGGGATGGGACGACGGGAGCTCAAGATGGCCGGAAATCCCAGAAATCCGGCCGAGCAGCCAGTGCACGCTTGCATGGCGTTGATGATTTTTCTGCTGTTTGCATATCAGTCCCCAAATAGTTTACAAATTGCAGATAGGTCCTTGTTTTAATAAAAATTGATTTTTGAACTAAGAGTATTGTTTTAAAATTTTAAAAACTTGATCCAACCTTACAAATGGGTTAGGTTTTGAAAACCTTGGTCACCATAAAATTTTCAGAATTTATCTCTTATTGAAAATCATTTATTTAAATAAAAACCATATTTTACCCAAAATTACTTAATTAAACAATTGTAAAAATAACCAATTTGTAAATCTTATTTTGAAGTGAAATGAAATATCTAGATCATTCCTAAGATGGTCTAACACCAATTATCCTTTTCTGAATTTATCTCGTTTCTGAAATTATTTAAAATAATTAAAACTCCCTTTCGGGGTTTTGACGGGCGAATAATAAATATTATTTTCTGAAAATCAAATCATTTTAAAATCAGAAATGCAATTTCTTTATTAAGGAAAATATTATCAATCAATAATCATCATCAAATCACATAAAATATACACACAAGAGTTAAATTACAAAATGCCCCTCCAACTAGACGAGCTGGATCACTGAGCTCACGAGCTCGGATTGGGCCACAACTGGGCTTACCTCGAAGCCCTAACCGAAATCTCCGAGATTAACAGGTTAAGCAGGATTAATCAAGCCAAACTACGCCTAATCTGGGGCAGGGTATTACATGCAGCCTTTGTTGCCTCGCCACTACTGCAATTATTCGTTGCTACTGCGTTTCTGCTACTTTCGCCGCTGTTGACTCTGCTCAACAGCAGTTCCATTTGCTTCCTGCTACACTCTCTACAGCATACGCCCCTTTGCTGTCTTCATCTGAGAAACCTGCAACAACTGTCTTCAACTCCTTGCTGCTCTTTGTTTTTTGCAACAGTTGTAGCTAGCAAATAGTTCTTTTATTCCAACAATGCTTTGTAGTTTTTTTTGGTTTATTAAGTGATCCAACTTTGAGCAATGACTAAAGAGTCACCCCCTAAATCTTTGCCACCTGAATATTCGTCCTCTAAGCCTTCGACTGTATCAAGAACTATGGTTTCGAATGCAAAATTCGAGGTGGAGAAGTTTGATGGAACAAACAACTTTGGCATATGGCAATGCAAAGTTATGGATATCTTGTATCCTCAAGAGTTGGATATTGCTCTACAAGATGAGAAACCAAAAGATATGGAAGAAAATGATTGGGTGAAGATCAATCGTCAAGCTTGTGGCACCATTCGACTTTGTCTAGCCAAAGATCATAAATATTTTGTTATGAAAGAGAATTCAACTAAGAAGTTGTGGAAGATGTTGCAAGACAAGTATATGACCAAGAGTGTTGAGAATCGTCTCTATCTCAAGAAGATGCTCTTCCGGTTAGACTACAAGGAAGGTACTTCTATGACTGAGCACTTAACTACTTATAACAAAATTCTTGTTGATTTACAAAACTTAGATGTTGAAATTTTAGATGAAGGCAAAGCAATATTGTTATTTAATTCATTGCCCCACTGCTATGATCATCTGACTACCATTCTATTGTATGGGAAAAATGAGATTAAATTTGAACTTGTGGTGAATGCATTGATCAACAATGAGTATTGAAAAAATGACAAACATGCTCATAGATACTCAACGTCAGAGGCTTTGATAGTTAGAGACAGGTCATAAAACAAGAAATCTGGTAGTCAATTTAAGTCTCGTTCTAAGATAAGAGGAGCATCTATATCATCTAATAGAAGAAATTTTGCTAGGGATGAGTGTGTCTTTTGTCGATATAAAGGGCATTGGAAAAAGGATTATCTGATATTGAAAAAAAATGACAAAAAACATCCAAAAGCAAATGTTGTACATGCTACAGATGATGATTTTGAGTTGGCACTGATTGGTTCATCATTGCCATACCATTCTGAGGAGTGGATTTTAGATTCGAGTTGCACTTATCATATGTGTTCCAATAAAGACTGGTTTTCCAGCTTTGAGGAGTTGGATGGTGGATCGATTTTAATGGGTAATGATAGTACCTGTGAAACAAAAGGGATAGGTAAAACCGTTTGAGAATGCATGATGGAGCCGTCAGAGTGAAGATTTTCGATATGTAACAGATTTAAGAAAAAATCTCATCTCATTGGGTGCTTTAGAATCCAAAGGTTTAAAAATTAGTATGGAAGGTGGAGTTCTAAAGGTTGTTTTTGGTGTATTGGTAGTAATGAAAGGTACCTAACAGAACAATTTGTATTTCTTGAAAAAAAATACTATTGTATATGGAGTAACGACAGTCACTGAAAGTACAAAGGATGTTGGTTCTAACACTATCCGATTATGGCAGATGTGCATGGGGCATGCAGGTGAGAAAGTTTTATATGGTTTGGTAAAGCAAGGACTATTGAAAAGTGCTAAAACCTGCACATTGTGTTATCGTCAAGCAGACTAGAGTTAAGTTTGGCACAGCTATTCATCGCACTGAGGGGATACTAGATTATGTTCATACAGATGTATGGGGACTTACCAGAGTTGCATCTTCGAGTGATAGGCATTGATTTGTTAATTATGTTAATGACTTCTCTATACGTGTGTGGGTGTACCCCATTCAACACAAAAGTAAAGTCTTGGATGTGTTCATGAAGTGGAAGAAGATGATTGAGACTCAGACTGATATAAAAATCAAAAGGCTCAGGTCAGACAATGGTGGTAAGTACAAGTCAGATCCATTTATGCAGATATGTCAGGCGGAGAGAATAGTGAGACATTTCATAGTCAAAGACACACCAGAGCAAAATAGGGTGGCAGAACGAACGTACTTTATTGGAGAAAGTACGGTGTATGTTGTCCAATGCTAGATTGGGCAAAGTATTTTGGGTTAAGGCATTAACATATGCATCTATCTCATCAATCGGTTGCCTACAGCTACAAATGATGGAAAAACACCTATAGAGGTATGGTCAGGAACACCTACTACTGATAATGATTCTTTGCATATATTTGGTTGTCATGCTTATTTCCATGTCAAATAAAGTAAATATTCTTAGGCTTTCTCAGTGGTGTAAAGGGGTATCGACTTTGGTGCCCCGAATAGAAAAAATTGATTCTTAACAGGGATGTTACATTTGATGAGTCTGTCATGTTCACTTAGAACAAGCATAAGGGTAATCAGAAAGAGAACAAAACCAAGGGTGTTCTACAACAGGTGAAGTTTGAGGTTCCCGTGACTTCAGTGATACCTTTCAGACAGCTGATAGTCTCGCAGATAATTCAGTTGGTGAGGACACTGTTACAAATGAACCTTTAGTTCAGGAGTCTACACAGCAGCTAGACTCCATTACAGTCAGTAGACCAAGAAGAGAGATTGGAAAACCTACACGGTTCACAGAAATGATAGCATACGCACTTCCAGTTGTTGATGATGATATTCTGTGTACATACAGAGAAGCTATGAGAAACTCAGAAAGTGTAGAATGAAAGAATGCAATGAGTGAGGAGATGCATTCTTTTAAGAAGAATCAAACTTGGGAGTTGGTACAACTTCCAAAGGGAAAGAAATCAATTGGTTGCAAGTGGGTATACACCAAGAAAGAAGAATCTCCAGGAACAGGCAGTGTGAGATTCAAGCTAGGTTAGTAGCTAAAGGTTATGCACAACAAGAAGGGATAGACTACAATGAGATATTTTATCCGATTGTTAAGCACTCTTCTATTCGTATTTTAATAGCTTTAGTTGTACAGTTTGATCTTGAGTTAGCCAACTCGATGTCAAAACTACTTTCTTGCATGGTGATTTGGATGAGGAGATATACATGTCTCAACCTAATAGTTTTAAGGTTACTGTAAAATAAAATTTGATTTGTAAACTGATAAAGTCATTGTATGGTTTGAAACAGTCTCTAAGGTAACGGTACAAGCGATTTGATCGGTTTATGATAGGGCAGAAGTACACAAGAAGTTATTATGATCATTGTGTGTATTTTCGCAAGCTACGTGATGGTTCCTTCATATACTTGCTTTTATATGTGAATGACATGCTCATTGCCTGTAACAACAAGTTAGAGATAGACAAAATGAAGATTGAGTTGAGAAATGAGTTTGAGATGAAGGATCTTGGGGAAATCAAGAAAATACTTTGAATGGAAATTGAAAGAGATAGAGTGCAAAGAACATTGTGTGTGTCACAGAAACAATATCTGAAAAAAGTATTACAGCTTTTTGATATAGATAAAAATACAAAACCTGTAAGTACACCTTAGCCCATCATTTTAAGCTTAATGCTTTGATGTTTCCACATAGATGAGGAGTGTGAGTACATGCTCAGGTTCCATATGCGTGTGCAGATGGTAGCTTGATGTATGTTATGGTGTGTACCAGTATTTCACAGGCTGTCAGTATAGTGAGCAGGTACATGCATGATCCAAGAAAAATACATTGGCAAGCAGTGAAATAGATTTTACAGTACATTCTAGGTACTGTAGATGTTGGTTTGATGTTTGAGCGGAATGATCGGTTTGGTTGACATGTGGTTGGAAATGTGAATTCGGACTATGCCGGTGATTTGGATAAACACCGGTCTACTTCAGGATATGTGTTTACACTTTCTAGGGGATTAGTGAGTTGGAGGTCGACATTACAGTCTACAATTGCTCTTTCTACTGGTGAGGCAGAATACATGGCAGTGACAGAGGCTATTTGGCTACATGGGTTGCTTGAGGACTTGGGTCTTATACAGAATCACGTGGATGTCTATTGTGATAGTCAGAGTGTCATTCACTTAGCAAAGAACCAGGTTCATCATGCACGAACAAAGCACATCGACGTCCGTTTCCATTTTGTTCGAGAGGTTGTAAATGAAGGTGTTATTCTCCTTCAAAAGATTGGGACTGCAGATAATCCTTCAGATATGGACTGCAGATAATCCTGCAGATATGCTGACCAAGGTGGTAACTGGGATCAAGTTTAAGCACTATCTGGACTTGATCAACATCCTGCATATTTGAGCACCTTCGGGTGCATTTGATGACAGCACAGTTTGTTTGTTCACTTGTGTTTGTTGGGCGTGAGATTTTCATGCCAAGGTGGAGATATTTGAAAGGTGAGGAGGTGGCCTGCAAATCTCGCCAAGGTGGAGATTGTTGATATTTGGCTAGATTTGACTTAGCCCATTTCTGAGTTTGTATTGGCAGTTGTATAACTGCCATTAGTGTACCTCTTTCTTTTATGCAGCTGTGTAGTTGAATAACTGTAGGAGCATTTTCTTTTGTTAGAAAATAACTGCTTGTATGTAACAGTGTGTGGTAGATAAAGAAGAGTATGGAAGAGAGTAGATTGAAAGACTAGACATTGTATCTCCTTGTAAATTTAGTGAAATTTCTTCCCTGTGTTGCCCGTAGACGTAGGCATTTAGCTGAACCACGTAAACCTGCGTGTTCTCTTGTATGTGTGTTTGATTTCTTGTTTGATTTGCTTCCGTTGTTGTTTGATTTATTGGGATTAAGCACAACAAGGTAGTGACAATCTCATTTGTTAAATTGTATACTCTCCGTCTCAAAATACTTCTTCTATATGTATTTTGGAATTGTCCCAAATTAGTTGTCCTATTTATTTATTTTTCACATGTCACCTTCTAACGTGATGGGAATACCACATTATTTTATAAGTTACCACATTCTTTTATAAGCTTTGACTTGCCCATATGCGGCATTCTTTAATTATTTCCACCTCCAACTCTCATCGTCTGGTATCATGCATTGCTGTATAGTTAGGAAAACATTATGGAGCAGTAACTACACAACGAGACACTACCCAATTTTTTTTTTTATCAAGTTTGTATTGACTCAAAGAATCTATTAATAGGCTTCTGGCGCGCTCTTTACAAAAACAATCTTTAAGAAATAAAAAATTCTGAAATAGGACAAATATTTTGGGATGGAGGGAGTATAAAACAATTGTAATTTTGAGTGTATACCACGAGAATTAGCTTGCTTTTATTATTTTCATTATTATTGTTGTTGTTTCAGTATATAGAGATTTTTTTATAATATGGGTATCTCTATCCCATATTGAAGTTGATACTAACCCCATGATTATACGAAACTGTCTGCAAACCTCGTGTATTAGGTAAATTCAGAAGGAGTCCATAATATGAATAGAATTACAACACTAATCCCAAGCATTTATCTGGTTTCATAATATGGGTGGAGTTCCAGTCAATTTAGTTACTAATATTGATAAAAACAAGTTAAATCTTTTAAAACAAACAAGGGATTTGATGATGATGATTCATGACAAGTCTAAGAAGAAATTATCCACTTGTCTTGTATCATCGTATAGTAGAAGAATACATGCATATAGGATAAACGACGATTCTTTCTTATCTAATTATTTTATTGGCCGACCATCCTAACACGAGCAAAATCTTTTAGGAGACAAGTGATGGAGCAAAATTTCTATTTTACCTCTACCAGTATACTACTCATTAAGTACCGGTGAACCAACATGTAAAACATATACATGCAAAGCGACGTGTTATTGATCCACCGGTACTTGGTACACCGATAGAGGTAAATCTATTCCGTATCTCTTAAAATATTTTACTTGTGTTAGAATGAATGCCCAATTTTAATTTTTAATTTTTAATTTTTAATTTTTAGATAAAAATTATCCATCCATGACAATTAAGCTTTAAAAGTCAAAATTACTAGGATAAGGTGACCTACTGAAAGTAGAACTTCTACAGATTCTCAACAAACAAGTATCGCAAAAAACTTTTTGTAGACAAAAGTTTCAAATTTATAATCTAGAGCTTTGTAATAGATAAATAGGCAACTCCCTGGCTTGTCGGAGCTACCATTAACAATAATTTCTCTCTTTAACTATATATTATTAATTTATTACTAAAAGATAATATATCGAACAAACACTTGAATTCAAAATAGCCAAAGGTCTTTGACAAGTCAAATTACAAGATAGGCTCTATCACTTGAAATGATCAAAATAATGCATAAAAAGGAAATCATCTTTGCATTCTAACTTCTAATTATTAAAAATTAAAATTAAATGATCAAATAATTATTTTGTATTATGAATACTTAATTAAATAAACAAAGAGAGTGAACCACATTGATATTGGCCAACATGAAATTTAAATTCAACAAATGCAATAATATACATAGAGCCATAGAGGTTTGTTGGCAATGTGGTCTCTTTTAAATTTATCCTTAACTAATACCTTTGTCATCCATTACTATCAAATACTTGAAAATAAGCATCTGTCACATTCAAAGACCCAGTTCATTCTACTATTCTATTCACATTGATATAATCTTAATAATCTTAGGAATTATAATAATATTCATTTCTTTAATTGATCGCTTCTGCTCCATCTATTCAACCTCACACACACATATATATATAGATACTCAACTTTTCTTTCTCTACATACTCGATTTTCATTTTTGGATGGTAAATTATCATTTTGTCCTTCAATTTTTTTTTCATCCTAACAAACAAACAGTCCATTTTGCGTTCGTTTGGATGATCAGAACATCCGAACGAATAGGCTGTGGAGAGAGATTTTTGAAAGAGGCCATTTCTCGATCGATTTTTATAAACAAATATCAAAATTTATCTACTCTACATTTTATAAACTCCGGGACTGATTTTAAGTGAAAATAGTTTAGTTTTGGACTTTAAAACTCGTACTTAAACAACTGTAACCTTTGCTCGTTTGACTCGGGTTTTCAAACGAAATCGTTTTCGACCGATTTTTACAAACAAAGTATCAAAATTTATCTACTCTGAATTTTATAATTTCCAACACTGACTTTAAGTAAAAATTGTATAGTTTGGACTTGAAAAATCAATTCGGAGTTCATAAATTTCAATAGGAATCTACTAATTAGTTTTAATAATAATTAGGATTAGACATTAGAAATCAATGTTTCACACCATTTATACCACCCAATTGATTCCTATTGATCACTGTTTGGTGGATTAAGTTTGATTACTCAGGGTCATTTTACAAAAAACTTTGGATTCTCATATATCTCCCCGCGATTCACTTGAGTAAACATTTTTCAATCTTTAAAAAATGAATACTCCATGTTGTATTGAAAATGAATTGAGATACGAGGATCATACTACCCACTTATGTCATATAAGGATGATATCAAAATTTCTATATTAATAGACGCTTTGGTCACATCAATCCATCATAGTTTATTTGTCTAACACATTAATATTTATATTTTAACATTTTTATCTTCAAGTACATAATTAATTCTCAAAATATGTATAAACTATTTTAATATTTTTGTCTCGACTAATTCTCAAAATATATATAAACTTCCCTACTTTTTTTGAAATTTAAATAAAAAAGATCTTACCTTTTTATTTCTTTTTACTATATGCGTTTTATCTCTCAAGCAAGTATTTGTCAAAAGGATTTGTTTCACATGTATCACATTCCAATTTGGGTTTCCCAACCTAGATAAATAAATGACTTAAAGTTCAATCTTTCTTTATATTTTGAAGCAAATACGAAAAGTATGAAATTGTTTGTAAATGCATGTTCAAGAATTATCTGATGTGGGACTTTTGAGAACATGGATATTAGTTTAAAAAACTAGTGAGATTAGTTCTTAAACTCATAAAAATTTCCTATCTCTTCTAAATTTTCAAACAAATCTTAAAAGTTAGAAATATTTATTTTAGTAATTTTTTTTGAAAATTTTCAATAGTCCTTCATAAGTTTCAAAACATGTTTTTAAAAATCCTAGTGCTAAATATTCAAAAGTTTATGCATAAATGAAGGTCTTAGACTTGAATCTTTAAGTAAAGAGAATATCCCAAGATTTGATCCTCCTTCATAGGTACATTTTGTATTTGTTAATTCCCCTGATTAAGGGATTGTAATTAGGTCTTAATTGATTCTTTCCTCTTATACAAAGGCTTGTAAATTCTATAATTTCAGTAATTAATCAGAGAGACTGTTATCCATTTTGCTGAAATCTTTCAAGTGTCTTTGTAATTGCAACATGGTATTAGACACTATCATCACCAACAATAAAATTCAATCTATGTAGATTATCTTTTTGAATTCTACTTCTTCATTGAATGCTATCATAAATTATATAGTGTCACTCGACTATTTATCATGTCTTTCTTTATCTCTTTCATTAACGTTTTTAATGGTCTACTCGTAACTTGCCATCTCTCCACTTTATAGGTACTATGCACTATTATAGGGAATATTTTCAACAACAAACGCCTCAGCCACTTTACCTCTTACATTCGGCTTAAGTTCCACAAACTTTGACTCCATTGTAGAATGAGTAATAACAATTAGTGAATAGTGGGCCTGAGAAAATGCTACGAGGGAAGCTCACTAATTCACCAAAAGCCCAACTTGTCTTTTGGAGGATCCTAGTGCCACCAATGAGGCCCGTTTTACAAATTACAAGAAACCACCCGAGGCCTGCTTTTCTCATTCTTAGCCACACTTTCAGTCAGGGGTCAAAAAAAGCAGACGAGATCTCAGGCTCACGAATAGGGGTACAAATATCAGCCGATACATATCGTATCGGCCGACATGTATCGATTTTGAACAAGTGAATATCGGCCGATATTCACAATATCGGCTGAAATATCGGCCGTATCATATCGGCTGATATTTTGATATCGGCCGATATCAGCTGGAGAGAGAAAAATATCGGCCGATATATCGAAAATGATTTTTAAACCCTTGCTCACGAATATTGTCCGATATCTGAGTCAATATTTCTTTCTTTCTCTCTCTCTCTTTATTTTTTTTTGTCAAATCTCGACTAAGATCTCACCTATAGGGGCGATACATCTCATATTGTCCAAAATATCTCGGACGTTCAAAACCCGAGTTATTTTGACCAACACAAGATTTATCAGCTGAGATTTGGACCCTTCCTTTCAGTCTTGCAGTTTAGTGGGCCACTACGGATTTGTTACTGATTTGTGAAGTATCCATCCTGTATAAATCAGGTATGGATCTTGCAGCTCGTTGGTTTGACATACATCACAGATCCATGTGAGGAGGGATCAAGCACACGTGATCATTAGCTATAAGTCTATAAATGATCGTTATTATGAATGATCTGAGACCGTCGATCAACTAGGCCGACCACAGATTTGGTGCAATGCATAGACACATTATAAGTCTTTAATGGTTTAATTTGGTATGTTTTACTTGACCCAATTTATAAAGAAATGGATTTACAAGATTCAACTTATTTATTAAGGATTGATTACTCTGACATACATAGACACATTAAATAGTTGAGGTTTAAATCTCAAGCAATTTATTAATTGGGTTTGGTCCGTTGACACCAAGACAGCTGATGTGACCCATGTATTAAAGTGGCCGATTGATTAAATCCAACTAATACTTTATGCATATTTAATCTTACTCGTGTAAATTTCAAATGCTTGAATGTGATTGGGTGTGCTTGTCATTTTTCAATTCTGAAAAATAGTATTTTTTTATATATAAGGATTTTTTTAAAATTTACATGTGAAAATTTCAGATATTTTCCTAATAAACTTTCTACGGGTGAGCTCACTACAGATGCCAAAGTTAAGTCATGAAGTCTCGAATCCGCAACTTCCCACTTTCTCAAGAGGGTACCGGTTAAACTACATCTATATGAATTAAATAACATAATAAATGAGATTTTTGCCTCTTATTTCAAAGAATCATTTTCCCATAAGCATATACGATAATTGTTATGAATATATTTTATTCATTTTAAATAGAAATAAATATTTTGATGAAAAAACATTAAGTTTTACATGAGATTATTTCATAATACATAATAGATAACATATCTATAATTATTTCATCAAGAAAATATACAAACAATATAATCGTTAAATATTTCTTTCCCTTAAAGTATTGAGAGTGATATAAAAAATGCATACAATTTTCTTTTTCTAAAGTTTTGTCCACAAAATCATGACATTTTTTCACAGTAGTATTTTTTAATTCATAAATTGTCATCCAATGAGTCAGTGCCCTAACCCTTTAGATGTATTGAAACTTTAAATAACCTCTCTACTCAAGGAGATTATTATTAATTGTCAAGTGGGTCATATATCTTTCACATATAAATTAATTAATAAAGACAACAAGTATATATTTAAAATTTAAATATAACACACTTTGATTTTCATGACTAATATCATAAGACTATAATTATTAGACGAAAGAATTTTCCTTAAATTTTCCTATCTAATTAATCCTTTCTATCTCAATCAACCATCTAGAATTTAATTCATAATAAATGATATGATTTGTTTATAATTATTCTATTTTTCAAGTCAAAAATTGTATTTCTCTAGCACTTTTTCAGAGAAATATCCAATTCAATCGTAATGAAAATTTATCTCATTTTAAAAGAAAATGAGAAAAATAAAAAATCTGGGTCCCACCAGCGGTTCCCCGTTTTTCTTCGAGATACCGGCCCACGGTCGTGGAGGTGTTTCGCTGCCATTTCTCCCGCTTACAACCTTCAATTTCCAAAAAGGAGCCCGGATAATCTGCTTGCGATTTCAGTTTTCGCGCTCTTTCTCTTTTGTAGCCAAGCGTGCCGTATATATACGCCTCCCATCCCTCCTCATAAGGAATCTCTGTCCTTTGGGTCTGCATCTTTATGTTTCGGTTTCTTCTCTTACAATCCCATAAATCTTGCGCTGGTTTGTTTTTTCTCGAAAATTAGGGTTTCTGTTCCCCCATTTGCCACCAAAAGTTCTTCTAGGGTTTGGAATCTTTGAACTATTTCTCACTTTTTTCTTCTGCACATCTATCTGGTTCTTGAGTTTCTAGGGCCTGAAATCTCATTCGCCTCTTGATTTTTTTGCTATCTTGGTCAGATCGCAGTGCTAGAGTTTTGAAACTCTCTGATTTTATTTGTTTCTGTTTCTCTATTCCAATTTCTCTTTCAGGGTTTTAAAATCCCAGGTTTCTTTGAGTTTTTTTTTTTTTCTGAGGGCAAGTTAGGTTTTTAGTTAGGGAAATTAAGTTAGAATTGTTGTTACTGAATCATGTCGTCTTCGACCGCTGCAATTGCTGCAAATTCTGCAGTTATGAAAAGCAACTCGATTGCTTTGGATTCAAGCGCTAAACCGAATTATAGGAGGAGAATGACCACCTATACAGAGAAGAAGTCAAATGTTGAAACGGTTCCTGAAGGAGGAATTTCTGTGCAAATGGTGGTAAAATCACTGATGTGAGGGCTTTAAGCAATTCGATTAGGGGAGAGACTGTAATTGAGAGGCCAAAAGGCTTGTCTGAAGCGCGGAAAGAGGTTATTAATTCCACCATGGCACCTCGGCGTCGGAAGGTTGTGTTGAAGTCTGAGAAGCCAAGGTGGAAGACTGTTGTCAGCATTCTCATGAAGAACCTGTTACTTCTTCTTGTGCTCTTTTGGGTGGGACACAAGGTCTGGAAATTTGTTGACAAGTTTGAAGATAGAATTGTTTCATCAGTGGGGGTTTTGGATTTTGAAGGCCGAATTTCAGAAGTGGAAGGGCTTTTAAAGAAGACTGCTAAGATGATGCAGGCTCAGGTTGAAGTCATTGACAAGAAAATTGAGAGTGAAGTTGGGAACTTACGAAGGGAAATGACAAAGAAAGTTGAAGAGAAAGGTGTGCTGTTGGGGGATGAATTGAAGAAAATGGAGGAGAGGGCTGATGGTTTGGATAAGTCTTTGGCTGACCTGAGGGATACAGGTTTCTTTACAAAGGAAGAGTTTGAGAAATTCTTAAATGAATTGAAGATGAATAAAGATGAAGGGGGCAGTGATGGAGACTTGAATTTGGACAAAATCAGGGCACTTGCAAGGGAGATTGTTGAAAAGGAGATTGAGAAGCATGCAGCCGATGGGCTTGGAATGGTAGATTATGCATTGGCATCTGGTGGTGCTAAGGTTGTCAGGCACTCTGAGATTTTCATCTACGAGAAAGCCACCGGTTGGTTACCTGTGGGTAAAAGCCGAAATGGAGTCCATTCCTCTGCACAGAAGATGCTTGAGCCAAGCTTTGGAGAAGCAGGCCAGTGTTTTGCCCTTAAAGGTACCAATGGGTTCGTTGAAATCAGGTTGCGGACAGCAATAATTCCAGAGGCTGTTACCTTAGAGCATATTGCGAAGGTAATGTTTCTGCCAATCTGCTCAAATTTATGCTATTTTTGGCTAGTCATTTGTATAAAATATACATGCATATATAATTCGAATAAGGGAAACTGCTTTGCTTTTTCACCATTGGGGTGGTGCCAATTGCACTCAAGACAATGGGTTGTGCTTCTTTATTGAAAAGTATGGCCTCCAAATTATTGATTTTATTTTTTTAGTCATTATTAATTTAATTCAAATTGGGTTTATTATTTAAAGATATTATATAATTGATCTGTATAAATTGGAATTTTGTGCTTAAAATACTTCTATCGCATGCTTATATTGGCTCATGTAAGCAGCAAAACAGTTGGGTGAAATAAAGGGCTAAGGTTAGCAGAAATTGTCCGTCTGCAACACCAATGTGCTAAAGTAATTTCTGGTAAAAACCTATTTGTGGCAGACACCTCAAATTGTGAGGCTTAGTTCCCGTGCCTCTCATCACACCTCGTACAAAAATTATTAACTGCATTATTTCTTTTTAACTTTTGTTATCATTTAAAGTTATTCTTTCCATCCTTGTTCAGTAGAGACAGATAGTTGATTGAGGGACACTTAGATCTAATAGAGATTTGTTAATTTGTTTATGACATTTGATTTATTTATTTATCTATTTATGTATTTATTTGTTTGTTGAATGATAAGCAATTTTGTTCATTCACAAAGGGGAAACACCCGAAGTACAAACACACGGCAAATCCTGCCAAAGGTTAACAATAAAAATAGAAAACAACATAAAAGAGGCCCAAAAAAGGACAAACTAAACAAAACATATATGTTCCATTTGAAGTCATCAGAAAAACAGCAGCTAGTGCTTAAATATTGATGATATTTGAACTAATTTTCTAGTGCCTAAATATTGATGATATTTGAACTAATTTTCTCAGATGGAATCTCCTTTCTATGCGCACCTTTTAAGCTGATTCATCTCCTTTCTGTATGTCTGTCCATGTGAGTAACAAAAATGTTAAAAGTATCCAAACCCATGCTCACTGCCTAGACCTGATTTCACCATCTCCAATGAAATTTGCTTGGATGACAAATGCTGTCCCCAAGACTTTTATGCTACTGCACTATGAACTTTATCATGATCCACACTGAATCACAGCCACTGAGTACGTGCTGAATATAAATCATGTTATGATTTTTTGATTAATACCAATTGCCATCCTCCAACATTTCCAGCCCTATCTGTAATGCTGCATCCAGCTGATGCCTTTTACTTTCATAGATCAATAAGAAGTATATTATCTTTCACACTATGACTAATCTGGGTAAGAATAGTGTTTGTTTGTCAGTTTTCACTAGCTGGGAGGCCCCATTTAGCTGAGGCTAATCAGCAACAGATCCAAAATCAAGAGAATATAGGAAGACCACTCTCAAATGGATATGGCTGATGATATCTTTAAGAAATTTTGTCCTCAGATTTTTCTCCTCAAAAAATCATATTATTCCTCTC
The DNA here is from genome assembly GCA_022113865.1 of Chimonanthus praecox. Lineage (NCBI taxonomy): Eukaryota > Viridiplantae > Streptophyta > Magnoliopsida > Laurales > Calycanthaceae > Chimonanthus > Chimonanthus praecox. The sequence continues at coordinate 13,970,945 of CM039089.1, read as the reverse complement.
CATTCAAATTTGCCAGGAAGTAGCAAGAAAGCACAAGCAATCAATTTCATGATCTTGTCTTGGTGTACCTCCTTTAAAAGACTTCTAACATCCATCTCAATAGGCATTATATGCACATGGTTCATTTAATTTTGTGTTGAGAAGATCAAAACCTACTTGGAGTATTCACATTTAATGAACAAGTTATCACAGTCCTCCTGGGATCGTTACATAGCAGGGAAGCACTGACAAAGTTTGTATCTTTGGCTACTATATGACTTTTAGTTTTCAGCTGTGCTAAAGGGTTTCCTGGCTATGTTTAGGAATATTACCTTTAAACCACACTAAATCTGACCAAGGCACCTGTCTATCTATCATTCTATTCTCCAAGTATGCTGATTGAAGAGTGAAATCTCCATGTCTCTCTGCAGTCCATACAATTTCATCTTCTACTTCAATTGGGGGTGGATTTGTGTCTTTAACTTCTTCCCAAATGTCTATAAGGTTATTTAATGTCAGTTGGGCAACTTCCAATCTATATTCTTAATGAAACTTGCCATACACAATTCTATCCCCATGCCCAAATTATATGCTGTTCTGCTGCTAAACTTATGGACATGTCTGCCAGAAGGAACCAGTTATGAGTCCAAAATTCCTACTCATTACCTGTAAAAACCTGAATGTAAGGTTTTACCTTTGATCTCATCTGAACAGTAGATCCAGATTCCAATGATGTGTTTTGAGGGCATTTTGTGGCTCAGAAACTGTTCTTGAAATACTTTTCCCCAACTCAGTCTGTCCATAGAGTTTGATGTCTATGACAAATGGTCCACACTTGGCACATTGAAGCTTCTGCATTTGATTTTTCCTTGTTATCATGGTGATATGCTTAAGATATAGATGACTTACATGTTTTATAATTTTTAAAATGCGGTGAAACTTGGGGAGAGAATAAGGGAGGAAGCCTTAGGCAAGAATTTAATATTTTTTAACAGTTTTGGACTAAAAGAGAAAGAAAAAGAAGAAATCCGATTTGAACATCCATGGAGAAATTGAAAAAAGAAAGGGAAAAATATGCGTACTGTTTTATTTAGGAAGTTTTACCATATTTCCATTTTTGCTGTAATGAATTTTTTTTTTTGAGAGCTAACCCGTTAAAAATTTAATTAAAAGAGAACAAAGAAAACAAAACAACAAAAGAGATGGTCTAACAGAATTAGACCAAAAGGAAAGGAAAAACAAGCTGTGCAGCATCGCACTATATCAAAAGGAAGCAATCATAATACAAATAGATCCCCAAAGTTTCCCTTCATCAAAAGTAGAACACCCCAGCTATAATGAATTTGTAGAAATGGAATATAAAATGCATCTTTAATGAATACATTGGTTTTTGCATTGCATGTATAAAGTTGTTGTAGAAGTTGTGAGGAGACAGCAAAGTATCTTTTTATAGGTTGAATGCAACTATTTTCTACTTGGAACTGTAGGGAACCATGAAAAATTTAAAATATGGGGAGGCGTTGTAGAAGTAAATGATTAATTATATGAACCCAAGTCATCCAAGAGACCAAGACATGAATGAAGGGAAAATTTCAAGTATGAATTGTGAGGAGAGATATTGAGTTCTTAGTTAGAGTTGTGATGCACTCAACCATCCCTCCCAAGGCTACAACTTAAAGAACTAGGGTTTCTAATGCAAAACCCTCCTCAAAAGGAACCAAAACTAGCTATAATATGAAGAATCAAGAAAATCACAAAAAGAAATATGTGAGAAATCCTACCTTTGAATGGATTCCCATAGAATGGGAGATTACTGCCTCAATCTCTCTTCCAAAAGGTCCATGCCAAAATTCATCTAAAACCAAATAAATCCCTCCAGTCATGGACTTTCCGTTGATATTTATTGTGTTTCAATATAAAAAGTGTCATAATGATAATCTGGTCCATTAAACATCAATTGCAAAACTTAAATCCTAACCAATTAAAAACAACATAGATTCAAAATGGCTAAATGACATCCAACTCTTCTTAGTATACCGTATGGAAAATAGGCCATGACTTTAATTTGTGTTAAGAGTAGCATAGAGTTGGGCTTGTTGGAAAGGTATATGAATAATCTAATCTAATTGGTCCAGTTTCTTGTCTAATATGCAAAATATTGCCATGTTTAGAATCACGAAAAAAAAACTCGTACACTAAAATTTTCTAAAACTAACCAAAATGGAATTTAAAGAAACCTCTTAAGAGTTTTGGTCCAGTGCCTATCACTTGCAGCTAGCCTACTAAAAATAGACTTTGGTCCAGTGCCTCCATCACTTGCTATTTGAGCGTCATTTAGCACTATCATAACTTCCTTGGGACCCATGATCTAACTGCATCATCAAGTTGGGCTGCTCTGTGTTTGTGTTGAGCCACTACTGATTTGTTTAGGTTGTTGACAACTCAGTGACATATATCTATAGGAAGTTTCTTTTTTTGAAAATTAACTGCATTAAAATAAAAATATAAAAATACAAAAAAATGGAGCTCGATAAGAGGACCTCCAGACGAGGAAAAGAAGAATACAAACAATCCCCCAATTATAACTGCCTATTTACAATTTCCGTAGTCAGAAACACCCCTGTGTGAGCCATTTCATCTGCAACTGAGTTTACTGACCGATGAGTCCATTGGATCTGAAAGTTGTAAAGGGAGATCAGACGCCTAACATGCTCAATTTTGTCCAAGAAAAGCCAAGGGAAGTGAGTGCCTGAAACCCACCCGACAACCACCTTGGAATCCCCTTCGACTATTATTAAATCAGTGTTTTTTTATGAGTACTTTGATTTTAGTTAATGTGCTCTATCTCATTGCACATCAAACAGTAATGTGCTCTATCTCATTCCTGTTGAGAATTGTATGTTTGTTTATGTATGAATGCTTTAATGTGCAAGAGATTCTGAATGCAGAACTAATTTGAAATCTAGCCATTTACCATTGGTTGAGGCCCTTCTAGCAAGCCATAGCATTCAGTTTCTGAGAAATCTATATACTGGCAGCACCATGACTACAAAATGTTAGCATATGGGCTGTGTATGGATGAGGAGAACCTAAAGTAGAAGTCTCTTTCTCCTGGGGTAACAGAAGTGAGAACTTCTGCCCCTTTAAGTTCCGCTGATTTGATGATTTGAATGGTTTAAGAGTGAAGAATTTAGCCAAACTACATAAGCTGTGTGTTAGATCTTTTTTATTTTTTAGAATAATCATGAATTTCCAACATAAAAGTATCCGGTGCGATTATAAGGTTATTTTAAGCTCAGCATATGGACTGAATTTTAGTTGAAAAATCAAATCCCAACCACTTGATCTTAATAGTCAAAATCACCAGGTGTATTTCCTAAAAGAAGCAAGGACACCTCGTGATGTTTGTCCGCTAAGATTTGATTTTTCAGATGAAATGTGGTCCACGTGTCCTGTTATAAATGGAATTTCAATCCCATCAGTTAGATTTTTTATTTAAGTAAAAAAAAATGACTGTAATCTAAGTGATAGTTGCACTGAGCACAATCTTCTCTTCCTCCCGGAGAAGTTTGGTCTCTTGTGGGACCCACTTTATCATCCATGGGAGATCCAAACAGGAGAACCCAGGAGAAGTCTCCTTATTTCTCCCCATCCAAACACAGCCATGATCCATAAGAGCTTTGTTATAACAGCAATTACATGTTTGACTGGCTTGATACAAATCTGGGGTTTGTCCAAAGTTGCCTTACCGTTCTTTACTTTTTGTCCTATGCATGTTCTGTAACATCAGTTGGAAAGGTCATTGCGCTGTATCTTTAAATAGGATATTGGACTGGTGCTAAGTGGAGGGAACTCAAGTCAGCTATTATGTGTCTAGTGTGGTCCAGATTAGCTTGTAGGTCAGCTTATGTGGCAACTCTTTGAAGTTAAAAACCTGAATTCCAGTACATGGACAAGCGAAGCAGTCTCATGTCTTCTGTAGCCTTTTTCTTAATCACTGGCAGTTGAACTGGATTCTGCTTGTTGAGAACATCACTGAAGCCCTCATGCCTATGATTATGCTTCTCTTAATTCTTCAAAGTTTTAGATACTCCAACTTATATGATCGATAAAAATCATCTTGTTTTCCCCTTTGTCCATTGTATAATGCAAATGAGTTGTGATATGTGCAGTGTTCAGTCACCTTCCGAAGATTCCTATCTATAGTAACTCCTATTTGTTTGTGGATTGTACCAAAATCACACCATCTCACATTGCAAGTGTGATTAGTGACCTGGAAAATGGATATTCTGATTTGCTTTATAAAAGCTATACATTCAGGAAGCTGGATTCATAAGGACTGAACATATATTCTAGGAGTCACTTTCATGTGATGCTGTTTTTTCCTTTTCTTTCTTTTTTTTGAAAGATACACATTGCTTTCATGTGATGTCCTCTTACTGTCGTTTTGAGGGTTCCCTGGAAACAATGTTACTATAAAATATCTCATAAGATGGCTGGTTTATTTCTCCAAACCAATGATTCTGGCATGGTGACTCAAGAAAGAGGCCCTGTCTGGATAGACTCTGCAGTGGATTAGTAGGAAGTCATCTTTGCTGTCATATATCCTGTGTATTCCCAAATTGAAGGTTTCTATTACCCATCTTATGTGGCTTACTCTGTAAAATGGAGAAATATTTATGGGATCCTTGGTGTTTTCGTTTTTATTTTTCTTGAATATCATTCAGTGGTTTCATGTTGCTGTCTCTGTATGTTTAATATCTGCCTTTTATCGTTGCACTTCTTCCTTGGCATAAGCTGACATGTTTGTTCGGATTTGCAGAGTGTGGCATATGACAGATCTTCGGCTCCTAAAGACTCTAAGGTTTTTGCATGGTTTAAGAGTTTGGATGATGATCTATCTGTTCATGAAGATAAGATGCATCAATTGATAGAGTTCACTTATGACCTTGAGAAGAGCAATGCACAGACCTTCAATGTGGTGTCCTCTGATTCCAGTCTCATCAATATGGTCAGGTTTGAATTCTCATCCAACCAGGGAAACCCCCAGCATACATGCATCTATCGTCTGCGGGTGCATGGTTATGAACCCAATTCTCTTGCGACATTGGCAATTTAGTGGTGAGCTTTGCATGCATTGATACACATCTTTCATTGTTTGCTTTGGAAGGACCAGGTTAATTTATCAAGGTTTAGTCTCTCCTTCTGCAGCTTTTAGATTCTTTCTCCTCTTATGTGGTAAAAGTTTTTTCTTCTCTTTCATTTTCCTCTTTTCATTATGTAAATCTTCAATTGTATCGACTTGTAATTGTATTTTCATGACTTTGTGGTGAAGTGTGTTTCTTTTTTCCTGCTTGCTTGGTGCCTTTCTTTTTCATTTTTCCTTTTTTTAAAAGCCTTGCTAGGTCCAGTCCATGACATGGGTTAGTCTGAAGCAAGTAAAGCTGTTCTATATTAGCACCATTTACCTCGTTGATTAGTAATGTTACACCTTAAATATCACTCTGCTTCTATATTCTCAAATTTGAACAAAGTCTTGCCATCCAAAATTGTACGTGTTATTTCATCTGGTCTGTTAAACAATCGGTAACATCACCCCTTGTATTGTAGTAACCATGATTCGGTAAATTTGTGCCTTTTGTGTGACATGGTTTTGCTAGAAAATCCAGGTTGCATCTTCTGCAGGTTTATTCAGGCCCATCTTAGACTCTTGGTTGAGCTGGGTTTGACTAAGCAGTCACCTATTTTATTATGAAGGGAGGGCCATAAAGGTCAACACTAAATGGCTCAAATAGTGGATGGCTCTGATCTAACAAATTTAGACAGCCCAAGAACACCTAAGATACCATAGCTCAAATCTAGTTGGCCAACTCATGTTTTAGAAAAGTATTAACTTTGAAAGATGAACATCGTATCCCATTTATATATTGAAAATAATGAGCTGTCGACTTGCCTTCATCATGCAAAACCAAGCTATTGGCTGGACCACTTAAAGCTATATAATTGACGTGGAGGTGAACCAGTTTAACTTATAGATCATATGTTCGGGTTTTTGGCTGGACTTAATGGCTAACTCAAACTGGTGCCCGCCTTTCGATTATGACCACCTATGTTCAGTATTTATAGATGGGTCACTCAGCATTTAACTTGTGTAATAAACCAGGGGCTGTAAATATGTTAGATTTGGCCATCGGTTTGAGTCCACCATAGGTCCAGATCCAAGCCAGTGATGTCTTGAATATTCAGATTGGCCTGCAGATCATAACCGTGATGATATTACCTATAAATTTACATGTATTTACCAATGGTGGTATCGGATCAATTGATATGGCTCGTATTGATCCAATAGTCATGATCATTTTATTTATTTGAAACTTAGGCCACACGCAACTATGCTAAAATTTTAAGGGGGATTAAGTAGATCCTACAATGTGGGGATGGAGTTGGGCATACATCTCTGCTGATGGAATTGGTGTCAAATAAGAGTGTAAGAAGATAGGGTTGGAAAGTTGGAAACCTACCAGTCCATTCATTCTACATGCTACTTAAAGTTTCAAGAAGGCAAGTCTATGGTGGAAGGGATGGCAAGAGATTGTTAGTTGTGACCCTAAGTGTGACCCACCCCATAACGTTTTAAAAATCAAATTGAATCATCTATTTTGACATAGTTGGACTTGAGTCGATCTCTAAAGCAATCCGGCTTCTAAGATGATTCGATTTATAAAAAAAAATATTATAATTTTTATTTATTTTATTTTTCTCATCTTTTTTTATTCAAATTGTCATTGTCAATTTGTCATTATTTCTATTATATTATCATGATTGGAACGTGGTTTTTATTTATTTTTTTTTACGTTTTTTTAAATTTGTTTTTAAGAGTTTTTTTTTTGTTTAACTTGGGTGGGGTAATGTGCATGAGTAAAACATACATAGATTAATTAAATATTAATTTCAATTAGGATTGAGTCGGGTTTGGATTTGGAACTGCTCTTCTCAACTTGATCCAGATTTATTTTGGGTCATGTTGGATTGGGTCAATTTAATTTTTTTAAGGATAAATATGCATTATTCAAACTTAATTTTTTAAAATCGGATTGGGTCAAGAGCTGTCACAGTTCCATTTGTAGAGTATTAAAACACTAGCTCAATTTGATAGAAAAAATTCTGATCATATATTATTTTTATGCATAAATAAAAACAGTTTGAAGTTACGGCATCTGTGAAATTAAAATCTATTTTTTAACCATTTTTATTTTACAATAAATTAGTGTAAACATCCATCCACCTTTGAAGTTTCATTTACACGAAGTTTACCTGTTCTACAGAGGCAAGACGATGGTGACATTTGTTCTTTTCTCTTTTTCCTTGTCTTCCATCAGAAGATCATGACATCTTTCCTTTGTTCAGATATCTTCCATAGGATGCCTTGTGAGAAAAGAACGGAGGAAAGAAAATGATGGTGATCCTTCTTACCTGTCACCTATTCATCCTTCCTTTGTAGTCTTGTATTACTGGATTATTTAAGAAAATTCTACCAATGAAATAGTTACAACGATCATGAGATATTTGTAATTATTTGTTGTACATCTGTGCACTAGATCATACAGTATTAATGTGTGCATTTACAATGAAGCCCAAAATAGAGTGATGATGTACGTGTTGAAATGCTTATTTGTATATCAAAAATTACTATGATCGCATTGATCAATTCATATTTTTTAAAAGTCATAAAATTTAGTGAACAAAGAATAATTTAAAATGATAAAATTTCAAGAGTTTTATAAACACAACTTGATTAATTGACTTTTAGTGTACAACTATATACAATATATCGAAGAAAAGATCATTCCAACAAATCCATTACTACTCTCATTTGGTAGGTTCACACTTGGATGTGCACGGTAATACTGTGTGATCCAGCGCATAGGTGAGCCTCCAAAGATAAATTAATTTTTTTAATGGATACAATGTTAGGAAACCCTGATCAGTGCATGAAAGATGAAAGAAAATTAAGAGAATCGGCTATTGTAAAATTTTAATTCCTTTTTCGTAATTACTTTACGCTTTAAAGTAGTTCATCGATATGATTTCCTTCAATTTTATATAAAATACATTTTAATTTTTGAATCACTTTTTTAATAATAAATTAGAGGTACCAATTAGTTTGAATTATCGATAGATGACGAGTCAACTATTTTAGATTGAGCTGAGCTCGACTTAGAGCTTTGAAAGCTATACCTAATAAAAAATCTCAAGTTCAAACTTGAGAAAATCCATATTTAATACTGATTAATTCTATTTAGATTTTTTTTTCAACTTAAATAGAATGTTGTTTAAAGAGGGTTATGAGTAAAGAATGTATGAAATTTCAAAGTCCATTTCATCATTTTATCTCTTAACTTTGAAATCTAAACAATTAAATGAGTTATGGTCATGGAAATTTCGCCAGCTTACTTGCATAAAGAACCCGCTTTAGTGATCCATGAGGCGTCGCTTTATAGGAGGAGTTAGGCTGGGTTGAGTCTGAACGACATTACTACTGCTGACGCGCTGTGGTTCCCAAATGAGCTTCATTCCCTTCATGGGAAGACTGACCACATTGTGATAGTTTTTGCATGAACAGGCTCCTAATGTGGTCAGATGGTTGAACAGTGGGGAGTGCATATAGACCTGGTAATGGGTTGGGTTGGTCGGATTCACTTGGGGTCTATTATGGATGATATTGTTAAATAGGTTAAGTTGGGCTCGAGTTATGTTTACTCATTTATTTTATTGGAAAAGACTTTACTAAAAGCCACATGAGATCCGAAAAGATTACCCTTCAAATAGGTGTAGACTTCATATTACATAGAGTTGTGCCAATTGTCAAGTCAATTAGGCCAACCCATATATAAATAGGTTCAGGTTAAGTCTACTTACTGATAGACAGGTTCTGATCAGATCAGGTCAGGTCATTTTTTAAAACGGGTTAATTTTGCTCGGGTAAATAAGATTTTTCCCATCTATGTGGAAATTCAAGCAGAGATGGTTGGGCATGACAAAAAGTCAAATTTCAAGATATTAAGCAGAAATTTGAGTTCAATGAAGGCAACCATTATGACAAGTAGTAATTGATTTCCAACTAAATTAAAGGTCTAAAGGTCTATATAGGATCTATTGTTTTGTTAAAACCTGAACTCGAGTTTAAATAATTTGAACTCAAATAACTCGTACTAATTAACTCAATGGAGTTGGAGTGATGGCTAAGAACCCACCTCTAGTAATAGAAGGTCTTGAGTTCAATTCCCACTCTCTCAGAGCTACTATCCATATATTTTTGTTAGGACCTCTGAGTTCAAATAATTAGCGCCCATATTGACGCAGTTTAAGTTCGGACTTTAAATCTATAATTCGGGTCCTGCCTTTATTTACTCGAGCACCCGACTTGCACCCGACTTGCACCCGAAGGGTTCCACTTTAGCACCAGAGTAGCATTTATTGGCACTAATTTTATTATTAAATAGATGAGTTGGAATCAATCTTTATACAGATCAGATCAAAATGTCAAAGTTGAATTAATATGTTGAGAAAACACCCTTTGCTATTTCTAGTCTTGAGTGGGCCTGTCACCGGCCTAACAATTTCTTAAGAAAGAAGTCAGAAAAGGATGAAGAAATGGATGGGGATGGGGAGTCAGGGACCCTTCTTCTTCTTCTTCTCCATTACACATTCCTTCCTCTAAAGTAGAAAACGAAATGGAATTCAATGTATCTCATCACTCCTATTTGATTTTTTGGATTCTCTGAGTTGTTTCTTTTTCTCCAAAAGAAGTTCTAAATAAAGCCTTTTGGGCCGACTGAACCGACCATATTGAAGATAAAAGGGTAGTAATGTGCTTTTTGTCCACCCTAAGGACAAGGTTGGATCATCCATTCATCCAGGACCCACTTGACCAAATGGCCAATCCTCATTGGTTCAAATTGTGGGTCCAATGTGATCACATCATGGATCCACTAATCATATAAACAAAACAATTCTCTAGATCTAGTTAAGTGCTAATATTTTTTATTTTTTTTAAATTATAGATTTGATACAAATCTATAAAAATAGATGTCCAAACTTGAATCATAGATCCACTACAAACTTGAATATTTCTCTAAAAATGAAGTTTTAATTTACGTAAAATTAGATAATTCTATTCTGTATAATTGCTTTAAACCCTAAAGTGTATATTACATAATTAACTAATTAAAAAATTGTATATCTAATATCAAAATAACTGCTACAATGCGTAAAGACTAATGGTTAATTTCCATGGATGTTAATAAAACAGTTGTCCATAAAAATAATTTGTTAAATCTAAATAAAACCTAATATAAATGACTTAAGTGGTGGTATCAATCATATTAAATTTATAAATTTATAATATGAATATAGAAATAAATGAGGTGACTATGTGTCGGATCGATAATATTCTTAACTGGGCCCAACATTTTTATAATTAATTAAATGGGCCTCACTTTAGCCTGACTATACCAAAAAATAGCTTTTAAAGGAGGTCTTAAGCAATTTTGTCATTAAACTATTTTCCGTAGATGTGGACGGTGGACCATAGCTGTCTGTTTTTGTTTTTTATTTTTATTATGCTACTATTTAACTGCTCAGATTTGGATTCCTGCATTGGTGAGGAGTTTGAGTGTATGACCACTAATAATTAATTATATCAAAATTTGTATGTGAGTGGCTTCCACATTATAATTATTTGATAAACGAAAGTATTTTATTTAAATTTCAATAGGTTCTAATATTAATTTGTAAATTATATTTAAATATCAAATATACGTCTGATTATAATTTAAAAAATTAGCCAAGAACTCGTTCATGTTGAAGCATCTATCGTGAATCTCCCATTAAAACCCTAAACGCTTTAATTGATTAGTCGCAAATGCAGGACTGACCTTGAAATTTCAGAGGCTCAAAGTCCAGTACACTGGTGGAGGCCGTAGGCTATTTGTCAAATTGGAGGACCCTAGATGGAGGCCTATTTGGCCTTAAGCCAGGGCCTGTCCTACACAGATGTATACTGAGAGGAAAAAGGATAATTGCTTGCACACCCATATGTGTAGTATTATTCAGTATATGTAGGTATGAAATTTATGAAATAGAATGGTGATTAGTGTATTAGAAAGATCTTCGATTTGAGGGTGAAATCTACTAAAAAATAGTTCGATTGAATTAATAAATATATGATTTTAAATTGACAAATTTAAAGATTGAAATATAATTTAAACTGATTAAATTTTATAGAACTTAAAAAATATAGTCTGATTAATTTATTTCAAGTGATTTTTGACGAATCAGATATTCAATGTAAAACCTCTCTACTGGATAACATTTAGATTTTGATTCCTTATTCGTTAAGATAACGCTTTACTCATTTTTTTTAAATATTTTTTTTATAAAAACAACAAAAATATCATTTTTTTATAATTCAATCAATAAAAGACTGACTTTTATAACATTTATTGAATGGTATAAATTAAATCTCAAAATAAATTTGTTCTTAGAATTACTTTCATTACAATTTAGCAGAAAGCCACGACAAAAATGTCCTTATGTCCAACTGATAGAGACAAGGACCCAACATTGGACGGCTTGATCTACTGCATCAATGAAAATGGGCCCACCTGTGGAATGGTGGGGCTTGCTGAAATGATGATGAATGTGGCTAAAAGAATGTAAAAGTATTCACATCAAGAATGTAGAAATCAATTTTCTATGATTAGATAAAAAAATAGCAGTAAACTGTCAGATGACGTGTAGGGCTTCACTGTCCATCCAACTCATACACTGCTCTTTTAAGTCTAAACAGTGGAGGCTTATTGTTTAAGATATCCCAAAGCTTCACTTGTTTTATTGGGACCCAAAATTTGGGTAAGCTTTCCAGCTAGGGTCATGAGTTTCCAGCTAAAAAGAAGTTTAAAGGGGTCCTTGATATCAATGGAGGGTGGGACCCACAACAGATGCACTCCTCAAATTAAATTAAATTATCAAAATGGCATCATGTGAATGAATTTTAAAATTAAAAAAGGAAAAACATATTTTAATATTTTATTAAAGCCATTTTACCAGTTATTTCTATTGTTAAGGAGGGAATGGAGTCTTTGGAAATTTCCATCCACAGGAATCCTACAAGTCTTGTGAAGGAGTCTTTGAAAGAGTCTTGCCAATGACTAAGATAAAAAATGAAAAACAAAAAATTAATAAGATCAATTGGTTTGTACGAAGGTATTTGGGCCATCCAACAGAGACCATTGATTCAAAGAGGTAATGTAAATTAAATGAAAGAGGAGTGTAAAGTAAGTATCAATGCATTATTTTAAAATAGATTGTTTTTTATGATAAAGATATCTAAACCTCTTAGAGCACTCGAGTAATATTTGAGTATGTATAAGTCTCTCTTCCTACACACATTGGATAATTTTATAGGGAGTGACCCTTTATGATGGACTGAAAATCAAATTTAGAACTCCTATTTAGTGAGGTGGGTTCCTGACGGTCACTTCAACTCCTTTGAATTACAATAGATAGTTGATTGGCAAAAGATTTCATTTCAATTATTTATTTTGTAATTTTATATTTATTAAGTCATTGATAAGACATTTTTTTTTTGGAATTAACTGCAAATTGTGATATTTTAACCCCCTTATTTTATCTGATAAGATTGACATGCCCAATGCATTATATCTTACATGGGCCGTCATATAGAAAATTAATATTATTCAATCCTTAAAAAATTCTATGTTTTAATTTTAAAAATAAGTGAGAATGAAATGAAAAGAACTTGATAAATTTGAATTTAGATTTTAATCCCTCAATTCTCTCTTTAGATAGAATATGTTGGTGCTCTAGAAGGAAGGTCATATTTTAAGTTTTTAACTAACTATTTAAGAGGAGATATTCTATAAAAAGAGTAAATATTCTATTAATCCAATTGTTGATCTCTTCATTTTTAATATTAATTCTATTCAATAACTATTCACTTTATTATTTTAAATCAAATATTTTAAACTAATCAACTAAGATAGATTTTAGTATATTTACAAATTTACTACTTTAAATTTAGCGAGGATAATGAATCAAGCAACATCTATTGCTATAAAATCTAAAGGGGATATTTTCAGCATGCATAACCATTACAATGATATATAAATATGCCAATACTACATAAAAAATAAATAAATTTTTTTCTAAAATGACAAATATATATATATATATATATATATATATTAAGTTTAAAATTTAATTTGGCAGGTTTGAAAGAATGCATCTATTTTTATCATATTAGTATTAAATAGATAAATTTGTACAAAAATACTAAGAATATAAAATAGATTCTATGATTATGAATGTGATAGTTTAAAAGATTTAATCCATCTCATCAAGATCATCATGAAAGTTTTGTCTCATTTATATAAAGTTGACTTGAATTTTAATTTTTAGCTCAGTTGACAATTATATTTTTTATAATCCCTCAATTTATTTTTCTATAAATAAAACTTATATTTAAATTAAATAAAATATTTTATAATGTTAGAATGTACCTTCCTATACTCAAAATATTCTTATTTATCTTGAATTTTATAGACACGTGATCAAATACCAATGACCGATAGTTAGATTGCCTTGTTCTCTTGTGAGCAGTTGCCAATTTGCCATTTAGTGAGCATCAACGGGTGAGGTTTCGATTGGAGCAGTGAAGAATCTAATTGAATCATGCTTTTGAATTATTCATAATTTAATCATTAAAAAATAAATTTTAAAATTTAAATTATTATGACCTTTAAAAATACAATATAAATTATTTAGTATGAATAATATTTGTAGAGTTGATTTTCCAATATTTACTAAATAATATTTGTAGAGTTGATTTTCCAATATTGGTGAAAGTTGATTTTATGCTCATATGATATCTATGTTGATAGTTAATTTTATTTTATAACATAGGTATAACCACTCTATATTGAAGAAGAAACTATACTTACCTATATATTCAATCCAAGAATAGTCAAATTCAAAATCTCTAATTTGATTTAAAAATTTAATCAAATATATTTTTAGGTGAGATAATATTGAGCAATGTTTTAAAAACCGACTTATGGATCAAAACTCTTTAGAAAAAGTTCAGGTTTACCGAGTTTCAATCATGGTCAAACTCAGTCGAACCTGTTACATCGTTATGATGTCCTATAATAGTATTAATTAACTAATAAATAAATTATTTAACAATAAATTAACTAAAAATATAATAATAAGCTAATAAGTATAAAATATAAGATATCAAATAAAAAAACATAAAACATAGAAATGTAGTATTCACATTTTCATAAAATGTTTTGTTACACTAATTATAATAATAAATATAAATAATAGAATAGTCTAACAATCCAACATGATAAATTCAAAACATTTTAAGAGTTATTCAGAGGTAACTGTATTAATCTTTTTGGACTATGGGTCATTAAGAGTTTTTGACGGTTTGAGCTTTGAAAGATTTTCAAACTGTATTTAGTAAAAGTCAAAGTTGAACTGAATTCAACTTCTTAGAAGGGTATACTCATTTTTTTTTTTTTTAACAATCGGTATCTCCACCCTACATTGGAGGTGAGACTAATCAAATGAGCATTTATAAACTTTCTAATCTACACACACTGATTAAGTCGATAAGGAGTAATTTCATGGAGAGTAGTCTGAAAAAGTTGAGTGTGAATTGAACTCAAGACTTTGCTTTACGAGGCTGAGCATCTTGACTACCAGGCCAATCCCCTCGCATTAATAAGAATTTTATTATTGAGTTGCTGGCATAGCGAAGGGCATCAACCTTGCTTGGATCACCCATGCTTTGTTTGTTTCATGGGTAATGGAAGGTAGTCCTCGTTTGCCCCCATTTGGTAACTAAAGGTTAAAACTAAAAAGTATATATTTTATCCCTTCAATCTCATATTTAAAAATTATTCTGTATTAAAGGTAGGGGTGAAACTCGGGTCGGGTTTTGACTTGACCCGCAAGACCCGCCCCGAGAAATCATGCGGGTTGGGTTATGAGAGTCGGGCCAACGAGTCGGGTGAAGTTGAGAAGACAAAAACCCGAATGGAATTTCAGGTCGGGTTAAGTTAAGGAATTTTTAACTTAGTCCGACCCGATCCGACTCAACTTGACTAAAATTAAGTTAAAATGGGTTCAAAATGCGTGTCGCATCAAAATTCGGATTGAATCAGATTAGAGTTCGGATCGGGTCGAAAATTTCAGGTCAATATCTTGAGTCAAATCGGATTGAATTCCATAATATATTGATTTGGGTCAAATTGGGTTTTAAAAAACCCGAACCCCTACCCAATTTTAGCCCTAATTAAACGGTATTCATTAGATTAACCCTCGGTAAAAAATTACCCGTGGTCCCTCATCCAAACACAGCCAGTGATATCGGAGACAAATCCGACCCGTTTACAAATCCACATGCACCTCTTGCAAAATGTGTGACGTGGCTATCGAGATTCGAATAGCACGAGATATTTGTCGGTGCAAGAATCGAGAAAGCCGAAGGTTACAATTCTGTCCTAGTCACATACCACGCTACCACCATTGAAATTAACAACAAATTATTTATGTAAATTTACTATGAATTTTCAATGACAGTTTTTAACTTGAAAAACTGTAAAATTATATATATAAAATTTTGCCTATTATCAACTTTAAAGTTATAATTGAAGGGTCATATCAATTCACAACTTTTTTATTGAAATTTTTATTTTTATATTTTAAATGATCTAATATTTTCATTTCAATGAGAAAAGTTTTTTTTTTTTTTAATAACAAAGTTTTGATGAAGCAACTGGAACCTAACTTCTGCATTTTATTATTTTTGAGCTTTAAATATATTAGTTGGATATCTAATGAATAATTAGTATTTAAAAAAAATGAAGTGACATACTATTCTTAGATGATGCGTTTAGGTGTTCTATGTAATTCAATAATAGTCATTTATATTATTAAATTTATTCTAGTAATTAAGTGCTAAAGAATATAAGAAAATATATAAAAAATATTCATAATAAAAATATGATTTCTTTTTTGGATTAATGTGTGGAAAACTCTACACAGTCCTAATAACTTCTTGAAGTGAGAGGCAACTAATTAAACTACACCCATATGAATAAAATAAATATATAAATATTATAAAAAGTGAGTGAATTTTACTGCAAGCATTTTAACTTTAAGAGGCAGCTCATAAAAGGTTTATGATTTATACAACCTTCGAATCTTAAATAACATAATATTGGTCTCATAATCCTAACAAAAACAACATCAATAATAAAATACAACTTTGAAGATTGAACATATTTAATAAAGTAATTACATACAAAATCTATTGCGGTCTTTTTAATGAAAAAAAAATCTAATGTGATTAATGATCATTATCTTGAATCTTGATAAAAAGATAACAAGATCAACCACTTAATTTGAATTAAGATCATATTTATCTTCATAAAGATGAAGATTTACTCTTTAAACATAAATCCCGTAAAAGGTAAAGATGCAAATGTTGGTGGTGTAAATTTATAATTGAAATTTAAGCTTTTTTAATTGAAATATAAGTTTGTCAAATCCATTCTTTTGAAGAGTAATATGAAGATGAGATGAACTTGCAATTTACAGCCATTATCTTTTGCAATTTCGATTACCATATAAAATGGAAAAAATAGGAAAGTGATTTATTTACTATCACTTACCTTAGGTATACCAAAATTAAATAGAAGACTCATTTTATTCAAATTAAATGCAAACAAAAGAAATGGAAGGATTTGAAGAAAAATTGGATAAAATAAATATTCTACTTAATTTTGGTGCACTTCAAATAAAAATGATCGTGAATCACTTCTCAAAAAACAATATATCTTATTTGAAACAAAAATTGAACAGATGCTTGGAATTTTGAGAGCTAGAGATATAATTGATTTGAAAGTCAAAGTTGTTGACAATTAACAATGTAATGTATACAGACTAAAATCTCTATTAATTAATAATTTATTTCTTATAGAGAGAGAAATTTAATGAAAAAAAGTACATGAGGATAAATAGATGCTCTAAGAGGTCTTGACACTTAAGAGATTACAACACCTTAATTATGAAAAAAATCTCTATTAACTAATACATATAAAATACATAAATGAAGAAAATGATCAAATACATACTTTTTAGTAAATATTAAATGTCTATTGATGATTTCTCCTATTAATTATTGTCCTCTTGTAAATCTTTGATCAATCATCCACTCTTAAATCAGTGTGAACCCAAGTTAGAAACTTTGGCCAATAATTTTCAGCCTGAATTTCAGTCAACATATATAAATTTTAGAAACATCAGAAATTTTTAAATATGAGCTAAGATTTTCTAATCTATGTTACAATAGAAAATTTCGAGTCAAAATTTGAAATCCAAGTGTTATCTCTCTTTCAGATTTTGCTTAACTGTTGGGCACACCGTAAGACTAGTCACTTGTATTATAAATTAAATTTAAAAACTCTAAATATTTTGTCAGTCACTCTAATATGAATTATTTAAATTAATAAAATTTAATAGGCATTTCAATGGTGTTGTTTACTTTTTTAATTTTATAGATTTTTATAAATAATAATGTTATTAGATGGGCCTGTAAGATGGCAATATATGTAAATTCAAAGTTAATATCCATATATCTTAATCAATTGTAATTTAAATAAATATGCATAATACTTTATTTGACCAATGCAATTATTAATTTTTTTATGTAAGTCATGTTCTTAATTAGATCCAACTTTAAATTCAGTACTATAAAGTAAATATGGTTTTATAATTCTAAAATTAATAAATGTCTAATTATAAAAATGAACCAAATATAAAATTAAATGATAATATTTTTTAAAAATTTCTCAAAATTCATGATTTTATAATTTTTGAAGAAGAATTCTAGAAAGCGAGGGAGATAAGTAAGAAAAATTCAAATTTTAAAAATTGAGTTTAGGGTAAACCATCAGATAATTTTCAAAAAAGTGGAATGTGATCATTTGCTTCTAAAACTATCAAAATCTCTCATTATATATCATAATTATATTTCCTTAAATATGTGAAATCATCATTAAACCATGGTTTTTTAAGCAAATTATGGGCAAATTCTGTGATTTCTCCAAACCCCAATGGAAAAAAGTTGAGATTAGAAAACAAAAGCGACCCTACAAGGGAGGATCAATCAATCAGCTTTAACAATTTAAAAGAATAAAAAAGAAGAAAAAGAAAAAGCAAAAGAGAGAAAAGGAAAAACGTCTTCTTCTCTTTGCCTGCTGCTATTGCTCTGCCGGTCCAGACCGGAACACAGAAATTCAGAGAGTCAGCAGAGAAAGAAAACAAGAGTTGAACAGTTTTTTCTCTTGCTCGTTCATCTTTGATCCTAGTGAGTCAATCTCCATAACCATCTTTTATCTCTTGTTGGTTCTATTTTTGAAGAAGCTTTCTGCTCCAAACATCACTTCTGTTTCCTTTGCCCCCCTGTTTTCAGCACTGAAACTGCTTTCTTTGTTGGCGATTCTGCTCATTTTTTCCCAAAATCTTTGTCTGGGAGCTTTATGGTTGTGGGTTTTTTATCATCTTTTCAGACTAATCTTATTTAAGAGCATATTGAGAGAGATTTCTTTTCACTCTAGCATTCCCCTGTTTCTGGGGCAAAATCTGAGTGCTTTCTGGTGATTCTCTCATCTGTATATCCAAGTTATTTTCTTTTATAGGTTTTATGCAACTGGGATTTTGAGAATTCAGTTTTTCACAGATGGATTTTTGAATGTCTTTACAGATCAGTCATTCTTGAGAGCATATTAGGATTGTGATTGCTTTTCCTTCTTCTTCTTCCTTTTCCCCCTCTAAGAAATTTAGCCTGGGTTAAATTTCTAATGGAACGCTTGTTTTTTAGAAAGTTTCTAGAGATTACTCTCACTTAGATGATATTGGTACTGAAACTGCTTGTTCTTAAATCGTGTTTTGACATTTACTCAAAATGATTTTTTTTAGAAGTTTTATAAGTTGGGGTGTAGGGCTTCTCCTCTTTTAAATTAGCCTTCTTTGGAAACATATCGGTACTGGACATTCTTTTTTATATGATCTGCTTTCAACTTCTCACAAAAAAAATTGATTTTTGTTAGGTTTTTGAAGTGGGTCTGTGAATACTGCTTCAGATTAGCTTCCTTGTAATCTCTGAGAAAAGAAGATAAAGAAGAAATGGCTTTGGATGCAAAAGAGATTGGTGTTTATGTTAGGCAAGGAGTGATCTTTTCCGTTAAATTTTGTTACAGATTTGCTTGTGGCCACCCCTTCGTGGTAGGCATGGTCTTTTGCTCATTTTTACTGTATAGATTTCTTCCTTCTGTGTTTGCCTTCTTGGTTTCGTCTTCCCCTGTCATATTCTGCACTGCTGTTCTTCTTGGAACCCTTTTGAGTTTGGGGAATCCAAATACCCCTGAAGTTGATGAAGAGGAAAAGAAGACTGATGAAATATCTTCTCTGAAAGCTGGAGGTGTTACTGGTGACCTTATTCTTGAGAAAGATGGGAGCTTTACCATAGAAAGCCATGTTGAGAGGAGAAGTGAGATCGGTGAGAACAGGATAGAAGAAACGGGTTTCTCTGGAGGAGAAGATGTTGGGGTTAATATTGCAGAGAAAGACACCATTTCTTCAATTGCCCGTGATGTGGGAGAAAATGAAGGCTTGGTTGGCCAGAGAATTGTTGTTGAGGACAATGAGAAAGAAACTCATAGCTTGGAGGACGCACTTGAAGAGAGAGTGTATCACAATCAGGAATTTGTCGATAAGGGAGAATTTCATGATATACTAATTGAAAGGGTACTAGAAGTGGGTGACAGTGTTGAAGGTCGTCGTATTGATGATCAAAAGAATGAAATTGAGGATCATGGAATTCTTGATTCACAGATTAAGAGTCACGTTGATTCTTATTTGGATCAAGATGAGTCTGATTCTGATTCTGATTCCGACCGTGCGGAGAGTTCTTCTCCTGATGCTTCCATGGCTGATATCATGCCGATGCTTGATGAGCTTCACCCACTCTTGGATTCTGAAGCTCCTCAGCCTACCCACATACCCATTGACGATTCTGATGCTGTTTCTCAAGAATCTTCTCATGAGTCAGACGACGGCAGTGCTGAGTCAGCGGAAGATGCTGAAAATTTGGAAGAACCACATGAAGATCAAGAGGACAAAACTGAAGCTGTTGTCACATGGACAGAGGATGATCAGAAAAATCTCATGGATCTTGGGAGTTCTGAACTTGAAAGGAACCAGCGCTTGGAGAATTTGATTGCAAAAAGGATGGCAAGGAAGCATCTGAGAATTGCGGCAGAAAAGAATCTGATTGACTTGGATGGTAACAGTGGTGTTCATAGTACTTTACCATTGAGCAGTGGACTGGGTGACATTGAAATTCAAGTCCCACCAATTTCTACAGTGAGACGTAACCCTTTTGACTTACCCTATGATTCTAATGAAGTCACAAAGTTGCCACCTGTTCCGGGTTCAGCTTCTTCAGTTCTGTTGCCAAGAAGGAATCCTTTTGATCTTCCGCCAATTCCAGGCTCAGCTCCTTCGGTTCTGTTACCGAGAAGGAATCCTTTTGATCTTCCTTATGACCATGAAGATGAAAGAGGAGATCTGCAGGGTGTATCTTCAAGACACCAAGAAGAATTAATGTCGGTTCAACATGGGGAGATGTACTCCCAGGGGCATGAGAGTTTTACTTTGGAGGTACCTTTTTCATCAGTTAGCAAGCAAGATCAGAATGACATTAAGTTTCAGCCTTTTTTTGTGGCAGAACCAGTTGCATCAGGGGCGGCAGGCCATGTCATGTTTCAAAGACAATATAGTGAACTGAGTGATTCTAAATTGAGTTCAGTTCCTGACACTGATACAGTTTCTTCTGTTACAGATCAAGATCATGATGAGGTACTTATACAAGAGTCTCATCATGATAGTGAATTAATTTCTTCCATTGAACATTCTACTGAACCTGTTAAACGAGAAAGCAAATCTTTCAAAGCAGTGGATCATGTGGAAATTGGAAGAGATGAGAAGGATATTGGTATTGGTATTCATGAAGTTGATTTGCATGCTTCTGACATCATCGAAGAACCACATCTTGATATTAGCCATGAAAGAGAAGCAAGCTTGCTTGTTTCAGCCATTGATGAGGAATCCATATCTTCACCTTTTGCTGGGAGACCTGACACAAGTGAAATGTCTGAGAAATTGGAAGCACTTGAAGAGAACAATAAAAAATTGAGCTCATTGTCCTCATTAGAAGTGGATGAAAATATTTTTGCAGATAAAGAATTGGGCAATATCGAGCAAATGTGGCATTATTCTTTGAAGGGGTTAAGTGAATCCATGAAAGCAGCTTATGATGAGGGAGTTGATAGTGGTCAAGTTGTGGAACCAGCCTATGATTTGAGTCCAGGTGGAACAAGATCAAACTCTAATGTGTCGAATATAGTAGAAGACATATTCAATGCAGACAAGAGGGTTTTCGGTTCCACATCTTCCATTAGCTCTGAGACATGCATTGAGATCCCAGAGAGGAGTCTGCATTCAGTGGCAGTTGAAAAGAAGCATCTCACCTGGAATTGTGGAGTCCATGTCTGATAGTACGAGTGTTAAAAAAGAGGCAACAACATCTGGTCACGAAGTTCCAGTGGTGACATTATTAAGCTTGTCTGCCATGCAAGAAAATGAATCAGAATCCAGGGAACTTATGGAGCAGCTCTCATCAGTTTGCCAAAGCGGTAATGATTCTGTGGAACCTCTGGTAACTGAATCATTGATTAAGCAAGTTTCAGAAGATGCGACTTCACATTTGTTAGGGACCACTGATGGATGAGAAAGAGAATCAACAATTTAAAGGAGCTGAAATACCTATATCAACATTTGATGAAAGGATCCACATTGGGAGCCCCCATTTGGATGTGGAGGGGAAGATGGATGCTGCAAATGTGAGTTATTCAGATGGTATGTTACTATCTGATGACTCATGTTCGCATGCATCACAGAAAATACAACTGTTGATAGAGGAATTGGCAATTCCATCATACCCAGGAGGCACTCTTGAAGAAAATCAGGTGAGAATTTCAAAATTTCATCTAGACCATGTGATTATATAGAATGGTGATGGATATTGCACCAATAAACGGAATATTTTAGTTGTGCAATCACCATCATCATCACGATCATAACCATTTATCCCATGAATCTGGGAGTGGCATTCATAATTAGATTTGACAATTCTTTTCTATTAGCCAGCTATCTATCTGATGCCCATAGGATCTGAACTTGCAACATTCTCATTACAACAATTAGCATATTTACCAAGTGTGCTATAGACAAATTTAGTTGTGCAGCAAGTTCTTCAGTTAGTTTTGGTATTGAAATATTTGATGAAAATAATGGAGAATGCCATAAAATGTTTTGCATGTGGCAGCCACTAAAACATTAGAAAGGCAGCCAGTTGTTATAATTTATATTTAGATATTGCAAACTATTGCTATCAAATTTGAGGTTTGTCTAAAAAACACCCTAAAACATGAACATAAGCACAATGATTTTTTATATAATAAAAACTCGATCATAACTGCTTAAGGGTATGCTTGTTGCCCTATTTCTCACCTTATGTTTGTTTCCAAGTGTTTAGAAGCTCTGTTGTTCACATATTTCTTTTCTCACCTCATACCTTATGGAAATGAGTGAAATTCGTGAATGTAAAGCATGTGCCTGCTCCACCTTTCTGCCTTACCGCCAATTGACCAATCCAAACTTGTCATCCAGACCCAACCCAAACCATTAACTGCCTTGAACCTAACCCATCACCGACCGGATCCAGATCCAACCCAATCCAAATTCAACTTGCTTCTGACCTAACCTGAAGACAACCCATGAAGTGACTTGAGTCAAATCCAACCCACGACCCAACATAGAAAAATAGAGTTTCAACTCTGTAAATGGGTTGACCTAATTTGACCACAGTTAAATCGGTAGAGGGATAAAAAATTGGTCATTAACCTTAATCCAAACTTTTTGTGATCTGACAATTTTATAGGTTTCTAGTGGAGCCTCCTACCTCTAAATCTAGTAATTGGAATGAATTATATCTTAGTGGGTTTTGCTCTTGAAATTGTTTTCAATTTTTTTTTTTTGGGGGTGGGGTTGTTGTGTTTTACTAGTGATTTCTCATCTCTACATCTTATTGGGTTTTGGTCTTGTTTTCATTTTATTTTGGGGGGTGTTTTACTAGTGATTTCTCATCACTATATCTTATTGGATTTTGGTCTTGTTTTCATTTTTTTGGGGGGGCATTTTTCTAGTGATTTCTCATCACCCTATTTAGGTGTGTAAACAAATATAAAAGAATTAATAGGGAGATGTTATACTTATCCTTAAGTTATACCGTTTTATACTCTTAACTCACATGAAAAATCACATTTGATTGGTTTTTCAAGAGTTAAGATACCAATCAAATGATTTGCCACATCCGCAAAGGGTATAAAAGGGTATAACTTGAGGTTAAATTTAGCATTTTCCAAAATAATATTTCATAGGTATAGGGTTTCTCATCACCATTTCTAATGAAACCTTTCCCTAAGAAATCTAGGTTTTTTTTTTTTACAAAAAAAAAAATTAAAGTATGCCTTTATGGAAGTAAAATCATGAAATCCTGATGGTGTCCTGTGCATCGGACATATATAGTTTGCTGCAAACAGGGAATCGTGGTTCAGCTTTTTTAAACCCTTGATCTGATTGGCCCAGCATGGATGTAGATCTCTAAAACTTTCTCAGATTGGTGGATGTTTGAATATTGGAGTATATTTAGTGACCCTTGGATCTGGTCATCAGATTTATGGTTCAAGTTTGGACTCTGGAACACTGAATCATGGAACCTATTTGTACACAATTGGGCCCATACTGAACTATACATTTGCTGATATGTAGGATCCTATGATTCTTTGCAGATGATTTAGGAGATTAGCTGATGTTTGATTTATCTGTTCTAAACGTGATTTCTCGTATCTTCAGACAAAACCTACTGCTGAAATAAATGATGGTGACAATGTACAGAACCAAGTTCAGGAACATGTTGATGTTCTTCAATTGAAGGTCTGTCTCTTTATCCATGTTCCTCAAGCTGATTTAAGTTTCTCATGCATACTACTAGCAGACATACTTGTTGGTAATTGTGCTAATGTATGCAAGATCCAAGTTGTTCAATGTTGCCCATCTTCTATATCTCTTCCCACTGACTGGGTCAATCCATTCATTTAGTGGTGGACACTTCTTTGGATCTGGTGAACACTTGATTCACGTTAAATGTCTTCTGATACATGGAGTGCCTGATGTTTGTGTAACAATTGTAGTGCATCTGCTCTTGTGGTTGACTACTTGAAAGATCATCTGATCTTTTAATACAGGAGAGAATTCATAAAAAAATGACTAGACAAATGTATGTAAACTTATCTGCAAATTTTGTGTTAATAGCTTGTATGTCAGAGGAGATACAGGATATTACCCTTCAGCAAATGTGTAATATTGCCATTCCTATTTTGTACATAAAATGGATGTACGTTGGTTATCCATGCTTTGAATCTGATAGGACCACCTGGATGGAAAATGCCTGAGAAAATGCCTGAGGACAAGGATTCCCAGTCTGTCTTTAATCTCATATACATTGTCTCGCTATCTTTCTGTGACCTCAGGCTACCAGCTTGACTGGTCAGGATATTTAGGACGCACATTTCTGTTCATTTTCCAAGCTGCTGTCTAAGCCAGATAGAAGTTCTTTTCACTGAAAATAGAACCAGTTCTTAAGGAACTTGTGGAAAAAAAGAGGATCTTGGGACCCTGTAATTCCCCTTGAGATAGTGTGAAAATGTTTTGTATACTTCAAAATATCATGATATATCTGTCTGGTTGCTGATTTCCATTATATCAAAACTGTGAGAATATCATGATGTTTTCAATACATTGTGTGCATAATTGGAAATGTTGAGATTAACACAGATTTTCATCTTTTGTCCCTTGAGACTTTTCAGGAAGTTTGAGCAATGATAATGTCTTAAATTTACTGAATTTCATTTATTTTATAATCATTTTATTTTCTTTAATTTTTTCCCACGTGATCAATTACACCCCAAGGAAAATCTAAAAATGAAAAATCACTTGTTAAATTTCCGTACTTCTAAGACAAGAACATATAGCATAGTTGGCAAGTGCTTATTGTTGCAACCACAAAGGTTGTGGATCAAGTCATATACCATTTGAAAGAAAAGGGGGTGGGGTGCGAAATGAATCCCTTGGCTTCAGAATGCGAGAAATGAGTTTGTATTATAATTAACCAGCATGGTGCTGTGATAGCATTGATCAGTGAAGCCTCAAAACACCCTGCATCAACTTATCTGCTGCTTATTGTGGTGCTCAACTGGAGATTTCGAAAGGGCTTTTTAAAAAATAAATAAATAAAAGCATTAGAAAATGTGAATGGACTTCGATATGTCTAAGGCACTACTAAGGCCTACTCTTGTGCTAAACAGGGCCAAATATGGGTAGAGGCTTATGTTTTCTTTTTGCCCTTATGGTTTTTAACAGGAAACACAGCAAAGTACAGAATGCTCAACCATTTTGGTGTCAGAATTTACAGATAACAAGTTTACAACAGATAAGGACATTTCAAAAGATACCATCCTCAACAGACTCCAGAATGAGCAGCTCATTACTGAAGGAGATGAAGGGGCTGTGGAAATCAAAGAGATTGACGAAGGGTTGCTGTCAGAATTAGATGCTGTTGGGGACTTCAGTGTTGAGGAATCAAGATCCTTTGAAAATCTTCTGCAGTCTGATGAACAGTTTGACGAGAAAACAGATGTTGAAATTACAACAGCCTCTTTAACTCATATGGATGTGCGAGAGAACCTTCCTGCACTGCAACTTTTAGAAGTTGTTGAACTTCAGTCAGTTGCTGAACAGTCAAAACCTCTGGAATCTGAAGTTTCTCATGAAAAACTTGAGATGGTTGATCATGATGTTGAGACAAAGGAGAGCAGTTCAGAGCTACAAGTTAATGAAGCGAGTTCTGTTGCAGATATTCATTTGGCATTTAAGCAACTTCACGGAGGAGAAGATGAGAAGTCTGTGGTTCTTGAATCAGTTGATGATAAACCATTATTAACAGTCACTGAATCTGGGTCAACCAAACTTGATGTAGAAGAGAGTGACATGGATATGGAGCACACTGACTTGGAGACCCAACTCATTGAAGTAAGTTCTCTTGAAGATATCAGTTCTGGCTTCAAGGAAGGAGATGTTGAGAAATCCATTTCTGCTGAATCAGTTGACAATGAGCTGAAACAGGTGGAATCTGGAGTTGAGTCTATTGAATCTTGGCGAGATGGGAATGAATCGGAGACGGCTGAGACTAAGTCAGACTTCCATGTTCTTGAAGCAACATCGGTTGTTGATATTGATTTGACTTCTAAGCAACTTCATGAAGAAGAAGCTGACAAATCAGTGGTTCTTGAACCTTTTGATGACAAGCCATTATCGACAATTGCTGAATTTGGGTCTACTAGACGCGAGCTTGAAGAACGAGATCTGGATATGGGGCAGATTGATTCGGAGCTGGAAGGTCTTGAAACAAGATCTATTGAAGATATTAATTCTGCCTTTAAGCAGCTGCATGGAGATGCTGAGAAATCTATGTCTGTCGAATCATTTGGCAGTGAGCTGGAACAGGTGGAATCCAGAGTTGTAACTGTTGAATCTTGGCTAGATAAGAATGATTTGGAGACAATGGAGTCTCATTCAGATGTACATGCTCTTGAAGAAAATTCCCATGGAAGTGCAGACTCAAGTTTTAAGCTGCTCCATGAAAGAGGTTTTGAGAAATTGGAGTCTCTTGAGTCGATTGAATCTGAGGTCAGGTCTTCTCATTTATCAGCAGATGAGAAGCATCCAGAGCATTCACAGATTTATATTCATGAAGCAAGCTCTATGAAAGGTGCCGACTTGACTTTGAAGCAACCTTATGACGTTGATTGGGAGAAATCTGCTATTCTTGAACCAGTCAGTGAGAATGCAGTACTGGTGGAATCTGAAGTTGGGTTTTCTGAATCTACATCAAATGAGAAACATTCTGAGCCTATGGAGATCCATTCAGAGGTGCTACCTTCTGAAGCAAGATATCACAAAGGCACCAATTCAGCTTTCAATCAAATACGTGAAAGTGAACATGGAAAACATCCCTCTTTTGAATCAGCTGAAGAGAAATGGCAACTTGTGGAATCTGAAGTTGGAACTGCTGACTCTGCTTTAGATGAGAAATATTCAGAGCAAATTGATTCTGATTCAGAACTGCTTTTGCTAGAGGGAAAATCTCGTGAAGATATTAATGCATCTTTCAAGCAATTGGGAGGAGATCTCGATAAGCCAGTTTCTCTTGAAGTGGCCCACAATGAGACTGTATTTGCGGGGTCTGATATGGATTCTGCCGAAACTGCTCCAGAAAAGGAAGTTCCAAACCCGATTGGGATTCATTCAGATCTGCTCATTCATGAAGCACCATCTCTTGAAGATTCTGAGTCTGCTTTGAAGCTTTCATTTGAATCGGTTGACAGCAAAAGAAAACTACTGGATTCAGCTGCTGCTGCTGAACCTGTGCATGATAACAAGCTGTTTGTTGCTGAAGCAAGACCTCTTGAAGATATGGGTTTGACTTCCGATCAAATCCATGAAGAACATCTTGAGAAATCTATCGTTCTTGATTCATTTGATGACAAGTCACAAATGGTGGAATTTGAAGTTGGATCTTCTGAAGCTGCACTGGATAAGAAAGATTTGGAGCCCATTGAGACTAGTTCAGCCCAGCAAGCTCCTGAAACAAGATCTGTCGAAGTCATCCATTCAGATCTGAAGCTAATCTCTGAAGGGAATGTAGAGGATCCTCCGAAACCTGAAGAATCTGAAGATAAGCCTGCAGATTTTGAGGCAATTGAAAGGCATCTAGAGCCCATCATTCTCATGAGGTCCGCCGAAGAGATTGAAGCTGCTCTAAAGGAATCCGCTGCCCGAGAAACTGGTACAAGCACTCAAGAACCAAATGTTTTGATGCCAAACAAAGGAGTCAAAGAAACAGCTGATGGTTCAAGTTCAAGGTCAGATTCATGGAAAAGACATGAGAAAGCAGGATCCAGCAAATCTAGCTCAAGCTCAAGCTCTAGTTCGAGCTCGAGTGATTCAGATTGAGATGACGATTAATTTGATTATGTGGTTTTCTTCTTCTCTTTTTCTTGGGATGTTGATGGGTTTGTGGGTTTGCCAGTTTGGGTTGCTGGTCATATGATTTTTGTCAGAGTTGGTAGGTTCTTTTAGTCTTCATGTTTTGAGTAATTTTGATTTCAGGATATGGAGGATGCTTTTGTCTTTGCGCATTGTAAATTATATGTTGCAGTATGTTTAATGGATGAGTGATATGATTGGCAAGACATGAGTAGTGGATGCATTTTCATGTTGAGGACATCAAAAGACACCTGTGCTTAGAAGTCGTTTGTTTATTTTCTTAAGAAAATCAATTCCATGAAATCCACCCTTGTGTTGGGCTGTGAAAGTTGACATTTTCATTTTGCATCAAAATCTTTATTTTCGCTGAAAATGAACAAAATATTATCTTACTCAGTAAGGAAAATATTTGTCTTTTCTTTTATGATCCCTCTATGAAAAGTGAATTTCTTGAAGAACTAACAAGAGGAAACTATTTAATTATTATTTGTTCTTAGCAAAAAGTTCATATTTCGTAGAAGAAAAGAGAAGTATCTTATTTTCTGTATTCTTCATTTTTATAGCAGGAAAATGACAGCCTCTAAAGCTCGATTTCTCCTGCAAACCATGTTAGAGATTTGACTTCTCTTCGTATCATGATCAAAATGAAGAATGAATACAGAACTATGTACATGATAAAATATTCAAATTGAGTTCTATCATATAATTTGATGTACATTTTTGGTGTTTAAAGTTTAAGGATCATTGAACATATTGTTAATATTTGATCTCACGTTAAGGGAGTTGGATGGGTATTGGGTATTGATGAAGGAAGGTTTGAATCAGAAGAACAAAGCAGTATCTAAGATTGTCTATGACAAAATGCTCCTCAGCTATAGATCATATGTGGATGGAGTTTTTCCGAGTTATTATTCCACTAGATTTACTCTATCAACATAAATTTCAATAATTTTGAGTATCTCAAAAAAAATTACTTATGAAAAAGTTTCCCTTTTTATTATGGAGTGCACCAATTTTGAAAATCACAGTTGCTGGATTTATAATGTTCGCTGGAATATAGCACTGCTTTTTTTTTTTTCATCAATTGGGCTTATAAATCCTGCACCCGGAGCCACAGTGAGGTAGGTGACTATCTCATTTGTTAAACTGTATAAAACAATTGTAATTTTGGGTGTATACCAAGGCAAGAATTGGCTTGTATTTTTTTTTTTTTTAATTTACGTGTGGGAAACCACGGGATACCCAGCGTAAAACCCCCACGGGCAGGGGTACAGATATTGGCCGATACAAAACGTATCAGCCGATATGTATCGATTTTTCAGTGCCAATTAATATCGGCCGTGCAGCCTATTTCTCGGCCGATATATCGGTCCGATATCGGCCGAGATGATTTATATTGATATTTTAAAAAAAAAAAAATCAAAACGGTGATGGGCCTAGGTCAAAATATCGGCCCAATATTAGCAGATATTTACGTTTTCAATTTTTTTTTTAAAAACAGTTTCTTTTTAGGTTTTTTTATATTTTTTAATTCAGAAAAATAAAATAATCTATTTAAAAGTTTTTGATAATAAATAATTAATATTGTAGTTAACATGAAGTAATTGTTAATCAATACTTAATTAAATATTTTAATTTGTTAAAATGATATATTTGTTCTTCTGTTAATGTGCTTCGAACTTTAATTGCCAATACATTTTAGTGCACTTAATGAGTAGCAGTGTAGTACTATATTTTGTTAATGTTGATGTAATAATCTCATAAATCTGTGAGTTTATACATATTTTGAAAAATCTAAATAATTGCGCCTAATACAATTAATTATCTAAATGCCCTAGCTTTGATGGTATACAAAATTGGTTATCAATATGTTTGCTTTCTTCTCCTTGAAACATCTTTCCTCCTTGAAGTCCTTGACAACTCTCTTGAAGATGTCATCACCATTCCACCCAATACCTCTAAACTTAAGAAGTTTATTTTGTAGCTCATCCATGTCCATATCCCAATTATTCTTTCTACTCTCTCAAGATTTTTTTTCCGTATACAAGCTTTCCTATTCATATACACTGAGTAAAACTACAAGAAGTGACTCTTTAAGGTAGAATGAGATTCGAACTCATAATTTCTATTTTTGAGGTGGGTTTCTAACAACACCCAAAGTTAAGACTAATCTTCTTCTTCCATAGAACAAGATTTCTTTATTAAGAACATAATTAGGGCTGCAACTCGGGTCGGGTCGAGAAATCATGCGGGTCGAGTTGAGAATTTCGGATCAGCAGGTCGGGTCGGTTTGAGAAGATAAAAACCTGCATGGAATTCAAGTCTGGTCAGATTGAGAATTTTACAAGTTAACCCGACCCTACTTGGCTAAAGTTACGCTAATATGGGTTCAAAATGCGGCTCAGGTTAGAATTCGGGTTGATTTGGGTTAGAATTCAGGTCGGGTCGGGTTAAAAAGGTTGGGTCGAGAATTCAGATTGGATTCCATAAATATCAACTTAGGTCGGATTGGGTTTTAAAGGACTCGACCTTTCCGACCCGAGTTGCAGCCTTAGAACATATAATAAGAGATGTTTTTTGCTTCTTTTAAGAATTTATTTATTATAGAGAAAGAAAAATTTAATGAGAAAAGGAGAAAAAATTTTCTCGCTCGGCAGAGCATCTCATTCATTTTTTTTTTTTTTGAAAATAAGATTTTTGATGTAAAAATTATAACTGTCGACTTTTTATGGTCTGACCCAATGTTGAAGTTTATTGCATATATCGAATAATATGAATTACACTTAAAATATATTTTCTTATGGAACTAATTTGTTAAAAAATTGACCAGCACCTAAAGAAAGAGAGGATTAAATGGGAGATAACCTTCATTCTCCTCTGAGAGTAGAACTCATTCATAGTTATGAATATAAATATTTGTTGTCCATTCCCCAGTCCCAAGGCTTGATTGGCAAGTAAATGCTGTTGGACTTGCCGAAGGAGCTTACAAGTGGGAGAATTCATGGTGAACCAATTTAGCTGAATGAGTTTTAATATATTACTCTCTCCATCCTAAAATACTTATCGTATACTTGTTTTAGAATTATTCTAATTATTTGTTTGATTTATTTATTTTCAGTTTCAAATCCCATTTTAACATGATGGAAAGACGATATTATTTTATAAACTTTGACTTATTTAAATAATAAAATACCAACATTTAAAAATAATATTTTATAAAACCATCTTTAAAAAATTTTGTAAATGAGGGAGTATCTGGTTGTGTTAGAGTATAAAAATCAATTATTCATGACAAATAAACTACTTAAATATGAAAGGAAGGGATTAAAAAAAAAAAGACATGAAAGATGGGATGACTAATGATATACTTATGACATGATAAAATGGAGAAGTGGCCGAGTCCAAATAAAAGGGATTTGATGATGATGATGATTCATAACAAGTCTAATAAGAAATTATCCACTTTGCATATTAAAAGAATACATGTATACAGGATAAACCACGTTTCTTTCTTATCTAATTATTTTAATTTATAACTTTTAGATAAAATTATCCACTCATGACAATTAAGCTTTAAAAGTCAAAATCACAAGGATAAGGTGACGTATTGAAAGTAAAACTTCTAGGGATATTAAACAAACAAGCATCACAAAAGCCTTTTCTGTGGGCAAAAGTTACAAATTTATAATCAAGAGCATTATATTAGAAGTGTCCATTCTAATATGGACATTATCTTTTAAGAGCTATAAATTTTAGTGAACTTTTCATTTTGTCCCTTATCCATCCACAGAAATCGGTTCACTTATCGGTGTACCAGAGAGGTGCACCGACTGCATCACTTGAAAATCGGTGCACTGATTTCTTGAGAGTCTAAATCGGTACACCGACCGGATCATTTTACACATAAATCGGGATTTATTGAAAAAATGAGTCGATTTTTGCGGATGGGGGTAAAGTAGGAAATCCAAAAAATCCGTATTTACTAAAAGAGTATTTACGTGTTAGGATGACCATCCTATATTAGATAAATAATTACCATTAACAATAATTTCTCTCCAAATCACCAACCCAATATATACTTAATTTATTACTAAAAGATAATATATCGAATAAACACTTGAATTCAATAGTGAAAGTTCCTTGACAAGTCATATTACAAGAGGCTCTAATAGGGGTGATAATCTTGGCCAATATGATATGTATCAGCCGATATTTATAATATCGGCCGATATCGGATATATATCGCCGATATTGGTGGTTTTTGTAAAAAAAAATAGAAAAAAATTTATCGACTCAGATTTCGGCCAATACCAAGACTTTTACTCCTGTTATATCACTTGAAATGATCAAAATAAGGCATAAAAAAGAAATCATCTTTGCATTCTAACTTCTAATTATAAAAAAAATGAAATGAAATTATCAAATAATTATTGTGTATTATGAATACTTAATTAAATAAATGAAGAGAGTGAACCACATTGATATTGGCCAACATGAAATTTAAATTCAACAAATGCAATAGTATACATAGAGGTTTGTTGGCACTGTGGTCTTTTTTCTTTTTTTTTTTAAATTTAGCCTTAACTAATACCTTTGTCATCTATTACTAACAAATGTTGAAAATAAGCATTTGTCACATTCAAAGACCCATTCCATTCTACTATTCTATTCTATTCTAGTCACATTGATATCATCTTAATAATCTTAGGACTTATAATAATATTCATTTATTTAATTCATGACATCTCCTCCATCTATCCAACCTCATATATTTTTCTATTATTG
Organism: Chimonanthus praecox; assembly: GCA_022113865.1. NCBI lineage: Eukaryota > Viridiplantae > Streptophyta > Magnoliopsida > Laurales > Calycanthaceae > Chimonanthus > Chimonanthus praecox. The sequence continues at coordinate 13,937,795 of CM039089.1, read as the reverse complement.
CTTGTTGACCCTACCTATAATTTCTTACATGTATGGTATTATAAATTTATAGTAGTTAGTCGGGAAAATTACATTTCTTCGAGAGTAGAGATTAGGTATACATATTTTTTTTAAGCCAGCACTAATCTTCTAACCAGGGGTAGTAATATTGACTAATCACGAATATTTAATCTTCTTTCACTGATAATGTAATTTTTAATTTCTTAATTGCACTGGGTACACTTGAGTTGAAGGACAATTCGAGGGATATTTGTGGACCCTTTTTTTTTTTTAAAAAAAATGGAACATTTGATAATTTAATTTAATTTTTTTTAATTTTTCCATTTTATTTTCTTAATTTGGACAAGATCAAGGATAAAAGAAAAAAATCTAACGTTATATGATATGGTGATCTATTTAAGAAAATGTACTGGTGCACAAAATCAATTTGCTCACTCAAATATAATTGTATTCAACTTAAAAGGGATTGGAGTGATGGTCAGAAATGTGACTCATGAAGCGGAAGTCTTACTCCATTCCAAAAAACCACTCTCCGTATAATTATGCATGTGCAAACATGAAAAAATTAGTGGGATGTTATAAGAAATATGCAGACGTCAGTAAAAAAATTGAATTACCTCCTACAACTGCAGTGAAAGTAACAGTGTTAAACATACCTTTGGATGATGTAGGCATGAATTAAAGATGTCTATTCCCATACAATTTTTTTTATAACTAAACTGAGATGACCAGTGAGCTTATATTTTTTTAATTTTTCATATAATACAAGAAATGTAATTTTCAGTTCATATAAATTCTTTAATAATTTAAAAAAAACTGTTAGATATTTTCATCTTGATACCTTTTAGAATTAAACATTTTGACCTATTAATTATGATTTAAATTCTTTTTTTTTTTTTTTCAGATACGTGATTATCTGTACAATCTCACGGATCAAATAATATTGTGTGACTAGTCAACTGATAATTTTAACAAATCACCCCCAATTAAATTGGGTTGGATTTGGGACATCCTCTCTCTCTCTAAAACATACTTTTGTGGGCATTTTTTAATCCCATGCAATTGTCTATTTTTAATGCGTTGAATCAAACTTTTGAGCCAAGTTTATTCAATTTAAATTTTCTCAAGCTCAAACTTATTCACTGATAATTTTAATATTTTTGATAGTTGAATATGGAGTTTCTTTAAGAATATAAATACAAACTATACGTATTGCATTGACCAATATATACAAATCTAAAGGCTGATGATATATACCGGATTGATTGTATAAGTATAGTATTGGCTGGTTCACCCGTTCTATATGTCGATTTTGGGTTTTTATTATTTAAAAATGGGCTTCTACCAATTTTTAAGTTATCTTAACTATTTTTTAATTTAAAAAAGTTTAAAAGAAAGTTATTCAATTTTTGAGTTATTTTGAGTTATTTCATCCATTTTGACCATTTAAAGTTATTTTCAATAATTTTTTTTCAGTTTTTAACTCTAAGATAACTCAAATTTCTATTTTTTAAATAATTTAATGAAATAATATTAAGTGTTTATAGAATTTAATAGAGATAGTGCTAATGTCATTGACTTTATAGATAGAGTTTTATGAGATTTTTCACTTTTTTTTTTCATAATTAGATGTCTTTTCATACATTTTGAATGACATTTACTATAGATGGTTCCATGATAATTGGTATTAGGTAATCCATATAATAATGGATGTCGGTGATATTTTACAAATTTGACATTTATAATTTATATTTCATCAGTGATTTTTTTATTTGTTAATTTTATATTAGAATCAATTGAAATAGGCGAGTCATCTTAACACAGGCAAAAATTGCTACGAGACACTGGATGGAGTGAAAGTCTCATTTTACCCCTATCAGTGGATCGTTCATCAAGTAGCGGTGTACCGATAACATGCCACTCTACATGAATATATTCTGTACACCAATAAAGGTAAAATGAGAATTTCACTCCATTCTATTTCTTCTAACAAATTTTGTCCATGTTAAAATGGGCATCAAAATAGCGTAACAACAATATTTGATTTTATTAGAATAATTTAAAATACCGAACAATACTTAAATCTTTTAGATACTACTAAACAACATTAATTTGAATATTATATGATTTTAACTTAACAGACTAAAACTCTAATATAGTATTAATCTCGGAATCAAATTTCTCTTAGTCAATATATTAAAACCATTATCAGTTAAACATTCGTTGCCATTTAACCTAATACACTGGTCAAAGATAAATTATTTACCTTTTGTTTTAGAAAATAGACAATTTTAGGTGACTGTTAAATAAATGGAAATGAATTTTGACCATTGCTTAATTTATTTACTTTAATTACTAAATAAATTAATAAATAATCTTATGGTTCTCATGTATAAGAACTAGTTTTTACATTAATTAGTTCGGTGAATAGTTTTGATTATAATTCATTTGAAGTTTATGTTTTTATGTTTAGGCCTTCTTTCTATATTTCGTCATAAATTAAAATAGAAAATTTTTTTTATAATATAAGTATTTCTACTTTATATTAGAGATATGTGTAACCATCGATTTGGCATGATGGGTCCACATCAGTCTTCATAAAAATACTCGATATTTGTTGCCGTGTGGGGTACCCTTATTTGGTTTTGGCATCTGGCAGGCCACAAATTTGAGTAGGGGTGCAGACCACGACAAAGTGGGTATTTTCAGCCGTTGGTATTATTATTTGGAAACTTATTCATTTCACGCAAATGGACCATGACTTCTATTTTAAATTCTAACAGGATGGAATTTAATTATTTTAAAATTGTTATTAATATAAAATAAAAATTAATCCTATTAAATGTGTATGATAATTTGATATGTAATTCCACTTAAATTAAAATATTAAATAAAACAAACAAAGGAAGTAGAACTTTATTTCAAATGTTTACAAGAGATCTGATAAAATTTTAACTTCGTGTGTTAATTCGACTCAAACTTATCCCTTTAAAAGAGTATTAAGTTTAATATTTTTGCCTGTTTAGATCCGACTCGTTTATGAGTAATTTTGATATTCGTCTCATTGAAAAAAAAAATCTTAGAATAATTCAGCAAATAAAATCAAGTGCACTCATCTATGTGAGAACAAATGGCACCCTTGACTGTTTTCACCAGGGGTTGAAATCTCATATTTCCTAGTTCTTTCTCCCATCCTTTTTTTCTGAAAAATATCGGGTATTTTTTTTATATTTTACTTTTTTCTAATTTAAAAAAAATAAAAAAATGATAGGAGGCCCGATTCAGAAAGAAAAAAAAATTGAAATGAAAATATCGGCCAATATCTGGGCCGATATTGGCCCGATATGGGCGAATATCGGCCGAGATATTTGGCCTAAGCCCACTGTTGAAATTTAATTTTTTTTTTTTTTTAAATGATAGAATCGAATATCGGCTGAGATATTTGGCTTGAGCCCACTGTCAAAATTTTTATTTTATTTTATTTTTAATGATAGAATCAAATATCGACTGATATTCGCCGATATACATCGGCAATATCGGTTGATATTTCTATGGTACGGCTGATACTTTTCGTATCGACTGAGATATCTCGTGGACTCGTGCTAAAAAATCCGAGATCGTATGGGCCGAGATTTATATTCCTCGTTTGCTATATATATATATATATATATATATTATATGTATATTATTGCATTATTGTGCAAATGATGATCCGGCATATTTAACCTGAATTGTACATTATATCTTTATTATGTCTAATATTGTAAACTTTTGTCTTAAAATCTTGATTTTGTATGGAACTATAGATGTAAAAGATCTATTTCTTGGCACATTTTTTATAATTTTTAAAAATTCTAAGTACCTTATTCTAAAATTTTCAAATAAATATTTAAACCAATAAATGGGTAAATGGGTATTGCTTTTAATTGGATTCTAAGTCAGATAAATGAGTTAATTAATTAATTAATTGAGTAAATGTGTTGGGTTAGACCTAATTTATTTATTTGGAAAGGAGTTTGTTCAAAGTTTTGAAGAGTCTGATACTCAATTCAACATCACTAGGAGTACATTGTAATTTCTTAGTATGTTTCTTTTTTCCTTAAAAAATGCTTTACAATTTCCCTCTACTAAACTAATGGTCAATAAAATTAGATATTTCCTATTCTAACCGATGCCTTAAAACCAAGGATAAAACCAAAATACAATGTGACAATCATTATTAAACTATTTTGCCAAAAAATAAAAATATAAAAGTGATGGTATTTTTATACCTAGAAACACTTAGATTTGTTCTTTTGTTTAGTTGTCATAGTCAAAATAATGACAATGTACGTTAGTATCCATTGCTATAAAAAAAAAAACCAACACCAATATTTCTATCATTTCTCTTAGAAATATTTCACTATCTTTTTTTTAATACGTGAAAAACCCGCAGACCCCATTTTCTTGTGATCATAGGTAAAACCTCAGATCTATGACACTATCCACAAGCACCATGGATCAAGTTAGGTGCGTCATAAGTTTGAGAGTAAGACCTCCCTACAAAGATAAGAATGACCAACCACTCGAACAAATAAAGTGATTCTAAAAGGGTAGCGATCCTCTCATTGGCATTTTGTGTAATGAGACACGAGATTTAAGGTATTGTCCATTTTACCCTTCCACTGCCATACGAAAGCATTTTAAAAAAATTCAGTGATCCGATTTCAATGATCCGATCAGTGATCCGATTTCAGTGATTAGATTTGTTGTTCTGTATGAGAAAACAGTCTCACTTAGATAAATTTCAGTGAGCCGGTCAGACAGCCGATTTATATTGCAGTGGAAGGGTCAGTGATCTAGCGAGCCGATTCGAAGGGTTCGACGTGCCGATTCGAAGGGTAAAATGGGCAATAAAGTAAAATCCGTATTGAGTTAGACAAAACTCTCTTAAGAGAATTGTTACCCTTCTAAAAATGTAATCGCTTTTAATTTGCCTTCAATTTGTTACTTAAATATTTGAGATAGTTCTTTTGTAGCCATTAAATCTCTAATGAAATTAATACTCTATCTATTATTATTTTTGTGATAAAATTTAAAAATAAAATAAAATAAACTAGTTTATTGTTAACGCGGAAATTGCAGCCGTTCACCATTTCCATTTTAGATTGACGAGGAGAGAAGGAGAAATAAAAGGAAAACGCGGAGCACACCGTCTCTCTCAATAATCAATACTACGTGCCTTCACGAATTAGGCAACGGCTCTTTTCTTGGCTGCCTTCTATGTAACGTTGAAGTCTCTTTTGCTTACAAAGTAGCGGCGGGTCCCACCCTCCTAACCAGTTCGCAGGCATTTCCATAATACCAAGTCCAAACCCCACCAAATTATATTTCTCATCCGGCTTCCCACTTCTCTCTCTCTCTTTCTTTCTAGAAGTGATCGATTGATACTTGATAAGAAATGAAGAAAGAATACCCTTTCTTAATTTATTTGTAGGTTTTTAGTGTTAAAAAATAATGTATTTGAAGGTCGAACAAGAAATGTGTTTTACATGAGTTAATAGCCTCAAAATTTAGAAATTCTGTATGAATATAGTACGTCAATAGGATATGTATCGACCATCTCAATACATATCGGTCGATATGTATAAATATTATTTAAAAAAAAATATTAGTAGTTCGCGCCACCGATATTTCGCAATATTTGGCCATATAGGTCAAATATCAGTCAATATTTTAACTATTTTTCCATTTTTTTAAATGCTTTTCTTTCTTTTTATTTTTTTAAAATAAAAAATTAAATAATAAATTTTGGCTGAGATTTGAAAAAAAGATTAGGAGAGAGAATAATATCGGCCAATATCCTATTTATTTAGAAATCCTGTATGAATATAGTCATATACGGAGGAGAAAAAAGTCACCTCCCTGGATGATCTTAAATTCTTAACTATTTTATGGAAGGTATCTAAAAACAATGTTTAAGATCTGGTTAATTTTTCAGTTTTTTATTTGTGAATATAATTGTCAAATCAAATTTAAATTTTGTTTCAAGTAAAAATCAAATTCATAGATGATTGAATCGATCATATATAAGATGAATTGTACTAAAGTCCCCTAATTCTATTAAAATGTCCATTAAAAATTGGTGAGGCAATATTGGATAAAAGAGTGCAGCGATGTTCATCATCGAATAGACAAAGTTAAAAGGAAAAAAAAAAAAAAAAAATTAAGGCAAAATTGTACTTGTGTTTCATACTTTCATCCGTTGTACACAACGGTCGGATCTCGGTGGCAAAATTGTGAATCTTGGAGGGCAATGTCAATTCTTTTTTATTTAATTCATTAAATTCGATTTGAACTAACTTGGAAAAGTAAGATTATTGAGTGAATTGAATTATTCAATTTGAATTGACTCATACCAAACGTATCATTGAAAATTTGATGTAAATTAATTTTTTAGAAAAAAAATAAATTAGAGGTGAATTTCTATTTAATAAATGAGTAGTATCAAATTAGAATATATAATTGAAAGGTCTAAATTTTAATTAATTAAATTAAAATTTTAATTGAAGGAAGTGATCCTTTAGGACGTAAGCTCTATTTTAAGTCTTAAATATAAATAAGACTAATCTGAGCTTGGATTGGACTTTAAAGTAAAATTTATTTTTATTATATTGATATAAATTTTACACTTAAATACTATAAAATCCAAACTTTTGAGTTAATTTCAAATTTTCATACGTTAGACCATATCTGATCTAAATTCTATTATAGAATCAAATTTTTTAAAATATTTTATACTTTTTACTGTGGCTCTTTAGGATCTTACAGCCTACATAGTTGAGCGTGATTAGAGAGAGCTATATAAATAAATTGTGTTTGAAGTTTCATCTTCATCTAATCTTATTATCTCATTAAAATTTTAAAACTAAGATCGAATGACTTCGATCGTTAATTAACAACAAACTTTATATATTTCATATCTATGGGTATTCATCTATCAAATGATTTAAAAATTCAATATATTTTATTATATAATTTTCGAGAAAAAGATATTTATATATATATTTTTAAAAGATTATATCCTTTATTTGAGCTGTTCAAAGTTCAAACTCAGCAAACTGCCCTTCTGCAATTATGCTGAGAGGGGATAGGTTTTGTTACAAAACATTTCAAAACGCCGACTGTTTCGTAGTCTTGTTACTTACTCGGAGTCTCGGGAAGTGAAAAATCCTCACTTTTATATTTTTTCTGTAATTTTTATACTATACAGCAGTAATATTAATATATAATATAAAATATAAAATAGAATATACACACGCACATGGTATGATTCGAAGTTTCTTGACCGTTTCGTTGTCTTCACATTTCTCATCTTGCCATCTATACATGTTCTGTACTCCATTACTCACATACACACTCTCCGCGTGTAATCTCTCTCTCTCTCTGTCTATATATATTACACCAAAGGTAGACCATTTCCTCAAACAACCAACTCAAATAGAGTCCACAAGGAAGAACAAGAAGAACAAGGAAGAAACTCGAAAACTTGAATTCCTAGCTTCTCAATCCCTTTAGAAACCACTTCGATTCTGCAACAGGTTTGTGATTCTCTCCATCTATTACAAGATTTATCCTGTTTCTGTAGGTTTTTTTTTTCTCTTTCCATTCATTTTGAGGATTCCTAGAGGAGTCTGAATCCATGCATCCAAACATGCCTTTTATCAAATGATCGAAGGCTTTTAAACAATTTAAAGGATTTACAAGACAGGAAAATGAATTTCTTTGAAACTGGTTTATTCGGAAATGTCAACGGTTTTATGTGCCTAGCTGGATCTAGTTTTACAGCAAATGAGATTTGGTAGGCATTTTTTTTTGTTATCCTTCCATTTTGTCTTTAATGTCTGAGACATAAACTTGGAAACTCGCTCCCCATTTTGATTGTATTAAGTAATTTCTTAGAAGCTAATTGTTTTTATTTTTATTGTATTAAAGATTAAAGATGGAAATAGGAATTGATTAATTTTTTTATTAAAGTTAATTATTTGAAAAATGCCATTTCATTAGGACACGCGTATAGCCGTAAATTTTCATGTAATCCGTGTTTGGGGAATTTGCGCCTTAATTTTCGTTTTCTCCGATACACGTGTTCCAACGCGTACAATACTGTCCGTCTGATCGATCTTCATCAGATGAACGGTCTAGATTGCTTTACTGCTTCTATTAGTAAACAGATTCCCACTGTCAGAACTTCTCACACGTTGTGTCTACTTTGTTTCCTCAGCAGCTAAGGAAAAAAACAAAAAAGAAAAAGAAAAGAAAACTGGTGAATTGAAATCTACATCGGAAGCGTCAGATTCCGGCGATGGCAGACCGCGTTCACCCGTCCGGAGACTCACCTTTGCCAGTCTCATCCTCCACTGCGGCCCCGGTGGAGAAACCACAGCCTCTTCCGGGAACTTACGTCATTCAAGTTCCGAAGGATCAAGTTTACCGCGTTCCCCCGCCGGAAAACGCCCGCCGGTACGAGAAACTTCAAAAGAGACGCAGGAATAGCTGCTGCTGCTGTCTTTCCTGGTTCTTTGGTATCATCATTCTCCTCATCCTTGCCCTTGCTGCCACTGCCGGCATTCTCTACCTCGTATTCCGGCCGAAGATCCCCAATTACTCCGTGGAGAGCCTCTCCATAAGTGGCTTTAATCTCAGTGACTTGGGCTCTATCCGACCCGTTTTCGACGTTCGGGTCAGATCGGAAAACCCGAACAAGAAGATCGGGATCTACTACGAGAGCGGGAGCTCCGTCACCATTTTCTACTCCAACATCGAGCTCTGTAGCGGCGTTTTGCCGGTGTTTTATCAGGGCACCCGGAACGTGACAGTTTTTCAGACGACGTTGACGGGTGAGGTGATCCGTTTGTCTAACGTAGTTAGAGGGACGTTAGTGACGGATCAGCAGCAGGGGCGGATTCCGTTGGAGCTGGATTTAAAAGTTCCCATCAAGGTTAAGTTTGGCGCCGTTAAGACGTGGAAAGTCACTGTTGACGTTCGTTGTGCTCTGACGGTGGATAAGCTGGGGAAGGATTCGAAGCTTCTTGACAGGTCGTGTGATGTAAAGCTGAGTATTTGACGGTCACGGCCGTTCAAAGGATGTTGATTCTGTTATTTGTTTTTATTATTACAAATTTTTAATTTTTTCTTTTAATTTTTGATACTTGTTCTTAGACTTTACAGGACTGTTAAAAGAAAAAAGAAACTGTTCTTTTTAAGGGCAGTTTGGTATTATGCTTATTGTTATGACTTTAGGAGAGGTGGCACTTGTTTGTGAAAAATACATCATCCGTTTCTCATTTATATGAAAACCTATGATTTTTTATAATTAAATTGGATTACATAAATTGCCTGCTCAAATTTGCTGTCAACTCAATTTCAATCCGAGTACAATCCATATCAATTCGATTAAAATTTATTTATTTTATTACCAAGTTATTCATTACAGGATTTTATTTTACAAAGTAGTTCGTTGAGTTGAATATAAATCGAACTCAAAACTTTACTTTTTAAGGCAGGCGAACTTGATTGTTGTCGAGCCTTAAAATAGATGAACAGAGTTTCAATCTTAATACAATCTCCAAATCAATTTTCATGCAAATGATTTCCAATCTCCAAATCAATTTTAGTGCAAATGATTTCCAATCTAAATGAATTCAATGTTAAGAAGATTTGATTTTTTTTTAAAAAAAATTTACACGTGCAGAACTGTAGAAAACCCTTCGTAAAATCTCTACAGGAGAAATCCATTGTCTTTAGGACATAAGTCATGCGGGTTCAAATCTGGCTCCTCTCGTTTTCTTTTTTGAGACAAAAGATTTAAAATTTGGAGATAAATTGAAACTGGAAAAGAAATTAAAAAAGACACGGAGATTGCAAGTCTGTATTGAATTTCAAAGTTTTCTTTTCAGGCTTTATCTTTTTGATTTTTTAATCCGAAGTGAACTCTAATAACTGTAGAAAACTATTTATGAGCGGCTAAAATTATTTGGGGCCGAGATCAAATTATTACAGTGTGGTTTGATGAGATTCGACTGTTGAGAGCAAGTATTTAAAACCGTGATGTACATATAATATCATAAAATATATTTTTTTTAAAAACATGAAAAATTGAAAAAATCATTGCAAAAATACACACTATAATAACAAATAATGCAAAAAAGGATATTTTCAGTGAAAGAGAAAAAATTATAATAATTTTTTGAATTTGGGTTCATATGGGCGTTTTGGTCTTTAGTACACTTGGCCCAACCCAGCTAAACATTTAGTCCTAAAAATGAGCCAAACCTAAGCTTGGATTAGCTTGAGATATATTTTTCTTGGGCTTTTCCTCATGTCAGCTCAGTTCGATTGCAACCCAAGTTGCAGCTCCCACTTTACAGTTTACACATCTATCGTAACATATGTATTAATTTGACACACACATGATAATCTCGTTGTGTTTTGGGCACTCAACATTCACACTCATAGAAGATGTTGGTGTAATCCTGGGTTTTCATTAGTGGGCTTGAATTGGATCACCGCACTTGACATGGATAGGTCCAATAAGAAAGGCCCTAGCAGAACCTATCTTAGTTGTCCCATGGGCCTTGAATTTTGACCCACCCACCCAGTAAAAGAAGCAGGTTGGATCTACCTGTAGACTATAGTCTTGTCATGGCCAATATTGCATCTTTACTCTATGGAATTTTAGAATTTTGCCATCTTGTAGACCTAGAAAGAAATTCGGAGTACCGAAAGCGATTCCAATTTTTTTAAGAAACTAGAAATGTGTTGGCCGGAGGAAGGTTTAAGATGGATGCATTCAAGTGGGTGTTGCAAACATTTCTTCTTTAGATATTGTAGAGAATCTAATCTCTCTTATATTCAAATCTTATTTGTTGATAGTATATTTACAATCATAAACTTGTTAACGAGAATTATAGATATTCCATTATGTTTGGAGCCATTGGTGTATTGTTTAGGTTTCTTACAATTGGTATCAGAGCAGATTGCAGGTCCAATGTTTAAATCTTTGGCAAGTAAATTAGAAATAGATTTAAATACAAATACATTTGAGGAGTTCCACCTTGTATTAATAATAGTGATGAAATCAATTCCTAACAAGAAAGGACAATGCTATTAATTCATCCAAATGGCTTATTGTTTGTTTAGTCCGTGGAAAACCCAAACGGGTTGGAGTGATTCATATATTTTTGTTTTGGACTCATTTTCGTCGTACTAATCAAGTCAAAACATGTTTATTACAATCAAGATGGAGGAGTTGAGCTTTGGGCCATTGGGCTCAATTTTGAGAATGTCGAAATGGATGGGCCCTAAAGCCCTGTCATTAGTTCCAAAACTATACCGGATGCTCACCCTTTCCCCACCCCAAGCAATTCTATTCTATTTCTAATTAATATCCCATTGATATTCAAAATATCAACGATATTTATCAGATGACCCAACTACCAATATAATATTACCAACCAATAGAGAAATTATCTGTTCTAAATTTTCATAAATTAGGATAATGGACATAACATAAAGACAAGATATTGTCTCGAAGGGGTGCAACTTGGGTCGGGTCTAACATAGATCGACTCAGGCTCAACTCAAAACTTTTAGAGCTCAATTTCACTTGTTTAGGGCCAGAGCCTTCCATCTAGGGCCCGGCCCAACCCAAAAGCCCGATTTAAACTCTAGGAGCTATGGTATCTTATATATTTTTATATTTTGTAGTTGATATTAAATAATATATTTTGATTAATTAAAATCTTAAACACTATACATTATTAAATTCTATCTATTCATCTTAAGTTTATATCTATCTAATATATAAACTTAATTTTATATGTTGAAATAATTAGAAGTAAAACAATAACTTGAGAACTAAATTGATGTTAATAGATGCAATAGAATTAGTAGCTATGTTGATGAGTGGTATGATGTGATTTTTTATTTATTTTAATGATAAATCCATAAAAAAATTGTATGAAAGAAACAATAAATAACTATTGCTTATAGAGATTGATAATAGTAATTGATTTAAAATTAAGTTGAGTAAGGGCTCAAAAGCCTAAGTGGATTCTTATTTATTTTTTTAGGATCCAAACCGTCTTCAACATGGGTCCAAATATCCGTCGAGCCGAGATCTCGGCCGAACTCATTTCTCTCTCCTATTTTTTTTTTTTTTGAATCTAGGTGGTTTTTTATATAAAAAAATTCTAAATAAAAAAAAACCAATTTAAAAAAATAATAAAAAAGTAAATATTGGCCGATATCTAGGTCAATATTCAGCCGATATGGGCAAATATCGGCCTGGCACACGACCGATATTAATTTTTTTTTTTAAAAAAAATAAATAAATGAGATATCGTCCAATATTTGGCTGTATTATTTCGGCCGATATCTCTTCAGTTCGAAGATACAATACGTATCGGCCAAGATATCTCGGCATTAAAAAACTCAGCCCTAAATTTACAATCCAAATCCTAGCTCGAATACATTTAAGGCCCGACCCAACTCGCTCGAGTCGTACCCCTATTACTTGCGCTTGCGCTTCATTCTTGCTCAGTAATTGTAAACTTGTAACTTTGTATGATCTTCAGTTGACTGGTAATAGACTCATATTTTATTTGTTACTATTATTTTTTTTTCTAAGAAGGTAGAGATGCATACTCATTCCTTCTTTTCAAGTTTCAAATATAGATGACTATCAACAGAGGATTAAAATAATATATTGTATTTCTTTCGGATAAAGATTGTTGTCACCTAAATTAAAATATCGTTTAATATTTATTATTTAAATATCAATGTTGTCATTAGTCACTATAAATATATTTATATAGTATAAATTGAAGTATTGACACTCTATAAATTAAGATATATATTTAAAATATCGGTTTAATGTATTTCAACATGATATAGTTAGAGTTAGATATTGATCTCAATGGCATGTAAATACAACATGAACATAATTAAAAATGTGCATATCGAGTATTTACTTTGTGAAAATTTTATTTTGCTATAAATCGTACAAAGCTGCAATGGATGGTCCATGCACATAAAATATAGATATGGTGGCCGAGATATCGGCCGATATTCTTAATTTTTAAACAGTACAACCGATACTAATCATAACGGCCGATAATATCAGGTTCAAAAATCTGAGATGTATCAGCCAATATTTTCACCTCTGATTGCAAGTGGTCGATAAAGGGATCCTACTCTTTGCATGATTTATTTTTCTTCCTTCTTAAAATTTCATCTTTCTTTCTTTTTTCTTGGAATTTTTTTAATTTTCAATAGAAATTATTTAAAAAAATAAAAATACTTAAAATTCTCAAGGAAATACCATAATAGTTGTTAAACAATAATCATTCAGAGACAAGTATACACGACATTATCCTACATATCTAAATAAGTGATTCACTAAAAACTATGATGATGTGTCCATTGAAAATACCTTTATTTCAATATAAGACATATTGAAAATCATTTTTTTTTATCAATCAAACTATGTTTTTAAAAGTTAAAAAATTTAAAATTTAAACTCAAAAGAGACTTCATAAATGTTTCTTGTTTTTAAGAACACTTCTAGTTTTTTTAATGGTCTTATATTGGAAAGGTATAAAACATAGAGTCAATTATAAACAATTCAACACTTTCTATATTTACTTTAGAAGCCATAGAGTGGGTCGATATTTAGTAAGTCCTTTATTATTTGGTTTGAGAATTTTAAACGAGTCAGCTCAGCTACGTCAACGTAGATGATTCAATATGATTTGTTGAGTTAAGAGATCATGGAAAGATAGACTCTCTTTTGAGTGTGATTGTACAAGAGAAAAGTGTATTAATCTTTTTAAGAATTTCAAGAAAAGGAGGACGATGACTACGTAAATATAAATAGAACTCATTCTTAAAATTGACTATTATAGAGAGGAAATTCATGTACTTGTAAATTTTATAACTCAAAGATTCACTGGTGATTTGGGACTTTGCTAACACTCCCTCTCTGCATCAGCGTGGGAGACACTCAACTCTCTCCCCTCTATGCAGGACTGGAGATACGAACCCGACATGTCTCTGTAGTATCTCCGTTTTGATACTATTTAAAACACATTCTTATGGGTTGTTGGAGTACACGTGACAACAAATAAAGAGGTTTGTTGAGAGTTTAGTTCAAAATAGCTTGAAAAATGTTGAAAGAGGTTTTAGCAATAGCTTTTTTCAATCAATCTTGTAGGAATTGTCATGTACGAAGTTGTCTTAGGTAATGAGAAGAGGTTGTCACCCACAAATTTCATCAACTACTTAACTCATGGACAGATGACGTTTGATCAAGAGGGGCATTTAACTCATGACAGATGACATTTGATCTTTGAAAACCTTGTAATTTGAGTAATGGTGAAAATGGGGGAGAGAGTTTTTCTACAAGGGAGCATATTGAGAAAGGACCGACTAATCCTACGAGTATATATAACCTGTCAATCCAAATACACTAGTTTAGTAGGTGGAAAGTAATTCTATGGAGAATGATCTGGAAGGTTGAACGTGAATCAAATTCAAGACTTTACTTCAAGAGACGAATGTCTTTACCGTCAAGTTGTATACTCTTATAGAACCACTAGTTGTTATCTATAATGTTCTACTGATCCCGTCACTTTGCATCTGCTTTTGCTCTTTTCTCTCTTCCGTTGTTGGTCGATTACAATAATGACTGTGTCTTTAGTTGTGTTGATCATTGGTGAGTATGAAATGACTAAAATACCCTTAGCATGTTCAAAAATCACAAGTGGCTATTCCTAACCATGAGAATGACTTTTGCAAACAATGACTGAGGCATTTTAGCAATCAAATTCTTTCTTTGTATCTCTCTTAGAAAATTTTCTTCCATTTTTGTCTATTTTTATCCAGTTTTTTGTGACATTTCTGTGATAAAATGGTATGCTCTTAGTGTCCATTATTGTTGTAGAGGTTCTAAATTTGTTTTTTTGTTTTCCTACATAGCAAAGTTGTAGATTAGTGGATGCTTGATTGTGTGTAGAGAATGAATTGTTTGTTTACTATCTTAATTTATTATAATGGATAGCAAATTGTAGACTAGAGGATGTTAAATTACATCTAGAGAACAATTTTGTCGATGAAATCGTAAACTTCGCCGGTTCACAATACTTGACTTAAACTAACTCAGCAAGTAACTTGATGCATCTTCCTAGAGGATGTGTGTTTTCCTATTGACACACATCGATAATTCTACGGACGTGGTCATTTGAAGTGGAGTGAGAATCAAGAGTCCCACTTTTTTGAAGTGGATTTCTGACCATCACTTTATTCCCTCGATATTACATGAAAAGATTGTATGGAGACATAAGAATAAAAAGTTGGGGTTCTTAAGTAGATATCACTATAATATCTATTTATATTTGGTTTATAAAATAAGTAAGAAACGAATTCATTAATTTCGTTTTACATTTCTATTTATTTTTTAAATAAGAATTAGTCTAAGAGATTGATTGTCGAATGGGAGAAAAAAAGTACAATGTCGAACGTGGACTGGTCAAACAGTAGAATTGTCAACACCAACCAAATCAAATGAGATAATGACTGATTACCCATGCAAAATATGTAAGGCAAGCTGAGCTTCATATCTTATGTGTTTCCTCTTGGACAAGAAATCCAACTGAAACTTTGAATTCTCTCTCTCTTCAAGAGAATAGGGTTGACAAAGTCATAGGAAGGTAAATTCATTTATTACAAGTACATGTATCGACCTTATTGGTGGATATTATTAAATATCATTTAAAAAAAAAAAAAATCTGTCATAGGCCCAGGCTGATATTTACAATTAATTTTTTTTAAATCGAGCCTCCTTTCATTTTTTTTTAATTCACAAAAATTAAAATATAAAAAAAATTCCAATATTTTATTTTAAAAAAAAAAGAGAGGAGAGAGAGATCTCGGCCATATTGACCATATTGGCAGAGATCTCGGTTTTCTGAGATTTTTATCCTGCTACAGAGTGGGTGGGGGAATCAAAGGGACTGTATATTTATTTCTATAGAGAAATAATTTTATAAAAAATAATATTTAAATTCGATTCACGTTATTCATGCTATAAAATTTGCTTTCATGTCGGACAGTATAAATCTAACATTATAGTAGAAAGAATTTTGAAGACAGTTTCTCCACTAAATATCAATATCAAATCTAAGTTAAATGGAAAATGGAACTTCCCATTGTGACTGGCTTACCTACCTATGGATTTGAGCTTGCAGGGCCCTGGCCCAGGCTTGTATACTCTAATTGTGTCTATCTGGGTTATAAGCTTTAAACAAATGGTGGGTCAAGCCTAAGGTTGCACTTAGTTGGAACAAGCTGAGCCTTCTTTAGGTTGTGCAAAGGTGCTCATCCTGGCCCTGTTTCTGGTCTGAAACATAAAATCTTTGAACGTGTGCCCAAACTTGATACCCTGCGCGATCCGATTATTTACAACAAATTACCATTATCGTTGTATTTTTCCATCTATTTGAGACGGTACTTCGTATCTCATTAAAAAATCATATTCTTTGTCACTCTACAATCCTTCCTGTAAGCCCTTCATTGTTTATTATTATTTATTACGATTATTATTATTATTAGTACTTTAGTAGTAATAGTAATGGATCTGTTTTCTAGTCTTCTAATCATGTGTCAAAATTATCTTAAATGATCTTCCCTCATTTTTGTCTATTGGGTGACTTAGGTGTACCCTTATGTTTTCTCTTATGGAGTCACTTCTATTTCCTTATTTTAATATTATTTTATGCATCCATCGTATTATTTAGCTCAAAATTTAAAAACAAGCTGGACCAAGCCCTAAATATAGGGCCCGCAAAGCTGTCGGCCAGCCCATGGGTAACCCTACCAAAGCCTGAAGACCTGTAAGGTATGTTTAGGTCATGGACAGTGTTAACTCTGATTCATCTGCTTTCAACCAATGGTTACACATTATAAACACTTTCCCTCTCATTGAGAGCACAAGGCACCCCACTTCTACTATTAGTTGGTGCAGTAGTTGTTGTTGACCCATGGATAGATGGCTACCTAACACCCAATAAATTCAATGGTAGTTTGTCATTAATCCAAACAGGTGATTTGAAACTAATCCTTTGACATTAAGATATAATTTTACAGAAAATAATAGGGACAATCATGTTTTTTATTTTAAGGAGAACCAGTGTATATTTCCACTACTTAAATAATTGAGAATATATCTTTTATAAGATTGAGTGAAAAAGTGGACTTCAAAAACTAATTCTGATTAGAAATCGGGAGGTTGTGGATTCGAGCCCTCATTATCTAACATTGATATGCCTTAAGGGTAGTGAGCTCACCTGTGGGATTTTAGTAAGACTGTATCTAATTTTCCTATACGTTAATCTAATAAAAAAAAATTAAAGACAGAAATCATAATTCACATGTCTAACTCCAACATTAAATGAAACTTCCTCAAAAATAATGTTCGGGACCATCAATATAAAGTTATAACTTGGATGCACACATTGATGTTTTTATATTCATGGACATTCAAATTCTATCCTCCTAGGACAAAGGTATTAAAACTCACAAAACACTTAATATTTCACCAAATTCAATTATTAAACAGTTCATATGCTCTTCAAAACAATCAATTAATGGGGTGCTAAACATACAACCATGTGATTTAGTTTTTAGCACTCAAATCACATTAAAAATGATGCTTAGGTCATATGCTATTAATGTCCATAATCCACATTGCAATGCTACATTATCTAAAATATGGCGCATGTAGTTTATATTAATTTAATTTTAGAATTTAGCATGTCTTAAAATACAGATAAGATGTTAGATTTATACTACACAAATTGAATCTCAATTGTTAGACAATATATATATATATATATATATATATATGAAGAGGATAAAAAGCTCAAATGTTGATGTAGAATTTGAAGTTGTTCTGATTAGTGATCTAGATCACCCATTTGAATTTAAAATGTTTTTCTTTTTTTTAAGATCAAGATATCGAGGTGTCTCATCTGATTAATTTTTAGGGCATATGTTAACCTCCCAAGATTAATGGAGAGTAGCATTTTTTGTATTGAGAGGGACTTGATCTCAAGATTTCTCACAAATAAGAGTGGATTTTGACTTCCAAGCCTGATCAATAGTCCAAATTGATGGGAGAATTTTTTTCTTCTTAATATTTTATAAATGTAGGTGATGGAATTAATAACACTTGTATTGAAAAAAAGAAAACCATGTGAATTTTATTTATAATGTTAGGGTTTCTTTCCATCATATAAGCCTTCTAAAAATAACTCATATCTTTAAAGATTTACCACTGCATTAATTTCTTAAATAAAATTTTATAAACTTAGAATCCAAATTTTACTAAAAATAAAAATTCTAATATAGAACATTACACTTTAACAATTGAATCCACTAAAGTAGCCGAAGACCACTCACATTAACGTTTATATTCTCATTTCTAACACTCTCTGGTACCATCATAATAGTGTTCAATAATTTTATGTCTGATATAAAAACTCTAGATAAGATCTGTAGGCATCTCTAATTAGGGACATTGTTCATTAACTTTTTATTAGACCATATACCTTTAAGTTGGATTTTTAGAAACCGACTTATCGTAGCTTTGTGACTTTAAAATTTTTAATTTGATTATTATAAATTATTATTTTTTTATAGTCTATCTCACAAAAATATAATTAGATGGAAAGGTTTCTCAACATCGAAATCAACACGGGCTACATTCCGTCTCAAGAAGTTGAACGATGCGAGTTTGAATCACCGTGGCGTAATCCGACTATCCTGTAGAGGTGTGGGACGTCACCCGAAAAAGGAGTTTAGTAGGGCTATGCTCGAGGTTTCCCTCTTTCGTCGTCAAAAAAAAAAATCAAAATTCTTTAATTCTTCTTTTATAGAACATAAAACTTGGACCTCATACATTACCACTTGCCTAAGTTTCAATTTCCAAAATTAGGCCCACACCCACCATTGAGTTAGTCATGTGTTTTACTTCTAATAGACATTACAAATCAGTGGTACATAAAACATATTATCAATTTGATTTTGGTGCATATCCAATTAAGATTTTATTTCAAAATAATGAGAATTTAGATAGGAGTTAATGTCTCTAACTACTCTCGACTCATGTACAGCTGATTTAGGACCATTATCAATTGAAGGAAGAGAGAGACATAGAAAAGCTTAGTTAAAAATAGTCAATGATATTTTAAAAATAGAAGTGATCTAATGATGATAGCTATTAAACAAATGTAATGAAAAAAAAAAAATAGGGTTCGTTCGTGAGTCTAAACCTGCCTCAACACCCATATGAAACCGTTATAAATGACCCAGTTTTAATACAAGTAACGGTTTGTGAGGTGGGGCTTGAGCTAAATTTTAAGTTTATTTAGTTAAATAGGTGGATTTAGGCTACGGCTGAAATCTGTTTGGATCCGAGTCAATATTTACAGAACCCAACCTGATCCGATCCGAGGTATTGACTCAAAATTCTCGACCCGACTCTATTCGAATTCTGACCCGACTCAACCCGAATTTTGACCCGACCTGCATTTTGAATTCATTTTAGCCTAATTTTAGCCGGATTGAGTTGGGCCATATCGAGTTAACTTGAAAATTCCTCAATTGACCTGACCCGAATTCCATGCAGATTTTTGTCTTCTCAACCTGACCCGATCCGCATGATTTCTTGGGTCAGGTCAAAATCCGACGTGAGTTTCATCCCTAATTTAGGCTAATTCAATATGTAGATTAAAATTTTAATTCAAAATTTAATTTCTAACCACTTAATTTTAGGGTTAAAATCATCGAGCATTCTTGTTTTAGTGATTTTAACCATTAAAATTAAGTGGCTACAAATTAAATTTTGAATTGAAACTTGATCCACTTGTCATTTTCATCTTAGCAGAAAAATGTCAACTCCTTAATTGTTGATTGGTTTTCTTATCCTCTAATACTTGAAAAATATGTCATCTTTGGAAAGAATTTTTCTTTGATAATTTGACATGTTAGCATTTTTGGAAATTATTAATTATATTAAATAAAATGTATTTTTAAATCCACTTCAACATAATTTTTTTTCAAAAAAATATTTTTGAATTGGATATGAATCTATAAAAATGGATGAATGAGTTTGAAAATCTTTGTTTTGATTGATGTTCTCTTTTTCAAATTTACTCATTCATTTTTTAGTCTAATATTAAATAATAAAATTTATTTTAAAATTTAAAATTTAAAATTAAATATATGTGAGATATGTTTTACTTAATGAGCTTAAAAAATGTCTCATAAATACCCTGACGCGCTGCCAAGGCAAAATTCTCCAATGTCTCTTAATGTAAGGATTCCAATTAATATGCCACCACCCAAGTTTGGATATTAAATATTATTTAAAACTTCAAATTATATCTATTTAAAATTTTTAATTCTAAAATCTAAATTCATAAATTTGATGATAAAGTAAAAACTTATTAACAACACTACTCCATCTCAAACGGCAATTCCATAATGTATGTAGATAACGGGGTTTACAGATGTCTCAAAAATTAATAGAATGCTCTAAGGAGCCTCGACAGCAGCAAACAACACTTGTAAAAAGATTTGGAGTCAACATTTTGTAAAATGCACATCATTTCATATTTAGAAATCGATTGACTAACTAGCTTTTCATATAAAACAAAGCATCATTTAAATAACAAATTACTATTTTGTTGAAAAAATATTCTCCTTTTAAGTAAAATTTTACCCTCATTCTGTCTTAACCTTCTTTTTTATATCTCTTTCACAAGTGTAGTTGTATAAAAATAGTATCAAGATGTATTACACTTATTTTATTGAATTAAATCGTATATTAACATTGAAAATAATATACTAAAAAATATAACAAATAAATAAGACAAATCCAATCATAAAAGTTATTTTTTTAGGTTATTTAAATATTAATTATTTTTAAATTTTGACAATTTGTATTCTATATGAAGCTCATTTTTAGTCCATTTAATGACTCATTAAAACGAAGATAGAACCAATATGATTTATATCATATCTTTCTTTATCTATTTTTCTATTTTACCAATTTACCCTCCTCATTGCACTTGCAAGTTGCAACCTCTCGTCCTATTCGTTGGAGCCGGCCTTCTGTTCACATATCCAAATCACCTCAATTTCATTTCTCTACTAAGGTTATCTTTAAATGGTCTTTACTGTGGTCATTTCTCTAAGAGTTAAACCATTCATTTAACGTAACATGCATATTTTCATCACTTTAATTTTGTCTGATTGTTTTTTCCTTTATCGTCTAACACTCTACTCTATAAAATATTATACGTCTAATAAGTATTTTATAGAATTATAAATAATTTTTTTTTTACTCACACGATGATCAATATTTAACTTCTTAAATGAGACTCATTTTGATCAAAATATAATTTTTATAGATTAGACTATAGTAATGTAGAGATTGTGGGTTCTAAGTTCCGTAGACATTAGATTAGGATTGGCCAATGATAGCAATTTGTCAAATTTAAACATTAAAGTTAACTTCGTCTTTATGAAATAAATAGTTTATATGATGATGTAATTAATAGATACACATTTTTATATAAACTATAGTTAAATATTTATATATAACGTTAAATAAATTTATACTTGAATCTATTCTTAATTCTATTCAATGAATTAAGTAAAATAGATTGAAATTTTTCTTGAAGATGTTTTTTTTTCTAAATAAAAGAAGCCACTTGTAAAAAAAGTCCGAAACAGCTGCCAGCAGTCTTAGCCGCCTGTCCCCCTAACACTGTCCGTTAGTGACCAAACGGCGTCAGACCTCACCCCACTCTATTGCCGTGTCCATGTTAACGTCTTCCTAACGGTGCCGTTGGCCTGTCCTCTCCATACTCTATTAAAAAAAACCCCTTCCTTGCAGAGGTCGCATTTGGGTGAGAGCAACATACGTTCGTACCATTTATTCTGGAAACCTAAAACTCCCTTCGATTTCGTGAAGTCTCCAAAGGATTCAAGAGAGAATTCAATCTATTTCTTTAAATTGTTGCTTGAAATTTCCCGATTATGGACCGTTTCATTTGGGTTTCTGTAGAACGGGAGAAAAATCTGATGTTTTTTTATGGAGATTCGTCTGGATATGGAGAAAAACAGGTTGTCATGGCTGGAAAATGACTGCCCGCCGTTGGACTGGTTTTCTCGTTGGCCAACGGTAGAGATTTGAGGATTGGATAGAGAGGCGGGATTCTTAGGTATTGCTTGTGTCCTTTTGTTGATTTCTCTGTTTTCTTGTATAATTTTATAGCCTTTTTGTGCATTCTCTTGTGAATTTTTCTTTTCTAGGGCTTGTAATTGATATGTTATTTCGATCTGTAATTTGTGATTCTGTATTTTTGTCTTCTACGGTGTTGATTGCAAGCACGATTGTTGTTACTGGATTTCTGTAGCTAGGCATGGAAATTTAGAGAATTCCGTGATTTTGGATCCAAATGTGATGAAGAATTGTTAGGTTTTCAGTATTTTATACTGAATATGTGGCTCCGTTTGGATGCATGGAATGGAAAGTACTGGAGAAAAACATTCTTAGCTAACAGGTGGTAATTTTTTTTAGGTTAAGACTGGTTGTTTTCCAGGAAAGCACTTCCAATTTGGGCCTTTTAGATAAGATATCTTTATGATTAGAAATTAGAATTATAACTTATATGGCAAAATTTTGAATTTTATCTGAATTGGAAGGGTTTGACATTTTTTATCTCATTCTTTGGGGTCCTTTTCTCCCCTTTTCTATCAAAATTACGTTTCATTGGCCTAAGCTTCATTTGGTTGCTGGTAGTTCTGTTATGGAACTGCGATATTAGCCTTTCTTTGGTGGCCTTTGTTTGGAAGTCCTGACTCTTTTGAGTATTGCCAAGTCGAGATTGAAAAAGTTTACTAATCTAATCAAGCCAAACATGGTGCTTTTTGATATTGGTCTCATGACTATCTGATTGTTTATTTGGTATACAGTAGGTAGAGAAAGAGAAGTGTGCATGATGCTATGCTGTTTCCCTTTACCTTCCCAAAATAAGAGGAGAAATACTGCTTTGTCTGTAATCTTGGTACAACCCAAACACACTAAATGAGAAAATGTGTGCAATGGTTACTGATAAGGTCAAGGGTTTTTTCTATTCAAGCTTTAACACTAAATCTTAATGATACTTTTCAGGTAAAGCCTTGCAATATAGATTGGCAGAGCAGAGTGCTTCAGTTGAAGTCTTTCATAGAAAATACTAGGAGAAATAGTAGAAAATACTAAGAGAGTTAGAAGATGCAGACAAAAGTTCGAATCCATGCTGACCCTTCTCCATTACCAGATGAATTTGACCAAATCCCTGATTCCTTAGTCCTTGTCATCCTCAACAAGATCGCCGATGTTCGTTCTCTGGGTCGATGTGCTGTTGTATCCAAGCGTTTTAATTCCCTTGTACCCCTTGTTCATGATGTTTTTGTAAAGATTGACCGAGTTGTTTCTGTTGATGGTGACGGTGATGAGAATCCTGACTCAACCTCACAGAAACCCCGCAACCTCTTTTCCCATCTTTTTAAGCTCATGTTCTTCACCCTTATGAAACCCTTCAACCACCTACACAATGGTAACAGTGGTAACAAACCACTTCTCCCCCACTCTGCTGAGCAAGTCCTCAAGAACTTCCATCATATCCATAATCTCCGTATTGAATTGCCTGCTGGTGATGTTGATACTGAAGATGGGGTCCTTCTGAAATGGAATGCTGAATTTGGAAGCACACTCCAGAATTGTGTTGTTTTGGGAGGTACCCAGGTCGACAAGAGACCGGTGTCTCATCAAGAAGCACTTGAAGACAATGGAAGCATACCTGAGTCATTTTATACAAATGGGGGGCTGAAACTGCGAGTTGTATGGACGATAAGCTCTTTAATAGCTGCTTCATCAAGACACTATCTGTTGCAGCCCATTATTAAGGAGCACCCGACATTGAAGAGTCTGGTTTTAACGGATGCTGATGGGCAAGGAACTCTCAGTATGTCTGGTGAGCAGCTAAGAGAGTTCAGAGAGAAACCACTGGCCGCGTCAGCATCTTCAAGCAGGACCCAAGTTCCAGCATTAAACATGAAATTGAGGTATGCTCCATATCTTGAACTTGCAGAGGGTATGAGGATGCAGGGAGCGACGGTGGTGGCAATTAAGCCATCAGGTGACGGCTGTGGAGGCAGTAGGAAGGAAGCAGAGGCATTTGTTTCTGGGGCATTTGATGGTCCATTCAAGGCAGCTGTGAAGGCATTGGTGAAGCGGAGGACTTACCTCTTGGAGATGAATGGTTTCTGAAACTCTTTCCAGACTTGCAATTTCCAAATTTGCTCTCCCTTCCAGGTGAATTTAAGTGAGAAGTAGCCCAAGTTTGTTTATTTGGCCCGCTTAATTTCTGTTGTTTGTAGGATAATGGGATGTGAGATGCAACGGATGGGCGATAACATTACATGACATGACATGTGGGGTTTGGCATGAGGCTTTGCCGATTGCCACAGCCTCTTTTCTTTTGTCTTTGTAGAGTAAATCAACTGTTTGTTCTATTTCCACATGATTTGTAATCTAATATTTATTTGAGAAAATTAAAAGCAGTTGTTGGTTTTTTTTCCCATATTTTTGAAGCTTGCCCCTTTTTTGGCGTACAAAATGAGAGAATGCCACTCTGTCAGCGGTTGTTACTTTTGGGTCAGACCCATGATTGCATAATGGAAGAGATTCGGGATTCTGCTCAATCCTTCCAGCCACTCCCCATCCACTTAACAAATCCCCATCGACTTAACAAATGTATGTGTAGATTGGGAAGTTTAAACATGCTCTTGGAATTAATCTTACTTCCAATGTGGAGTGAAGATACTCATATTAAAAAAAAAAAAAAATAGCAGATATTCCTAGAAATGGTAGAAGTGGGGATTTCATTTTCTTGATCTTGCACCACTTGGCAACTTGAATTCATACTTAGTGACAGATTTTTTGGCCTGCTGGATTTGCCATCACCTCCAAACTCTATAAAAATTCCCATGACTTGGCTGCGAGTGGGTCCAATGGCTCTACTAAAATAGCAGTTCAATGTGATATATTGCCAAATACAAAATATTGGACTTACTAGAGAATGTATAAATTGTTACACATCTGTTCCTCAAATTTTGATGGTTAAAAACTTGCGAGCTTGTTTAGATTTCTATCTAGAAACTTCAGTTGTAGAAAAATCAAATCAAATGTCTAATATGATCTAATGAGGTTTAAATTTTGTATGGTCAATGTTCTTATATCATAAAATGTGTTTCATTTCAATATTCAGAGAGCAACCTCCCTAAATAAGGAGACTTTAAAGTTCTAGAATTTTCGATGTAAGAAACCAATATATGATATATGATAGAAACCAATGTAACAAATACCGCCGGTATTTTCATTTATACCGCGATAATACCGGAAAAATACCGTTCTCGCGTAAAAAACGCGTATTTAACACCGATGCCGTTATTATCGGGAATTTAACGGTAAAAACGCGTTAATAACGCGAGAAACGATAAAAACGCGTTAAAAACGCGTTGAGTTAAATCCCATTTGAAAATCGAAGAAGCCTCGACTCAGCCCGGCCGCACGCCCGCACCGTCCCGCGCGTGAGACACTTACAGGTTAAAAAATTTTAAATCCCGAATCCCTCTGTTTTAGGGTTTCACTTCGATTCTGAAATCCGAAAATCCCCAATCTGCTTCCGTGCTTCCTTTTCTTCTTCTGAGTTCCGATTCTGAAAATCCCGAATCCTTTGCTCCGTTGATACGAGAGAATCAGAGAAAGGAAAAATAAATGAAGACGGACGAGTGTGAGAAGAATAAACTGTTTTGTAAGCTCTCGCTGAGAACGAAACGACTTTATCTCGCCGTCGCCGTCATTGTAGCCGCCGGTTAAAAGGTGGTAACCACTTTATCTGTTCGTAGAGTTCGATATCCTCTCCTTCCCTACGGTGGTCGTCGGTGTAGATTTAAAGAGAAGACGGCAAACTGAGATTTCAATCTGGTATTGTCTTTTTCTTCTTTCTCTTCTTCTTATTCATTTTCCTCTTTCTTGTCACAAATTTTCAGCTGAAAACTTCGACTAAAATTCCAGAAGTTTTTTTGCTGAAAATTTCACAAATTTTCAGCTGAATTTTTCATAGAAATTTCAGACAATTTCACATGAAATTGTCAACTGAAATTTCTAAAATTTCAACTGAATTTTTTAGAAAAAAAATTGGCTAAAATATTTAGCTAAAATTTTGTAAGAAATTTCAGAAAATTTTGATTGAAATTTTCACCGTTGAATTTTCAGAAGTTTTTGCACATGTTTTAGCTAAAATTTTGGTTTGATTATCAAGCAATGAAATTTTCGAAAGTCAGGCTGACAATTTTGAGCGAAATTATTAAAACTTTGACTGTAAATTTGGCTGAAATTTCAAAAACTTATGTTGAAATTCAAAAATGTTCAGCAGAAGTTTTAGAAATTTTGCAGTTGACTTTCGAAAAATCTTGGACATTTATGAGTCTCCAAGTAAATCTGTTACAGTTGTGGGCTACATTGTGGCTGATACAATGCACATCGAATCACAACGTATTGGCCAATGCTCATCATTTTGCTTTTGTGCGATGTTTTTCTTTTCTCTGGCCCTATATTGATAAACTGCTCATGGTTTTCATCTTGGAAATAAGGAATTCCACCATGAATGTGGGTTGGTTTGGAGCTTAATAAATAGGGCAGTAGTTTGTTCTATTTTGATTTTTTATTTAGATGCAGGTTTGAATAAGTCTAACTGTATAAAGAAATTGAACTCTGTTTTTTTGAATGAGTATGTCTGTATATAGTTTTTAATACAATGTTTAAGAGAAAAATGACTACTGTTTATGTTCAGCTTCCTGTTTTATTTTTTTTTCTTTTTTGGTTGCAGAAGTTTTGGTTGCGATGATAGATGATTTCTTGTTTTAGTGTAGTTTAGTAAATTGATCTTATTCAATTCTTCTTTCAATCCTTGCATGAGTAACCCTGAGAACAATTGCTTCTTTACATTTTTATTATAGCTTTATATGCTATTTTTTTTTACTCAAGAAGTATAAGATGAGAATTATTTATTTATTATATTTAATTTTTATTATTTTTTAAATATTTATATTTTCCGTGAGATTTTCCCGTTAAAAACCCGAGAAATTAAAAATATTCCGTTATTAACAGTTGCCGTTATTATCCCGAGAACGGTATTTATTACTATAATAGAAACAGATGCATATTACAGATTCACAGTAGATAATATCTATCCTTGTTTGTGGGTGGACCGTATTGTACGGTAACCCAATTGAGTCTCAACCCTCATTAGTATTTATTTTATGCATTAAATGTTGGTACTATGAAACATGGTGCATTGCATTTTAAAACTATCAAGTGTTTGTATAGATTAGACATGTAAGTGGACAAACATCAATAGAAGAAACAAATGTCTTATCAAAACCCCAGATGGGATTTAGATACAACCAATGTACATAACAACAACTAGGTTATATACATTAATTAAATGTACCAAAACCATACTATATTGTATCTGTTAAATATAATATTAAGTACATGGTTTTATCAAACAAGTATGGTCCACGTGCATGCATCATACCAAAACATAATATATGAATGGAGGAGAGGTTGCTCACGTGAGCCCTAAAGTGAAGATGGTAACATCTTTGAGGGTTTAGATCTGAAGCATAAGCTCATGTGCTATAAAGTTTAAAAACATCATACTTGTATATCTATGGGCAAGCAACTCAGTACATGAGCCTGCAAGCAGTAGGAAACAAGCATTCTCTTGATAATTGATATACTTTTTTGCACATGAAGAGAGTAGAGTTGCATATGAAAAGATACCAATTGTTGTTTGATGTCCAGCAAGGGACACCCGAATGCACCCATCACAACTCCGCGTAGAGAAATCATTTAAAGTAAAAGTTCCAACACATCTATATGAGGGAGATGGAGAATATTTTCAATTTTTTTTAGTCCTTTAGAGTGTGTGAAAACCTCTTAATCTGTACACATTGAATAAGTCTATAGGGAGTGACCTTTCATTTGAGTCACTGTGAATTGAGCCTAAGACTTCAATCCTAAAGTCTTTCGTCTCAACCACTAGGTCAACAACCCTTTGGAGTAAAGAGTCGAAGAATTATAAGGATGAGAGGTTAGGAGAAGGGGGAGATCATCGGTGACTTTTCACATATCTACTAAGGTCCAGTCTAGAGTGTAGATCAATCAAGTTGGAAACATGTTTAAAGGGTTTAATTTTCTGTGTTCCACTAACATTAGAGCTTTTAGCACATGGGTCATGCTCCTAATGAATTATGGACTGAGATAGTAAGATATAAAAGGATAGAACGTAAAGTGATAGACAATATAATACGAGTATCTCCACCTTATATAACATTATCATCATTAGTTTTGTTGTGATTTTTGCGACCATTGCATAAAGTTTTACATTTTTATTGAGATAAAGGCTTTTTGATGTCAATGAAAAGGAAAAGGAATTGTTTCTTCTATCTTTTCATATATTTAATTGTGTATAATATTTCTAAAAATTAATTTTTATATACTCTAAAATATATGAAGTCAAAACATAAGGTTTATATAACCCGTGAGGGTTGCCTTGGCGGTCAAAGACCCGCCTAAGATGCTGGAGGTCTTGGTTTCAAGTCACTCCCAATAGTGTTACATAGTATGTGTGGATAAGGAGGTTTATAGATGTCTTAAAGATTAATCAGATATTCTAAAAAACATGAATATTTTGATCTTAAAAAAATTATATGATGCACTGTCAAACATCCGAGGAATATCAACCGATATTTACTTCTCCCTTCATATCTAAGATAGGCACTAAAAATTAGCAGACCCATATTAATCCTCAACAAATTAGGTATGGAGAAGGTTTTTTAATCAATCAATATTGAAATAACAGCCTTCAGAAAATTGAGAAATATTAAAATGGCATTTTGGATAAAACAATCAGTATTTGAGCCAATATATATACTCTATATTTTGCAGTCCTATGAAAGTGATATAATCAGGAGTGAAAATTTTAGTCGATATGTATCGTATCGGCCAGTATTGAGGTTTATTGTATAGTACTGGCTATTTTTTACTTTTTTATTCTTTTCAAATATAGCGAGGAATATGGGTATCATATTAGAAAACTTATATTGATTTCCTATTTTCTATAATTTTTAGATATTTTTCAAGTTCTTAGAACGTAATTTATTTGTGTTAAAATTTTGACTTTCAATTGCCTAATACTTTATAAAAAAATATTTTTTAACAAACTATGTTAGCACTAGATTTTCTATTTGTCCTATTTTTCTCATACTTTTTTATATTTCTTTTAAAAAAAATTCAAAAAAAAAAGAGGAGAGAGAAACTGCTCAACAGGACGTTTCAATCAAGGTTTTTGAGTCCTTAATATAATGTAAAAATTATGACAATACAAAGAAAAATTAAAATAATATAAATTAATAATTTAAAGATCACCCTTATTTTAATCTTGGCAAATGGCAATATGGCAAAGTAGGTCCAATAGTCATCGCATCGGAAGAACCGAAGCGAAGCATGAGTCGAGAAACAATCCAGTTCAAAGTTCAAACCATTTTCCCTCTCTTTGTTTGACGAAAATTTCGAAGTTATTCATGTCTAACCTTCTAACTTGTAAGAATTTGATATTTTCAAATTTTATGAGAGAGATGATATATTTTTTTTAAGTAGTTTGAAAATACTTTTTATAATAAAGGACATCTGAAATACATAGGTGTATATATCTATCTTGAATGATTTAATTAAAATTCTTTTAAACGTAATGATTCTAACGTGGACCAGTGACTACAAATGTCTGGTGTTGGGTGGGGTACGTAGGAGATTACCCATATTTCATAAGTAATCCTCTCATAGGAGTTTTGTATAACTCGACACAGATTTTACTGTATTGCTCATTTTGCCCTTCAAACTGGCTCATTGAACCCTTCGAATCAACTTGCCAGATCACTGACCCGATCACTGACCGGCTCGCCGGATCACTGATCGGATCACTGACCCTTCCACTGTAATATAAATTGGCTCACTAACCGGTTCACTAAAATTTATCTAAGTGAGACTGTTTTTTCATACAAAACAGCAAATCGGATCACTGAATTTTTTTAAAATACTTTCATACGGCAGTGGAAGAGTAAAATGGGTAATACCTTAAATCTCGTGTCTTGTTATACAAAATGCTCGTGGGAGAATCGCTACCCATTTTCATTTACATCAAATCTTACCAATACCATTTGATGGTTAATGAAAAAAAAAAAAAATCAGTAACCCAAAATAATACTTCCTCTATCCCAAAATATTTGTCCTATTTTATAATTATTCCAATACATTAAATCAAAGTTTTAACATTTTCGATGAGCTATAAATCACCTTCTAACGTGATGGGAAGACAACCTTCTTTTATAAACTTTGACTTGTTCATATGTGGTATTTTATAATTATTTTCACCTCCGACTCTAATCGTCTAGAATCATGCATTGATGCATAATTAGAAAAGACTCACCGAGTACTAAATTAATTTCATTGAGGATTATTCGTAATCTTACTACCTCAAAATCATTCATATCAGATTCGTATTGACTCAGAGAATCTACTAATAAGTTTTTGGCGTACTCCGCACGAAAACGATGCTTAAAAAATAAAAAATCGAAATAAGATAAGTATTTTGGGAGGGAAGAAGTACTTTTTAAAAAATAAAATCACAAAACTG
Source organism: Chimonanthus praecox (assembly GCA_022113865.1). NCBI lineage: Eukaryota > Viridiplantae > Streptophyta > Magnoliopsida > Laurales > Calycanthaceae > Chimonanthus > Chimonanthus praecox. The sequence goes on along the minus strand of CM039089.1, from coordinate 13,906,881 downwards.
AATTAATTACATAGTATAAGTCATTCTCTTCGTCTTCTTCTGAGTTTCTGAAAAAACTCCATTGAATTTGAATGAGAAAAGCTATCGGCTTCTATTTTTTAAAACCATCCAATGATTCAATTCCAAGTTGTTTGATTCAAAGTTTATACCAATTTTTGTAAATCGATTGACAGAAGATCATTTCTCAACCTTCATAAACGTAGTCTCGTGGAGAAAAATAACTAAGCAAAGCTATTGGGTGATATCATGTATTAAAAGATTAGTCTCATCGGTTAAGGGCAAGAAGGAGTACCGACTCATGCTGGTTTTAAAAAAAATCATTTTTACTGATTTTTAAGTTATTTTTATTATTTTTTAAATTTTAAAAGATATAAAAACAATTTATTCAATTTTTGAGTTATTGTCATCAATTTTGAGTTGTTTTTATTAACTTTTTCAAAATTTGGCTCTAAGATAATATTAAATTTTGAGTTTTTTTGTGAAGATAATTTAATAGAAAAATATTCAATGCTTATGGAATTCAATTGAGATGTGTTAATGTTATTCACATAGCTTGTATGGTCTTTCTGTAATTTTCCAAGATTTTTCTGAAAAATTAATAAAAGTTGGGTTTTCTATGTTACTTTCCATTTTTTAGTTTCTTATCAATTAAAATGAGTGAAATGATTTACAAATGTTTCTACAATTAAATGAAGAGCTCTTAATGTGATTGACATATTTTTTAAAGTATTTGTCTAGTTTGTCTAATATTCAAACATTTTTATGAAACTAAAAAAAAAATTAGAATAAAAAATTCATGAATTGTAATAGAATATACACGCCACCGGGGGATACTTTATGATATGTATTTTATATTTGGTGTTTTCCGATGTTGGTTTCCTACTTTATAATTTTTTAGACATTTTTCAAAATTTTAGAACACTTTTCAAAATTTAAGGCATACTTTAAGGGTTTAAAACTCTATAAAAATGATTGTTATTTAAAAAATACCCACATAGGTTTTCCATTTTTCCTAATTTTCTCTTATTTTTCTATATTTTTTCAAGACAAATAAATAAAAAAAGGGTGAGAGATATATCGACAATAAATCTCATCGCTTTCATTACAAACCGATTTGTTAACCTTGTGTTTGATATTTTTTTTTAAATTCTAAACCTTTAAAATTAGAATAGCAGTAAATATTGTCAGAATAATTTTTATTATTTCACAATTGTCAAAAAAATCTGATAATGAGAATATTTCTGTTTGACAACGATCATAAAATGTTGATAGATTAAAATATTCCTATTTGACAACTATCAAAAGATTTCATCAGATTTTTGTAATATAAATAAAATAAAATTTCAAAAAATATATTATACAATAAAAATGAACACCAATGAGCATTTTATGAAGTAGTAAAGTCTTCAAAATTTAATATACCAATCTTAGAGATTATCTACATATTGATTTTTAAAATAAGTTTCATTTAAATATTTATATTCATTTGATTTCAAAAAGAAAATCATTAGTTGACAAAAAATATTTTAACTATAAACTTTATTTAGTTTAAATAAGGGATCTAACCAGGGGTTTAAAATTCGACCGATATTTTTCTCTCTCCTTTTTTTTTTATAAAAACGACCGATATCGACCGATATGATACCGTCGAGATATCGATATATTGGCCGATATTTGGACCCTAGATCTAACCATATTAAATAAGACTATTTTTAAATGTCACATCAAAAACTTTTATTTAATTAATCCTGTAATATCAATTGACACCAACTTACCATTTTATGCCATATAATCGAAATTTCACAATTTCCTCAACATCCACTTGCATAAGCTTATTGAAAAAGGCCACTCATCTTAACACAGGCAAAATCTGTTATGTGACACGGAATTGAGTAAATTTCTCATTTTATCCTACTGGTGTACCGATGCCATACCGCTCTATAGGTATATGTTCTGCATATCAGTACACCGATACTTTATGAGCAGTACATCTCTAATAGGTAAAATAAGAATTTCACTCTATCCCGTATTTCCTAACAAATGTAATGGCCTGGCCCTTCAATTAATAGATTTATGATGTAATTTTAGGGATTTCACGTGTGAGGTGCATCTGAGGGTCCCACCTAAGCACACGTGGCCTGTAGATAGTACCCCGTCAGAAAAGAGTTGGAAAATAAAAAAATTAAAATAAGTTTTTAATTTATTTGATTTTGGTGGAGTCGGACCGACCGACAAAATGGTAGTTTTAGGTTGGGGTGTTTAAAACCCCCAACTCCTACACCCTTTACTTTTATTTTACTTTCCTTTTATCTCCTTTTCCCAACCCCTCCACATCCACCGATGCATATGCTTGACTTTCCCTTTCTTCACCATCTTCTCAACCCTAGCATGTATGGAAATGAAGAAATCTCATCCCAAGCTTCCTTTTGAGTGGATTTTCTCTTCTTCAAGGTAAGGTTTTCATCTCTTCTCACTCTCATTCCTCTTCTTTGATGGGGCTTTTATGAAATGTAGTGAGAATGACACTTGAAATGGTCAATGGGTTTTGTTTGGAGAGAATCCCATGGAAAAAAATTAGGATTTCCTAATTTGGAGTTTTGCTTGGGTATGGATAATGAGGGAAAATGAGTTATAGATTATGGAAAAGTAAAATTTGGGGGAAATCTCTTATGTGGATGATTTGGAGCACCAAGGTTGGAGAAATTTGGGGTTTCTCCTAAGCTTGAGCTTGCATGGAGTTGCTCTTTGGTCTAAAAATCCAAATGGGGACAAATAATTTGGGGGTTTTGCTTTTAAACACTAGTTGGTCTTAGATTAATGCACTAAATGAGTTTTTTTGTGTTTTATGTTGATTAGAGCCCCCTAATCCGAACCTCGAAGCCGATCTAGTCGAAAATCAACCCGGCACCTCATAAAAACTTAAGGTGAGGAAAGCTACCCACTTATTTGGATATTTAGAGATTTCTATGCTTTTTAGAGATCCTTATATGCATTTTTATAATTAAGTGTATGATGATGTTATATTTATGATAGATGTAAATGATTAATTAGAGATAATATTTTTATGATACATGGTGTTGCTATTTTTGCATTATGTGCAGTGATGATGATTATAATGTGTTGAATGGAAATTGACCCTATGGAGGGCTATTTGGTTGTTTGCTAATGAAATGTGGATTTGATTTTAAAAGGAAGAATTATGGGGCAAATTGTGCTAATCCCCATGGGTTGGATGAATATTGGACCCAAATTGCAAGGATGATGTAACAGAGGTTGTGTGGGTCCAATTGAGTGTCCCAAGCATAAGAGATTACTCTCCTCTCAAGACTAATCTAAATAAGACAAATTTAAATGTATGAACTTATGAAATCGGTTATGTATATTATCATGCTTTGCTTAAAGGTGTTTGTATGAGCTTGGTGTGTCTGAGAGCTCATCTATATTGAGGTTGATATTCATGTGTATTGTGTACTCACATCTAACCTAAGATAGGTTAATTTTAGTGAGTTAGGAAATATGTACTTATTGGACATGAACAATTTAATGATGCTAAGGTGAGAATGGATCATGGGGTAGTAAAGTGAACCTTACCCCACTTGGAATTCCTACTATTGTGAATACTCAATTCCTTTGCGGGAGTTGGGATGATAATAAAAACAATATTATCTTAGTATCCTTATTGGGATGGTGGCATCGGCTACAGAGACTGGGTCTCGTAGGGTTGCCGTTGAGGAGTAGGTCCCTCACATGTTATGCGTTGTAGGGCGCTCTCACGGCTATTTTAGCACTTCAGATGTGCTTGGATACGCAGGGCTAGATATACATTCATCCTGTGGGGGATGGTGTTAGCTCCGTAAGTCGTGATTTGATTACCTTAGAATTTGACTGAATCATCCATGAGGTGAAGGGACCAGGGCGAGGTTGACATGGACACGCTATGCGTGAGTCACCCTTAGTAAGTCGTGGGCCCTAAGTCATGTTCGGAGTTGAGGTATATTGCTTGTGATGACCACCCGTCCCATTGTAAAATTCTTTTAAGAGGGGAGTAGTTCCCATAATGATGAGTGGTAATATGATTACGTAGTACAATATGGATTACATCCCCCATTACATACATTATATGTTGTGAGTTCGTTAGTGTGTAGCATGCATGTATTTCCCATTGAGCTTGTTTATGCTCACCTCTTGCAATTTCAGGTACCATTGCTCCGGCGGGGTCCGAGGGACCAAGAGGACGTCCATAGACTACATACCTTGTTGATCTAACACTCACTTGACTGTCATTTTGAGATTTTGTCATTTTGGTTACATGTTATGTGTATTTTTGTTAAATTAGAAGATAAACCATGTATAATTATCATTAAAAATATGTTAATGTTTTTAAAAACTTATTTGAAACCTTCTAAACTTTGAGAAGGTAATCTCTATTGTGGTTGGATGTGAATGGTTGTACATTCTTTTACTATGTTGAACAGGTGGATTAATAGTAGAGGCTATGATTGGCCCAATAGCCCAGTTTTTAGGGGGGACTCTGTCAAAATTTCGGTAGGAATCTTACTTCCCTAAAAAGATATGAAATTATTATTGTGTGTTAACACGTGATTCCACGTGGTAACTTATTTATTTGGAGAAATGAAAAATTTTCTGCGTCACGTGTCGATTTTGGGTCGGGGCGTGACAACAAATTTGCCCGTGTTAATACGGGCGTTCATTGAGAAATTTAGTTTATCTATTTAAACCATTACTTTTTATTCTATTTAATCAGTTTGATGACTCATTTAGAAATTCTCATGAAGGAAACCTTCGGAAGTTTCATAAAATAAATTTTAAATAGCTTAGTTATGCACATTGGACTTGACCCATTATTGAACAGGTCGATGTGGCTCAATTAAGCTTAAGAGTCTAAAAGATTTATCTAAAAAGCTCAAGTTTGACCTAAAAGATTAGACTTGAGTAATGATTTATCTAATTTTCTTTAATTAATATTTCGTGTATATATATGAATTAAATTTTAATAGAATTTTTTTATTTTATTTTAGACCCAAATAAACTCAAGTCTAGTTAAGACATCATGTACATTTCGAGCTCGAAATTAGATTCGATCCTACAAATAAAACTTAAGCCAAGCTCAAGTTTTACTAATTCTAATTAGCCCAAGCTTAGCCTAATCTGGGCTCTTTAATTGCAATTTTGTCTAGGACTTGGGCAAATTCAAAACTCGGCCACCCAACCCAAGTTGCAATCCTAATTTCATCTATTTATTAACCATTTTTTTTTTTAATTTAGGTTAACGACAAACAAACATGATGCAAATAATTTTTTTGGGATTTTTTATTTTTTTATGAGATATATTTTTATATAAGATTTTAAGCCGAATCAGGATCTCAATAATAGAAACCGAAAGACTCACTATCAAATCTCTCAGTCACTCTCAAAAAAAATGATAGATGAGACTAATTTCGATGGGATAATATGGTGGATATCCAAATTCACAGAGAAAATAAGGAGTTCTTTAAAATTAATTGAACGAGAAATTGGGAGTCCGAATGTAGAATTTTAATGCAAATGCAATAAAATTTAACACGCATGAACTCCAATCCAACTCAAATTCGATTAAATCTCAAAAAACCTTATAATGAATTAATTTGAAGTGTGGAATCCAATTTAAAATAAATAGTGGAAGAATGCACCAATTAAATTCAAAAGTGCAATTAAAATAATCTGATAATTTTAATTAAAATCAACTTAACACAAATACGAAATTAATTTCAAAAGGAAATTAAAATTCACCAAATTTGGGAGAAATCTCTGAATGTGAATACAAAGCTTGGCCAAACACTAATTTATAAGGCCTCATTTAATTAAAGGAAATAAAATAAAAATAAAAACAAACTACCAAATTTCTTCCTTCTTATCCCTCGATTCTTCTGTGGGTTGATTTCTTCTCAAATCTTTTTCTTTCCTTCCTTTCTTATTTTTTCTGCAAATAATTCTTCATACCAGGTCAGCACACTCCCAAGCTCATTTGTTGCTGATTTTTCTCTTGATTCTCATGCCATTTGAAACTAGCACAAGATCAATTGACACATTAGGTTAAAGTGTGAGTAGATTCATGCTTTTAATTTCCCATTGTCATACCTTTTTTTTTTTTCAGAGTATGAGAGAAAAAAATATATAGGTTAAGATATAACTTCTTTTTTTTTTTAAAAAAAATTGTTTTCAACAAAACATTTACGAACTCTACATAAAGTCATAAACTAGTTTGACCAAATGTACCCTTCGAGTTTACCTTTTTGTCGTCTCTATCCTGCATTTTTATATACATGATGCGATAAATTATTTATTGTGAATTGGCTTACAGCATTTTATTGTCAACTTTACATCTCAGCCATTAAATTTAACTATTATTATTTTTTAAATAAAGGATTAACACCTTTTGATTAAATATCGTAATTGTGATTTAAAGTAGGGCTGCAACTCGGGTTGTACACATCGCATTCCTTAAACCCGAGTTGATATATATGGAATTCGACCCAAATTTTCAACCCGAACTTCACAATCCGACCTGATCCAAATTTGACCCGACCCGCATTTTGAACCCATTTTAGCCTGGTCGGGTCGGGTCAGATTAACTTGTAAGATTCTCAACCCGATTCAACTCGAATTTCATGCGAGTTTTTATCTTCTCAACCCGACCCGACCCGATCTGCTGACTTGAAATTCTTGACCCAAGCTGCATGATTTCTCTGGTCGGATCATATAGGTCAGTCAAAACCCGACCCAAGCTGCATGATTTCTCTGCATTATTTTGAATTGGTCTGCAGTGAATACTTTCTCACATTAAGTTGGCCATTTTCACTTTTATTCTCATTGATGTGCATGTAGCACAAGTAACCTAAGGTATGAAGTGTTGAATTAAGAGAAAGATACATAGCATGGGACTCAATGCATGTTATTGTTTTGTTGTATTGGAGGATATTCTAAGTATCTAAATCAATCATTTAAAATTGAATAAAGGCATTGAATTTTGCAAATCGCCAATCAAAACTAGTTCAAACAAAGGCTAATTAAATTTGAAATTGGTCAAATCATTATATTAAAGTAAAAAGAAGAAGAAGAAGAAAAGAATGTACTAATAAATCAGCAACATTTTTTGTGATTGTGATAGTTCAAAATTAGGTTCAATCAATTTTATCAAAATTACCTTTGTGGCATTGTTTAAAACAAATCATAGTATTTTTTACTTTAATTGTGATTTTTATAACACTAATCCAAGTTTTAAACTTCCATAAGTCCTCTCCTATTTAATATAATTTTCTTCTTAGTGAAATATCATTCTTCTTTAAATATTGTACTAGTGTGGGCATACGCTTTGTAGAGTTATTAGTTTATTACACTTATTTCATCGAATCGAATGGTATTAAAATTAAATTTATACAATCTATAATTTACACGCACAACAAGTATAAATTAGAAAAAAATGTAATACTAAAACATAACATTATTTAAATTTAGGAATATTTTTAAATTGTATTTTTTGTGTATATGTATATCTATATATTGATATTGAATCAGAATAATTTTTTTTTTTTTTTTAATTTACGTATGAGAAACTCAGCTTAAAATCTCCACGGGTGATACCTACTGCTCCTAGGTTACATTAGGTTAGACTATAGGAACTCGAACTTGGCATCTTCCACTTCCTGAGACGGGAGATTAACCTGTTGAATTATAATGAATTTTATCTAAAGAAAAGTATTGGCCAACCTATAATTAAATATTAAAATAATAATTTAAATCCATTAAAATTATGTGAGGTTAAAAAACATAGTCTCTTAGATAGGTTTGAATGATTTTTACGGATTTAAATATCTATATTGAGATCTTTCAAAAGATCATTAGATGGAAATAATTAAAGTTTGATACTTTGAGACCAAGCTCAAGCTTTCTTAAACTACAAAGTGAATATAAAAGTTGTGGGCGACAAAATGCACGTGGCAGAAATTGAACCAACATTCTTTCCCTTTGTGGGGGGTTGGACCACGTCTACACTGCCACTGCCATGTGGCATCTTCCAGACTCTATGGGCCCCACATCGGATGCCAGCTTGGCTGCCAACGGTTCTGCACAAAACCCGCGAAATATATAAATTTCACGCGGAATTCAAGAAAGTCCCATTTAAATACGATTTTATTGCTGTATTTCTACGTATCCAAACCCTTTCAAACTCAAGTGTCTCAATCTCTAAAATCATCGTAACAAAATACTGAAATCTCCTTTTTTTTTTGAGCGTCTAGTTTTATCTACAGTCGTACCAGAACTCTCAGAGCCTTGATTTCTGTTTCTGATTTGCTTATTTCACGGTATGGTTTCTCGGTTTTCCCTATTGCATTAACAAGTATGTTTCTTAGATTTCTTATTTGTATTTTTCTTCCCGCATTTGGGTTTTTTTTTTTTTAATTATTTCTTAGCCTTTTTTTTTCAACAAATGGCTTCTGGGTTCTGTTTTTTTCATGGTTTTGGGATTATTTAGATTTAAAAAGCTAAGAGTTTCATTTCTTGCCATCGGTTTTTAGACTTTTCTTAGATGTTTTGAAAGTTAGATTCCAGTACTACATTTGAAGTTACGATTTCTCGGTTTTGTTCCTTTCATCTAGATCTTTCCAGAAGATTTTTTTATTTCTATTTTTTTGTTCTTTATTTTTTAATACAGTTATTGGTATTGAGCTTCTTTTTTTATCATTTGCATTATACAGTCTTCTTTTGGACGTATGAAGAAGAAATTATTTCTTTTTGGAACCACAAACTTCTAAGCAAACACCCCATTTCTTTAGTTAAACACAGTCATTTTCTGCGAAAGCATTTTTCATTGAAACCTGTAAACTCTCAATCTTATTATGGCTATTTATTTGAAGGTTTTTAAGATGCTTTCTGCGTTGCACTCGTCGCAGAGATATCAACTTCTGAGTGCTTTTTTATTGTCTAAGCAACAGCTATCAGTATCTAAGGTTGCTTGGGCTATTTGGATTTCCATTGTTTTTGGAGTCTGTAACTTGGTTCAATATTATTCTCCAACATGAATTTTTCGAGAAAGATGCTTTAGTTTTATGTTTTGGTACTTTTGTTTTGCTATTACTTTGTTTCTAGACTTCTATAACTTGTTCGTTCTTTAGTGGCTATTGGTTTTAAATATGTTGAACTCTAATTTGCAGTGACTAATTTCGATTTTTACCTTCACCATCAAGTTCCCAATTTCCTCTTTTCACCTCAATCACGAATATTGCTTGTGGCAATTTGCATCCTTAAATTTTGGTTATGGAATATTTGTGTTTGTGGATTTCCACTTCTGCACTTGGTGGCCACCACATTCAAGCCCTTGAGAAATACCACATAGTGGTTGGTCATTTGTTTCATTATGCGTTTTGTGTGATTTGGAAGTCCAAAACTGCATTCGTGATACACATGAAATATTAGTAGTGATTGCAAATATCAAATTGAGCCAGTTCTAGAAAAAGTTTCTATCCAATGTGATTTCTGATTTCTTTGCATCTCCATTGGACATATGAATGGAATTCCAACAATTTTGCCATTGTATTCGAACTAATGAGTTTTGGTATGCATGGACAGTCAGTCAAATTAAGTTTATAACCTATCTGACTTTTTTTTTTTGTTGTTGTTTTGAACATTACATATAGCTTCCTAACATCTTAGAAGATTATGGTATTGCGCAGGTCATTCAAGGAGTTACATAAATTTTTGGACTGTCTATGATTGCACTTTACATATTTACAAACTAGAGAGGCTCTTCAGTGTCCATGATGGGGCTTTTTAAAGGGTCTTTACCTTCTTGCCCAACAAATAGTAACTGTGCACAATGGGCTCGGATATACATGAAGTTGTGTCTTTGCAGTGTCAAGGATGGAGTATCTTTTTCCTTTGGTTTGGCTAGTGTTATCAGTTGGGGAGTAGCTGAGGTACCTCAATTAATTACCAACTTCAAGGAAAAGTCTACAGCGGGTCTTTCTCTAGCTTTTCTGATAACATGGATAGTCGGGTAAACATCCTTAGTAATTCAAAGCTTCTCCTTGAAATTGAATTTCACTGCAAGGCATTTCCATTATTCTTAGTTTTCATTTTCAAAAGCTCTTTCAGCAAATTTTCCCTGAACAATTCCATGCCTTCATTAGCTGCTGATTGTGTTTTATTGTGCATCAATTTGTTTCAAGTTGGAATTGTATTTTCTCAAGAGTGATCTTTCTTGGGGAAATTATCTTTCTTCTTCTCTGTTACGGTGACGTGACATGCATTTATATCAACCCCCTACCCTGAAGGGAAAAAATGAGAGAGAGGAGCATACAGTTGTCCTTCTAATCTGTTGAAACTAAAGCCTCATTTTGAACTGTTTGAAACCCAAAAAACTGAATGGATGGTCCTTGCTACTGATGGTGGCTAACTGGCTATTTTGATACCAGAATATTCATAAACATTGATTACCCACTCTGTTATGATGAAACAGAGTCTATCACATGTCCTGCTAGCTGGTCATGAGGACAGAACACTATGAAACATGCAGCCCAATATTGGAAGTGGCAGGTGATAGATGATACAGTCTAGACTCTAGAGTTTCTCCCATGATTACAACCCAAGAAGAGACCTCCATGACAGTTCTCTCTCTCATCTCTTGAGAAAACTCAAATACAATTAAAATGATACCTGTCAAATAATGGAGGTCGCTTGATGTTTATCCTACATGTCCTTCTGGATCCCACCTAAGCCTTAAAGAGAGGAAGCCTAGGAGAAGCTTGCTGGCTCTAGCAATCTATCATTCTCTTTCTCCCCTTGTAAAATGCCCAAAACTAAGAGAGTTCTAGTTGAATTCCAACATAAACCTCATAGACATGGTGTCTTTTTGTTGGCATTTATACATGAAATAACTAAGCTTTTACCAATGTGGGACTGCACCAAAAAAATAAAATATTCCTTAAGTACCCAGCAACCAAGGGAATTGAATAACATTTTAGATAGATCCAATTTTAAATTCAACCAAATATGACCACTGCTTAAGAACATGACAAATCAACAGGAACTTACAAACAAAAAAAGATCATTTAAAAAAAGTGTTACTGCATTTATGGACACTGGAACCCATACGTGGGCCATCCTAGCATCTGCATCAGTATATAATCACTTATGTCATCAAATATTCTTGGTTTAATCAAATTGATTTGGAATAGTTCTTCTGTAAGCTCATTGGATTTCTAGGCAGACTAAACAAATTGGTCCTGAGCCAAGAGGCAGAATAGCTAGTCGGACATGTTGATTAATTTGTCTTACATGACTAGAATGCTTACAATTTGCCAAATGAACTGATTCAACAGAGACAAAACCTAACTATTGATCAGCTCAGATGAACCAAGGAAACAGAAATAAGCATATAACTCATTAGACATTACTGTCTATGACATCTAGAGACAATGCATGCCAGTACGGGTGTAAGGACTTGTTCCACTCTTCAAAAATTTGTGGTACTACTCTCATGAGAGAAAATAATAATAAAAGAAAAGAACATCTATGACATTAGTTTGTCTATATGGTCATCCTGCACAGTACTCAATACCTTGACAAAATTGTGATGCCTTGATAAAGCTGGTTATACCTTGTTTTTCAAAGAATCAAATGGACCTTAACTCTTTAGTATGTATCAAAACAACTGGGGTTAGTATCTCTAAGCTTATATAAGAGGTGGAATCCATACACCGAAGCACAGGTTGTGCCTGGTATTCTATGTTGATAAATTATGCATTTTGACAAACCCAGTAGTGCAATATTTCTGTTTCTCAGTGTTCTCATATTAGTAGAAAGCATGAAGGTGGAAGCATAGTGAGAATCACCAATGAATATGGCAAATATTAGATATACAATTCAGCATACATATAATTAAAAAATTTTAAATGGTCTTTGACTCACAACTGACTTTTATTGTTGCAATCAGTGAGCACGTTCGCAATAGTGCTTGCTCTTGTCAAAAAACCTTGAAATATTTGTCCTTTGCTCAAAAAAATATCTTTAAATTAGATTTGATTTTGTAGTCATGACTAATTATCTTGTAGTTATCTTGTGGCTTAATATAAGTATAATAATTTTCTTTAGAAAGTATATCCTGTTTTGTATTGGTATTCTAAATGGTTACAACATAATGTTAATTTGCTTGCCACTAGATCATACTTAGATGAGTATGTGGTGAATGTATGCAAGAAGTTGTGCACTCAAACCCATGCTTTCTTCTTGTAATTTGATTTCTGTTTAAAGAAGCCCTGTTATTCTCTGTTTATTCATTTTTTCCTTTTGGGAGTTGATTTTACTTTTCTCATTATTTTTTAAGAGATGCTTTATAGATCCTTTTTGTGGTTCCTAAGATTGTTGGCTTTTTGCATGCAGAGATCTTTTCAATCTTTTTGGATGTATGCTGGAACCAGCGACTGTGAGTGTCCTTTTCCGTTAGTTTCACTCCAGAATATCGGTGTTGCTATGAAACCTTTTTAAATATTGTAAAAGTGATGATTATACTGGCATTTCAACCTTTTTCATTGATTTCTTTCCATCGTGTAACTCTATACATGTGATTGAGCATAGAGTTCTTTCTAAATTTACCTAAGATGGTGGTATGTCTCTGGGATAAAAGGCTTGTAAAATGATAAAGAAAAAGAGAGATAGAGAAAGAGGGTTAGAGAGGAAGAGGGTTAGAGAGAGAGAGAGGAACTTGAGTGTACTTAGATACCTCATTGTTAGGGATTCCAATCCTTTTAATTCGTGCAACAAAATTAGTTACAATCTAATCCCTTAGTTCTAGATATTTAAATTCAATCTCTCTATCTAACAGCCTCCAAAAAGTACAAAATTACAAGAGTAAGTAGCATCCAATCCCTAGTCACCAACAACATGTAAACAACTAAAAAGCCCATGTACAAAGAATTTATAAACTACAGGTGGTAGGGAGTAGGAGAAAGAAGGGTTGAACTTTTAAAAACTCTGGCCAAGGAGATAAAGGAGGACATGACTCGTGAGAGTTGTAGTTGACGGAAAACATGATCTTTGTTAGGGTAGAATGGAAACGTGAGACTCAAAAAACTGGCCCCATATATAGGATAATGATTGATGATAATGATGATGTAATTATTAATGTAATCATTAGGCACTCTGGCAGTTTCTAAACCTTTCGAGATATATTTTGTCTACAGATTCATGTGTTTGCCTACATGATTCAGCTCTCTTATTGCAACTTAACCATTGTGATTTCCAACATATCTTCCAGTGATATGTCCACCTTGAATGTGTCATTACAAGTATACTGTTGGCTATCCATTTTAAAAATGGTATTGTGCATGTTTGAAAATGAGTAGATGTTAGGTGTAAGAGTTCCTGAAAGTTCTTAACTGATTTATTCCCCTCATTTTTTTTCAGCTGACAACACAGTATTACATGGCAATGGTACGAAAATCAGAAGTATCTTTTTTCTTGTTGTATTTGACATGATTTTGTAATTCTCTTGACGAATCCTTGTTTTGCAGCTGTACACTGCTACTACACTGATGCTGACTGGACAAACAATATACTATGGTCACATCTATCATAGACTAAAAGCTAATAAAATAGATAAGGTCCGATTTTCATTAGCTCCTGCTTTTTCCTGGTCCATATGTGTTCATATACATATAAATATATGCACGCATACATACACAAATAGGAAAATTCTAAGATACATGTAAATGATTGTGCATCTCCATCTCTTGGCCAAGATATTTTAAAATTCCACTTATCTTCATTATTAGTAATTTTGTTGTTTTAATAATATCAACATAACTATTAAACAGAGTTGATGCCGTCAACCGAAGGATATGCAATACTAATGATTTGAGTTTGTACATGTGGGGCCCAAGCCTTTGCAACTTAGAAGATTGATCTCATCCTATTCATCTATAAAAGTCAGCCTAAATATAAAATCCTAAAACCCTTCACTGGCAGTTTGCAAATAAAATGTACAAGGTCAATATTTGGACTCTTATCCTTCGATCAGCAAACTGTGTTGCAGATTTTTTTTGGCGAAAGCGGGTGTTGATTCACATACTCCATCTTTGGAATTCTTCTCTCCCCACTAGTATTGTACTTTTGGGGTTTGGGGGCTTCTTTTGGATTCTTGTTGGGAGGATGTTTGTTGTTTTATTTTTCTTTATTCTCTGCTTGTTTATTTTTCTTTTCTTTGTTGGCTCTGAGTATATATCTCCTATACTCGGATTCCGCTTTGTACTTTCTGTATTTCCTTAGTATTTTAATGATATTTAGTCAATGTTTAAAAAAAAATATTTGGACTCTTATCTACAACTCCTCCAAGTATCATATAGGTACTCTTGCAGATTTCTTGCATTCCAATATATGATAAAATTTGGCTCGAATAACATGCCTTGGATCAATTTTTTTGCGGAGGATATCACTGATAATAATTCATGCTTGGTACCATCTAGAGGAAGGGAGAGATAAGAGAAAAAGGGGGAAAGTACTCAGTTTTTGCAGTTCTTTGACTTGTCAATGCAGGGTTCAATGATTGAAAATAAGCAAACAAGTGGAACCAATGATGACAAACAGTTCAAAGGCCAGGGTAATTGGACAAATGGGACTAACATTACAGCACCAGGGCTTCACCTTTCAAGCTCACCGATCCCTGTCACCGCCACATTACTACCTCGTCTCAGTTCCCAAGGGGGAGACTTATACTACATGTAATTTCCTTTCTTCTCTAGAAGCTTTAAATGGTTTAGGTGTTTTGTTTCTTTATGAATTATCTGGGAACCTGGCAATATGCGTCTTGGATTTGCGAATTTTGACCACCTCTTGAGGCATTAAGACTGGATTTGGATGGTTCCATTAATAGCTGGTGTGCAGAATGTTTTCTCAAATTTGTAACTGGAACTTTTCGTGTCATATGTATGTTTTTTTCTTGATATGAAGATGAAAATCAGAAAGTGTCATATACTGATATTCTATCTTAATGCTCAAATGCATGGCAGTACGTTCAAACATGACATCTGGCTGTAGTTCTCAAAATCTTTCGTTTTGATGCAACTTTCAGAAATTTGTTCAATTCTTATTCTTGAATCCCAAAGTTTGAATTCTTTGGTTTTTTTTTTTTTTTACAATTTTATGTAAATGCCACTATAATCTGATTTCTCTTTTATGATCCAATTACAATTTTCAAAACATTGGTCTTATAGGTGACACACAATCACATATAGTTACAATTCCTCATGCATGAAATTCTTTTTGTTATTTTGAATTTTAAACATTTGATTCTTACGGATCAATCCGTGAGGGTTGGCTTGGCGGTCAAGAATCCGCTTGAAATGCGGGGAGGTCTTGGGTTCA
Source organism: Chimonanthus praecox (assembly GCA_022113865.1). Lineage (NCBI taxonomy): Eukaryota > Viridiplantae > Streptophyta > Magnoliopsida > Laurales > Calycanthaceae > Chimonanthus > Chimonanthus praecox. The sequence continues at coordinate 13,891,464 of CM039089.1, read as the reverse complement.
AGGCACTCTCAAAACAAAAGGGTCACTCCTCGTACTGTTAGCCAGTGTGTGTGGATAGGGAGGTTTGCACATGCTCCAAGGATTAGTCAGGTGCTCTAAGAGGCTTGGACACCTTGGGTTTAAAAAAAAAACAATTGATTCTTACATATCATCATTCTTTCTGTCAATGATGTTGATGCTTTGGATAAAAAACTGTGAAAATCTTTTTTTTTTTTAAAGAAAAATTACTTTTACTATTTTCATTTTTTGATAAATCATAGAAATGTTATAATTTATGATTCAATACTACTAGATATCCAAAACAACAAACAAACAATCAATTTCTCTAGATGCTACATGAGCACTGAGCATGTCGTGGAAAGAGTGGAGACCAAGAGAGCAGGAGCAGAGAGGTTACCTGGACGAAGGCTACCGGCGGGCATGGGGCGAGAATCAATAGTCAAAGACAGCAGAGTGGTAGGACGTCGTCAACAAGCGGCAGAGGAAGTATCAGCAAGCGGCAACTATAACTATTTTCGTTGAGAATCTCCCAGATACCGTCTCCAACAATTGGTTATGGGCGTTCTTCAACAAATGGGGACGAGTGGTGGATGTTTATATTCCAGGGAAGCGTTCTTTGAAAGGCCAGAAATTTGCATTTGTGAGGATGTGTGGTGAGGAAGCAGCAATGCGAGCTATACAGAGCTCAAATGGTAGTTGGGTTGGAGACCGGAAAATTATATCTCAAAAGGCTATGTACGGGAAGGAGATAAAAGTACCAGGGGTCCCAAAGCTCGACAAATCCAAGGAGAAGACTTACATCCCTAATCTTGTGTCTGGAAGCAGATCAACAATTTTAAGTCCGACTGGGAATCGAACCTGGGCTGATGTCCTTCGATCTTCAAGATTGGAATCTTCTTCTCCTAAGATTCGGCATTAACAAGTCGGCAATCCGTTGTTTAGGTGGAGATACCTTCCTGATCACAGCGTGGTCAGTGGAGGAGGCTAATGAATGGTTGGGAAATCCAGAATGAACTAAGTTTTTCTCATCCACAAAAATCTGGCACTCGGACTCATCTTCGTTGGCTCATTGGACTTGGATCCATTGTTTTGGCTTTCCTCTGCTCTCCTGGGATGAGCGATCGATTCTAACCTTTGGAAATCATCTGGGTAAAATACTTGAGATCGATGAAGATAATCTACAAAAAAAATCTTTCTGCCCTGAGATTATTGGTGGAAGTGGATAACAACAAACCGATTCCATCTGCAGTGGAGATTAGGGTTTCTGCTGGGACACATAAGGTTTAGATTCGCGAGGTCTCCTATGTGGAAGATCGGGTGCCCGAAGACCGACTGGGAAAAGTGGAGGAAAATCCACCAGAAATGCAGATTTCCGGCAACGATTCTCATCGGACGACGGAGGGACGATTGGAGTCGCGGGATCCCAAGAACCAGCTAGTTTCTGACACGAGCCCCAGATCTCGAGACAGCCCACCGCCGAAGGCTGATGGCGGAAAACCCTTCTCCAATCAGGGGCGTGATTTCTCCTCTGTGCCAGCGGTGATGCGTATGCTGGAGAACACGCCTCTGGCTTCTCGATCCAATCGAAGGAAATTTTCGGCAGAAGATAAGGGAAGGATTAATTGTAGGAAAGATAAAGAGGACAACAGAAACTGTGTGGGTAGTGGGGGGACAGCTGGCGAGCTAAGGGTTGGAACTCGGGACTCGGCGGGTATTTTAATTAAACCGGGTCATGACTTGGCCTTGTTTAAAGGAGACTCTTCAGGAGTGGCTCAAGGTCTGCTAGCTGTGTGGACCAGGGCCTGGCCCGAAACTTAAATCCTTCTCAACAGTATTTTCATGAGCCAACCCTCTTTGCTGGGATTGGATCTGGGGACTCATCGAAGACCACTTACATTGATCTAAATGCTTCCCCAAGCCCGAGCTCCTTCAAGTCTCAAGAAGGAACTACGACAACCACCATCTCCTGCACAAAGAAGAACTTGTACACAGGAGAGTGGAAGAAGAAGGAGAAAAAGGAGAAAGACGAGTCAACTTTTTCCGGTGAACAAGATGAGGACGACTCTTTCTTTGCCGAGGCGGAAGTGTTAATCCCTCGGGAGCGAAAAATGAAACAGGATAAGAAGAAAAAAAAAAAGGAAAAAATGGCTGTGAAAAAATTGAAAGAAGAAAAAATTGAAAGAAGAAGAAGAAATGAACAGTCAGACGGGACCGAAGACTCGCCTGTCAGATTGCAAGAAGAAAGGGATTTCATTTTTGGAGGGGAAGAGAGAGAGGGCTGGCGTTCTACAAGGAACAGGCATGGACATTCAAATTTCTTTCGTTCTTGCTCCATGCCGAGTCTTTGGCAAAGGACCGGCTCAGAGGATGTTAAATCAAAGAGTATTCCATCTTTTTTGGGTGAAACAAACGTAGAAGAGGAAATTTTGGTCCTATCTGATGAGGAAGTTGTAAAATGTAGTAACAAGATTGCAGAGATAGCTTCAATGAAGAAGAGCTAGAGGGCGTCGAACTGGACAGTAGGACAGGTGGAAGCAAGACTTATCGGGCAGGTGTTACAGCTTTGGCCACCAAGCTAGGCTGCAGCAAAGAAGATGCAAGGAAAATCTTGTATGCAGGGAGCAAGATGGGAATTAAATTCCTTGATTTGAATTATGCGGAAGAGGCTCTAAAAATGATAGAGGAAAGAGATCAAAGTTCTCTAGACTTGAGGCATTCGAATAGGGTGTCAAGACTGAAGGGATCGACAGGCACATCAAACCTTCTAAAAGTTTACACCTCCAAGAAAAAAAGGTCTAATATAGGGGCAAAAAATGGTTAATCAATGCAAGTAATCTCTTGGAATGTGAGAGGTCTTGGGCTCAGACTGAAAAGAAGAGCCATTCGAGGAATATTCGGAAAAAACCGAGCTGATTTGGTGTTGATTCAAGAATAAAAAAGAGAAGAGATTACAGACAAGTACATTAGGGAGACTTGGGTGGGTAGATTAGTATCTTGGAGTGCTAAACCAGCTGTGGGAAATTCCGGAGGACTCATTATTCTTTGGAAGACTGAAGTATTTGAGGCAGTGGAATCGATCATGGGCAACAAATCACTCTCTGTGAAAGGGAAGTTGTTGGATGAAGAAGTTGAGGTGATGATTACTAATGTATATGGTCCACATTCGGAAGCGGAAAGGATACAATTCTGGGAAGAAATTTGTCAGCTAAAGGACAAATGGTCTGGACCGTGGTGTGTAGGCGGTGACTTTAATGCCGTTCGATATCCTTCAGAGCAAAGAGGTCTGGTTGCGAGAAGCAATTACTCGGAGGAATTTTCAGATTGCATCAACTCATGTCAACTGGTTGACTATCCATTGTTGGGTGGTAGATTTACATGGTCGAATGGGATGAGAGGCCCCTATGAGCAGAATAGACAGGTTCTTAGTTTCGGTCGAATGGGAAGAACTGTTCAGAGGGGGGATGCAAATTAAACTAAGAAGACCTGTCTCAGATCATTGGCCGATTCTTCTTATCATGGAGGAGGAGGATTGGGGGCCCAAGACATTTCACTTCAATAATGCATGTCTGGGTAATAAGGATTTCTTAGGAAAAGTGAAGGAATGGTGGAATTCATTTGAGGTTGAGGGGTGGGCTGGTTTCTGCTTGCATAGAAAACTGAAACTGTTAAAGCCGAAGATAAAAGCTTGGTGCAAGGAGGAGATGGGCTGCTTTCTCGAGGAGAGGGACCATGTTTCGGAAGTTCTCGGGGATTGGGAAAGTTTGGAGGAAGAAAGAGACTTTGTCAGAAGAGGGATACCTCGAGAAAAATTATGCATGTCAAAACTTTGGGGCTTACTTAGGAGGGAGGAAGTGGAATGGAGACAAAAGTCGAGGGCTACATGGTTGAAAGAAGGGGACAGGAACACCAAGTTTTTCCATCGTATGGTTAGAGCAAGATCTATGGTAAATTCTTTGAAAACAGTCTTGGTCAATGGGAGAAGAATAGAAAGGAAAAATGAGATCAGAGCAGCAATTAAGAGTCACTTTGCATCCATCTTTGCTCCATCTAGGAGGAGCACAGAGGCTCCTGTTATAGTGCCTTTGTCTGTGTCTGATTCATACCCCCATTCTTTGTCTCAACCTTCGGATCTGATTGCCAGGGTCTCTCCTCCTACAGGTGCACCTTCACCTCTGCCTTTTTGGTCGTTTACTTCCTACAATTATGCACTTTTTTTGCCTGGCTCTTTCGAGTTAGGACCTGCTTTCTATCCTTTTCAGGCTAGATCTTCGGTGGTGTTGCCCCAGGGTGAGGACCTTTTGTGTCACCCACCAGGCCAGCAGCATGCCTTTGGGCACCTTTATCAGCATCATCTTGGAGCGGGCAATAGACCTGAGTTATTGGCATAGTCATGCAGTGCTGACTCCAGCGGCGGTACATAGTGGGGAAGGAGAACGTTTGCTTTCTGATCATCAGCAGAGTCCCTCACCATCTCATTCATTTCTTCCAGCTTCCGGCCGTGTTAGCCAACAACAGAACTCGGAGACGTCTCTACGTGGACCAGGTGGTACCCAATCTTTTGCGCTTTTCCATTCAGTTCCTACTCATGCTTTCCATGCCTCCAGGGGATTTTTTCCTAGACCTAGTAGGGGACCTGAAGTTGATTTATCTAGGATGGGGATTACTGCACCTAATCTTAGTAATTCCTGGAGAGGTACAGTGGGGGACTGGGTAGAGTCTAGCTATCCACTACTAGAAGGGGTTACCTTGGCTCTCTTACACCAAAAATGGTATCATGGTTAGAAAGAGAGTTCGAGGAGGTAGAGGTATTAGAGGCGCTTCATAGCATTGATGGGGATAAAGCTCCGGGACCCCACAATTTCAACTTCAAATTCCTTAGGAGCTGCTGGGATATAATTAAGGTGGATTTCCTGAGATTCTTTAGGGAGTTTCATAGGAGAGGGATTCTAAACAAGAGTCTTAAACACTGCTTGGTTTCCTTAATGCCCAAAAAAGAAGGAGCATCAGAACTTTCCCATTATAGACCAATAAGTCTAGTTGGGTGCGTATATAAGTTGCTGGCCAAGGTACTAGCTGCGAGACTTAGTTTGGTTTTGGGGGAGTTAATCGGGAGTCGCAAGGTGCCTTTATTGGAGGGAGACAAATTTTGGACGGGGCATTGATTGCAAATGAACTTATCCACGCAAAACGTAAGGACGGCCTAAGGGGTGTGCTTTTAAAGTTGGATATGGAGAAGGCATACGATCATGTCAGATGTGAGCTTGTAGACTATTTTTTCTGGAGGATGGGTTTCGGTACTAGATGGAGGAGGTGGTTGAGGGCATGTGTTCAAGAGTTGTCCTACTCAATATTGGTGAATGACTCACCCACAGAACCAATATGTGCTACCAGGGGTTTATGGCAGGGGGACCCTTTATCACCCTTTCTCTTCAAATTGGTTGTCGAAGCACTTAATGGGCTCATGAGTCTGGCAAAGCAGTCAAATCTCATTAAAGGATTGGAGATTTCCCCAGGCAATTGGTTTATCAGTCACTTACAATTTGCGGATGATACATTACTGTTTTGTGAAGCGTCTAGTGACGAACTTTTTGGGGTAAGAGAGGTACTAAGATGCTTTGAACTGGTATCGGGGTTGAGAATAAATCTGGGGAAGAGTAGCATCATCGGTTTGGGGGTTAAGGTGGAGGAGCTAGAAAGGTTGGCTAGGGAGATAGGTTGTGGTGTTGGTAAGATTCCGTTTACATATCTTGGGTTACCAGTTGGCGGAAATCCTAGATGAAAAGTGTTTTGGGAGCCGGTCCTGGATAGGATCTCAAAAAAAATTGAATGCTTGGAGTAAATCTTACCTCTCATCTGGGGGCAGATTGACTCTAATTAAATCATGCCTGGTGAACCTACCCACTTACTATCTATCTTTGTTTGAAATACCTAAAGGAGTGGCTAAAAGGCTAGAGAAAATTCAGAGGGACTTCCTTTGGGAAGGAAATGGAAATTTGAGAAAAATCCATCTAGTGAAATGGGAAGAGCTTACAGATTTGAGGGAGAATGGTGGATTGGGAATTTATAGCATTAGAGATAGAAATCACGCCCCTCTTCGTAAATGGTTGTAGAGATTCGCCTCAGAGAAAGAGGCCCTTCGGAGGAAGGTGTTAACTGCGAGATATGGTGTGGATGACCCTGGGGAGTGGAGATTGGGTAGTAGAGCTGCTAGAAATAGTTCATCAGTAGTGAAAGCCTTAATGAAGATTGGGAATGGAGGTGGAAAGATAGGGAGAACGTTTCTTAGGGGGACTAGACTGCAGGTTGGCAATGGGTTAAGAGTTTTGTTCTGGAAAGATATCTGGGTGGGGGAGCGTCCTTTAATGGAGGTGTTTCCCAGACTATTTAGGGTGGCCATTAGTAGGGAAACTATGGTAAGTGAGTATTATAGATAGGCCAATGGTTCACATCAGTGGATAATTTCCTTTAGAAGGACTTTGCGGGACTTTGAGGTGGCCTCCCACCAAGCTTTGCTCGGAACACTTAGGGATGTTAGACTGTAGATCGAGGAGAAGGATAAGTGGATCTGGTCTTTCGAACCTTCTGGGTCTTTTTCAGTGAAGTCAATCTTGCGGTATGCATATGCAGTAAGTTCAGTCTCCTTCTCCAATTGCAATTTGGCTTGGAACAACAAGATCCCCCCTAGAATCCAATTCTTTCTGTAGACGGCGTTGAAAAAAAGAATACTTGTGAGACGCAATCTTAGGAGGAGACATGTTATTCCAGAGGAGGCTCCTATAGTTTGCTCTTTACGCGAGAATGAAGAGGCATTTGTGGACCATTTACTATGCCAGTGTCGCTTCACGGGGGTTGTGTGGTATTTGTTTCTAGGTTTGTTTGGCTGCTCGTGGGTTTTTGGTGGTGGAGTGGAGGATTTATTGTTGGCTTGGATGGGGAGTCCCTTTAGTGGTAGACAGAGTGGCCTAGAAAATGGTTCCGTTTGCAATTTTTTGGACAATTTGGAAAGAGTATAATGGGAGAATTTTTTAGGGGTAAGAGAGGAAATCCCAGAGATGTTTTTGAGAGGGCGAAATGACAATTGGTTGGTTGGTTGTCCATGTGTAAAGAATTTCAGGGTTTAGCTCCAGAGGATTTTTATCTGTCTTGGGACGGTTGTATGAAAAGAATTGGAAGAGTTACAAAGCGGTCAGCCAATTGGGTTGTGCCTCTTCTGGGTTGTTATAAATTCAACGTGGATGGCACAACTAGGGGCAAACCGGGACCAGCGGGAATTGAAGGTATGCTTCACGACGATAGGGGTAGAATGTTGGCAGCTTTCTCCGAATCAGTAGGGTCTATGGAGTCAAATGAGGTTGAATTGAGGGCAATTAGGAGAGCACTTCAGGTCTGGTCTGGATTTAGAGGCGGTAATCTCATTATCGAAGGTAACTCAACTAATGCTATCTCCTGGGCTAGTAATAGGAAATTCTCCCCTTGGAGGCTGGTTTATATTGCTAAAGATATTTGGAGCATATGCAATATGGGTAATATCACTTTCACTCATACGCCTCGTTCAGCGAATTGTATTGCAAGTTTCTTGGCGAAAGCTGGTGTTGATCTTCAAATACCGGCTGTGGAATTTTTTCCCTCCACAAACCTTGGGAGTTAGGGGTTGTGCTATTGGGGTGGTTACTTGTTGCATTTTTATTTTGTTTCTTGTTTTATTTAGTTTCTCTTCCTTGTTGCTCTTAGTATATATCTCCTATACTCAACTCCTTTTGTACTCCTATTTTAATCTAATGGAATTTAACTGTTAATGTTTCAAAAAAAAAAGATATCCCAAACAATTTATGATATATCTCAATTTTTCAGAACATTGCATTTGGCTAAATATCTCTTTAACTTTTGTTTGATAATGAGAGAACAAATAAATTTGAAGTAAACTCTTAAGGGTAGCTTCATTGGTTCAAGCTTCTAGGATTAGACTACAGGTCTTGGGTTCAACTCTTTTTGGGCTTATCATATGTATGAGGTTTTTTTTGTGAAAGGCAGATGTATAAGGCTTGCGGGCGAGTTTGTGTATCTCTGAAATTAGTCTCACCTCCAATATGGAGTAGAGATAGCGATGTTATAAAGAAACTAATAATGAAAATTATAATATCTAAAGTAGTGATCAAAAAGGAGAAAAAAAGGATTGATAAAAGTCTATTGCATGGGCAAGTCACAACCTTTTCATTTGAAGAATCACGTTCAAAAAGTCAAAGAGGCAGATTTTTTTTTTCACAGCCGACTTACATTATTTTATTTAAATCAAGATTCAAACTCACTCATCAAGGCCAAGATCCAGACTGAATTTTGATTTAAACGATGATCACCCACACACTAGTGGGATCCCACCAAATATGGTGGTAGTCGGTGAAAAAGTCTTTCATTGACTATATGGCCTACCAAAAATCACTTTGGTTAGATCAATCAAGTCATGTTTTTAAGCCACAAAGCCTAAAATTTTTTTAAAAAAATTAAGTTCATCAAAATTTGAAGAGTTTAGAAAACATAGCTTGATTGATTCAATCAAGGTGATTTTTGGTGGGTCATATATTCAATGAGAGACCTTTTCAACAGATTCATTGCCACTCCATTTGGTAGGTCCCATGCCTAACTATGTTGGATAATATGATGCACACCAATTCACTTTTGATTTCTCCGTTTGACTTCAATTTTCCCGTGAACCTAGATTAGTGGATGCACAATGAGCATGAACTACAGTATGCGAAGCAATCAATGTGGTGCTTCACTTAAATATATATATTTAAATTTCTATTATGTTCAAAACTTTTATCAACCCACTTGAACTGTGAAAATGGGAAATAAATTTTTTCAATGTTCGCTTAGTGAGTTTAGAGATTGTGTAGCAGTTCCAATTCTAGCCATCAGTGCTACGTGTTTATGTATGATTCTTATCTGCTTGAGAGAATTTGTTAATTATGCTTCATTCAATATTGGTTTCTTTTATAATTGATGTTTTGACTTGGTATCTATTTTGAACTGAAACAGGTCAGCAAGATCTCTAACAATGAGCCGTGCACCCACAGCAGGATCATATCCACCACATTCTCGTGATTCTGGGAGAACACTTCATATACCCATTGCTAATCATAGTCCTATAGAGGAGCCTTTACTAAACACAGTTGGTGCCACACAATCTGCACCATCTTTGAATACTAAAAGCATGCTTTGTGTGGTGAGCTTGGAATCAGTAACATAACAATACACACAGACACACACCACCCACCCATACATACATATATTCACCTGGGCAACATCATCTAGGTGTGAGACAGCCCCTTCCACACCTAATTCCCTTCTGTCCCCATTCAGATTTACCCTGTGAGTTGGATTCCCAATTACTTAAATCTCATCCAAAGTTACAGATGCCATTGCATCTAACTTCAAAGAATAGTTATGAGAAATGCTACACATGGCAGAAAACACGTTCCCACTTCCCACCGAATGTTCTGAAGTGGAAAATGTGCGGTTATGAAATTTTGGGAAGCATTTCCTGGACGCATAGAAAATCTATTTGAAAATGAATGAGAAATGCACAAGAAACATGCAAAACAATTGAAACACAAGCAATTTATTATAAATAATCGTTTTGGGTCCCAACCCCCTCAATATGCCCCACCTTACAACCCCACCAAATATTTAAATGTAATGAAAAAGACTCTAAACAACCACTTGTATTTACAAAGATATCATAATGTTCAATGAATACCCACCGTATTCAAAATACACCCATTCTCATGGTTTCTTTGGGACCCTGGAAGCTATACCTAAAATAATCCAATCGAGCTATTCTTTTGTCATCCCATCCATCATTTATAATGCATCCAAGTGGGCATTTAACGCTACACAGGTCTTCAATATAGAATACAAAGTTGAACTCCTTGAAGAGTGAAAGGCCTGGGCTCTGTTTTGCCTAGTAGATCCTGCATTGTGCAGCCTACTTTGATGTCCGTCAAACTCCTCCACCTCCTCTCTCTCTCTCTCTCTCTCTCTCTCTCTCTCTCTTTTCTTTTCCTTTTTTTATTTGGGGTTGGGGAGGGGTGGAGGAGGGGGTTTGCATATGTGGGATACCTTTTTTTTTTGAAGACCAAGGTATCCTTGCCTCTTAGAGCACCTGACTAATCCTTGGGACATGTGCAAACCTCCCTATGCACATACACCGGGTAACACTATGAGGAGTGACCCTTTTGTGTTGAGAGTGACTTGAACACAAAACCTCCATGGGATACCTTTTGAATTTAGGATTATAATGTTATAGCCCCATTGGACATCTTTATGTTATGGGTATGACTTGATTGCCTAAAGTTTAATGATGTATCCCTAGAGTTCATTCACTGAGGCTAGAACTTTAGTTCTACATATTAGTTGATCTTCTATGAATCTCAACCATAGTTTAAAAACTTGAGAAAACTCAAACGAGTGGATCTAAGTAGACTCAACTCCATAGGTTTCCAAGGAAGGTGAACTAACGAATTTTACTGAGTTTCTCAACTCAGGTCCAAGAAGTTGCCTAAGTAACTTGACTTGATAATAATTCAAAGTTGAGTTTGAGTTGCGAGTATTTGGGCTATGTTTTCAACCACCTTCCATGATCACCATGCTCCCAGGTAGGCCTTGGGACTTGGATTTTGGAGATGAAAGTGAGTTACATGTCCCTCCATATAACTAATGTAGATGGAGAAAAGAGAGGATGGAGAGAAAGTAAGGGTGTTCATTTGTCCGAACCTGGCCCGAACCCGATGTGAATAAGTGGGCTTGGACAAATATGTATGTCCAATGGGCTGGCTCGGGCTTTAATTTGATGCCCATTTCTTTTCAAATATATATGAAATACATATATTTAAGTCCCTCACATAGTTCCATTTGTGATTTAGGGCAAAGGCATTTAGGGTTCCGACAACGAAACCACCCGTCTTCTACTATCCCACTCTCTCCTCTTCGTAGGAAGTGAAATCAGAAAGCATAAATCCCCTTCGCCTTTGTTGGGCCTTCTCTTCCATCTTCCCCTTCACCAGTCTCCCTCCGATTTGGCAATCCCTCTTCCAAGTTCCATACTTCCATCTTCTCGATTTGGTGTTGGTGACCCCTCCTCCATCTTTATTTGGTTTGGGAGCTTCCTTTTCCAGTTCCCATAGGGTGAGTTGACTGCTGATGTATTCGATTGTGTCTCTGCTAAATCTCTCTCTCTCTACCATGAGCATCATTCCTAGAACTGTCCTGGCCATTTACACCTTTGGTCTGGCTAGGACAAATATTTAATTTATATTTATATTTATAATTTAAAAAAATTGCCCTGGCCACATAAACTCATTAAGAGAATTAGAGGAGAAAGGATTGATTGCTTTTTTTTTAATATTGAGCTTTTGTTATCTAATTAAAATAGTTTTTTTTTAAATGATATGCAAAAAGGTAAAAATTATTGAGTTTTTCGAAAAAGATTACATCAATGATGAAAACTATTGAGTTTCTTGAAAAAATATTACATAGATGGTCAAAATTATCATTTAAAAGGATAAAAAATAGATTTGCAAAACAATTGGGCTTAATCGGACAAGCTCGGGTTTTTTTTAGTAAAGCCCGGCACGAACCTGGCCATGAGTAGGCCTAAGAGAAACTAATCTATTTTCCATTTGCATTTGATTGACAGGTTTCTGTGATGACATTCTTCCTTAGTGGTTTTGGTCTACATCATTCTATGGATGATAGATTTAATTCATTTCTAAGGAAACCAAAGCAGGGAGTTGTTTTTCAAGTTGCACGAAGGGTTTTACAGGTAAGAAACCAGTGGATTTCTCCCTTTGCATATAAGAAAATATTGATTTGGTCCTCTAGTCTAGGGTTTGATTTTGAATGTGACTGAACATTATTAGTTTGAAAATCTTACCATAATGGATGATTAACATTGCCCTTTTGTATGTATGGGGAGTCATGGAATTGGAGTTCATGTTTAGGGACATGCTATCTTAAGCGTTTTACTTTTCCTTTCCAACTTAGTATCAGCATAAAAAGAAAAAAAAACATTTGAACTATTTGTGATTTATTTTTAATTCCAAAAAACATTTTAGTCCAATTTAGAATTTCAGAAATATACTTGTCAATATCATATCAGATACAAAATCTTACCTTTTGTCTTACTAATTGTGAGTTTCTTTCCATTACTTAAATAGAAGTAGAATTTTCCAAGGTTTATTGTTCAGAAGGTATTTGAACTTTTGATTCACAGGATTTTATTTTCTTGCCCTGTTTCCAGAGCAAGAGTGGGTCATCCTTCATAAGCGAAGGGGATGGAAGCAGTGGGATTGGAAGCTATCTTGGTTGGGCCATGGCAGCTATTTACATGGGTGGACGGCTTCCACAGATTTGCTTAAATGTGAGAGATGTATTATTTTGATGAGAAATGGTGTTATTAGTAATAATTGGAAATATTCAGTAAATCAAGGGAAAAGAAACAAAAGCACAAAGTCAATAAAGACAATGACCATACTCCTATAGTTAAGGAGTTGACAAATTTGCCAAGGGCAACTCATTTCTTGCAGCACCTGAATTAGCTAAAGCATTATACCTGTCTATTCTACTTCCTAAGCAAATACGCAAAAATTTAACTTCCATTAAAATCATGCATTTTCACAGCTATTATATTTTTAAATTCTGAGAAAAATTATGATTATCTTTCCAACTATTTTGAAAGTATATACCAAGACAGTGTGGATGTTTATGTTTTTTTTTCCGACTTGTCTGCCATCTAGAAAAAAAGATTACTTCTCTCATGATCATATGTAGAAAATGGACTAGTGCAACATTAAAAAGAAAAAGAACTGAACTGACATTCCTTGCACCAATAACTTGGAAGTAATGAATGCCTTACTAAAAGCCGGTCAGAAAAAAAAAAAAATTTAAAAAAGAAAAGAGAGAGGAATACTACTGCAAAAAAATGTCTTGTTACCGTGGAAATGTCTTTATGTCTGTGTGTCATCTTGTAAGTTTCCAGGAAAGTAATGTTACTTGTATAAGATCAATGCTAAACCGAAATCCACACCTTTGTAAAAGACTTGAGTACTCAGATGTGTCAATGTCTAACATGTGTGCAAGCCAAGCCCATAGAGTGAAAGGTTTTCCACCTTAGCTGGGATCTCACATGCTGAAGACCATGCATGTCTATAGTGCACTGGCCTCGCATGCTTATTGTTAATAGGAAACAATAATAATGGGGTTTCGTGATTTTCCCTATACTTGATGCAATGTTGTTAAAATCTTATGATACAAGATACATACATTGGAGGAGAAGAACTTATAATGCCGACCCTAGATAGATGAGATTTTGGTTGATGATGATGATGGTGATATGATTCATACAATATCAGAAGAGGATTGATTTGTCTGTTAGAAATCTTACAATTCCCATGGAGAATAGGAATTTTCAGCTGCTTAAATTTGAAATACAGAAGTTTTGGGTTTTGTTTATTTTTTGGCAGGAGTTGTTGAAGGGACCATTATGGTATTTCATATTTTTAAGTATTTTTTGGGAAAAATCTTACAGTTTTATGATTTACAATACATGATTCATGATTCAAGGCATAAAATAATTTCACGTCATACTTCAATTTTTAAAACATTTGCTCTGATGCTTTGTCTGTAAAGATTTCTAGTCTCCCTTTGAAGCCCTATTAGTAATAATCATCTACATGTGTTGATCTTGATGATATGATTCATACAATATCAGAAGAGGATTGATTTGTATCTGTTAGAAATCTTACAATTCCCATGGAGAAAAGGAATTTTCAGCTGCTCGAAATTTGAAATACAGAAGTTTTGGGTTTTGTTGATTTTTTGGCAGGAGTTGTTGAAGGACCATTATGGTATTTCATATTTTTAAGTATTTTTTGGGACAAAATCTTACAGTTATATGATTTACAATACATGATTCATGATTCAAGGCATAAAATAATTTCACGTTATAATTTTAAAACATTTGCTCTGATGTTTTGTCTGTAAAGATTCTAGTTTCCTTTTGAAACCCTATTCATGATGGATCTAATCTAATATTGGCTTGAATCTTTTTGCAGATAAGAAGGGGCAATGTTGAGGTAATCATTTCCTCCTTGTGAGATGGGATTCCCTTTTTACATTATTCTCTCAATTCTTTTTCCCTTTTACTCTCTATTATCATGAAAGGATATTAAAGAACTGTGCAAGTACTATTTTGTCAGAAGTCAGTGGCATCTTGTATATATGATCAGAATGTCCACTTCTGCCTTTACATCAGCATAAGGAGCCAATGAATGTATCTCCAACCTGAAAGGATTGGTCATCCAGACTGCTCACGTGATAGGTCCCTCCATTCAAGATGATGTTCTCACCATCTAAAATATGAAGGATTGTAACCGATTTGATCCATTGTCTAGAATAACACTTAAAGAAGATGTCAATGGTTAAAATTCAATGAACAGGAAAAAAGAAGAAGCAAAACCAAGCGTTTCAGTCTTTCAGTTTGGGAGTCTTTGGGTAATTTCCATCCACTAATGGCCTATCAGATGAAGTCTGGTCATCAAAACACTGACTTGTATGAGCATAATGGAATTGTTAGCTAAGCATATAGTTGCCATGGCACATGGGCCAATTGTTCCTCCATCATGGAAATTTTGGATGAAGTGTTTCAAATCATGTGTTCCAGTATTACAAGTGAGCTTCCATTGTCTGTCATATTTTATAAATAAGGTTTTTATATAGGTATGATTTTTATTTTATTTTTAATTTGGGTTCTATAGCAGATAATTGATCCAAACCTTCCAAGTTTTGTGCCATGAGAAAATTAAGTGGGACAAGAATACTAAATCTAGGTGTGGCTTGAAATGGCATTACCTACTTGGAATCTTATATCAAGGACTTTAAGGACTACCAACATTTCAAAGCCATAATCCTTTTCAATATATTTTGAGAATTGGGAAGGGCTTCTTTTCTCTCTAATACAACTTTGAAAGTGGGAATGCTTAATGAAAATTGCATCTTGCATCTTCAATTTGAGCTGTAGGTATTATTAACTCATTTGTTGTGTTAGAAATTATGATTTTATCCTTTTTTTTTTTGTTTCATTTGAATGATTTGGTTTTGCCTCCTTGGCATGTCAAGGGAATCCTTATTGACTTTTTGTACATGGTTGTTATTTCGTTTCATCTTTTTAAGGAATATTAGTTATTCCATATATGCCTTTATCTATGATTTGGTTTTGTGTGCTGGGAAATAAATTACGCAGCTCTTCTATTTCGTTCCATGCAGGGACTAAATCCACTAATGTTCATCTTCGCCTTAGTTGGAAATATAACATATGTGGCAAGGTAGGAATTTTGAATTTCCATGTTTCATTGGCTTGCTATAATTTTGATGTATTTCTATAGCTGATTATTTGCGGAAGTAATCAGGTTTCATTTTTTACATTTTCTAGATATATATAAAATGATTATGTTTGATGAGTGGACTCCATAATGCCCTTTATATTGATGCAGCATACTTGTGAGTAGCATGGATTGGTCAAAAATCAGGCCAAATTTACCATGGTTAGTTGATGCTGGAGGATGTGTTCTTCTGGATTCTTTTGTATCCTTAAGCATTGGGTTTATCGTTTATTTATCATTTAAGATATGTTTGAGAAAAACTTGATTGGATATCATATATGTTTGTCATACTACTGTTTTTCACTTTTTTTGTGAATTGTCAACAATAGAGCCTTCATTATTAACAAACCCTTGCTATTTTTCGCAAAATAAAGACCTTCCATACATGGTCCTCCAATGATGAGTCAAAAGTGTTCATGCTCATCTACACCAAACGAATTGGCCAGCTTGGTGCCCATCCCTAATCCCCAAACTTATACATGGTTTAATTTTCAAGTAAAAAAAAGAATCTACTTGAGTCCTAAAAACCATCAAATTTTGAATCTGTTGAAGCTGAAAATTTGACCACTCCTAATCCATCTAATGTCCCAAACCACTTCCAGTTGAGTGGATTAGATTTTTCAATCAGTATGATTGTCGGGTAAATCTACCAAACTGTGGTCCACCAAATGCTTGTTCAAATCTTGAATGTGTGCCACAACTATGGGATGGTGTGCCTCTTATCCTAGAGGAAAAACAATTTCTTGCACTGGGTTCTTCCCACTGCATTATCACATGTTGGAAATTTTGTGAATCCCTAGACAGTTCTGTTGATTGGAAGATCCTTTCATTCAACCATTGATGTGGTAGACACCAAAATGGAGGTCATTATAAGAACCTAGCTCTCCAATGGTCGGCGTTGTATTTATTGCATCAGATGTGAAAAGGTGTTGTATTTGTTTTCAACTGATCTGTTTGCAGGGCACCTCCTGAATGGTCTGGCCCAATCTATCTTGGACATTTTCAAGTGCTGGGTGGAAACCTGTAAACTCAAGTCATGCGTGCTTGAGGCCAGGGCTATAACACAGATCTCTAATAAAAAGAATATTTAACTCATGATGTTATTAGGTTGTGTACTAAGAGGCCTTCAGCAACAATCATGCTTTTTTTTTTTTGAAGACCAAGGTGTCCAGGCCTCTTAGAGCACTGACTAATACTTGGGGCATGTGCAAACCTCCCTATCCATACACACCTAGTAAAACTATGGAGAGTGACCCTTTGTCCAGCAACAATCATGCTCTTCACAATCCTTTATGTATCTAAGCTTCTAGGATTATACTAGAGGTTTTGGGTTCGACTCCTCTTGGACTTACCTCATATACGAGGCTTGTGAGTGGTTTCATGTATCCGTGAAATTAGCCTCACCTCCAATGTGAGGTGAGGATACCCATGTTATCCCAAAAAAAAAAAAAAAATCATGTAGGTTGTATATAGGCTTAGACAAGACGCCCACTGAAAACAGAATCTTAAGACTGGTATATATCTTACTTCACTGTGATTTACTTAGTGGAAGTGAATGTCGAATCTTAACACCATCCCTAGATACTTCTTCAGTTTATCTACTTTTGTTGTTGGAAACAACAAAGGTCCAAAAGCACCTGTGACTAATTTGCCTGGTTTCTGGAGGTATGCAGATTCTTGATTTCTCTTCTTGATCCATGTCAGGAACTTCTTTAAGTATGAATTCCAAATTAATTGATGTTTTATGATCATAGATGATGCAATTATTCTAGCTTTTTGCTGATTTACTAGGACATGCATGTATGTCTGGCAGTTCAACGCCAGGATAGGTCTGTGGCATAGATTGCATTAGTAATATATTTGCTATTAAATGGAGTTTGTTGTATTATGCAAAATTAGGAAAATTATGAACATGTTGCCACTGCTGTTGGTGGTGTCTAAAGAATTATGAGAGTAAAACCAATTCTTTGCCTCTTCTGTGCAACTTACAGTTTATCTCTCCTCTACTGCAATCAGAATATCGGTAGTGGACTATCTACCAATCGTCTCAATGATAATATACCAATAGATCTCACTTGCTAAAATTATTGTATTGCTTGGCATGAATTATACTGTCCAGTAGTGATCTATAGTTTCATAAAAGATGAAAATGCATGTTGTTCTTCTACACCTGTCTCTAAAATGGAATTTATCTTGTTGGTATGATATGCATCTGCTTCAAGCCCTTCCTTTCGACCCAATATAGGGATTGTGTTATTTTCATGACGGTTTTCAGAATGGAACTAGTAGAAAGGGTTTATTGCTACATTTTGGTAGTAGCGTCGGTAAATTGTGGAGAAATTATCTGTTATGAACCGGTTCACAAAATTTGTGTGAACTTTCAATTGAAACCCTTGGATGAAGAAAAAACTGTTGACCGCGATTCTTATCTAAAGGTTCTCATCAAAAGTTCACAACAGTTAATTTCTCATAAATTGGGAGTGAGCTTTTTTTTAGTTTTCATCATTGGGTAAAGATTTTGGATGTCCTTTGGGTGTTCTTTCGTTTTGTTTTTAATTTACTCTGGCATTGAACATACTTCTTACAGGGATTCTTGTCTTCAGCTTAATGAAGTTATGAGTGTAAACCCGATTCTCTCGAGACAGCATTGATTTCCAAGGCATCCATTGGCTGGCTGATTAAAACTAAGGTGACCATCATACTGAATTGGCTATGAAGGAATGTTTATCATACTTCCCCACTTACAGGGAAACTACTATCCATACTTATTAATTCCAGACTTATTTTCCTTGCTGCATGTTGGCACGATCACAAATAGCTTCTGTAGATCAACATTTTTGTGTGTAGGATCAATGTTTAAGTGAGGCCGCTAATTTGACTGGATGGTGGTGGATTGAGCAAGAAACTCCAGCAGACAATCTTACTTATCATTCATGGCATTCGAATGGGTGGATTATTATCATCCTCACAGTCATTAACTCATTATTATTATTATTATTTTGGTGACCAAGGTGTCCAGACATCTCACTTGTATTGGGACATGGGACATTTTTTGACCCAATTAATCCTTAGGACATGTAATTTCCTCTTAATACCACACACGAGGTCCGCAACTACGGGGAGTGGCATATTAGAGTTAAGCGTGAATCGAACTCAAGACTCCACTTCTTGAAGTGGGTTTCTTGACTGTCAGGCCAACCCTTTGGGTTATCATTAACTAATTAAGATTCATACGATTTAAAAAAAATCATTATTTCCATGCAAGAAAAGGGACCTAGCACACGAAGGATTTAATTAAATCCATATCAGCATGGCAACCCGGTTCATATGCAACTACATTGGATGGTTGGGATCTTCCTCTGATGAAAGGATCTACGCAAAGGTAGAAATATAGAATTTGCGTAAGATGCAGGCCTGGCCCTTGCCTCAGGGGAACTAGGCCACCGCCTAGGGCCTCCAAGTCGAGTTCAATTTTTTAAGTTCACACACCTTATTTTACGTTATAAAGTTATTTTAATATTTATTTTTTTAGCAAATAGATTTCGGGCGTGATGGTAGTTGGTATGACTTGCATTCCATAGATCACATGTTCGATTCATGCCGGACACATTTTTTTTATCGTTTAGTTTTATTTTTATTTTTATTTTAAAAATTAAGAATTGGGATGATTAATTGACTCTATTACAATATTAAAATGATTATATAAATGTCAGATTTTAACTAATCATTATTCTTATAATTTTTTTAGAAATTTTAATAAAAGTGTGACTTAAAGAAGTTTCCGATTGAGTAAACTTATTGTTCATTTTAATATAGATGGTTGAATGGAAAGAAAGTAGATTTATATTTGAATGACTATTTTGTGTTTTATAGTTTATAATTGAGTGATAATTTTTTAATATGATTTTACTTTATAAGTTGTTTTAAATGCGTTATATACTTTAGTATGTCAACTACTTTTTTTAAATACAATAAAATAGTAATAAAAAATAAAAAATCAATATACATGAGACAAGTGGAAATATATTTGTCAGAAGAAAGATTGAATGGATTAACTATTTATCTATTGAAAAATATATGTTACAAAAATTTAACCATAATAATTTAATCAGTAATTTTGCATCTCAAAATTCTCGAGAAGAATAAATTTTAAATAATACTTTATTATAAATTTGATTATGATATTTTATTTGAATGTTTCACACTTTTTTAAAAACAAAATATGGTTTTATTTTTTACAAGTGTATAAAAGGCCCGTCTTAAAATTTCGCTTAGGTCTTCTGAAATCTCAGGGTCGGCCCTGGTAAGATGATGGTGTTTTGCATATTTAAAAGGGATTTTGAGGGGTAAAAAAAACAACACTTCACTTAAGAGGAAGGGACCATAATTCGCAAATTATAATTTAAAACTAATCTTGTACTCATATTGGATATATATTTTAAAAAAATAATATTGTTTTTGTGTTTTTTCAAAGACTATTCATTCATAATATTTAACATAAATATAAAATGCATATGATACTTGTAGTGCTTCATGAAATGTTTGGTTTGTAATTAACTATTGTTTTCTTTTCTTTTGAACAAAATGTATAATTTAATTTCATTGCGCTTCTTTCTTTTTATTTTAAATGTAACATATACTAGTATGGATGGGTTTTCCTTAGATTTTTTGTTGTTTTCCAACTAAGTTTAAAATTTAGTTTTAAGTATATTTTTCTTATTTAAATATTTTAAAAAATTATAAAAATATGAATATGTTAAATTTATGGATGTGAGTCTTTTCTGAAAGGTATAAAATTGGATCTTGTGGTGCATCATAAATCATAAATTTCATAAGGTAATTGATGTTTTGAGGAGTTAGAAAATAAATCTGATCTAGATAACTTTAATTAGACTATAAGTTCAAACTGTAGACTTTCCAATGGATGCACTGTTATCACTTTATAAGTGGGTCATACATAGGCATGTTCACAAAAGAATGCTTAAGCAGGCCTAAACCATTTTAATTAATGTGCCAAATTACTTAGCCCTCTGGCAGCCATGAGCTTAAAAGTCAAACCAGTGAACTGGGGTCATGATCAAAGGGTTGTGGTTTAGATTGTTTTCAAAATCATGATTATTTTTAATTTTTATGATATAAAATAATAAAATATAATGTGGATTAGATCAGTTACAGGCTCATGGAGTCTGATGGAAAAGCCTATTAAATGGTGAAACTATCTAAAATTCTTGGTACATCTTTAAATTTAAGATGGTCAGACATCCACTTATCCGGTTATATCTAAAAAGATGTGTAAAAAATTAATTAAGATAAGAAAAAAAAGGATCTTATGATTAGATTCTTGCTACACCATACTTGAGTAGGAAAAATTAATATGCAAAATTGTCCAAAACAAAGAAAAGTTAAATTATATTTGGTGACTCCGAGAGATTTAGTTTTCTTTACTTTAAAAACATAAAAAGTTTATGAGAAAGGGACACTACCAAATGAATATGAGGTGCTCATTATGGGAAAGTTAATACTCCATCTTCTAATTTAGTTGTCTTATACGGATTTTTAAATTGTCTCAAAATAGTTGGCTCATTTATATTTGAGTAGCATAAAATGTGTTAAAAATGAATGAATCACGTATAGTACTAGCCTTATATAAAGAGTTTTTTTTTAAAAAAATAAAATGTTTCAAATAAGACAACTAAAATAATATGGAAGGAGTATAACTTTATAAATTTAAAAAGAGTATTTGTCAAAAAAAATACTAAAAAGAGTGAAAGAACATCTTAAAGACATTCCTAGAAAGAAAGGCTATGAAGCATATAAAATAGGAACAAAAGCTTAACAGTAAAAGATACATTTTTTTTTAAATGGAAAAAAGGAAGTGATATGTCCACTATCACTTTTACTTTAGGTGCACCAAAATTAAATAGAATACTTATTTTGTCCAAAGTTTCTTCAATCCTGTCTTTTCTTTCCTTTCCACTTAATTTGAATAAAATAGGTATTTCATTTAATTTTCGTGCATCTAACATAAAAATGTGATTCAAAAGAAAAAACCCATGTATTACTCTGGTCCAAGAAAATTGGAAGAAAAGTTAAACAGTAAGAGATTTTTTTTTTTTTTTTAAAAAGGCCATCTGTTATTTATTTTTCAAGATGAAAACTGTTGTTGAAACTTGAAAACACTGAAATGATTGCAAGTTCCATATGAAATTTACAATATTAACATGGTATGTTACTCTAATAATACTTAAGAAAAAGGTGTAAAATTAATATGCTATGGGCCTCAGAACTCATCTTCCATAACAAGGAATTATAACAAGAAGGAACCAGTTTCTCAACAAAGTGCTTTAGACCCTTCAATGTATTGTATACCAATACTTCGAAGATGATGTTTCATAAAAAATCAAGTTTATTATCAGATTTGAAATGCAACGTCCAAAGATAAACCGTTAAGATGAGTATACAGGGTGGATATACCTATATGTTATTCAAAAAGTGTCGAGATGAGATTAACTTAGTTGAATATTTAATTTTGAAATCAACTCACAATAAGTAAAGATCCAAGTAAGGGTGATGAAGAGTGAGATGAAGAGTATTTGGCCGTCAAATAGTTTGGTGGGCTATATATAGGGATGCTGAAAATTCTTGCTAACAATAATGACTGGTCGGATTAAAATATTCTCTGTTCAGATACAGAACCTCTAGACACCTTGGTCAAGATAGAGGAGAGATGGCACATCCATTATAGCTAGCCTCTCAAAGTCGACGGATACTGGGGTGGAAATGTGGAACAAGAAGTTGCGACTTCGGTAGGTTAAAGCCTTGCCATTTTTTTTATATCAACGTGATTTTCAAACCCCCTACACAGCCAAATTCATGCTATTTAAACATATAAAATTGCATTTTCAATTATAAATTCCATTTCATTACTTCAATTGAATTATTTAAATTTCCTGATGGCTTGGTTGGTACAGGCAGATTCGACCATGTAGCTAGCTAGCTGTGTAGCATTTGAAAATTGAGTCAGATGGGTTCGATTTGACCATCAACCTAATTGAGTTGAGTTGCAAGCACATCAAAGGGATTACAATCATATAAAATGGAAAGGACTTACCAAGACACCTAGGTCCCTCAAATATTCATGTAATGGGAGAAAAGATTCCACAATTGTTTGAAAAATTCCATATTTTTATCAAAAATAAAACAAAATGATTTGAGTATGCTATTAAGACCTCCATTACATCCCCTGCACATAATCATTTCTCTTAAGTAAATTTAAATAGCATATTTTCTGCTAATAGAGACGCCATCATCAATTCACGTCTATTTTTCCTCATTGTCTCAACTCTGAAATGGTTCCTGCAACCTTACCATGTCAATTTCGGCTAGACTTGCAAAAAAATATGTCTCATACTGCAGGGGGTCCAAATTTCAGCGATATTCACAATTTCAGTTGATATCATAATATTGATCGATATCGGCCTTTTTAAATATATATATATATATATATATATATATTGGCCAATATAACAATTTATCGATCGAAATATCATATCAGTCGATACCGAATTTTAGACCCCTATTCATACAATTTAAATTATACTCCCACTGTCCCAATTTAGTAGTCTCATATGCATTTTGAGTCCTTCCTGAAAAAAAATTCAAATTTTTAACATGGTACAACTAAAATGAGATAAAATCTATCTAAATAAACATATTTACAAGACTTAATTTTATTTTTCTGAATAAAACAATAGATGGCTAAACCAGAACACAGATTTCAAAGTCTCTTCTTAAGTTTAAAAATTCTGTTTCTAGATTCAATCATCCATTTTTGTGGCACTGCATCAAAATAATTAAATTTACTTTTTTTTTTAAATTACATTCAGACAGATCTAGAGAATAAGATTAAAACGATAATGAGAGACATCCAAAACATGACACTTGCCAATGTCATAAAAAATCTCTGGTCACACCGAGGTGCGACAGCCAGGGTTCATCATCATGGGAAGATCACTGTGACATCCTGACCAGTCTTTGGACAAGGAGAGCTCACTTGAAAACATTCAGTATAATATAATATCTGTAATATTATATTCAATTTGACATTCAGGTAAACTTAGGAATCAATGGAGACCATGGAAAACAACCATAGTAATAATAGGACAGGGATTGTAAATCAGGATTGCCCAATTTCAGGTCTGATTGTTTACACATTGACAAGCTTAACAGGGTTCTTACTGATCATCAGTATGATTTCTTCAATACGAGTCCACCAGGCAGTCTTCAGATAAAATTGAATACAAAATTTTTTAATGCCCAATGCCAGCACATAAAATGAAAGTTTCATGTTTGAAGGTTCTCTATTGTAAACGACCAAATAGATCCAACAAAACTGTCATTGAAAGTGTACCATAGGCAATAATCATCCCTAGACTCTCTCTCACTGATCACCTGGAATGCTCTTTATAATATCAGAATCACCTGGAAAGAAATGAAATAGTTAGGAGCTAATACTGCAAATTTGTGAAGCTAATGAAGGAGGACATAGAAACAAGATTTACCCGGGTCAATAATGCTAAGACAGCAAACTCTGTAATATTTTCCACATGCAGTTCCAAGGTCCACATTATCTGAAAAGATTTAGAGTAACAGATCAAGATTTAGAGATGATTCTTTAGGCAGTTAATTTGATGGAATTCGGCTCTGGGTGAGGTGAGAACGACTCAGGAGTGGAAAGGAATTCCACCAAGTGGGAATGTGGGTGTAGTAATTATTTGTCGTTATTGTTGCACCTTTTTTTTCCAAGTGTTGGTGAGGGGGAGTGTTGGTGGCAAATGATGATTGATTCAGGAAAGGCATGTCAAAATCAGAATTCAAAAGATTTTGCAAAATTGACACCAAAAATTTGATGGTTTCTTATCTTGAACAATTTAAAGAATTATTGAAGTTGAAAATGCATCCCATGTTCAATTCCCTTGTAGTCTAGAACAACTTTACACCACCTAAAATGTGATCATTTTGTTGGCCTGCCTAATTTATGGCCATTTGAAATGAAGAAATTTTATACAACCCTAATATTCATGTCCCCTTTTTTCATTGAAATGTTAGTAACTTCTCAAAATGCAACCTTTGCATTTGCAACAATAACCACCATCATTGCACAATGATTAGTTCATTCAATGTCGTTTTGTTTTTCTCATATTTGGTGAAATTATTTTGTATCTCCATTCACCATGATCTGTTTTGAATAGTTTTTCAATGTTCTACATCACTTTTCCATCTTTTTGGCTCCTCAAAGACAGTTGGCCTTTGATCTGTTTAAGAGACAAATAGGGTACTAGGAAAATTTAAAGGTGATAGAAGCTAGACAAGGCATTTTCTTAGATTACAGCTTTAAATTTGGATAGTAGCAATGCCTTCCTTCTCCATTGATTTAGAAGTCCACCCTCAGGATTGACTTTTGTAACCTGTACTAGGTGTAAGCATTCATTCCCTTTATCTGATAACCACTTCCTAGGGGATCCCTTTTGATAAAACCTAAAACACAAACCAAACTTCTTTTATAGTGGAAAACGCTAAGTCTGGATTCCTAGTTTGAGATGTGAGGCAATTATTGTAATTCGCAAAAAGGCCACTATGGTCCAGCTCATCACTATAAAAAAAAAACTCTCCAAGTCTTCAATTATTGTAATGCCATCCCTAACATTTGAAAATCAATTACAATGGGCCCTTGCTGTGCAACACGAGCAGTATCCTTTAATAATAGAATAAAGACTTTTGTAGGGCACATTGTGGCCAATGGAAAAATACATTGGATTGGGTGAAATGTGTGGGAAACCAGGGGGATCACCTGAGCAAGTGTTCTGTAGTTTCACCACTAAGCCTATATATAATTATCAGTCATATGATATTGGTTGAAGGAAACTCATCCCTTTGAAACCATTTTTTTATGGTCCTTATGATGGGCTAGTGTGACTGGATGGAAGTGGAAGTTTACCCAGTCTACTGCACAACCCTCCCATCCACAACGCATGAGCAGTATCCTTTAATAATAGAATAAAGACTTTTGTGTAGGGCCAACTGTGGCCAATTGAAAAATACATATTGAAATGTATGGGGAATCAGGGGGATCACATGAGCAAGTGTTCTGTAGTTTCACCACTAAGCCTATATATAATCATCAGTCATATGATTTTGGTTTAATTAAACTCATCCCTTTTAAACCATTTTTTATGGTCATATGATAGGCTAGTATGACTGGATGCAAGTGGAAGTTTACCCAGTCTCCTGCACAACCCCCTTCCCATCCATAGGGTATCAACATTTAGTCCAGAAGAGCCATAAAATGTCAATATTAGTCATTTCAGAGCATTACCCATATAATGGCAGGATGTAGATTTAATTGTGATTGATTTTCAAAAATAGAGATGAAATTAAAATCCAAACTTGGGACTTCTTTAGAAATACTACAAAAATACATAAGACCTCAGTGTACAAAATGACCAACAAATTGCATGTCACTAGTTGCATTTAATTTAAATGGTGTTGGTACATGTTACTGCAACAAATTAAATCAGCATAGCATGCCTAACGATGATGCATTGAGAAACATTCAAGTGTTCCATCAAATAATGGTCCTGCCTTGACTGCTCAAAAATACTACACTAGAACTAAAAAAGGCAGCATCACTTTGCTCAAAACCTTTTTGGGGGAACAAGAAAATTCCTTCCAAAGAATTGTGAAGTTCATCCAATATAACTCAATTAAAAACTCTTTTTTCCCCTTGTTTTTGTGTGATCTGTGTGTGTGTGTTGTGGGTGGGGGGGTGGGGGGGGGGGTTGTTGTGTTGGGATAGAAGAAGGGGGGAGAAGAAAATGACATTAGATCCTGTTGAGAGTTTAACACTTAAAATGGCTTAATCAAGTCAGCACCATTGAGCAAATATTAACCATATGAAACATAACAAGGCTGAAAAATACGAACAGAATGCAAAGATTACTGATTCTAAAAAGAAAAATTACAATTTGAACACGTCATATTGAAAGAGAGACAGTGAATAAACTACCTTACTACTTAAACATATAAATTACAACAAAAATCATTAAACTGCCAGTGAATCTGTAGGAGTAAAAAACATAGCAAACGATCCAACATAAGGCTAAAGAGAAATAATACTTACTCCCGTTGAAGTGGTGAACTCCAACTTTTGCCAACATTGCATAATATTCTATCTCAGACTTTCGAAGTGGTGGGCAGTTGTTTGCAATGATAATCAACTTCCCTAAAGAGCCAAAATGAATAATATATAGATCAAAATGCGGATGCAACATTTACCTAGTCAACTAATTGTTAAATAGGAACAATGCTGAAAGAAAAATTGTAGAAAGGGAAGAAGCCTGAAACATATTTGGCAAATGCTCACTTTGCAACCATAAACAAAATCACATTACCCTTTCAAATGGTGGTTGCATAGGTACAAGTATGAGGTGTCAGACACGACAACCCCAAAACAATAGGAAACAACACGCTATTTAATTTTTATAAAATAAACATTAGAATATAAAGATGATATTTGTGGGTTTAGATCCCACGAGTGTCAGATAGGCAGTTAACCCATGGAAATAATTTGTCAAATCCAAATATAAAGATCAGGCCTAAATTTATGAGATAAATAGCTTAGATGATGATATTTATGATTGATATTTGTCATTTAACTAAAGAAATACGATCATCACTTCTTCTCGAATTTTCTTCAAAAAAGTAGTTAGATAATCACGAAAAATGCAGATACAAGGTGAGTTCATTCAATTACTTTCCATTTAAATTTTTTTTTTAATTCTTTTCAACAATGTGAGGCAATATGGCTGACACATGTGTCCTACACGTGTCAGCACCAGTACCCATGTCTATAGGTGCCCAGCTGCAATACTTTTGGTATTTTGACATTTCCATGAAACTTAAATGATAGCAACAATGACAACAATACTAAATAGAAGCATTTCAATACAAACAGTGGAAACGACAACGATGAAAAAGATGCTCATTGAAATTCTCAGTTTCTTATTAGAAACCACGAGGGTCATCAAATAAATGCAGTACAACAGCAAATAGAAACTCAGTGACACCTCTAATAGCCAGGACTTGAAACCCAACTAGAGCCCCAAAATTGGTATTGGAGCTTCTGTCATGATCAATGTAGGTTGGCTCACCAGGTTGCTACCTTCTAGTTGTTAGGATGCTACCCTCAAAACCAACCCGTGCTAATCCTTTTCTGAGAGGTAAGACATGCAAATAATATTTCTGGACACGGTTGTGGAGAGGAGTTTCCAATGGTTTGTTGAATTTCCATATAAGAGTCTATTTGTTTATTTATTTATTTATTTTAAAAGAAAAAGGGAGAGGGGAGGAGAGGACAAGATCTATCAACTATGGTTTAGATGGTGGAGCTTGTCTCCCACTTTTATGGGTTTGGTATTACAGTTTCAAAGAGTTTGCTATCATGGTTCCCCTTGCCACTTTGAGATTAATGTTTTGATCGTGGTTCAAATGAAGTGATCTTTTTTTCTTACAGGTACTACAGTTGCATGGTTTGAACTAATTTACTTCATTGCAGTTGCAATGGTTTTAATCGTGTGGTCGAGAAACAGGCAACAGCAACATTTTCACAGTTATTCAAGTTCTCATATAACAAATTCCATAAAATTTATTACATAGAGATATGCAAAAGAAGTACCAGATATAGCCATCATGTTCTCTGTTACTGCTAGATACACAGATAAGATAATAAATACAGAAGTCACCTAGCGACGAAATGTTACTGCAATGCAAGTGGCACAACGAAGCAAACGGCACAAAAAAGGAACTAAGATGAGCTAAGAATGATGATGTAAATGCACCTTTGGAGCTCCTCAGAGATTTGAGAACAGTCTTGTAACCCAAGGTATACTTGCCACTCTTCATCACGAGAGCAAGCCGATTGTTGATGCTCTCATGACTCTTCTTCTACATAACAAATAAAACAAAGTAAAGCAAAATAATGAATTATTCAAAAATGAAAAAAAGGCAAATATACATTGTGCAGATTCTCCACAATACCAAAAACGTGAAAAAAAAGAAAGAGGAAAAAAAATCTAACTGCCCATCTTAGTGGCCATCAAAATTGGAAAAAATCGGATGGCTATGATCAGTTGGAAAATGTTACAGTAAACCCACAACGGGAGAATCGATTAGGGTGGTGGGTGAGCTTGGTTTTACCCAATCGTTGAGAGGATTACGGATAATCGTACAGGTTGGGACGGTCCGATCAATTCGACTACAGCCTATCCATACGAAGAATCAGAACAAGAAATGTGTATGAGAGAGAGATATTACAGTCTTCTTGGAGACCACCATGGCTGAAGAGAAGTTGCAGAAGAGCCTCTACCCTTTGGGAATGAAATCGCAGCCGATGGAGACAGAGCCCTCCCAGCAAGTTGCACGGGACTAATATATATGCAACATGGGAAGCAGAAACCCTAGCTTTCATTTTATTGTTTTATTACAATTTACCCCCAATATTTATTAGAAATATCACCCAAGGCCACAAGTATGGAGAGCATGGCTGTACAGGGCCCACCTTTGAGTTGAGGTCTTATCGTGGGATCATACTTGTACTGGACTGCTCACTAAATGCATTGCTCAGCATGTAATTTTTCAATATGCAGTAGCATAGGAGAATTTTGTATAATTTTTTATTATTATTTTAATTTGTTATTTTACTTTTTAATACAAACTTGGAGAATAATATACGTACAAAATGATAATAAAATACGAAAATAAATATATTGCAAAAAATAGATATAATAATTGACAAAATGGTTTGACTAATTCTCATAGCTTCTTAATAAATTGATTATACTGAAGCGATTAATACTCCCTTCATCCTATTTTACTTTTATCATCTGAAACATTTGTATTTTTAAGAAATTCTCTATATAAAGTTAGAACTCGATGTGATCTCATATATTTTCAACACACTTTATACTTGTCCAATATGAATGGGATAACTATTTTTGGACAATCCAAAAATTCATATCAAATAATTAAATTGAGATAAAGAGAATATTTTTTATTTTTGAAAGACCAAAGTATCCAAGTGTTCTACTTAAATTTTCTTGGTGTCACAGGAGACTAATCCTTAAGGCATGTATATACCTTTCAATCAAGACCGCGCATAAACGAATGTGGGAATTGACCATAACCTAACTCCTCAAAGTTTTGCAATAGTTAATATCTTATTTATTAAAAAAATGTCTTATTTTAAAAGCTTAAATAATAGTTATCATTTAATTTAATAATTAAAAGTTGTAGTTGGAAATTCTAAAAGCCAAAAATTCCTAATAAAATAATGAGATACATTCTTCTTACAAATAAAATTGAAACGACTTAAAAGAATCAACTACAAATAGATCAAATTTTAATTAAAAAGAAACTATACTCAATTGATCTTAGTAGTCAAAATTATTAGGCTCTTTAATTTTTTTTACTATTACCGGTGATTTTGACCACTATGATCAAGAAATTTTTCAAAAAAAATATTAAAATTTGATCCACTCATAATCAATTAAATTTAATTTCAATCTACACAATTATTTGTAAGACAGTCAATTGAAAGCTTATGAAAAAAGGGAAAAAAATGGACCAAGTGCGAATTAATGACAAGTGTGTACATCAAATAAAGTGTAGTAAGGATGAATTTGTGTTTTTGTCTATAGATATTTCAATTATTCATATATATGTAAGATAAATGTATAATACATAATATACTATATTTTAACTATACGAATTACGTTTTACTGAGCTTTCATCTATTCACTTCTTTTTTATATATTAAAAATAACATTAACTCTTGCCTATCTACCACCACCACCACCATCGTTTAAGTAATTTATTTCATCAATCTAAATTGGCCATTCTATTTAGATTTGACAAATTTTTTTCACCAACTAACTATTCATTAGACACTCATGAGATAACCCACAACTTTTAGACTACAATAACAAACCTTTACTAGTTGTGATAGTGGTTCTCAATTATTTTATACATCTACCATCATTGGTAAAATTTGAAATTTTAAAATATTGGAGGTGTTTTTTTCTTTTTTTTATTGAATGGATATGCAAGACTTGACATTGTCGTGACTCTATCTCTTGCACGGTTGCACCTGAGGGTGGGTGCAACCTGGGCCGGGCCCAACCCAGCCAATCCATGCCCGATTAAAAATTTAGAGCCCGGTTAGGGCCTGGGCCCGAGTTAAAGTTCAAAAAATGAGGCCGCATTTGAATTTGGGTTAGGCCCACGCTTGTATGCTTGAGGCCTGATCTGACTTGAACACTCGAGTTAAACTCTAGATCTATGATATTTAATATATATTTTTATATTTTATAATTAATTTTAATAATTTGTTATGATTGATCAAAAATATTAATTCTATACATTATTAAATTTTATTCATTTATCTTAAACTTAATCGTAGTCATTTATGAAATCTCTCGTCATTCTCCAATTTCCAATCTCAACAGTGTATCTTTCTCCTTTGGTAAATTTAGTATCTTATTTATTGGAATTAATTTTATTATTTCGAGTGGTAGAATTTGAGAGCTATAGGTTGTACTGTTGTAGAGCTTATTCGTTTAGACTTTTATCTGATGAATTGATTAAAAGTGACATGAGAACTTAATTGTTGTGATAAATATAATAAAATTAGTAATTATGATGATGGTTTATATGAAAAAAGAATTTTCATTGAAATGACAAATCTCATAAAAAAATTGTGTAAAATAAATTGTTTAATGTTACAAATTAATAATAGTAATTAATTTAAAACTAATTTGACTAAGAGACTGGAAACCTAAAGGCCTGTATGGGCCCTTATTTTTTTTTTTTTGGACCCAAGGCCGATAGCAAATAATTGAGACCCGCATGGGCCGGATTTGAGCATGCAGACCCTATGCTTATAATATGGGCCCAAAGACAGAATTGACTAAGAGTCTGACTCACCCTGCTTGCACCTCTACCTATACATAATCATTCTCTTTATATTATATAAATGTTCAACTTAAGCGGTTTCTTTTTCTCAAAGTAATAATTGATGTGATCCCAAACAACTAATATTTAGAAAATGTTAAAGAGAGAAAAAAAAATTTTAAATATCTCATATTATCCTTCTTCCTTTTGTTTCCCCTTCTATCTATATGGTATAAATAAAACTTTCTTTTCAAAGAATAAGATTTTAACAGTTAATTTTCTTTTAAAATATTTAACAACGAAACTAAGTTTAAAACAGAGTTTAAGTTTTTCTTTCCGTTTAAAATTACAAAAATATAAAAAATTGTATGTATACAGAGTGTTGTTGGGTTATCTAAAAGTTTTTATTTTGTTATAAAATACAATACTCCCGCCTCAGGAAGCGAGAAGTTGAGGGATCGAGCCTCCATAGCCTACCTTGGTGTACCCTAGGCGTAGTGGACTCATCCGTAGGGGTTTTACTTGATATCCCACGATTTCTCACACATAATTTTTTTTTTAAAAAAAATACAAGACTCGATTAATTGGATTAACATGATTGTTCGGGATCATTAATTCAAAGAAATAACTTTCCAACCGTCACATAACAACCTCATTTTATAAGATTTATGCCTATGTGCAGGGTAAGGACCGCACACATTAATGTAGAGGTGATCATTTCACTTTTTTTTTTACTGGTTGAAGAGAAGAAAAAGGAAAAATTATATAGAATATTTGGAGGAATGAAAAAATTACACAATACTTTCATGTTTCTTTGCCCAATTTCCTTCCATATATGGTAATTTCATCTATTTCTCTGACATTTTGATATTTCTTTATGTCAGATTGGGTTCATTGTCAATTGATTGATTAAAGGAATGAAAGGAAACCTTGGAACAAAACCTATTCTCTTAAATATGTTTGTCATCGGTGGTTGTCATGCCCCAAGTGGTGACACATTTTGCCAACTCCATTGGAGATCCAATAGTTCCTTTGCAATTTTCCTCTTCTTCCTAAATTCAATCAAACTCTAACCTTCATTTTCTTTTCCTTCAAAATTCTAGTATTTGTCTTTCAAAGACCCATTTTGGTTTATGGAATGAAGAACATGATGCAAGCTTTCATTTTCTTTTCCTTCAAAATTCAAATTCAATGGTAACAGAAGCAAATGAAAGACTTTTTAATAAAAAAATGTAATAGGCGATGTTATGTTAAGCAATGCATCTTTTGGAAGATTGAAGACTATGGCTATGGCTATTCTTGGGTCAAGGTGTGGAATCCCCACATCTATAAGACTATAATCTAAACGGAGTGAGTTCAACTCCTCTTGAATTGTTAGGATGAGTTCAACTCCCCTGCCCTCAAGTCACCTTACTCCAAACACAACCTAAACATTCTCTCCAAGATTTTGTTAGCTCTAGCTCAAACAATGCGTCAATCTAGAGAGCCATCGGCCAAAAATTGGTAAAACAAGAGGTCCATAAATCCGCCTCTGGATGGCAATCTCCAAATTATCGTGCACAAGAATTCGAATGGTACATCATTTCACGACGGGTAAATTGTTGCCATATGAACTAGTCACAAGACAATACACACTTTTGATGCTCTATTTCATCTCAAGGAAAAAGTTCTTTCATATTCAGTTAATGGTACTTAAGAGGAAAATATTCACTGAACAAAATACATGATTACAAAGAAAATCTGATGATAGAGCCACCAACCTTTAGTCCTCACAGTACAATGATCTTTCTGTGCAAGTGTTCTCCAACGGAATGCCCAGCACCATCATGATCATGAAAGATGAGCGTCAAAATGCCAACCAGGCATAGAACTGTGCCAACAAGAAGCTTGTCATAGCGCTCCACCCAGTGAAATTTCAACTGGCTGGCACCATAAAATGAGAGAGCCACCAATGAAGTCATCACAATGATGGTACTGCAAAAAAAAAAATGTCAAGAGGTGGCAGCCAACATGCTAAAACAGACGAGTTACCTTAGATTAAAATGATTATCAAACATTGCAAGAATCGACTAAGACTGCAGATATACCACAAACTGCAATGCAATGCATTCAGGGCAGCATGAACCCCAGAAATTGGACCATGAAGATGCTTTTCCTTCCTCACCATTGCATTAGTGTCATCATCAGCCACTATCAACTATCTATCTGGAGTCGGCTTTATGAATTCTTCTTCTTCAATTGCCCTAATCATAAACCATACCATCAGTCACTCTATAGTCTAATATGCCATTTTTTATCCCTTCTCTCTATGCTTTCAAAGATCGCCCTCTTGTCTTAGTACCTTCGATCGTAGCCTCAACTCTACGCACTAGAGTTGTGTTTGATCTTCCACTAACATGACCAAACCACCTCAAACGAGTTTTTCTCAATTTCTCATTCTATCGGAACTATTTTTAAACTATCCCCAATGCATTCATTTTCAACTCTGTTTTTTAGGGTTAAACCACTCATCCAACGTAGCATACGTATCTCTGCCGTCCTAACTTTTTTTTTTTTTCCATTTACCTACAAATATAGCATTACATATCTAATAATTATTTTATAAAATTGTCTTTTTAGGCGAAGGAGGACTCTTTTATCGAGTAAGACCCCATTGACTTGTCTACATTTTTCCCACTCAGCTCATATCCTATTCGTTACATTTAAGTCCAAACCTCTTTGAGATTCTACCATAGACTCCAAGTATCTAAACTTATTACAATGTGTAATTAAGTCAGTTCTTATTTATCAAATTACCCTCACTGTCGTCTAACCCACTAAAGTTACGTTTCATATAACTATTTCAGTTTTACTAATTTTCAAACTATTTGACTCCAATGTTCTCCACAAATCTAGATTTGCATTGAGTTGTTATTTCGTTTTACTAATTAATACTATATTATCTGCAAAAAAACATATACTATAACATTTCATCTTGAATTCTTGATGTTAAGTCGTCCATAATTAGCGTAAATAGGTATTGACTTGAAGTGGATGCTTGATGGGGTCTTACTCCAACATGGAACTCTACTGTCCCACCACAAATAGTTGGGTTGCAACTTCGCATATATCTTGAATAATCTCAACATAGTCGTTGGAGATGTATTTATTTCTTAGGGTCTTCAAATTAGTTTCCTTATTACTCTATCATAGGTCTTTTCTAGGTCAATAGAAGTCATATAAAGGTTCTTTCTCTTCTCCCTAAATTTCTCTATAAGTTATCTTAGAATAAAAATTGCTGATATTGTTAACCTATCCGGCATAAACCCAAATTGATGCTTAGATATATTTGACTTGTCATATTACCCTTTCCCAAATATTCCTTGTATGACTCGTGAGTTTGATAGCTTGATAATTGGCACAACTTTAAATATCTCCTTTGTATTTATAAAAAGGGACTATTGTGCTCTTTCGCCACTCAACAAGAATCATTTTTAGGCTAGATGTATATTAAAATTAGTCTAGAAATCCTACCCCCCATCTCTTTAAAATTCAAATCATCATCTCACTCTCCATTACTAAGCACATTGTCTTTCATTATTTTTGTTTTTTCTCCTCTCAAATTCCACCATCTAATTTTGGGAGGCTCCTTTGCTGCAATTTTTTGTGATCTTTTCTTGACAAGCAAATCCAAAACTAGATGTATATCTTGTGTTATGAGGCGTTCATCAGGGATGACTTTGCAATCCCTACAACGGGTTCACTTCTCTACGTTAAGCATAAACAAGTCTATTTGAGACCTAAACTACGCACTCTTAAATGTAATAAGATGTTTTTCTTTCTTTTGGAACAAAGTATTAGCTATGACTAAATCATAGGCTACTGCGAAATCAATAATTGATTCCCCCATGTCATTTCTTTATCCGAATTGATGTCCTCCATGTGTGGTTCTATACCCATCATTGATGCTTCCTACATGTCCATTTAGGTCATCCCAATTATGATACTCTCATCCAAAGATATACTTCGCACTAGATCATCCATAGGTCGCCAAAAGTCATCGCTCACAGTCTCTCTCAGCCCAAATTAAGGTGCATAGACACTAATAATATTTAGAGTTTTGTGCTCTACAATCACTTTGCTCATGATAATCCTATTGGTTCTTCGTAGAACTTCAACGATCTTCTCTTTAATAGTGCCACTAACCACTATGCCTACACTGATGCTAGAATTACACTCCCCGCGTAAAGTATCTTGAACCCCTCCCCTAAATCTCTAGCTTTGTCACCCTTCCACTCAATTTCTTGCAAACAAGCTATGCCTATGTTTCTTTTTTTTATAACATCTACCAACTTTAAACTCTTCCTTGTCAAGGTCCTAAATTCCAAGATGCTAGTCGTAAAATTTGGACAAAAGCCCAAGTATGGTCCAATGGGCCATGAATTGGAATGAGTTCACTTAATTGGGCCAAGGATGGTCAAATTGGGCCCAATACCATTTGGGACCCAATGGGTCAAGATAATGTAAGTTCTAAGGTAAATGGGTAGGAGGTGAATGTAATTGGGCCATGGGCCCAATGGTGATCCAAGTAGTTGAAGTGGATTTAATTAAATTTAAATCATCTAAGTTGGTGATGGAATGATCAAGGTGACATGGCCGAATGGGACCCACCTCCACCTCACCAAGTGAGGTGGCGTGTGGACCAAGGATTGGTGGGGCAGGCCACCATGGTTGAATTGGTCAACCATGGGTGGATACATAGAGGGAATTTAAGAAAATGGAATTAGGTTAAGTGAGAATTATTTAACCTAAGTTAATTATCTAATTAATTAAATAATTAAACTATCAAAAGGTGGTCAAATGGTCAAATGGAAGACCAAACCACCTCATTGAAAGACACCAAAAAACGTTGGCTAAGGGTGGTGGTTTATCCCAACCACCACCACTAAGCACATGAACCCATGCTTGGTTGGTGGGAGAATTAAATGGTGGAGTGTAGGTCACTCAACCAAATGAGATGAATCTTATCTCTTTTCTCCATCTCTTTCCATCTAACTCTCATTTCACTCTCTTCCTCTCTTACTCTCTCATTGCCGTCCCTCACACCCTAAGGAAAGAAGAAGAAAACTAAGGAGAAAAGAAGAGGAAAACTAAAAAGAGAAGAAGAGAAGAAAGGAAAGGAAAGTGCAAGTATAAGCCACCACTCCAAGATCAAGACCTAGTATCTTCTTTCTCACCATCTCCTCCTTTGCCTCTCTCAAACACACCCCATGTTGGCCGAACCCACACCTTGATGTTTTCACCTTGATCAAACACATCTTGACCAAAGATCAAGGAGAAGAAGAGAAGAGAAGGCCAAGGAATACGAGAGGAGAAAGAAAAGTCGGAGGAGTTGTCGGATTTGTAAGTATCTCTAAAACAAGAATTTATATTTTTTTAGGGTTAAGGAGAGAGCATGGAATCCATTTCTTGGATTGGTTGGTGGCCAAAACATCATGGGCCTTGGATCTCAAATCCATCTAAGGAAAGGATGAAAAATGGCAAACCCTAATGGGTAAACTAGGTTAAGAAAAAATAAAGGAGGTACTAAGGACATTATGTATTTAAATTAATTAAGCATGGATGTATGAAATTTTTGGGAGGAATCATGGGCCATAGGGTTCAAAAACATTCCATCCATAAAACCTCTCCATAGTTTTATTTTTAAAACATTATTTCCACCCCTTCAAAACCTTATTTATAATACTTAAAGTCCATTTAAAATTATCAATCTTCTCCATCAATTTCCATAATTTTACACCCAAAATCATTACCATACATCACCATACTTAATTAATACACAATGTCCTTTATACATCCATTTATTTTTCTTAATCTTTCCTTCCCATTTTGTCCATTTCTCACTTCATCTTTTGGATGGATTTCAAATCCAAGGCCCATGATATTTTTGGCCACCATTAAATCCAAGAAAATGGATTCCAAATCTTAAACCTTAAAAAATCTAACCTCTTGTTTAGAAATACTTACAAATCCGACGACTCCTCCGACTTCTCTTTCTCCTCTTGGATTCCTTGGCCTTCTTTCTTCTTCTTCTCCTTTGTTGGTCGGCCAAAATGTGTTTGATCAAATGAAAAACATCAAAGATTGGGTCGGCTAAGATGGAGTAGATTTGAGAGAGAGAGAGATGGGGAGAGGATGTCTCAAGCTTTGGTCTTGAGGTGGAGGGCCCAAGCTTGAACTTCTTTCTTCTCTTCTTCTCTTCTTAGTTTTTCTTCTTCTTCTTTTCTCTTTGGTGTGGGACGGAAATGAGAGAGCAAGAGAGGAAGAGAGTGAAGGAGTTAGATGGAAAGAGGTAGAGAAAAGAGATAAGATTCATCTCATTTGGTTGAGTGACCTACATTCCACCATTTAATTCTCCCACCAACCAAGCATGGGTTCATGTGCTTAGTGGTGGTGGTTGGGATAAACCACCACCCTTAGCCAACGTTTTTTGGTGTCTTGCAATGAGGTGGTTTGGTCTTCCATTTGACCATTTGACCACCTTTTGGATAGTTTAATTATTTAATTAATTAGATAATTAACTTAGGTTAAATAATTCCCACTTAACGTAATTCCATTTTCTTAAATTCCCTCTATGTATCCACCCATGGTTGACCAATTCAACCATGGTGGCCGGCCCCACCAATCCTTGGTCCACGCGCCACCTCACTTGGTGAGGTGGAGGTGGCTCCCATTCGGCAATGTCACCTT
Organism: Chimonanthus praecox; assembly: GCA_022113865.1. Classification (NCBI taxonomy): domain Eukaryota; kingdom Viridiplantae; phylum Streptophyta; class Magnoliopsida; order Laurales; family Calycanthaceae; genus Chimonanthus; species Chimonanthus praecox. Next base: position 13,853,296 of record CM039089.1, on the reverse strand, counting down.
GATCATTCCATTACCAACTTGGGTGATTTAAATTTAATTAAATCCACTTCAACTACTTGGATCACCATTAGGCCCATGGCCCAATTACATTCACCTCCTACCCATTTACCTTAGAGCTTACATTATCTTGACCCATTGGATCCCAAATGGGTATTGGGCCCAATTTGACCATCCTTGGCCCAATTAAGTGAACTCATTCCAATTCATGGCCCATTGGACCATACTTGGGCCTTTGTCCAAATTTTGATCCACTTAACATTTATTCCATCATATTTCCCAATTTCCATCATTAAAATTAAATAACAGCCACATATATATTGATTTAAAAGTTCCGGGCTATTACAATACAATCCTCTTTTGAAATTTTCGTTCCGAAAATTCGAGCGAAGTAGAGGTTCAAAACAACTCATACAAAGAGATCTGGATGAGCGGCTCTCATTTCGGATTCAAGTTCCTAGGTGGCTTCCTCACTGCCATGTCGTTCCCATACCACCTTGACCAACTGAATAGCGCGGTTCCGCAACACTCTTTGTTCTCTCCCGATCACTCTGATCGGCTTCTCCACATACGTCACGTCGCTTTGCACATCGACGTCTTGCACGCTCAAGACATGTGAAGGATCAGGGTTGTACTTCCTCAACATGGACACATGGAACACATCATGTAAAGATGATAACTGTGGAGGGAGCGCCAACTGATAAGTTACCCCCCCACCCTCTTCAGGATTGGAAACGGTCCCACAAACCTAGGCGACAGTTTCCCTTCTTCCCGAATCTCATGTGTCCCTTCCGTGGTGAGACTTTTAAGAACACCAAGTCTCCCACCTCAAACTCGAGGAACCTTCTCCTCTTGTCAGCGCAGCTCTTCTAACGGCTCTGCGCAGTGAGTAAGTGTTGCCGTATCAATTTGATCTGCGTTGTAGTCTCCGCAACCAATTGGGGTCCAATTAGTGCAGGCTCACCGGCATCTGTCCAGCACACTGGTGATCTACATGGCCTACCATACAAGGCCTCAAATGGAGCCATCTGGAGGTTTGCCTGGTAACTGTTATTGTTAGAAAACTCCACCAGTGACAAATGATCCTCCCATCCGCCCTTGAAGTCTAGCATACATGATCTTAACATATCCTCCAGAGTTTGTATCATCCTCTCTGACTGTCCATCAGTCTGTGGATGAAATGTTGTGCTAGTCAGTATAGCGGTCCCCAAAGTCGACTGCATGCCCTGCCATACTCTGCCAGTGAATCGGTCATCCCTGTCGGACACAATAGTCCGGGAAATACCATGTAGTCTGATGATATCCCAAATGTATTGTCGACCCAAGGTCTCCGATGAATCTGTCATCTTGATGGGAAGGAAATGAGCAGACTTAGTCAACCGGTATACCACGACCCATATCGCATCGTTGCCCTTTGATGACCTTGGCAACCCTGTTACAAAGTCCATGGATATGTGCTCCCATTTCCACTCTAGCACTGGCAAGGGTGGGAGTAAACCCAGTGGTTTCTGATGTTCCACCTTAACCTGCTGACAAGTTAGGCAACGAGCAACAAACTCTGCTACATCTTTCTTAAGTCCACGCCACCAATAGTGCCTCTTAAGATCATGATACATCTTGGTGCTGCCCGGATGGATAGAGAGCTTGGTTTGGTGTGCTTCAATCAACAACTCTTCTGCAGCTCTTAGGCACATATGTCCTGCCTCGGAACACCAGACCCTGTCTTGGTCGTAGTTCCCACTCCGGTACAACCTCACCGGTAGACATCTTAGCCCATATCTCCTCCACCTCTAGATCTGTCCGTTGCTCCCGTTCAATCTTGGAGACCATGTTGGATCGTATGATCAAATTATATATGGTCCCATGATTATTGAGGTAAAGTTTAAACTTTCTAATGGTATTCAATACCTCCCATTCCGTCCTGATCAAGTTGGCTACTGTCGCATGTGACATGCGGCTGAGGGCATCGGCCACTTTGTTCTCCTTGCCAGGATGATACCGGAGTGCGAACTCATAATCCGCCAGGTATTCCATCCATCTGCGCTGTCTCATGTTGAGTTCCTTCTGATCAAATAAGTACTTCAGCTCTTGTGATCTGAGAACACTTCAAACTTCTCACCATAAAGGTAGTGTCTCCAGCTTTTGAGAGCGAAGACCACTGCTGCTAGCTCCAAATCATGTGTGGGGTAATGGCGTTCATGAATTTTCAACTGTCTTGATTCGTACGCCACCGCACGATTACCTTGACTGAGTGTACACCCAGTCCCTCACCTGAGGCATCACAGTATACCTTCATAATTTCTGCCTCTTTCCGGCAAGATCAAAATAGGAGCGGTCGTAAGCCTCTCCTTTAGCTCCTCAAATCTCCGGTTGCACAGATCTGACCACTCAAATTTGACTCCTTTCTGAGTGAGTCGAGTAAGTGGAGCTACAATCTTGGAGAAGTCCATGATGAATTTCCTGTAGTAACCGGCCAATCTAGAAAACTGTGGATCTCGGTCACATTCGTCGGTGCCTTCCACGAACTCTAAGAAAGACTCGGCAAGTAGGTGAAAACATGGACCAGCTGCCTTGCATGATGTCCCACCCATGTGAAGAGGAGGAAGAATAACGACAACAACAGTAATAATAATAATAAAACTAATAATAATAGTAGTAGCAGCAGCAGTAGAAGTAAATGGGAGAATAGTAGAGGTGGTAGTAGTAATAGTAACAACATTAATAAAAGTAACAATACTAACTAAAAGAAAAGAAAGAAAAAAAGGGCAGAAATCAAACAAAAACAGAGAAATTAGATCGTAAAAAGGAAAAGATATAGACAAAAAAGAAAAGAAAAGAAAAAAGAGAGACAATGAAAATAAAAGGAAAATAAAAATAAAAAAAGGGTACAAACAGCGACATGAGGAAAAATGAGTTTTAAAAAGAAAAACAATACTGAAAAGAAGTTTTAACAGAGAGGAGAGGAAGAAAGGGATTTTCAGAGAAAAAAGAGAAAGCGGCTGCTGCCTGTCGGAGAAATGAAAAGATAAAAAAGGGGGAAGAGAAGAAGAAGGGAGATTGGGGAAGAGAAGAAACAGGGACGATGGAGAAGAGAGTGATGCAGGAAAAACTACTAGAAAATGCTCCCGCATCAGAAAGGAGTGAGATAAAGATAGAGAGAAAAGGAGAATGAGAGAGGAAGAAGGGGAGGAAGAAAAAGGAGGAGAAGAAGAAGACTAGAAGAGAAAGAAGAAAGGGAAAGAGAACCATCACAAATGCATAACATGGGATCATACATTTTGTCGTGCATTTCTGAGATTGCAGGAAGAATCATAAGGAGGATCATTTGGGTCCCCACTGGATTTGATGGAATATACACCATTTTTCCGGCAAACTCAAAAACTAAAGTTGCTTGGATGGCAATTTTCAGGAAAAGGAACAATTCCCATTGAAGGTGTGCCGGGTTGCATTTCTAGTAAAAGGGCTCCTCCCTGATTATGTCTGGGGGAGCTTGGCAATGGAAATAATAAGGTGATATTTCCGACACAGATGAGGGTGGACTATCCTCCTGTAGCTGGTAGCTCAACTGAGCCTGGTAATTCACTTGAGTTAGGAGGACATGCATGATAAGAGGAGATCGTTTTGGCATTCTTGTGGGTAGAGGCAGCCAAGTTGTCATAGTTGAGAAGGAGGCAACTTATAGGATTGGCCCAACTATTGCTTGTAAAGATAGGTATTGGGGTTGATGCATGGTAAAGGGCTTCAGTTGGGACTGATCATTGGTGTTGAAGAGGAATTTGAAAAAAAAAAGACATGGGGTTGGATTTTTTTTAGGGGGAGGCAGCAGTGAGAAGGTGAGGGGAGGGTTGCTTTGAGTAGCACCATTGCACTAGTGATAAACGGGGGAGAAGAAAGAAAAGAGAGAGAAAAGGGGGCTATAAAATGAACAAGGAGAGGGATGGGCTTAAAAAGAAAAGAAATTAAAAAACCTAGTAAACCAATGTTAATAAAGTGATGACATTTTATTGACACCCTTAGCCCCATGAATAGAAAATAGGATTTTTATATTCAAATTATCCCATTAGTCATTTCTAGTCAATAGATCTTAACAGCGGTTGTTAGCTATTTAGAGTTTTTTTTATAAGACCATCCATTTCATTGACTTAGGTCAAAAAATCAAAAATGACCATGAGGCCAAGTCAATTGACATATTGTCCCCAATAAATGCTAGGGACACAAGAACATTACAGACATGCATGGGGCATGCAATGTTCAAAAATTCAGGACATGGGGAAAGCAAGTATGGGGCTTTATTTATTTATAATATAATTATAATATAATTTTGTCCTAAAGTGGTCACCACATGTACCTTTTAACGAACTTGTGTCCCCTTCCCTCCTGTCTTCCATGAAGTTTACACTGCCAGATAAAATTGAATGAAAGAATCCAAACAAAATTGAATTTAGTGTAATCTTAATCTCTTCTTTCTGCAATCATCACTCACATACGCTAACCAAAGATGCCCAAACACCCCAATCCTAATTCTGACCCCATCTCTGTAACTGTGGTGGCAATTTTCATTGTTTCATATAACCCATTGTTGGAAAAGGCAGAGAATGAATTCCCTGGATTTCTTTTAAAACTGCAACTGCAGTGACATAAATTGAAGCCATCTCTCTAAAGAAACTCAAAGGGCTCCACATCTGTGGGCTCCATTGACTGGCTGTAAAGAGGCTAACATGGCTATAGAGGAACGATGCAATGGTTGGGGATCATTCATTTAGTGCAGTTCAGTAGACTAAGTTGGTTGGGATTTCCATTTTATGACGTGGGACTGGATATGGAGACTAAGCACAATTCCATCTAGGGGTTCCAGATCATCAAATCCTAAGATAAGCAAATGATGCAATGGGTAGTTTGTCTGAAGGGGCATACCTGAAAAGAAGCACTATGATTGCAAGCACCATCATGGAGGATGAGTTTCCAACAGCAAGGAAAACAGGAAGAGTTGTTGCACAAGGAGACAATGCAGGAACAAGAACAAGACCAGCAACAGCCATTTTCTCCATAGGATGGTTGTGGGAGTGGCTGTGGCCCCCTTTACCCAACAAAAACAGTATAATATAGCTACCTCCAAGAACTACGAGTAAAAGGGAAGCGAGTTTGTGGACTGTTTCCTCGCCAGCAATGGTGTTAGCCATGGTGATTGCCGTTATGCCTAGAAGTGAGGTTGAAACCACGTGTAATACAGCTCCAAATGCAGCTGTATGGTAAAAAGAAGAAAGACATGAGTATGCATGCAAGTAAAAATTCTGAAAACATCTAAAGCAGGAATGAAGAACCTGGAGACATATTCAATCCACAAACGCTTATGACATCTTCAATTTGCTTTATTGCTATAAATAAGCAATGGATTGAAAACCAATATCTTTACAAAAGGAAAAAAAAAAGCATCATAAAGAAACAAACCACCCATTGCCCATCAGGAATGAATTCAACAATTATAGTGCTGCAAGTATAAACAAATTACAGCATTATATGGTGTATAACGATTTTGGAACAGAATTAACTTTACAGAACATACATAATTAACATATAGTATATAATGGCTTTTCTCTCTTTTTGGACATGGTACTACATAATGGCCATTGCAGAATGGAAAAAAACTCAGTAGCCAATACCTGTTTTTCCAGATTCATTTGGTAAAATTTACCAGCAGCTGTTGTCACTTTTTTTAGTAAAGCAGAGGGCGTAATTTTTTTTTGAAAGGTAACTTCATTAATCATTAAAAGCAAGCAAAGAATAAAAAAAGGCAAGACCGAAATAGCCCACCAAACGTAGAAAACAAAACCCTTCCAAAAAAGCTAAAATTTGTGTACAATTTCCATAGACATCCTCAACCCCTGAAGGGCCATCTCATTGGCAGCCGAGTTGGCTGATCTAGGAGCCCAAGCAATCTTGAAATCAAAAACAGAAATTACATGCCGAATTCTCTCAATTTTGTCTTGGAATATTTCCTTTTCTTCTTTGTTTCTACTTCCTCATTTTATTGTTTACTTTGGGACTTACACTGACTCAACCTGCAAACTTTGTGCTTGAGACACTGAACACCTTTTGATCACCTTCCAACTGAACTATGAGTTCTTGACCATTATATTTGTTCAAAAACCTTAATATGAACAAGTAAGGTCCAGGAAACTTCATAACAATAATTCTTTTGAAACAGTACAAAATATTCATATTGATATTTTTTTTTACAAAGGTGTCAAAATTTAAAATAATAGACATATATTGAAATAACATAAAAAAATACAAAACATCATAAAAGGAATCCTGTCCTTCCACACCCATTTCGGCAAAAAAAAAAATCAGCAATGCCATCCGCTGTGCATTTCACATGCTGAAGACACACATCTAACCCTCATGACAGTCTCATGATGACCCTAAAGATTGGCAACAACTTCTAAGGTGGCTTCCTCCTCGCCTTCACCCAATCAATAGCTTTAGTTTTTAATTTGGAAACTACAGTCAAGGTGGTATAGAGCACTCTTCCATTGAATCGATACACTGAAGGATCCATCCCACATTTGCATGTGAGTCATAGTCTTATAGAACACTTTGCAAGCCAATAACTACAGCACTCAGAAATTGGCATTCAAACTGTAGGAAGGCAGGCCAGACACGAAAGAAACACAAGGTAAGGGGAGATAAGAACAAGCAACTTTGAAATTGGCATTATGAGTCATTCCAAATCATAATTCTCCCATTTTCACTTCAAGCATGGCTTTTCAAAAAAAGGAGAAAAAAAATCAGAAATTTCCAAGGCTCTCACTAAACACTCAAGTAACCTGGTCAGTTTCAAAATTAAAATTCCAATAATTAGAAGCAAATTTTAGCAACACAATCTATTGATATGGTAAGAAAGCTAAACTACACATTAAATTGTTACCAAAATGTATTCCAAGTCAACTGCATTTTCCATCTTTCAATTTCAACCCAATTCCTTGGAGCACATTTTAGATCATTTCCCATTTCGGTATTTTTCTCAGTTCTCACCTCAATGAGCCTCTTATTCTAAAAGAGAAATCCTAAAACAAAAACCTCCAGCCTCCTCAGATCTATAAGATCGTTCAAATTTTGAATAATCAGTCATCAAATCTATTAGTTTGCTGAAACCCCATGCATTTTGAACTGTGTTAAAGTAACATAGTTCTGTTACTTTATTTGAATAGCAGAAAGTATTTTTCTTGACAACCAGCACTGGGTAAGGACCACCATGTTTAAGACAAGGTTGGCGGAAGGCCTATAAAGAAAAAAAGGACTAAAAGCCAATGTTGCTAGCCATCGAACTACCACTTCAAAATCAATGGAGAGAATAAAAACCACTAATCAATTTGACAGTCAATTTCAATGCTTTGGATCAGACGTCAAGCAATGGTATTTGTTGCATTGATTTTCCATCACAATCATTCACAGCCCTCTGCTTTGAATATAGCGGAGCCACTATCCATGGGCTCAATACATTATACTAGCCAAGAAAGAAGCTTCTTTTTTTCTTTTTCTTTTCGTTTTTTAAGGGAGCCTGTTAGAATAGCATTTCTGATGTGCAGTTGAGAGAGAGAGAGAGAGAGAGAGAGAGAGAGAGGTTCAAAACCAAATGCAATTTGAGAAGAAGACGATGCCTGAACAAAATACAGTTTGAAAGGAAAAACTTACTAACGAGAAGCGTCCTCGAGAGCGTCCATTTCTGCGCGCGTCCGACGATCGAAAAAGGAAGCCAGTGCGTTGGGATGAAGGAATGGAGGAGAGAAACGGTGGCAATACCTCCGATCTTCGACAGATCTTCTGCGCTAAAACTGTCCATTCTGCAGCGTCAGATCTGAGATCTAGTGATCTTAGAATTGAATGCCAGCATTTCTACAGCCGATGCTTAAAGAATTCACGAGTTTCTGGAAATGGGATTTCGGAAATCTTCGATTTTTTTTCTTCTTTGGTAAAATTTGGAAATCTTGATCTGGGGTTTCTGAGTTGTGAAGAAAGGCGGGTGCTATTGGGTTCCGAAGAAGAGGGCTGGATAACTTGTGCCAGTGGAGCACCGATTCAACTCGAGCTCAGAGGTGCTGCGTGTCCAATGATCGGACCCATTTATAAATGATCCACGAATGCAATTGGACCCACTTATCCGATTGATGGAATTTGAAACTTAGCAGGCTATCTTGGGTATTTAGTTCGGATTGGATGGAGTATAGCTGGATCCTGTATAAGTAAATATCAGATAAACTGTTTCACTTGATTCAACTCAATAAAAATATTTAACTGACTCAGCTAAAATTTTATTCTATTCAATCTTAAGCAACTAGAATTTCTGTACAGAAAAAACAAAGAAAAATATTTTTAATAAAAATGAAAAATAAGACTTTTATTTTATATTGAGTAATTAAACTAAAGAAAATAGAGGAAATGGACTAAGATTTTCAACTTGAGATAAAGATACTTTGACTAAAATCAATAGAGGAAAATAGATTGGTTAAATAGTACTCTTTTAATTTGAATTGGGTTGCATTCATGTTTGGATCCCTTCACAAATCGAAATCTAGATTTATTTCTCAAAATGTACATAATTCAATCTCATAGTTTTTCCCAAATTGGATTAGATTAGTTGATACATTGCCACTATTCCTGATCTAACACATGTAATATAACTTCGGCTTCAAATGGCTTGATAATATCGACAGCACCTTTTGTTTGACGAGATGTCAAAGGCCTCTTAAAGGATTTGACTAGTTCTCCTAGCATGTACAAGCCTATCTATTTACACCACAAAACTACGGAAACCAATCCTTAGGAGTGAAATGTGATTGAGAATCATAATTCCAGCATCGTGAGATTGGTGGATTCCTGACTATCACAGAAATTCCTAGGGATTTGATATGGAGAACACTTGTTTCATCCATTAACTTAAAAAGCTAATTTATCAAAAATAGAAAAATTAAAACTCAACTAAAGTTAATATTTCAAGGACTATAATCACATGGCTTGGTCATTAGACACTCCCACTGCCAATTTGGCTTCTTATTTATGCACCCAGCCGCACGAGTCCATTGGAAAAGTTCATAAATACGATATTTTAAAAAAAAAAAAAAAATGCATATAGCATAGGTATCATACTGAGTATTAAAAAGAGAATCTCTAACTATGAGATAGATCCTTCACTTGGAAATCTAGGAAAAGCATGATACAGATATAAACGGAAAGATGAGAAACAGAGAGAGTTTGTTCCATAGTTGCCACAATTGGAGTTTTGGTGATATTTATGTAGAATTGTAAAATGAAATTAACAAAAATAAAGAATAAAGCGCCACTTTCTATTAAATTTATTCGGTGTGTATGAATTGAAAGATTTACACATGTATTAGCCAGATAAGATGTCTAAACAACTTAATTAAATAAAAAAGAAAAGAAAAAGACGACTCCATCCTAATGGTGCCTTCTCTCGAATAAGAGACCCACAGAATTTGTTCTGTCAAGAGTAAGCATGTGGTGCTCATGTGAGAGAACTGAATTTCTCCACCTACAGCAGAAAAACAAAATGATTTATAATTTTTATCCTTTCCAATCAGACAAAGATGCGTGAAGTATGAAACACCACCATGTGGAAAATGAATTTTGACTCCATCAGATAACCCTCATAACCAACGGCTAATCACATCACTCTTCATGGACTGCCTAATCACAAAACATAAACCATGGGAAAAATGAGATTTCACTTCCACCCGTTCAACTAGCATTGTGCTCTTTTTTTCTCATTGTTGCAATCACAAAAAGTTGCAGGTTTGTGTCTCCCAAAGGGGGAAAAAAAGGAGCAGCAATGGGTGACACGGGCATGTGTTGAGTCTCCACGTCGGATACCGGATGTTTGCTGGCTGGACTTGTAAAGAGAGACAAGCACCACTCATAGTAGCTAGTCATTTTAGGATATTAAATACCTCCGTGACAAGTGGTATCAGAACCAACTCCAAGACACTATAATGTGGGCTCAGAGGTCCTGTAGTGAAGATCACCTTAATGTGTGGACCCTCCATGAAAGAAGTGTGGATCCCCCTAGCGAGGAACAAAGAGTGTCACGCGGGCGTGTGTTGAGTCCTACATTGGGGTAGGCACGACACGTGGTGGATAACCATTTTGGCATGGCAAGCGCCACCATGGCAAATGTCTGACTACTAACACAATTTCTTTTCACAATTCAATGGCCATTCCATGCCATGGCACGTTCATGACATGAAGGAACACTCAACATACTAGAACAAACAAAGGCAGTTTTAAAGATGTGCCATACTTCGGACCAGACCCATGTAGGAACACATTCAAAATTTATTTCCCACTAACAAACATCTGTCAGCTTATATAGACTAATAAATACAACATTCTGCAAATTCCTGACATTGGCATCTACCCACTTTTGTACTCTCAACAAAACTAGGCTGCAAAAGTCTTCTGTTTGACACCAATTTTTCTCCAAGAAACATTTGGCATGATCTGTGCTGTATCAACTCGGTCTTCAAACTTGATGGCAAAGTTGAGTAGTGAATCAAGAAGAGAGTCAGAGAGGAGATGTGGCTCGAGACCCAATTCAATTAGTTTCGTGTGCTTGGCATTGTAGTAGTGTTCCTCTGCTTCCACACGTGGGTTTGGCACTGATACTGTCTGCACTTCCAATCCAAGCTTCTCACCTGCTTTTGTGACAAGGCGGGCAAGGTCATTTACAGAGAACTGCTCTGTGAACTGGTTGAAGACTCGGAATTCACCAGGTCGTGCTGGATTGGCAATAGCAAGCTCAACACACTGAACTGTGTCTCTTATGTCAAGATACCCGCGAGTCTGTAGCATGAAAGTAAAGGAGTAGAAAATCAGCATCAAAGAAATGAGAGTTCCACACAGCAATCATCATGAAGGGGAAGCAAAAAGGCAATTGTCCAGGCAGTTACATGTGCTAGATTTAGGATCCAAAATGTAGATCAACATGTAGATTATCTAGCCAATAACTAGCCCATCTCAATGCTCATGCATTAGGTAAGTCCTCATGATGGTAGCCCACCTCATGATAGTTGGCACTTTTTGGGTCAGAAATCTACACAGTGCTAACACCTTGAGGATGACCAAAATCATCATGCAAATTCATGCCACACTGATAGATGCTACAAAATGCATGTGCAATATTGGAAATAATTTTTTTCTGATGACAATTTTGTTGACAAATGTAGTGGAACATTACCTGGCCCCCTTTGCCATACACTGTGAGTGGGTGGCCAACAGCTGCTTGAACACAAAACCTATTCAATGCAGTTCCAAACACCCCATCATAATCAAACCTATTGTAAAGCTCTTCATGCATCTCTGTTTCATCTGTCCTCACCCCATAAACCACTCCTTGGTTCAAATCAGTGGCTCTGATTCCCCAAGCCTTACAAGTGAATGCAATGTTAGTAGAATCATGCACCTTACTCAGGTGATAGAATGAACTTGCTTGCTTGGGATAAGGCAGGGTGTCTGTTCTTCCATTGTGTGTAATAGTTATGTATCCCTCCTCAATATCAATATTTGGTGTCCCATATTCTCCCATTGTACCAAGCTTCACCAAATGACACTCCTCTCTAAATTCCTTGATAGCAAAAAGAACATTAAGTGTTCCAATCACATTGTTATGCTGTGTAAACACAGCTCTAGACCTATCAATCATTGAGTATGGGGCGGATCTTTGCTCACCAAAGTGTACCACCGAGTCGGGTTCAAAGGATTTGAAGGTCTCAGCAAGGAATTCAAAATCGCAGACATCACCAATGTAGAGTTCTATGTTTTTTCCAGTGAGAGATTTCCAACGGTGGATGCGGGTGTGGATAGAGGAAATGGGGGTAAGGGAGTGAAGACCGAGTTGGTGGTCAAATAGACGACGGATGAGGCTGTCCACAATGGCAACTTCATAACCTTTGTTAGACAGGTGGAGGGCAGTGGCCCACCCACAGTATCCATCTCCACCAATGACCATGACCCGCTTGGACTTGGATGATTCACTTGGGACTTGGTCAAATCCAGGCCGTGATTCAGACTGGGATACTTGACTTAAAGGGACAGCAGTTGCATAGAAAGTATGGTGTCTTGGTTGTTTTCCTACGTGTCTGAGGCTTTTTAACATTGACCTGGAGGTATAGAAAGGGACTGAAGTAGGATATGGTGCTGAACATTGATTCAATGGTTTACAGCAAGTTCTAATGCCGTATGAAGGCTTTAGCGTGAAATGGGTTGAAAGTAGATGTGCCATTTTGATAGCAGGTTTTTATGTTGTGAATACCTGCAAAAAAATGTTACATTTTCCAGTGTCAAAAATAACTACCACAAAAGTAGGGGTATATGATAATTCAAGTCATAGTTGCAACAATGAAGGACCAGGAAGAACACTGACCAGGTTAAGTAAGATAAGGTGGTTTAAATTAGAGGAATCCACCATCAGAGGGATGAATAAAAAGATAGATCACCTGAAAGCTCCGATGTAGTCTCCTATAGAACTCCTAAAACCTAATGAATGTTTGAGAAATCCTAATTCAAAGATATACTGAGAATTACAAAAATGTTTGCCTAGTGTACGAACTGCTTAATAGATATAATCATCTAAATCATTTATCCCATGAACCTTGGGTTGGTTTTTATATCTGGATTTGGCAAACTATTTCTATTGGCCAACTGCTTATTTGATGCCCATAGGACTTAAACCTACAACCAGTTGTGTTGAAAACTCTTGTCAAACTGCTCACTAGATAAATATACAAATAATACATAGATGAACCAGGAGATCATCTGACCATAGTAGTCAAGGTGCAAGGTGCAAGGTGCAAGGTGCAAGGCACAATGAGGCCACATGTCAAGACACGAGCCTAACTTAGATACTTCAAATATATGTGTAGATTAATGGACTTTTGTCCTTATTGCATCAATGTTAACAAAGTACAATACCAACTCCATCCAAAGCACCAAAATATATTGACAATTCAGCTTCCAAGCACATTATACAAGTACGTATAATAAACATGCACAAGTCTATTATCTAATAATAGGGTTACTAATTATCACTAACAATTACATTATGTTAACTATAATATTTACTAGCTATTACCAAAAAAATTTAAAAAAAAATAAGCTTATCATAGAAAAAATTTCTAAAAATTTGAGTGTAAGGTGAGCCTTCCTTAGAGCTAGGAGAGACACAAAATGGAGTTAGGCAAGATGTAAAATGGGTCTAGAGCCTAGGCGAGGGCCTAGGCACAACTAAGGTGTGTGTTTGGCTATGCATTTGGTTGATGCTTTGAAACAAGAAAAAATGAAGGGCTCTTTTTTCTTTTCCTCTTTCAAAATTGGCAAAAATCCTACTAATGCAAGAAAGGTTGTCACACCCACTTACTTCATCTTCTTGGTTGGGACCACAAGATACTGTGTGGCATCCATTACCAAAAAATGCTTAAAACAAGCAATACATCATAGCAACTAAACATCACTATTTTTTTGGTAGTGCAACTAAATATCTTCTCATTGTATATATAATTATCTGGATCAGGATGTCAGTATATCCAAACTTAGTATCTTAGTCAGCAAATCTGTGGAAGGTTAATGGTAGTTGGGTGTGATACAAGACTGGATCATGGGTCAGTTGCCATGGTTCATTGGTTGTTAAAAATCCTAAAGCCATAGCCAGCATACTGAATGTGAAATCTTTTTTTTGGAAAGAATATTGAATGTCAAAATTGACCTCAAAAAATGATAACAAAACTAAGATAACCCTACAGCTCAAGTTGAAGTGTAAAATATCAGCACTCAGCAGCTACACACCTCTTCACAAAACACCAAATAGATCATCAAGCCCTAAAATCCCACTCTCTAGATCAGTTCCATAGAGTCTAACCCCATTGACGCTTCTGACACCAACAAAGGTCCTCATAATCATCAGACAGTAATCCCATCTATCTTTTGACACCAACAAAGGTATGGATTTCCTGGTAGCTCCTTCATCAACACACACCGCCTTCCTTCTGTTGATGGACTTGGTGGAAACTCCCATCTAAGATTTCTCTGCATTTCTGCCCTAAAATGGGCTTTCATCTTAGGTTTGGACTCCCAACCTTTCTTCTTCTCCCCTCCCCCACCACCCCCCCCCCCCCCCTCCTCTTCCATCTTCTACCTAAGAAATGCAAACTCTATCTCTTTCCCTCTTTTTTTCCTACTGGTCAGCAGCAATCGAAGATTGTCCCGGCCACTCCAAACTGCCAAATCATTTTACCCAAGTTTCAGTTCATAGCATTTTCAACAGCTGGGGAGACACTCTTCCGCCAACGTATCTGAACTGCTAGACAGAAATCCTAGATAAAAATTTGCTTTTATCACCACTTCAAATCAATTTAAATAAATTGTAGGTGATGACACTTCCTTGTAAGAAATTATTGATAGAGCATGCCGAAAAACATCTTAGGTGTTTAGGATATATTGTTAAGTATATTTTAGACCATATCTTGAGTTACTTTTAGTTGAGATTGTGACATTTTTAGGTAACTTTGGATGTCCCAAATCCATAGAAATTCACTTGTTAAAAATGAAAAATAAATAGGTTGAAAATGGAAGGAGATTGATCTTACTAAGAATTGGACTTGGGCATGCATCTGATATGAGACTTGAGACCATTACTAAGACTTTAAAGGACTATCCAAACCTATTTTAAGGAATTTCCAAAAGGATCATGTTGATGAGAATTTTGAGTTGTTCCTAATTACGTATGGGTTTTGTATATATTTTCTAATTTATGAATTATACCTTGTTAATGTAGATTCTTGCTAGCTCACGTACATAGTACCATTTGATGGACTTGACAATCATGAGATGCTGGATTATGGAGTGATCCCCCTTTATGTAGATCTATTTGTCATGCTTATTATGCGCTGCTGAAAAATGGACCTCTACGTTTCTTGCCAAATCTCTGTATAACACTCAAGTATGGTTTAGAGAACCCAGATACACATCAGTGACAAGTCATGAAAGTATACTTAACTGAAATTTTAATTGGATATTTTAAGGTAGTATTTTTTTTTGAAAGATATATATATATATATATTTTTTTTTTTTGAAAGGTAACTTAATTAAAATAAAAGGGATACAAAACGAAAGGGTCACAAAGACCCTACAACCAAAAACCAAATTACATCAATCTGTTAACCATTTCCACATCTAGAAGTGACCCCTGCTTGGCCAAAGAGTCCGCAGCTGAGTTAGCTGACCGGGGAACCCAAGCAATTTTAAAATCACAAGACTGAATGGCATGACGGATCTCTCAAATTTGTCCAAATAGATCCAAGGGTAGAGAGAACCCAACACCCATCCCACCACAATCTTCAAATCGCCTTCCACCAAATTCCCTTGGACCCCAAGCTCTTCTAACTCCAAAATACATTTCCACAGAGCAAACAATTCCACCTCTATTACCGACCCATTGCGAAGAGGGCTAGCAAAAGAAATCAGCGTATTCCCTAAATCATCACAAATGAGTCCACCATAACCTAATACCAATTTCACACATACAACTCCCATCGAAATTAAGCTTGAGCAACCCTAGTGAAGGAGGAGACCAAGGAACAACAGGTCTAGATACCGCTCGACGGCTAGAAGAATCCACCAATGCCCAGTTCCTACACACCTCAGAAATACACATCTGACGGAACTTCATCACATCAAACACCCACCAAGCAACCCACAACTTAATTTTATCAATAAGAACATCAACGGAACCAACCTTTCCATGAAAAATCCTCTGATTTCTTTCTAACCCAATAGCAGACAATACACAAAGCTGTTGTTTTCCAAAACTGTCGACGAAAAGAACTTCCAAAAAGCACCACATCTTCATTAAACAAGGCGCACCAACCTTTGGGAATACAAAACGCAATTCCCAACAGCTGAAAGAAATGCACCCAGACACGTGTAGAAAAACTACAATGAAGAAGAAGATGGTTAAACGTCTCTTCCGCAGATAAGCACAAAAGGCAGACATTAACAATAAGCATCCTTCTTGTCCTCAGATTATCAATAGTTAAAATTCTTTGAAGCCCAGCAAGCCAACCAAACACCTTCACTTTAAAAGGAGAAGCACCCTCCCAAATCTTAGGATTAACCACCAGAGTTTCACCAACCAACAAAAGATTGTCACTGAAAGACTTCACCGAAAAGATACCAAAAGGATCTAACTCCCAAATTCTTCGATCAGTACCATGTCCCAACACAAACACATTCCCCAGCAAAGACAGGAGAGATATCCATCCTTCCACCATCCAATCCTCCAAATCTCTACTAAACTGAGGACTCCAAACAACCTTGTTATGAATGATCTCATAGTAGTCCTTAACCGTCGCTTGTTTATTTGCCGCCAAATAATAGAGGACCGGGTACATCTGAGCCAACAGAGCATAATCCACCCACTTATCCATCCAAAAGAAAATGTTGTCTCCTGTATAGGCCCGAACCCTAATATGACAATCATAAGCCAACAAAATTGAACATACACCCTTCCAGAAACCTTAGTCCCTCCTATTAGCACCAGCAATCCTCCAACCATTATCCAACAGTCGATACTTCATGCGAATAATATCCTTCCATAAACCGTCCGAAAAATCCCCCAAACGCCACAACCACTTACCCAAAAGAGCAGCATTAACAATACGAATTGGACGAAGACCCAAACCCCCTTCCTTTTTAGATCTACAAACCTGAGCCCAATTGACCAAGTGAAATTTGCATTTGACACTATCATCATTCCACAAAAATTGTCTCTGAATCCTTTCAAGCTTATCAGCCACTACCGCGGGACATTTAAAAACACTAAGAAAGTAGACCGGAAGGCAAGCCAAGACCGACTTAATCAAGATGATGCGGCCACCAATAGACAAGAATCTACCTTTCCAAGAGGATAGTCTACTCTCTATTTTATCAATAACCACAACCCAGCATGCCTTTCTTGGTTTACCCTTGCAGAGAGGCACTCCCAGTTATAAAGATGGAAAAGAGGCAACCTTACAAGCCAATAAAGAAGCCAAATGCAGACACTGACTATGCTCCACATTTACACCCACCAACTCACTTTTTTCAAAATTAATTTTCAAACCAGAACATATCTGAAACCACAAAAGAATAGCAAGAGCCAATCGAATAACCTCCCGTTCAGCCTTAAGAAAGAGAACAATATCATCAGCATACTGCAAATGAGATATCTCAATATCGGAATTAACAATACCGAAGCCTCGAATCAGACCCTGAGAACAAACTGCCTGAAACATAAGATGCAAAGACTCAGCTATAATCACATATAGATAAGGAGATAATGGATCACCCTGACGAACTCCCTTCTCCATCCGGAACCACTTGGGACTACCATTCACCAAAACAAACAAATGAGCCAACGAGAGACAAGCATGGATCCAGTTGCTCCAACAACCCCCAAATCCCATTCCTTGCAACACATAATCAAGAAAGGACCAACTTACATTATCATATGTCTTTTGAAAGTCCAATTTACACACTACACCTACTTCCCTTAATGCAAATTTAGAATCCAAACATTCGTGAGCCACCACCACCGAATCCACAATCTGTCGACCTTCAATAAAAGCACTTTGAGAAGATGAAATAAGATAAGGGAGAACACCCTTCAAACGATTAGCCAACACCTTAGTCAGAATCTTATACGGACTACCAAGCAAGGACATAGACCGAAAATCATGTAAAGTAACTGCTCCAGGCTTCTTCGGAATCAAAGTAATAAAGCCAGCCCCCAAATCTTTAAAAATGATGCCTCTCTCAAAGAACTCCATAACAAAAGCCAAAATATCCACCTTGATCAATTTCTAGAAAAATTTAAAAAAGACAATAGGAAAACCATCCGGACCTGGGGCTTTATCTTCCCCTAACTGCCATACAACAGCTTCACCTCCAATTCTTCGAAAGGGACCTCTAAAGCGCTCCGATCCTCCGCACCTAACACTTTAAAAGGAAGTGAAGTAGGGATAGGGAAATCCCTATGAGGAGCCTCAAAAAAATGTTTATAATAATGAACAACCTCCTCACAAATGTCTAATCTTGAGTCCACTCTCACCCCGTCCACTTGTAAAGAATGAATAAAGTTCTTCCTTCGTCTGTAACTCACCCTTTGATGAAAAAACTTGGTATTCTTATCGCCTTCTTTCAACCACCGAACTCGAGATCTTTGCTTTCATTTGATCTCATCTTCAACGCTTTCTTCTTAATATTAATTTTAACCTCCTTCCTTCGCAACAATTGATCTTGGGAAAGAGGACCAAAGATATATTTTAAGGTAGTATTCACGACATAGATCCACACAAAGTACCAATGAGAAATACTTTGGATGAGAAATGCATTCATTGGTGAAAATGTGCATACATCCACATGTCCCTAAGAATTTCTTAAACTTATTTGCATGAAATTCAATTGGTTTTTTATGGTCATCCACGTAACTTACTTTAGTTATAAAGAGTTCAGTTTTTTTTAGCATTTTTAATTTTAATATGATATTGCTATTTTTAAAGAAAACTCATGTAAGCTATATGACTGTGTTTTAACCACAAGTTATGTTGCTAGTATTCAAACTATTCAAACATAGACCTTTCCAACGGATCGATCTCAATAGCCCAAACTGGGTCCACATAAATATGCACAAGGTGATCCTATTCCCAAGTGCACGGTTGATCATCAAAAATAATATATATGTAAATTGCCTTTAGCAGAAAATTCCATCTAATGAAAGATCAACCATACCCTTTTCCATCAGTCCCATGGAGGTTAAGCTAAGAACTTCAATGGGAAGGCACAGTTAGAAGATAATGAAGCTAAAACTATGTTACAGTTTGACACGTTCAACAAGTCTTCCATTAATTATGGGAAGATTCCAATAGAGACTCCAACAATTTGGACTTCTCTATTTCCTCTCATTTAAAATATTTTTTGACAATTCTGCATTATCCTTTTTTGACCAAGTCAAACCTCCTAGTATAAATCACAAAAAAAAAAAAAAAACGCTTCATTATCATTAAGATAAAATGATAGAGGTGACTCAAGATGACAATAAAACACAAGATGAAAAGAGAGAGATTGATATGGGAGCATATACAAAATTTTGGACCTTATCAAGCTTGGATTTGGAGAAAAAATTGATAGATGAATATGATCTAATTTTAGAAGGCCATTTGACCCAAACTTGCATTTTCAATGGCCCAAGTCCATGTATTATGGGTCTAGGCCTTGTTTTTCATATTTGGGTTTTCCAATACCCACTTATGAGGCCCAAATCCAAGCAAGAATGTTCAAATCGGGGATTACATCAATTCATTGCTCTCCAAGAGTTTGAACAAGTAAAAGGAATGACCAAGGCTTGCAAGAGGCACCCATGGCATTGGATGACCACCTTAGTTTTCTTCTTCTTCTTTTTTCTATTTTGCATAGGACACTTGGCACTCTAGAAGTGAAGTAGATTTTAGAAAATATCATGATATTTTGTAATTGGATGGAAATAAGGGTGCAATGGATTGATGATGTGGATGATGAAAAGATAGGCTTAGGCGTCCTCCCTTTGTAGTTGGCATGAATTCTAACTTTTGAATTGGCTTACACTATAAATACTAAGGCCTGCTGATTTGTGTTTTCAATTGATTTTCTCCCTAATGAGGTGAGTTATTTTATTTTTATTTTTTCATGTTGAATTTTAATTTTTGTATTTAGTTTTATGCATTTTAATTTTTTAAGAATTCCTAATTTTCCAATTGAGTGTGTGATAATTTCAGAGAGCAAATTTCCATAACTGGCTGAGTTTTGTTCCTTTGATCCTTTTTCCTTCATAGTGACAGATCAACCTTAAGTTAGCCAAGTGAATTTTGGTTTTCTCATTGAGCCAAAATTCCTTGGATTTTGTTCAAAGTTTGGTGAGAAATTTCCCATACCCCTTTTATAAGAAAAATTCGATCTAGGTTTCCCACTTTTTGAGCCTATTTCGATTTTTCTTTAGATCTAAATTTCCTTGATTTGGTATCTAGAAACCCCACTGTAGTTAAAGGTTTCATTCTTTTCAAACCTTAGCCTACATCAGAGACACATCATATTCCTCATTATTTATTTCTTAAATATGGTCTGGTTTATGCGTGCTTCACAATGCTTCTATAATAATTCTGTTTTCTCTTGTGTTGCAATTTCAGACTTCACAGTGCCCCTGCTTCTAAGATGTTTTGCTTTCCCAGAACATGAGCATAGAAAAGGGTATAACATACATGAATTCCAAATGCACTAACATTATACCTACATAGATTACTGCAAATTATTTAAAAAGAAAAACAAAATGAGGAACTCTCTTCTTTATAAATGTATCTACCTGTTAAGAGATAGAATGCATTAATTTTGGTAGATGAGTCCTGTAAAATCCTTTAAAGATGCCATGCAGTTAAAACCAAAATACTGAGATATTCTGTAACGACCCGACCTGAACAAAGGGCTTAGGGCACGACTCAGTGTGAAATTGTCCTCTCTGGGCCCAAAAGAGAGCCCTCACAGTTTTGGATTGGGCTTGGCTCAGCAGGGATAGGCCCAAAATGCGTCACACTAGAGTACCAAGGTGTGGCCTCAAATAAACACCAATCCATTTTCCCTCACTACCGATGTGGGACTCCCACATCGGTCAACTGGTGCTCAACCCATTTGGGCAGGGTATCACAATCACCCCCCCTAATATATTTGTAATCCAATATATCAGCCAATGACAGATATTGGGCATCTCAGGCTTGTTTTTTGACAATCTTAACATCATCGAACTGGACTGTCAGGTCAGTACATTCATTTAATTCTATGTTATGTATTACCTTAAATATAGTTTTGTATTTTAGCCAATTTCAAATATGCTCTTTACTTCATCTTTTGTTTTTTTAAATTTTGAATGGGTAAAAATGACTCAAACCCAAAACCTTCAAGGTTGTACAGTAATCACCTATACATATAATGCTACAAGCTCCTGTTCAATTGCACAGTAAGCATAATCCTTATTATATTTTTAAGGTTAGTCCCAAACTATATGGAAATGATAATTGTCAATTTTTCACATATAAGACACTATAGAAGGAAAATATCGTAGTGTTTCAAACATTAAATCAAATTAGTTTATTACAAGTTAATGGAGTTTTACCGAGAATGTCTTCATCATCAAAGTCTTTATCTCATCTATCCAGACAAGCCTCACAACAATCATGCTCTCCTAGAACATAATTACAAAATAAAACCGATGGTTGCATATAAGATGATTTATATTCTACATTCTCTTGGAAAAAAAAGCTGGTATCTTTCATTGTGTGGAGACAATATCTTTTGGTTGCTGAAACTGACTCAAGGAATAATTTGGTGTTCCAATTGATAAAGGATTAAAGAAGACAAGCATATTGTATGGTTATTGATGCAGTCATGTCATAATTTCCACTTCAAGCACTTCTAAGTAACCAGTTCCTACCACCATTGTCCACAATACCAACCAACATCATCCATCCAAGCATAACCAAAATGGCATTCCAGAATTCTGCAAACATAGGGATTTTCCAAAACTCTCCGTTACTTTCTAATCTGTCTAAATAAAAAATTCCTGGTTATTTCAGAAATGGGGATTTTCCAACAAAGTGCATCGAAAGCATCTAAATATATTTTCAGAAAACTAATTTTGATGTTTTTGATAACTTTCTAGAAAGTGCATCCATGTAACCAAACAAAAACCTCAAAATTTCCTGGAAACCATGCGTTAAAGTGAAAAACAAAAAGATCGACATCTAGAATTGACCCTAAATCAATGTTCCAGGAAAAAAAAAAAAATTGGGAATTGGTAGGAGAAAATAGCAGAATCTGAGGCCTTCATACCTTTCTCTAGTGATCGAAATGGTAGAATCAGAATCAGTAGACCATCTTCAAGCAGACCCAACCAATAATTGAATCCGGATCGACTAATAATTAAGGATGAATTGTTTCGACGACAAGGAGGGGTTCCGAGCGGAAAATGGCGTTATCCAAAGATTGAAGATTTGTGGGAGGGGTTTTGGGAGGTTTAAATAGAGAGCACCGTTAGTCCCCACAGCAGGAGCACGTATTCAAATTGTGCTCCTCCTCGTGTTGCAGAGTTACAAAATTCGTTGGAAATTCGAAATTTCGTTTTCGGGCTTGCGTTTGGGGAAACATAAATATAACAATATTAGTAATTTAAATAAAATTGTCAAAATTTGATAAATATAACAATATTAGTAATATTATCAGATATGTTGCCGCTAGTTTTCTTCTCAACCTTAGAACAGTTGATCGGGAAAGTTTCTGATAGAGGAAACCACTATACCCTTTCCATTTTTTTTATGATATATTCATCTGTACCATCAAATCTCTGATCTGACTCGTGTGAGACCCTCATTTAGTCAATTTCTTCCGCTGCTGCTTGGGGCGACTGAAATCCAATTTTGTGGATTTTTTTTCTTAGATCCAAGTGGATCCTATACTTCTGCTCCTATGATCGACATCACCATTGTCGGCCCTGGCCCAACTATCTATGTCTAAGGAAGACCTTGGGTTCCGATCAACAGTGAAGCCCTTTGACCGATTTTTTTTCCCTCTCTACAAGCCATTCCGTCGACATTCATTCGATACATCATCCGAACGAAAAGATAGGATGTTTCGTTAGGTGGATGCCATGCCACACATTTAAGTAGAAGGGCAAAAGGGTAATTGTATCTAAAATTTTGAAAACGGGTATATAAAGAAAGAAAAATCAGGCGTCTATATGGCTTGTCTAATTTTAATTACTCACAAATTTCAATTGATATATTCTACAATCAAAATATTAGTAAAAAAAATTCAATCTCCTAAGAGGATAAAAAATTGGTTTCAACAAAAACTTGTAACTTATTCAAAAACTCCAATAAGTCTACTAAACTCAATGATTGTCGTTAAGATCATTAATCTCATTTGTCGAAAGTCTCTTTTTAAATTATTCTATTAAAAGTTATAATTCATTAGTTTAAACTCCATCATATTCTTCTTTATTATTTTAACTGAGTTTTTAAAGGTATACAATAGTACAATCGATCTCTCATTTTTATTTTTTCTATTTTAATTGCATTCTTTTAATTTTACTAAGAAAAGTCATTTGTGCTCTCATTTATTAATTATATCTTAGTCTATTCTTAAGCTGACTCAACAATTGAACTCAGGAAGACGACGATATTGATAATCTTCATTGCACATATTAATGGGGTATTGATTTGTTTGAATTCAATTTGAGACCAACTCGAATAAATAGCTTTGAACAAGAATTTTGTTCAACGAGTTTGGCTGAGGCTTTTCTTTAAAACCTGTTGAAGCCTATTTGTTTTTTATATTATATATATCACAAACTCATTTCTTTTACTATTTTAGTTTTTAAATTATTATTTTGTAAATTAAAAATCTAACTGCACATATTAAAATCAGACTTAAAAAACTACTATCTATTAAAATTCTTTCACAAAAATTATGTTTTTTCTTTAATAGTTAGTTTTGACTTGGAAGACATATAATTTGTGAAAAAATTAAGTATGGTACTGTGCAATAAAAATTCAAAAAAGTTACAAAAATATATAATAGTGATTTAATAAAAATACAAAGTTAAAAATAGCCATATGATATTAATTTAACAACTTAATTAAAATTCAATAGACCTTTGAGTCACATTTCGATTTTGAAAAACTAAGATGGAGGAAGGGATTTGTGCTACCGACATGTATAATACCCCGAGGATTGACGGATGAGGGAATCATGGAAGAGAAGCGGATGAATATTCCGAAGATCAAATTATACGGGTCTTAATGTTCTGTCAAAGGACACGGGTCGGGTACTCGGGTATGACCATGTGGTGCGCATGAGGGACTCCGTTACTGTACTATAAATGTCGTAGATAAAGATTTCGAATTTACCGATTTTAATCATTTTAATTGTGCAATAATAAGCTTTTAAATTAAAATATCCTAATCTCTTTATAAATTATATGTTTATTCCAATTTACCACATGTTATACAGATTTTAATCAAACAGTCTCAAAATTAAAGTCAAGCTTGGTAAAAAACCCATCCAAATGAAAAAAAATAAAAGAAGACCTTTATATTTAGTTAAAATATTAAATTTCAATCACACGCGAAATGTTTAGTCATCTAATCTAAATCTACTAAAATTAATTATTGAATTTGAAAATTAAATAAATAGAGATATCTAATGCTATTAGATTTTTATTTATTCTCAGAGAATACCAACTCAATTGAAGAATTTTCTAAAATCAATTATGTTATTTTGGGCGAGAAATAGAGTAAAAATGCTAAGTATGAAAAGCAAGTTTCGACTTTAAAGCTTTACGCAGTTTGTCCTTAGATGATTTCCAAGTAAACTTGATTTCTTTTACTTTGTACATAAATTCTTTATTTCCCTTTTTTTTTACAGTGGTAATGGATGGATTTTTTATTTTTTTTTTCATGATTGATGGGTCCAAATTGCATTTTTCACCTTTTCAAGAATTTATTTGCATATTAGGTTTTTAGGGTTGTTTTCGCTAAACAAATATCATGACTTAGGTTGGTTTAGTTAAAAATTGTTAATTGAATAATTTTCACTTTTAAGGATTTTTTTTTTTTTTTTGAGGTGCAAGGAAAATTTGAGAAAAACAACTAGAGTTGTAAAAAAAGATTTTATGGTTAAAGTTTTTTGAGGATATGAATTTAAAATAAAAAATTTATGCAAAACTTTATGAAGTGGAGAAGAAATGACTTACTACCAATATTTTAACTAACATCACTCACACCGAAGTGATTAATTATCACTAGTTCTCAGTATGTAAATTCCATTTTGAAATTTAAAAAACATACATATCAATTAAGAAAATAGAAAACTGAAATTAAAAATTGAAAGTAACATTTTAAAATAGAAATAATAATGTAGTGAATTATACTAAAATCATGAAATAAGAAACAATAAAAACTAATAAAATAGTAGACCACGTTAAAATCTTGGAATAAGAAAAACTAAAAATAATATTTTTCTAATGAACTAAGAAGAATGGGTGATTAGATTAATAATAAGAAACAAAATAAATATATTGGTGAGGGTAAAACACAATATATTCTTTTTTACTAAAATGCATTTATTCGTCTGTTCTGCTCGAATGAACCAAAACACATCGACGCCCTTCATACAGACTGCTAGGACTCAAACTGGTTACCTCTCATTTCATGAGGTGGTAAGTAATCAGTTGAATTGCCCAATATTAGGTCACATATATATATAGATTCATTAAATCAAATAGTTAACGACATAATTAATCTTACATCAACACCATATAACTGGGAACCCCAACCAATGGTTCGACAAGCCATGACTCTATTTATTTCTCCACGCACACCCCTTGAATCTTGTATTGTAATAGTTGCCCAAGTGACTGGACGAATGTAGCTAATACTTGCACCTCCTCTGCCAATAACTGCATGAACACCATATAATTGGAACACAATCAAGAGTTAATATGCTCATTCTGGCGTCAAAATTTACTTAGAACATCATGAGTTTTCAATAGCAGGGTTCAAAAAATTTTGAAATTTAGATGTCTGGTCCTTTTGTGAGACATAAAGAATGATATCAATACATTTGAATTCTTACGAAGATAAGGCACAACAAACAAATTAAAAGTTTGATTTTTCTTTTTTGATCTATATATAAAGAAAAAAGTAACATGTAGAAAAGATCTTATTCATTTGATCCAATACCATTGAAATGGGTGGCTAAGTGGAAACATTTATGGGAGGAGCTTGGGTATTGTTATTTAGAATGCTTTTCCTATATATATATAATTCAATTTTTAAAGATTTTTTAAGTATTCTTTTCATTATTTATTAAAATATATATTAATGTGATATTTTTAAATATATAAAAATCAATCATTTGGAAAACACTTCGCATCATGTCCAAACAGAAAAATAAAATAAAAAAGAGGAGTGATGACAAAGCGAAAGTGGATACCTGGAAGATAACTAGCTTTTGTCTCTTTGTCCTTGCTTCTTTTCCTTTTTAGTCAAAGCATTCTTCTTTCTCATGATGTCGTCAACCGTCAACCGTGGACAGCCCCACCTTGCACGCATGATGCTCTCAAATTGCTTGGGCACAGTACTCAGTTTAGGACAAATCAGTAAATTCTAAGTTACGGAGTTTGGGAAAGTCTCCTTCTTCCACACCAGACCATTCTTCTAAATTTTCCATATTCTCAAATGACAGTACCTCTAAGGATAGGAACCCTGTCATTTTGCCAACAAATTCACGACCCACATGCTCCACTCCATTCAAATCTTCAATCCCAATCACTCTCAGCGAGCGTAATTCCTCAAATGCAGGAAGCCTACTGCATCTATCACAATTCCGTAGCCAAAGAAATACTAAATTTGAGAGCAACGACGAGTTTCCGAGCCAACATGGGAAACTAGAACCTCTGCAGCCAAATATTTCCAACGTTTTGAGATTAGAGTGCGGTCGGAGCGCTTCAAGTATCCCTTCATCATCATTTCTGTGACCATCATTGTCAATGTCCCTATCCTCCTTAGTCCACACCAAACCTAAATGGTCAAGATGTTGCTTCTTCTTCAAGTCGGCTTCTTTGGCCATCTCTCCATTCACCACATTCTGAAGCCTCGCAATGAAAAGTTCCTAGGTTTCTTACTGTTGGCTGTCAAATGGATGTGTGGCTAAATTATAGCCAACTCAAATTATTTTCTGTGATTCCTTCAAAAAAAACTTCCTGTGATTCTTATTGGATGTCTGAGGTTGTTTGGTGGGGGTTACAAATTCTATTCCCATATTTCACTACACTGTAACTGACTAGATGAGCAATTTAGATCATTAAAAGGTTGCTTGCTTTTTTATTTGAGTTCTTGACGCTACTAGATCTCAACGTTTTTTAGTGTAACTTCGTGTTTTTGCTTCCATTACTCGTAAGATAAAAGAACTGAAACTTCAGAACAAGAATGTGTTTCAGTTTTGAAGGGTTTTACTTCTTGCTGTGACATTTGGTTTCTGTCTTGCAGCCTTCAGATCAACGACCTCGCTCTTTCGCTTTGTTTTGACAAGCTGATGGCTGATGTTACTCGGAGTCTGGATTCAAAGAACAGAGATAAGTTCACCCAAAATCTAACTATATTCAGATGTGAATTCCGAGTCATATAGCTGGCATCTTCTTCTTAGCAGCAACTTACTTTTGGGGGAACTGCTGGCCAGCGTCTGTTTGCCCACTATCAATGTGAGAAGTTATTTTTTTTTTTTTTTTTTTGAGAGGTTAATATATTAAGAAAGGGAAAGGCATCAGAGGTACAAATACAAAGGGAGGAAAAAAAATCCCATGGCTAAGAAAATACACACACCCGAGACATCCAAACACTGGCAAAGATAAAGCTATGCTAATTCAACCCATTATTCTTTATGCAGCGATAGCCAAGGCAGGCTTCATCCTCTTCAGTTTCATGCTCTTCTGGGATTGACATGATTTGATATTATGTGTATGGAGATAAACTGAAGAATGGTGTTGCTGTAGGCAGCTGTCTCCATGTCAATTCATTGGATTGGTGTTATTCATGGTGTTCTTTCTTGCAATTGGAGGTGATAAAATTTTACAGACTACAGAAGCATTTCAGAAGCAGGGTTTAGCTGTTGCTGGAGCAAACAACGTGCTAGTCATTATGTTGGGAAGCTTCTGCCAATGAAAGATCCATTCTTTTTAGCTTATGGAAGAAAGGTGTAAATGGTTTGTTAGTCAATATTATTCATATAGGTAAATGATTGCTAATTTTCTGTACAGTGTTCCTTTTGCTGATACAAGTTGATATGTTTCTCTTGTTTGGCTTTGTTTTGTGGTGCACCCATATGTATTACTTTTTTTTTTTTGCTCTTCCCACTCCCCTTGTATTGTGTTCTAGTGCTGCCAGTGGTCGGCCTGAACTGGGAGTGTGTACTTTGTATTCCAAGCAGGGCGCAGGGACCTTATATGGGGTTCGAGTGCAGTGGAACCTTTAAAAGGAAAAGCAGAATTCATATGGTTTTTATGCTTCAAAAGGCATGAGGCAAAAAGCAAAACTTTGTTCTCTTGTTTAATTTTTTTCATTCATGTCGCCAGCCTAATGCACTTAGTTCATGTGGTTCACTGCCTCTGATTATAATTAAATTGCAGAAAATGCAACCGATGATCTGATGTGGGTTAATTTCAATAAATTCATTGTCTAATTGGTTCTGCATTCATTCCACGTGTCAGCTACAACCCCGTTACCTAGACTGATGGAGAACCTGGACTTAGAAACGCTGGCCATCGCCACAATCCGAATGCCCAAGTCCTAGCACCTCAATTCGATGAATGTGAATGAGTGGCAGCTGGGTGTGAGGTAGAATGACCAGGGCCGGCCCTGGCTATAGGCGAAATAGGCAGTCGTCGCCTAGGCCCCCAAATAAATAGGACCCTAAGTCCATAAGCTCCTTTATTATATGTTAAATAATTAATAATATATAATTAAAGCACAAATTTATTGTTGTCCAGTGGGTTAGAAGGGTCTCCTTATAAACAACGAGCCCGAGTTCAAACCCCGGTTGCATATAATAATAATGAAAATAACAATAATTTGAATTATTACTATTTGAAATCATTTGACTTTTTTTAACTATTTTTAACTAGTTTAAATTTAGAACACTAAAAATTGAAAATTTATATATTGATAATTTTTCTGCTCAATTTAAAGCGTAGGTTTCTTAAAAAATTAAAATAATGACAGTAACAATCATAATAATTATTATTATAATCCTCATTTTATTGAGTTTAATAATAATAATAATAATAATAATAATAATAATAATAAAATAATTTTAATTAATAAAGAATCTTTTAAAATATATCTATCATCTAAATAAAGAGAAAGAGAAATCTATATTGAGTTGATAATTTTGAATTAAAAATAATTTAAAGCTTTTAAAATTTGAAGAGATGAAAAAACATAGCTTTATTCATTTGATCAATGTAGATTTTATTAGAAGTAATATACAAGTATAAATCACTATAATTAAGATAATTTTTAATTTTTAATTTTTTAAAAAATACAGAAAATTTGAAAAATTAAAATAATAATAATATCTTCGTTTCAAATTAGCATTTGCATTAGTATCGCACTCGAATATGATAAAAGATGGAGTACCAAAAGAATGAATTGCCAAATTATATAAAAAGAATGAATTGTTATTTTTCAAATGCATGAATTGATTATAGAATAATATTGATTATACCAGTTACATTTACCTATACAGAAATAAGTTTTCAAAGTTAAAACTGATAAAATCTTATCTTCGGCTTATAATGTCAAAAGAAAGATTGAATGAATTAGCTATCTTATCCATTGAAAAATAAATGTTTAAAAAACTTGAATATAATAATTTAATTAGTAATTTTGTATCTCAAAATAAGAATAAAATTTAAATAATACTTTGTTATAAATTTGATTATGATATTTTATTTAGTTTCACACATTGTAAATAAAAAATTGTATGATTTTATTTTTTGCGAGTATATAAAGGCCCCATCTTAAAAACTCGCCTAGGGCCCCTGAAATCTTAGGGCCGGCCCTAAGAATGACAAACATAATCTTAGAGCACTGCTAACTTAAGTATCTATTGGATGATGGGTGTTGCAATTATAACCTGTAGTTTATAAGAGTTGCCAGCATAAAAGATGATGGGTGTTGAAATGTTATTTAAAATAGACATGTAGCATGTTTGTTGATTTACCACTAAAGTGGGAGATGTAATCAATCAAAGATTGAAAAATCAGCCCAACTTCGCTGCTTGTGTTTGTCCTCCTGCTGCAGAGCATCTTGGTTCAGGTAATTGTGCAGGTCCAGTTGTGCAACTCTTCCAAGGGACTCAAAACATCACCGGCCAGTCATGGATTTTTTGACCACTTATTTTGAAATGGAAAATTATTCTAATGTCTGTCTATTGGCATCATCACAGAAATGGGTTGCAATAACTCACAATTTTAACTCATCATGTGTTGAATTTGTTGACTTGAGTTTGATCCAACATCTAATGAAGTACTCTTTTCAGAGCCAATTTCTTTTGAGTTTTTAATTGTTGGTGTTAATCACGCATAAATATGTGTAGCAATAGCAAATGGAACCCATTATTTGATTAAATTGGGGTCCTTTTGGTGGGATCTACTAGGGAGAATTGCTTTGGACCAGGGGTTTAAAATTCAGGTGGGCCGAGACATCGGCTGATATTAGAGATTTCGGATATTGGGTGAAATCTCTCTCCTCCCAATTTTTTTTTTCAAAAAAAATCAGAAATTATAAAATAATAAGGAAAGTATGGACTTCTTGGATGTGTAATTTTTTCATTGAATATTGGTCATTTAAATGTTCAAATATTGTTTTTAAGTTAGTAATTCTAGAATTTCATATGTTTTCAAAGAATGATGAAAAATTACAAAAAAAAAAATTGTAGAAAAAAATTTAAGTGATCATTAAATGTCTTGATTTTTTGTTTATGATTTTTTTTCATGTTAGTAAATAAGAAATAAAAAATATTTTAAATTTTAGCTATTGTCTAACTAATGAAAATAAGAAATTATCACTCGAAATTTTGCCTTTTGCACCTTGATGCATATAGGGCTATTGATTCCACATTTTTAGCCCAATTTAGATGATTAAATTACTGTTAAAATATGCTAACATGTGGTTCCTTACTTGTTTCAAAGCAATAATACATGTTAATGCTAATCTTAAATTTCACCCAAAAGAATGACACACCTTAATGATTTTTTTCCCAAATCAAATGGGCTGAATTTTTTTCCAAAGTTTTATGTAAAATAAGGAACTTTGCATACCACGGTAGATCACTTTGGCTGGAATCTACTTAATGGAAATTAGAGGAGTCCTCAATTTTTTGTCTCTAAATTGTAACGGGCATTTGTGATCCTAAAAGCTAAGATTTTTGAGAAAATTTTGGCATTCAACTATTGAAAGAAATTGAGAGGAATGAGGAAAACTTTGGCATGGAACGATTGAAAGTGAGAGGAATGAGAATGCATGGCGCGATGACAGGAGTCTCTGGTTGTAGGAATTTGGAGATGAGAGGTAATTTCCATTAATTGAAATATCGGTGATTTTTTTTTTTTTAAATCGAAATATGGACTGATATCAGAAGGGGGTGACATTATTTTTTTCTTTTAAATAAAATTAGGTGATTTTTTTTTCAAACATTAGCAGATTTTTTTATTTTTTAATGAATTAAAAAATAATAAAAATACATATATCAGCCGAACGGCTGATATTTTTACCTTTGCTTTGGACAAATGACTAAAAAAGAGAACTTTCGGTTTTTTTTTTTAATTTTAATTGGAATTTCTTGTGTGCATTAAAAAATAAATGAATTGATTGAACAATTCAATTTACAAAAGTTAGATTTCATCAAACTTAAACAAAATTTGCTTAAGAGGAAAATTTTCATTTGGGACGACACCATTGAATCTAAACTTTAGAGGTAGTGTCGGCCTTGAGATGCCCTGAAATTTCAGGGACCTTACGCGAAATCGTTAGATGGAGCCCTATTACAATTAGTATCCCTTTTTTATTCACTAATTTTTTTAACCTATTTTCTTGAAGCTTTAGGCGGAGCTGCCGCCTATAGCTAGGGCCAACCATGTTGAAAGATACCTTATTTTGTAGTGGTTTGAATGAGGGGTGGCTTAACTTATCTGCTAGCTTGATTGGGCTTGGCGAAAGCTTCTAGGAATTTGCTATTGAGTTCAATCTTCGCTCCTAGAGCTATCCGATGCATGAGAATATAGGTGGTCTCATATATATGAGAAATTACTCTCACCTCAAACAAGAGATGGAAATACTCATTATAAAAAAAAATAATAAAGATGACCTGAACTGAGCAAACCAGAAATCTCACATGATGTTGGTTTCGTACAAACTGAGCTTTTGAGCCTTATAAATCAACTGGTTGCCTCCCGTCTCAAAAACGGGAGGTTGGAGGTTCAAACCTCCATGGTCTAACCTTGGTGTGTCCTACGGATAGTGGACTCACTCGTAGGAGTTTTACGCTGAGTATCCCGCAGTTTCCAGCACATAAAAAAAAAAAAAAGATATTAAGTTGAATATCAACTATGAACTCAACCTTAATTCAAACAAGCTGCAAATTAAACAAGATGCATTGTATGTATAATATACGTAATAGATTTATCAGATATTACAAACAAGTATAAAGATATTACAAACACATCTATACACATGTAGGCATCTTCATTAGCCTATATCTGACATGAGATCGCCAAAGTCAATAAATAAATGAATGATTTTGAACATGTTTAACAGCCCTTTAAAGTTTAAACTATGTTGAGCTAAATGAATAAGCTTGTGCAGATTTTCAGTAAATTTAGTCATTTATGTGTACATTTGGCTTATTTTTTTTATTAATTTCTTTTTAGAATTCAATAAAAGTAACTCAAATTAAAAGTTAAATAGATAAACTACAACTTAACCAAATTCCAACAAAATTTTTAATTTTTATTCACTTTTTTTTTTTTTTGAATATTCAAAGTCACTACCAAATTTTAAAGAGGTGTTGTGATTTTGACGAATAAGATTAAGTGGTTAAAAATTGAGATTTAGACTAACATATGATCAATTGTAGTTTAATTTGGCTTAATTCCAATATAAAAGTCAAATCCAAACTGATGAAGTGAGTTAGATGATGGTGATAATAATGATTGAATTTTTAATGATCTCAAATAGATAAACTTGAGTTTTCTACTTTTCTCAATAATTGGCTCAAACTTTATCCTGAAAAGCCTGAGAAATCATGGGCAGACTCAGTTTTACATATATTCAAACAGTCTAGTCTAGACTAAAACAGAAGAAATGCAATTAAACATGTCACACAAATTTCATTAAATGAAACAGATACCAACACACCATTAATCTTACATCAACGCCACATATATATTTGTTGCTAAACATAGATTTCATTAAATGAAACAGATAGAGACACAATTAATCTTACATCAACACCATATAACTAATTGAAAACACAACCAAGGATTAGACAGGCCATCACCCTATTTATTTCTTGGTCAAGATAGACAGTCATGACTCTTGCTCGACTCGACAAATGTAGCTAACACTTGCACCTCCTTCTCTAATAACTCCATCAACACCATATAACTGGGAAAACAACCAATGGTTAAACAACCAATAAAAAAATTAATATAAATAAAGACAAAAAGTTACTTGTAGATAAAATCTTATTCATTTGATCTAGTACCATTGAAATGGATGACTAAGTCGAAACATTTATGAGAGGCGCCCTTGTGTATTATTATTTGAAATGCTTTTCTTCTATATATTTCAACTTTTTAGACTTTTAAAGTAAATTTTCTATTTTTGCTAAAATATATAAATAAATTCAATCATTTAATTTTGAGTCATTTGGAAAACACTTCGCTATCATGCCCAAACAGAAAAAAAAAAAAAAAAAGAGGAGGAGTGATAACGAAGCGAAAGTGGATACCTGGAAGATAACTAGCTTTTGTCTCTTTGTCCGTTGCTTCTTTTCCATTGTAGTCCAGACATTCTTCTTTCTCATGATGTCGTCAGCAGTGGAGACAGTCACCTTGTATCCATGATGCTCTCAAATCGCTTGGGCACAGTACTCAGTTTAGGACAACTTAAAAATTCTAATTTACGGAGTTTAGGCAAGTCTCCTTCTTCCACACCAGACCATTCTTTTAAATTTTTCATACAATAAAATGACAAAACCTCTAAGGATAGGAACCCTGTCATTTTGCCAACAAATTCACGACCCACATGCTCCACTCCATTCAAACCTATGATCTCGAGCACTTTCAGGGAGCGTAATTGCCCCAATGCAGGAAGCCTTCTGCAGTTATCACAATTCCCTAGATAAAGGAATTCTAAATTTGAGAGCAGCGACGAGTTACCAATCCAACTTGGAAAACTAGAACCTCTATAGCCATCTATTCCCAATATTTTGAGATTAGAGTGCGGTTGGAGCGCTTCAAGTATCCCTTCATCATCATTATTTCTTTGACCATCATTGTCGATGTCCCTATCCTCCTCAGTCCACATCAAAACTAAAGAGTCAAGATGTTGCTTCTTCTTCAAGTCAGCTTCTTTGGCCATCTCTCCATTCACCACATTCTCAAGCCTCGCAATGGAAAGTTCACGGAGGTTAACCAAATTCTTCAACTCTTCAATCCCATTTCCACTTGTTTTGCCGACTACAAATGCAGTCAATGTTTGAAGACTTGTCAGTTTCCCAATTTCAGGTGGAGAGTCGGACAACACTTCTTCATCAAGAGATAGGTGGCGAAGGTTAATGAAGTTCTTTGTTCTTTTGGGAGATGACAGAGGTATTCACAACCATTAAGTAGAAGTGTTTGTAAATTGAAGAGAGTGATAACTGATTGAGGCAACTGCCGAATTTTTGTCTGAGAGAGATTGAGATAGCGTAGATGCTTCAATTTGCCCATCGAATCTGGTAACTTCTCAATATTGCTTCCGCTCAAATCCAACACTCGTAAGCACCTCAATTTGAGGAACACATCATGGGGAATTGTCTGAGTTGTTCTAGAATAGTGTGTCAACAAAATCGTCCGCAGGCTCTTACAGTTGAAAAGGGGCCCAAAATCCAGCGGCTCTTCAGAGCTTTTTAGAGCCACTGAAAGATGGCGAGCATTCTCAAATGTAACACTTGATTTATCAAAAAAATTGTGACATAGACACCCTTTGCAACAAATTGTGCCAAATCATACACCAAATCATGCATTTTGTATTTTTTGAAATTAGGTGGATAATATTCATCTGGCCCTGAGAATTCTAAAAAACCAATAGAGACTAATTCATTGAAATATTCAACACCTGTGTCTTCAAACTGTTCACTATCTTTGGGCTGAATTAGACCTTCTCCCATCCATAAACGAATCAGTGTCCTCTTATCAAATTTGTGATCTTTGGGAAATAGAGAACAATACGCGAAGCACTGCTTCAAATGTGAAGAGGACAAATGGTTATAGCTCAATTTGAGGCTGGGTATAATCTCATCGCTACCTTTTGAATCCCATACTTCACTGTCCAAGATCTTTCTCCACTCCCTTGCATCCCTTTTGGTGGCTAAGATTCCCCCAAGTTTTTTGACAGCCAATGTCAGACCCTTGCACTTTCTCACAATTTCCTTTCCTATATCCTCTAATTCTGGATAACGATTCGGGCCCTCCTCGCCAAATGCTCGTTGGTTGAACAATGACAAACAATCGTCTTCTGATAAAACCCCCAACTTAATGAAGGGTACTGTGCCCATGAGTGTTGAAACACTTTCATTCCTTGTTGTGACTACAACCGCGCTGCCTTTTTGCCCATCTATTAAAGAAACTCGCAATTTCTCCCACTCATCAGATTTGTGATCCCACACATCGTCCAACACAAGTAGAAATCTTTCTCTACTCAATATCTCTCTAAGCTTACATTGAAGTGCGTCCAGCTGTTCTAAATCACATCTTTCTTTTGTGGCAGAAGATATGATTTCTCTTGTTAGCCTCACAACATCGAAGTCTTCAGACACGCATATCCAAATTGTAAGCCCAAACTCCTTGTTTATGTTCTCATCATTGTAGACAAGTTGAGCAAGGGTTGTCTTTCCCATGCCCCCAATGCCAACTATGGGAATGACAGAAACATCCTTTTCACGGACTTCATCACATACCAGTAACTCCGTCAACCTCTTCCTTTCTTCTTGTCTGCCAAAGATGCGCGATTGATCTACCAAAGAGCTAGTAACTCTTAGCCTATTGGTTTGTAGTTGCATCTCTTGACCTGATTCTCCAAAAATAAGTTGGAGATCAGGCTTATCTTTTTCTATAGCATCTACCCTCACCCTGATCTCCTTTATCTTACGTGAAATTTTACGTTGAAACAAAATATTTCGTGGAGTAGCACAAGACAGTAAGTTGCATACCTGCTTTCTCTCGCTTGTCTGAATTCTGCGCTTAAGTGCTACTGTGGCAAACTCATCCAGTACATCGTCGGCATCAAAAGCGACGTCATTAAGCATACGAAGCCACTCCTTTACGAAGCGAGACGATTGCTCTTTCTCTTCAGCATCTCTAAGCAGACCCTGAATTAAACGGAGTTTGTTTCTTAGCTGCCGGATATCCTCATGGACACCCAGCATGGATCCAACCTCATCTTTGGCCAATGTCAACAGTTTTTCTACGGCGACCTGGACGAAAGCACCAAGGATTGCCTCTGCTGCCATGAGGGGACTGATGAGGACTTGAACAACAGAGGAATTTGTACTGGACTATTAAATTAGTGGTATTGTGGATTCAAGCTGTTGGGGATTAGAGATTAATTAATGCAAACACACAATCACACGACAGAAGATTTACGTGGTTCGGCTAGAACGCCTACATCCACGGAGCGAGATCAAATCTACTATGTAAGAAAACAAGTACAGAGGATTACAAGGTCTCTCTGTCTCTCACTCTCTCTCTAATCTCTCTTTCTCTATGTCTTACACAAGAATACAATAATATATAAGTCACCCTACTGGGCCTAAGCCCAATAGGCCCATAAGTGGGGCTGGCCCACAACACAAGCTTTGCAGATGAAGTGCCTCAACTGACAACTTGTGCCCTTTTATAGTATGTGCATGTGTGTATTCAAAACCTCTTGGCACGTGGGTTTGGTTTGTTCTTTGCTTTGCTTTTGCTTTGGAACGAGGAATTTGTGCTTTCTTTGGTGTATGGGTTTGGTTTGTTCTTTGCTTTGCTTTTGCTTTGGAACGTGGAATTTGTGCTTTCTTAGGTTCTTTGGTAACAATGGATGACCACCTTATGCCTTGATTTAAATTATGTAATTCTTCTCTTAACGAGGGCATTTGTGTGTATTTTAAGGAGAATAATTTTATAAAAAGAAGTTACATTTATAGCCCTCGTGGTAATCTATTTATCTATACAATTTTTATGATTATCAGCCCAAGTTGTTATATAAATGACATAAATTATAAGTAATTGTATTTTAATATCACTATTGTTGTCGCTACCATAATCTGTAAACATTCATTTAAAAGAATACGCTATTTGGGCCATGTATTGGACCATGGATTAAAATATTAGTACCCATGCCTGATATGAGTTTAAATTTTGTAAAAAACAGTGCCACCCGGTTTTAAAACTGGCCACACCAAAATGATACAACTCAACTCAATTCTTTTAAGGTTTTATTTCTCTTAATGATTTTTTTATACAACCACTGACCTCTATAAACTATTGAATAAATGACAATTATCTATTGTCATTATATAAAATTATTTCAAGTCATTTTCTAATCACAACTTTTTAATCCTAAAAATTAGAAATGATTCTTGTAAAGCTTCTAGCTCGAAACTTGACTACCAGCGTAGAAATTGGGCTTTAACCTTTCCCTTCATGAGACCCTTATCAACAGTCATAATATAAAATCAAACAAAAAGGAGTTTATTCTAATGCACAGGAAAGAAACCTAGCTTCAACTGAAATCAGTCATTCCAAATTTGACTCTCAATATGTTTTTACAACAGCCTCGGCAGAAATATTCCTGTCTAAGTGTGTCAAGTCTACACTATGCCTACTTCTATCTCTTGACTGCTTGCCTTACCAATTGTGGCTTCTTCACATGCCTAGTAGCCATAGTTGGCACCATATACTGAACTATAGCTTCCTCCGGCAAGGTCTGCCGCATTCCTTGCATTAGTTGGAGCTGACGCAAACATGGAACCATGAGACTGAAATGAATTGAATCCTTGATCAACAGAACCTGTAGCATTCTGTGTTGGTCCTGCAGCTTCAGCCATGAAATTCTGCAAGAGAAAATAAAAAGAATGAGATGGATTTTATGATAGGATTGTCACAGTAACAAAAGCCAGGGTTGGTCACAACTTAACCTTCATCATCACCCTATCATAAAACCATACCCTCAGTCACAATACAATTTAATATGTTATTTTTTAACCCTTTCCTCCATGTTTACAAAGGTTGGTCCTTTTATCCATAGCCTCTCAACTTTACGCATTGGGGTTGTGTTTGATCTTCTACTAATATGACCGAACCATTTAAAAAGACTCTCTCAATTTGTCATCTATAGGAGCTATCTTTAAATCATCCCTAATGCATTCATTTCCAACTCTATCCTTTAGCGTTAAACCATTCATCCAACGTAGCAAGCGCATCTCCTTTGTCTTAACTTTGTTTAATTGTCTTTCTTTTATCACCCAACACTACTCTGGATAACGTTGTAGGTCTAATAACTGTTTTGTAGAATCGCCCTTTTAGGTGAATGGAGACTCTTTTTTCACACAATACCCCACTAACTTGTTTAAATCTTGCACACCAGCTCCTATCCTATTCCTCATATATGAATCAAAACGTCCTTGAGAATCTACCATAGAGACCAAATATCTAAACTAATCACAATATGCAATTATGTTGTTTCCTATTTTTATTAATCCATGTATTCTATTTTGGTTATACTAATTTTCAAACCATTTTACTCCAACATTCTCCTCCACGAATCAAGCCTCACATTAAGTTGTTGTTTCGTCTCACTAATTAATACTATGCCATTTGCAAAAAACATACACATTCACTCGACTTTGTTGAGGTGAGCACGCATACAATTAAGGAATCAATAACACATTCACTCGGCTTTGCTGGACAATGAAACAAGTTGAATTCAAAGGAGGCAACATGTTGGAAAAAATCACAATGGCTTGGTACCCAACTGAGGTGCACACTCAGAGACCAACATTCAAAACATGGGTGTAACTCCACTTAGTTTAAAGTCTCAGAAACCTTTAGTCATGACGATGTTTCTTAGAACTTTGAGCCAGATGTACAAAGGGCAAAACTGAAGATGCATTTATTACTTAAAGATAAGCAAAACTCACACAAATAGCTCAGTTAGTCTAAGTTTCTAGGATTAGACTAGAGGTCTTGGGTTCGATTGCTCCCAGGTTTACCTAATACACGAGGCTTGCAGGTGGTTTCGTGTATCGGTGATTAAAGTCTCACTTCTAATGTGGGGTGGGGATAACCAAATAGAAAGAAAGAGAGAGATAAAAAAGGTAGGTAAAAAGAATCTGGGGAATCAAATGCGCTTGACTGGAAAATACAACATAATAATACTTCAGACTAGTTCTCATTAGAAATGAGAAGATACAAAGTTATTCTGGAAGTTCAAGAAGCTTGCCTGTATCAATTGTTGTGCCGTTTGGACCTGAGTGGCACTTCCATTTATCTCAACAGTCATTTCGCCAGGCACACCCCTTGACTCTTGTATTGTAATAGTTGCTCCACTGGCTCGACGAATGTAGCTAATACTTGCACCTCCTGTGCCAATAACTGCATCAGCATATGCTAGGGGAATTTGCATATTCTGTGTGACCTGTAATGTAAACAAGAATCACTTTTATGTTCAAATTGATTGTGGAACTGTAAAATCTCATATCTTATCCAAAAGAGAATATATGGAATCTGTCCAGAGCAATATCGGTAGACATGATATAATGAGACTTATGCACAAATGCATGCAGCACTAACCAATCACATCAGATTGTCGCACATATAATGCCACACACTGGAGTGCAGCAATTTGAAATGTGGGGTAGTAAAATACAATCAGATGTTACCTTTCAAAATAGAGAATGTAAACAGATCTTAACAAAAATGAGAAGCAAGATACAAACCTGTTTGATGATCGGTGCTGCTGGCTGAGCATTGATTGAAGGATGAACCCCCATGGGTATATCTCTTCCAAATGAAGGTAAACTCTGGCGAGGATGTTTCTCTAGGGGATGATCTGGTGGTGGGTAATAGCTATCGTGTTGCCATGGAGGCATGAAGTGAGAATTACCACCAAAACCAGAACCTCCAGCATTTGGTAGACCTTGAGGATGATTGCCCCAAGATGGTTGTGGCATGCTTGGCTCCACACGTGAATTTGGAATAGACATCTGCAAAAATATTGCAAATGCTCCAGTGAGGCAACATTGTGTCACCATAGCCGAAATTTTTAGCAGCCTTAAGTAACAAGACAATGGGACTGATGCCCACAAAATATCATCAGGATTCAGGTCCACACTGCAGTGTGTAACGAATAACCAAAATTTCTGGCAAATTTCTGGATTGCCTGCATTTTGCTAGTACAGGAATAAGGCCCTGGATTAAAAATAATATTCACTCACGGGTATCCTTGTAAAGCACTGGACGGGACTTACATTCTTTTCAAATAGAGGAAGTACACTGTGATCAACCAAAAACTTCCTCAAATGAAATGCAATTGCTTCAATTGCTTTATGAACACCTGCATGTTCCCCTTGAACCTCAACAACCCTGTCATCTTGCAAAGCAATAACAGGAAGATCTTCTGCAGAAACTTTCAAACACAAACCATGAGCCCAAAAAAAAGAGGCCAGTTGATCACGTATAGAAGGCATGGGATATTTCAAAGGCTAGAAAACGTAAATAAAATGATGGAAGATAGATCTATCTATCACATCCATATGTCTCTCCAACACTAACCAAGAGCTATAAATCGTGTATTAAAAAAAAACCCTAAAAGACTGAGAAATCCAAATGAAGGAAGAAACATTTAAGGTTTGCCAATAAGGGATTTTGATTCTCAGTACAGAATGAAAATAGAAAATCACCTGTTGGAAGTACACGAACAACAACATTTGTAGCATCTTGGATAGATTTCACAACAGCTCCCTGCCTTCCAATAAGGCTTCCTGCTTGTGACGCAGCTACCAAAAGCCGTGATGTAACCATGGCACCAGGTCCAGGTTGGGCATGGGCAGAATCATTATCTAAACCATCAACTGTGCATTTATGGACCCTCAACAAACCATCGACTGCAGGAGGAATGGAGGCATCCTGCTCTTCTTTAGCTGAAATCATTACCTTTTTAAATGTCAATAAACAACAATCAATCAGTGACCATAATAACTGAAATTAAAATCTCAATGTCCAAGGAAGAAAAAGTATTGCATTATTTTTTAATGCACTAACATTAAAAAAAAAAACTTTAAATGAGTAAGAGATGAATCACAAAAATAAATATGTCACGATGAAATAATAGTTTCAAATGAACAAAGCCATGGTCCTCAAGGCTCAAGGCACAAGGCACAATCATGGCACAAAGGACACTTGGGAGCCTATGGCTCCTAACACACCTAGGAGCCTACCAAACCTTTTCTTTTTATGACCAGGGTCTTCAGGCCTCTTAGAACACCCGACAAATCCTTGGGGCATGTACAAGCCTCTCTGCTCACACACACCGGATAACTCTATGAGGAGTGGCCCTTTCGGGTGGAGTGGGACTCGAACTCAAGAGTCTGACTTCGTGAGACGGGTTCCCGTCTCCCTACCTAACTTTGCTGGACTCATTTCTTTAGATATTTTAAAGTATACATGCATAATATTTATGTGCCTACTCTCCCAAAAAAAAAAAATATTACCGTCTTTACAACACTACAATTGACCTCTACAATGTTATTCATCTAAAATAATGAAATACCACAGTAATTCCTAGCAATCAAACAAAAAATAAGGCCTCAACCAAGACAAACCTAATTAGAGTAAGACGACTAGGTGAGGCACAAAGAAACCCTACAGGGGACCATACACTTCATATGTTTTGTGTAGAAAGAAGAGGAAAGCAGCATCAGCGAACAACATCTGAGATGGAAGACATTTTTTTTGTTTTGTTTCTTTATTATTCTCAAGTAGAAATGAAAAGGCTCTACAATTCTTAAGTTGTAATCAAGGTGTACATATTGGAATTGGTCTCAGACTCAAGAGGGATTGAGACCGAGTTCGACTTGGATGAGTCCTAGCGGGAATCAAGTCAAAGTGATAGAACTCTATCATATTGGGTAGGGCCAAGTCGACTTAGACTCAGCTTACTTTTATAACCTTGCTTGTAACTAAAGAGGACAATTTCACTTCTATTTTAGTTCGTCATTTCATTCACCTTCATTCATAATTACATTGTTCATCCTTATTTAAAAAAAAAGAAAAGAGGAAAAGATCTGAAGCAGCCATCTCCTGTCACTTGTGGTCCAATTCTCCTGTGCTCCATGCATTTTAGAACACTATGGAGGGATATGACGTGAGGAGTAGGCATGCAAATGAGAAGAGCTGGCAGGCTTAAAAGCACTAGCAGCTAAGTGAAACCATGTACCAGAAAGAAAATAAGAAACTTCAATATAAAAACTTACTACTCTTTCCGGTATCCCTGGAGGATAATCAAGAATCTTAATGCGAGCTCTTGACTCCTCGCACATTTTTTTAATGAACCCTCCTTTGCGGCCAATAATCCCACCAACCTTTTGAGCAGGTACCAATAATCGAAAAACAGAGTCCCCAGGCCATCCAGGCCACTTCTTTACCAGAGTTCCAACTCCAGAATCATCATGATGTACACTTTTTTGTTGAGATTGTGAATTTTCTTGAACCCCAGTTAGGTCGATTTTACCAAAATTTTCCTCAGACGCAGCCATGCTGTTCTCTAAACAACAGCAACATAAATACCAATAAGTTATCAGAGCAAATATGAAA
The DNA here is from genome assembly GCA_022113865.1 of Chimonanthus praecox. NCBI lineage: Eukaryota > Viridiplantae > Streptophyta > Magnoliopsida > Laurales > Calycanthaceae > Chimonanthus > Chimonanthus praecox. The sequence goes on along the minus strand of CM039089.1, from coordinate 13,810,500 downwards.
AATCCTTAAGCAGCTATTAGGACGTCAGATGCACTTTGAAATTCAAACCAAAAAAAAGTTCCAATAGAATATGAATCCACAAAATTGGTTCAAGTTAGGATTCTACATCTTGCAACAATGCACTATATTTTGAAAGGGAGGCATGTTGTTACATCCACCCAAAAAAAAAGGTGACAAAAAGCAAGCCATCTAGGTCTCATCATAAATAGAATTGGAATGAAACAACAGCTTATTTTCATATGATATGAGAGTTAGTAAGTACTTTCATAAATACAATTCATTCACATCAACATCTAACAAACATTCCAAGCAGGCACTGTCATGGCAGAAGAACTAGAACCAACATCATCATCATCTAGCCATTTATTCCATCAATCTGGGGTAGGCTTTCATATTTGGATTTGGAAAAATTCTTTCCATGAACCAACAGCCCTATCTGACACCCATGGGACTTGAACCGACATCCTCTAGACTACAATCATGAGTCTTAACCAGTTGTGCTACAAGTTCTTGTCATTGGCAAAAGAACTGGAATGAAAATCAATAATAGTTGTAGTTCCTAAAAGAAGAAGCATAACAATGATAGTTTTCTATATGTAATTTGGTTAAGAGCCTATTCGGTAGAATTCTTCCTCTAGAATTTTAGAATTTTGCATTCTAGAATCTTGGATTTTGTCAAATTCTATAATTAGGGGAACTTCAGTATCAAAATTCTCAATTTGCTTCATCTTGAAATTGGACATTGAAATTTTAAAATATTAATGATTCTAGATTTTTGAAAACCATGTTGAATTTATTTAAAACATGAATCACGCAAAAATTATTTACCAACAATTAATATCATGGCACTGGTGTCACCGAGTCACTTTCCACAGTAAGGTTGTCCACCATATGACCCTCCATCAACGCCCATAGGGAAAGTACACTCCTAATTGCAACGAGTTCAATCTCATTAGAGTCCCTAATAACAACTAGTTCAGTGAAAAAAGATAACACAATGCCCAACTGATTATGTAACACTCCCCCTATGCCTGTCGGTCCCGATTTCCCTCTTATTGTCCATCCACATTGAATTTAAAGCATCCCTTCCAACAATGGTTTTCATAGTTCATATTCCTAATAGCGTCATCTTCTACAGGAATCATACAATTTTTTTTTAAGCAGTGCATATCACTCATCTTGTAATATCATATGAATTGTAACATAAACATGGAATGCGCAAGTTTTTTGACAACACTTGTCAAAATGGCCCCAAAAGGGAAGGGAAGGGGGGAGACTTTCTCAATTCAACAGTAAAGCTCGTAGAGTTTCTATTACAAACAACAACAATTAAAACCATTTCAACAATAAAGCTAGCGTTGTTTCTATTACAAACAATAACAATTTAAATCATTCTCATCCCAAGAATAATAAGGTACAAAACAACCTCTTAAGAAACTCAAGGGTTTGAATACAAAGCCTTAAAACTTGCTAGCACTATCATAGACATCCCCAATATCTCGATAAGTATCTCAATTTTGTCATCTCTCACACAATATCTTTCAATATTTTCAAATATTACCACAAATGATAACATCCACTATAGATAATGATTTTTATCCCAATAAATCTCTATAAATTTCCAATAATGCATTTTTTAAGTTTTTTACATATATTTTTATTAAATGTTATTATTATTTTGTACTTAACAACATTTTCTCAATAATATACCCATAGGAATCTAATAATTTGAAAATATCCTCATATTAACTCTTGTAGTAACATCCCAGTGATGATGTCTGCGACAATGCTTGACAAGCAACCAAAATACCGCATCCACTTTCTCCAAGGTATTGCAATGTTAGAAATTATTCATTCATAACATAAGAATCAAGGAAAAATAAATATTTGAATATTGAGAAATTGCAAAACCCTAAAAGTTTCAACAACACCCCAACCACATAACTCTTACAAGTGTTCATCTTTCAGGAAAATGAATGATGAATTATGAAGAATTCGTTTGTTGTCTGGTCTCTCAGCTCAGAGATGGGAAAGCAAGAACCAATAAAACCCAGAAACCAAAGCAGCCATTTCTAACGGTTCAAAAACCAGAGGCCCATTCAGAATTCATGGAAATGAATTCAAATTCTCGGATATCAACCATTATTTAACTAAAATAGAAATGGGTTTAACCATTATTTTCTAGGAAAGTGCTTTATCTTTCTATACATCCAAACCAAACGAAGGGAACGGGAGAGATTCGAGAAAAGAATAAGAGAGATTACAATTTCTTTTAATTATACCAACACAAAAATGACTACTTACAGAAGTTTGAAGTTCGCGATTAAGTGAGTGAGAGAGAGAGAGAGGTGTCCGGGAACCTCTCCGGGAATGGAGGGTCTGAGATATGGGGTGCGTTGGAGTTACGTTTCTCATATTTTTCAGGAAAATAATTTGTATAAAGGTCCCTTTTCTAGTTAATTACAAAGAAGTTTCTAAAATTTCATTAACCATTCATTATAGAGCAATGATTAAGTGAAATTTAATTGACCATACACTAAGTTGTAATAAAACAAAGTTAATTTTACATTGAGTTATTTTAATTAAAGAAAAATTGTAATCTCAATATCTATTTATTATTTGTTGAGAATCTCTATTTATGAAAAGTATTCATTATTAAATTAAAATACACTAAGATATAAGTGCATCAAGAGACTTAATATATTTCAATTTTGAGGATAAATTGAATTATGTGAGTAATCGATTTTATAACCCATTACCCATCATTATAGGAGGTTGAGTTTTAATGATTTTCTTTGATTAAAAAATAGACTTTATATATAAAATTTATTCATTATTATCTAACTTAAAATGACATTATGCAATGTCACCTTTTAAAATTTCTATTTATATAACTTATCTTCATATTAAATATTTATTTAAAAATATTTTATTAAGAGATTCCAAAAGAGCACTTTGTAAGGTTTTAAAGTTCAAATGACCTTCTAGTTCTTTTATCATTTTATCTATGTCAAATGGTCCAATTCACCTGAAATCAGGATCCAAAAATTGTCTGACCTGGAGATTCTGGCCAAGATTTCGGGCGAGATTTTTTTAAAAATTTCGATGACCTTTTTTTTTTTTGAAAAAATTCTTTTAAAAAAATCAAAAAGAGGCTGTTTTTAAAAAAAATGAAAAATATAAATATGAAAATATCAGCCGAGATATTGGCTCAGACCCACAACCGATATTTGTTTTTTTTCTTTAAAAAAGAAAAAGAAAAAATGGCCTATATTTGCCCATGCTTGAGACAAAACCCATCAAGTAACCTGAGCTTCAACGGTGAGAGTTGAGAATTAATTCAATCGTCATTAATATTATTCATCATACTTAGATTGTAAATGTACTTCTCATGTGTTAAATTGAAAGATGATACAAACTATTTTTAAGCTACTTGACTTTTATCACAACTCAAAATTGATAGTAAATTCTATAAATTGAATTCAAGAATTCATACAATTAAGATGAAAATTAGAAAATATTCAAATAATCTCAACACTAATAACAAAAATTGATAATAATACATTGAAAGTGTCATGCCTATGAATTCCATGCTCAACTATTTCCATTGTTCCAAGAATCCAACATCTAAAAAAAAAAATTATAAATTAAATATTCCTCGATTTTACTTGTAATTTCTTAATAGATGACATGGAAGTGGTTGAATAAGCTTGAAAGTTGGCAATTAATTGCTTTAGCTTAATATTACCTCAACTATTTTAGCTACAAGCCTGCAAAGAATTGAATACCTCTTAAATAATATAATAAATCGCTTCACACTTTGTGTTATCAACAAATTTCTTTTATAAACTTATTTTTCTCCAATAAAAATATTCATTATATTAATATTGTAAAAGGAGACTAAAAGAATGCATCATCGGAGAAAAGAAATACATTTTGTCTACATCGGTTGGATTTAAAACCCGACCCAAGTCTCACTCCTACTCTATAGAGAAGAGCGTAAATCGAACTCAAAACCCCTACTTTCTTAAATGGATTCCTAACCATCATTCTAACGGCCTAACCCCTTTGGATAAATTTTTACCTGCAATTGAAGGACTTATTTCCCTTTTTTTATAAGAAATTGGAAATCTATTCTCACTTTTAAAAAAAATTGTTGTTAATCAAGGATAAAATAACTGGGTGTGTGTCTATTGATACTAGTTTGTAATCAGAATATGAAAATCTATATATAAAATATGTGTAGTATATTTCTCAACTGATCTACATACAAAAGAGACAATTTAAAATGAATCACGATCATTCATTTACTAAACTATTGTAATTTACTTTTATATTAACAAGCAAAAAAATATTTAAAAATAGGAAAAATTAAAATTTGATTTGATAAAATTAAAAAATTTGACGTATCATCGTCATATTAGTATTAAAAATAAGAAAATTTGTGTTAAAAAGACCAAAAATAAAAAAAGGAAATTTGAAGATTGTATTTAGTGAGTTGAAAGATTTAGCTCACCATTATCATATCATTATCTAAAAATAGAGAAAATTAAAAAAAAAAAAAAATTATGATTAAATTTGGTGAGTTTAAAAGATATGACTCATATTTTTAATGTTAGTATCCAAAATAAATAAAAAATTGTTTAAAAATTTGTAAAGTGGAAAAAAATAATCTACTATCATCTTTTAACTTAAAATACACTTGTGTAGGTCCAATATAATCTAACCTAATATGTGGTTTTTCATATCACCTTCCATTTGGGACATGATGAGGAGAATTTGCTACAGGAAGCTTGTGAAACACGGCTAGTGTTGGGAGGCAGGAAACACATTGGAGCAAAACCAAAATAGGAAATATAAGAGATTAGGGTTCTAAGTCAGCAAAGTTCTCTATCAATGTCTTATATTATAACCTTAAAAGGGATGTATTGGAACAATAGTGTTGGAAAGTAAAGAAGACAAAGATACTAAGGAAGGAAATCACAATCCCTACACATTTCACAATCCCACGCAAACAAGACCTACACATTTCACAATCCCTAGCAAACAAGAAAGAAATTTGCTTGCGGAAAGTATTGGGATCAAGTTTCCCTCAACACAAAAAGGGTCACTCACATTGTTCTGTACCCGGTATGTGCAAACACATGCCCCAATAATAGTCAGATGAGATGTCTGGATACCTTGGTCTTCAAAAAAGAAAAGAAACATAGGCAAAAAAACAAGAAAGTCACCGTAAAATAGAGATGAAAATGATACTTAATTTCAGAAAGAATGATTACAAGGCACTTATGCTCAAGAGTCCAAGTATTTGATCACATTTTCTTACAACTGACAACCTTCATAAGCTCTTAATATAGTTTACAAGTACTTGCTTCCATTAAATAATTGCATCATTTAACAAAGAAAGTAAAACTTAGTGAATTACAACTCAACCACCTTGGTAAAAAACATTCTCCTAGAAATTAAACAAGATATAAGTCAAAATCTTGGACAAATCGTATGATTCCATCATCTTCCTCTGCTTTTTTATTCCCTCTGGTAACAGACCTTTGGAAGGTTCAAAGCTTGAAATTGGGCCTAGCCGACTTTGTTTCTCAAAAAAAAAGAACAACAATGATTTTGATGCTTTGTTTGTATTGCCTTGCCCTCATTTTCCTTAGAGCCCTAGACCCCAGCTTGGTGGAATCTCTCCTCAAGCTAATGAACAGGATCTTGACTAGGGGGATCCACACTGGGATCCATTCAATAACAAGATAGACAAGGTAGGCCTTTTACGTCGATGCAATTGATCCTCCTCATAACATATTGGGGTCTAGGGCTTGGCATCCACTCAATAACAAGATAAATGAGAAAAGTTACGACAATAATGATGATAATGAAGTCCACTTTAGTGATGGTGATTTCACCATCACCAATTGGTCAAGTGCTTATATGAACGGGGTAAGTAATCTCCATTTAAGTGCACTAAATATGAGTAGTGAAATGTCGACAATAGGATACGGATTTGCTCCCATTTGATTGGTTCTGGAGTTAAATAGGAAAGGGGATCTACCACTCAAGTATGAGCAGGGGTTGTGAATGCATTTGCCTCTAAGCTTGCAAAGAGTTCAACCTTTAAAGTGAGTGTAAAGACTTGTTAGAGTCTAAGCCTTGCAAAGACTTTGTTGAGCAATACAGTCAGGGTTTCTCATTGTTCAACTCTTTTATGTTCTCTTTCTCTCGATGAGTGTGTGCTTTTGAGATGATCAACTTGGTCCAAAGTGTGACCAAACTTTTTCAAAGGCTGACTTACTTAGAAAAGGATGCATAGGTGAGTGCTGGTTGGAATCCGGAAAGGATTCAGTATGTCCATGACACATTATATTGTAACATGATTTGTTTAGATTGAACAAAACAATAAAATTGGAAAAATCACTGGTCTAATTGTTTGAATAAACTATTCTCCATTTTCTCTTAAATATGGAAGTCTTGAATCATCTGCATATCTTGTCAATTTCATGTTTCTTTCACTTTTCAACTAAAACTTTTTTCTTCAGCACAGATTCACCACACTTTCAGAATTATCAATCAATTGCATGAAAATTTTGGCCAATCCATACATTATCTTAGAGACTCTGTTGACATAAAATGGTTGTCAAACTTAAGACTCTGTTGACTTGAGGCAGTGAAATGTAAGGCCAAGATTTTTACTCCATTTTCAACCAGAGTACATTTCATGGCTCAAAGTTTGATGAATGAAACCGCCTAACAAGCCAGCTCTTGGTTTTACTAGTCTAAAGACTTCCCCTTCATTTTGCACAATCTGTGAGCCTTGCAAATATGCCACTCATTCTATTTTCAGAAAGCCACATGACTCTCAGCTTTTAAAGGACATAGAACTTGCAGTTTAATCTTTCTGTTGTAATTAATTGATAAAATTGTTTAGCATCATACAAGTTTGTCTTAAGATTTCATCCCCATTTTAAGTTCATTTTGCACAATGTTTTGTTTTTCATATCCAGTTAAAGTTGCATTTGATAACAGGCTCTTTTCCTATTCTAATGGGTTAATTCTAATAAAGGGTGAGCATAATTTGTTTTCCACTCAATTTCATTTGATGAAGGCAAAGACAATAAATGCCAGAAAACAACATTTCCGTTGCAGTAGATAAAAATACAGAGGGAGACAATGCAATCCTCCCAAGCTGCAAAATTGCACTGTTGTTCAGTCAATAAACTAGAACACTGAAAAAAGAATGAGCAATTGAATTCATATACTCTGGTGGGTGGACTTCAAACCCTAGTTATATTTTCTTAGTGTGTGAGAGGTAGGGCATTAACCTACCAGTCCAGTCAGTGATGAAGAAGAAAAAAAGAATTTTACCAAGAAAAACCTTTCGGCATTGTTATCAACTTCGCCCTTTCACTGGTATCATAACGAGAGAATCTCCTCGATCTGTGTATTTTCAATCGAATTGATGATGCTTTACGAGCTACAGCCTGCCAAATCATCTGAACTGCGTCATCCTTAACTGAAGGATACTGAAATTCAAAATGATGCTCAACCTCCTTCAGCCTTCTCCACATTCGGGTCCATTCATCCCTTCCAATACTTCTAATCAGTTTTATAAGGAATCCCTCTTTGACAGCATCAGATGTGCGCACAAAGATGCAGAATTCTGAGTAATCAAGGACATCTTCGAAGGGGAGCTCAATTTCATCACTGATTATTACTGGGACACAGTGGCTTGCAATGGCATCAAACAGTCGGTTGGAAGATGGGGTGTCACCTGCAATATTGAGGCAGAATTTTGAGGAATGCATCCCTTGGCTGGCTTTGTTGACCCCTTCCCCTATCGCAGTTCCAAATGTGAAATGCACATCCTTTTCATCTTTAAGAAGATAGAACAGCTCTTGTCGAACAAACCCTCCCTAAAGATCAAGACACAAATGAACAACTAATGAGAAATGGAGGCAGACACAATCAAAGAGAAGTTGAGACAAACAATTGATAAAAACCATGATACTCTCTCTCTCTCTCTCTCTCTCTCTCTCTCTCTCTCTCTCTCTCTCTCTCTCTCTCTCTCTCTCTCTCTCTCATTCCAGGGAAACAAATAATTTTTTATGTGACATTTTGTTCCGTGTGATATTCAGATTCAGAATATAATGACAGGACAGAAGTTAATTGTTGTTTCTGACTGTGCTTTAGTTACGACATGATCACAGACTAGGAAAAATTGATCTGCTTGACATGCTTAGGTGCCAGTATGTTACTGTGTTGATGCCAATACTGATAAAAAATACTGCATCGACACAAGATAGAATTCTAAGTAGTATCATCTATTTATAAGATCATCATTTCTAAAACTTTTAGCATCTTGGGAATGTGGAATTCTTCCAAACCTTTAGATTAACAGTATATATGTTAAAAGTCCTATGTCCAGGAAATGAATAATTGCATTTACTCCCTTTACAGCCATAACTATACAAAAGCAGTAATGATCATAATTGCTTCTAAATTGCAAGAAGTATGAAGTTTGTTCACCTCTTTCACATGAATCAGAATATCTAGGTGGGAAAAGACAGTGAAATTGAAAAATTACCAAAACATGTAGAATGGTATCTCCACTACATGGTGCATATTAAACAAATCAACAGAACATCATAAACAAATAGAATGTGGGTAATGTCCAATCTCTAAAATAGGAAGAAAAGTGCAAAGGTTCAGTAAGAAACAAGCTGTCATCATTTTTCTCAACAAGAGGATAGCTCTACCAACTCTGAAAGTAAAATCACAGATTGGATTTGTTCTCAGGGAATCGAGCCTACAATTCCAGGTGACTTATCTGGTAGTCAACTTGTAAAGGACATGAGTCTTGTTCAATAGGAATTTTCCTTCATCATGCTGCATTATTCCTGATATCAGTAATTAAATGCTAACCAAAAGCAACCCCGTAGTATGAAATGTCTAACAAGTATTATCTGGCTCTTTGTCTATAGCCTAATCTCTCAATTTGTATATGGTAAAACCTATTTCCTTTCTATAATTATGTTTTTCATTATGCCATGCACAACCCATCTCATATCTTTTGTTGAAGTCCTTCACTAAAACAAGAACATCTTTCTAGTCGGAAACACAAGATTCAATTGTATAAGTAGGCAGTAAATTGCAGATGGGTGTAAAATAACAGGAACTAGGTTAGCAGGATATTTAAATAATTAAAAATAAAGAAAATAAAGGATACTCTCAAGAATTAGATGGACTGAGATAATCTTTTCATGAGATTATTCTCCATACATTTGGGCACAAATTGTCCTTTTCATTGGTCAGAAAGCTTGATGATTGAGAAAGGGAACATGAACTTTGTGTCATTATATACAGTATGCACCATGCAGTAGTAACACTAGCTAAGAAAAGAAATATCTCTCATGCATATGGTCCACAAGTTGGCTTCTGATGATGTTTTAGCTACAAAAGTGACGAAGCCAGTTGCATTCCAATCCAGCATTCAAAACATTAAAGGGAGTTACCATTTGAAAGAGAGAAGAAGTCAACATGCATAATACATGTATTTGAAACTTAAAAAGTGATTATTGTTGAATGGGAATTTTGCTGATTTCACTTAAGTTTCAGAGAGAGAAATCTAGAAAATGACAATCGGAGCAGGAATTGATCGGCATATATTGTTGAGTTTGGAGGGATTGAGAATCTAACCCCTGATGAGATTATTCATCATCATAGTGTTTCTCAAGTAGGCTGAGTTCTTGGTTAACTCGCCAAGTGGACCCAACCTCGTCAAAAAACTATTCACGGGGTAGGCTCAAGCTAGGTAGACTGAGTGTTGAATTGACTAGGCCAAGTTCTTGGTTAAAAAAGATTGTTTATATGGTTTCTCAATTCATTCAAAATTTGGTGATCATACTCCACTTTGGATTGAATATATGGAGTCAAACTTTATAATGGCACATGAAATTAAAGTTTAAGGGTACATTAGGATACTAGCATTAACTGATTTGAACAGGCTGCTTTCCTGCCCAAATCGGTTGTCCTACAAAAGAAGTGATCAGTAATCAAGGCATTTCAGTTCCTCCAGAAATTAACTGCTGGGATGATTAATTTGTGTAGGAAACTGGGAAAACAACATCCCACCCATATGTACTTCAAATTTATACTATGCAACACAATTGTAGAACAAGCAAGTATCTACATTTTAGAACCAAAAAACAAATAAAAATAAATAAAAACTATTCATTCTTAATCCCAATTTGTAAACATCTGAACATGAAATGGTTTAAGTAGAAAAAAAAAGGAGAGGTGATAAAAGAAGAAATGGTAAAGGATACTTACATCTTTCCTGTAGATAGCTCCCTGGAAGTACAACAATGTTGGACGGCTATCAAAACCAGAGGTGTCATTCACAAATGCTCTAATCAGATGCTTGTATGGTGCAATGACATCTTTATTGACATTGGCTATGCTTGGGGGATACCTGCCAAAGTCTGCAAGAATGAACATGCAGGGCCACAACATTCTCCTTGCATCCAACATACTGTTTGGATGATGAGCTACAATGACATGATCTCTTCCACCAGACCTCTTCCAAGCTTCTTGGGTGACCAAAAATTCCACCAACTTTGCTTGTAGCAATGAGTTTGCGCTTCGCTTGTGGAACTGATTTACCTTAGACTGCCTATTGAAACTCAACGATGAAAAGAATGGTACAAATAAAATATCTGCTTCACTAGAATTGTCGACTCTTACAGCAGTACATGGACCAGGACGGTTGGGGATTCTTGAAGATAGCAGGTCCAATGTAAGCCAGTACTCTATGCTATGTTGCAAATTCAATCCACCAGCATACTCAGGAACTTCAGAAAGAATATTTGGCCAGACACCATTCATCTTGCCTTTCCAACCTATCAGACCAAAGTGGAACACAGGCGGCAAATCATACAAAAACACTTTTAGGACTGCTGTATTTGGGTTGCACTTACTGAATTCTTCTCCCTTAGATCCATCTGCTTTATTAGTGAAGAATGAAGAATCAGTAGTGGACAAATGGCCAATATTTGGATATCGATATGAAGGATTTACATTGTCAATCACCGCAAAATTTTTGGAGTTGGGCAACAAGTTCTTTTCAATGAAATGCGGGCGACCCGTGGTGCGTAAGAAGAAGAACCAAGGGAAGATAACTAGGAAAGTTGTGATTGTGATCAGACAAAACAGAGACCTTAGTGATACTGATCCTTGGGATTGTATGTTCTTATCAGCCATTGAGAGATTAACTCCTACCCTTAACTAGACTTAGCAAGAAAATGAGCATTTACTGCCCCACTAAGTTTTATTTTTGTCAGAAATGCAGAAGAAGAAGAAGAGGACGAGAACTTGAAATCAAGCATATCAGTGGGAACTGAAAATCATGCAATGTTACCTCGTTCTCTACTCAGCGTGAAAGAAGAAAACACGCAAAATTCAAATATGAGCTAATACCAATTTATCACACTATCATTGCCCATTTGAATTGCCAAAGGAACCCATCCTCTTAAAACTCGACAACATGATTCCCATAAACAATTTAAATACATCATGACAACCATGAAGAAAACGTCAATACCCATCACGGAAAACGGTTTCCAAATCCTTTTTTCATCCAAACAAGATCCAAAAATGGTTTTGAAGACAGAGACTCTACATCTGAAGAAATTCAAAACAGAGCAGAGGCAGAACTAGAAGAATGTAAAATGTGATTCCTATAGAAAAATAAAACACGACCCACACAGACCAAGCTGATTCTCAATAATCCATCAATGGAATCAATCAAAGAGGTCAAGAAAATTGCATAATGGAGCTGGGAAGCAGTAAAGAACGCCAATATTCCCTACATTTCAAGAAATGAAAAACAGAGCGAGAAGACTGTAATCAACAAAGCAATAATGCCATTGGAAACAAAACAAATGAAATCCTGGAAACCCATTAAAGAAAATCAATCAACGAGTTTGAGAAAAGGATAAAATGCAGTTGAAAATGAGTTAGATACGCTTGATTACGAGATGGATGGGCACGGCCCATGAAGTTTTCAACACGCGTGGGATTCGGGTCTCTGTGAAGAGGTGGGCTCTTTAGCTCAGGCGTTGGCGTCTCTTTCGCTCGTATTTTATACCGGCAACCGAGAATGAAGAACAATGAAATGATGGGTGCTCCCGCGGACTACGTGTATTTATGATTGTACAATTTTTAAGGAAGCCTTTGATTTTCTTATTCGAAAAAATAGCCACATGTCGAGATATTCGAGCGAGTGCAGCTCTCCCAGATGAAAGCATTCGTGCACCTCTCCCAGAAGAAAGCATTCGTGAAGATATTTTTTATAGATATTATAAAGGGATGCGATCACTACACAAACTTTTTTTTTTAACGGAATATGAGATTTAGAGTATTTTTTATTTTACTCTTTTATTATTTTATAAAAGTATTTTAAAAAATTTAGTGATTTTGTCAGTGAGTCGATCGGTGATTCGATTCAGTGATCCAATTTCAGTGATCTGATTTACTGTACTGAATGAAAAAATAATCTCATTTAGATAATTTTCAGTAAATTGGTCAGTAAGCCGATGTATATCGCAGTAGAAGAGTCAGTGATCCGGCGAGTTGATTCGAAGAATTCGATGAATCGATTCGAAAGACAAAATGTGCAATATAGTAAAACCCATGTCTGATTACACAACTTCCTGAGAGAATTGCTTTATATAAATTTATTTGTTTTTATCATATTTATTTATTAGAGAAACATATTTATTATTATTTATTTTTCTGATAGATGGGTGCTCTCATAGAATCTAAAACTCCAATAAACCTAAGTGTCACATCATACAAAAGTATAAAATATTTAATTAATTATTTTGAAAAATATAATAAAAATCATGTGATGTAAATGACATAGACACCTACACTAGGATTTATTGAATTGTGCCCTATATATACCTAAAATCTATTGGGCCGCTTTGTCCAATGGGTGACAAACCAATGTGGGGCCCACCTGAGCCTCACTTGCACTCCCGTCCCTCCACTCCCGCCCCACCCCAGACCCCTCCCTCCCCAGACCCCTCCATCCATCTCACACCCTACCCTACCTCATGAACTGTGGATCTATAGTGGATCTAATGGATCCATTTCCCTTGTATATGTGACTTTTTAAGGTTTTTTTTTCAGAAATTAATAAAAGCCTGATTTTCTACAATAATTCCTATTTTGGAGTTTATTGCATAAAAATAATGAAATAAAAAAATTTATAGAATTAAATGAAGAGCGGTTAATGTGATTAATATATTTTTTTAGAGTGTTTACATGATTTTTTCAATATTTTAACATTTCTATAAAATTTAGACTTTTATATGACAAAAAACTTATCGATTGTAATAGAAAATATATTTTACTATCAGATATTAGAGAATGTAAATTCCATATTAGTTGTTTCTTGATATTGGTTTCCTATTTTCTAAAATTTATAGAGTTTTAGAGTATTTTAAAAAAAATTAACGTATATTTTATTTATATAAAAATCTGACTCTATAGGGCCTAATGCTTCATAAAAATGAATTTTTTTTTTTTAAATGCTCACAATAGGCTTTCTATTATTTTTCCTATTATATTTTTTGAAAAATTCAAAAAAATATAGGAGAGAGAATGTCTGTAGGCTTGTGCTTTTTTTACCCCTATGTATGTATGTATCAAAAATCTCCCAAAAGTGTCTTATTTAAGGTACCTTCATATGGAGCTCACACGGCTCTATGAATTGGTTGATTGGAAAAGGACTTATTTAGGTGTCTATAAAAATTAATTTGATCAAATAAGTATAGTCATTTTTTAAATTCTTAAAAATTTCAATTTTATTACAATGGTTTGAATTTTATGGGGTTGGCCAATTGCCCATTTTAACTCGAAATAGGGTCAAATTGTATGAGAACCGAATTCAAGAGGGGAAAGGTGGACACCACAAGCACATCACTATAAAAAAAAAGTTTCATGAGGAGATTATCTTAGAAAAAAATTATTATATTATACATCAAACATTTTTAGAAATAATGTCAATGAACCTTCTTCTTTGTTTTTACCCTCAAAAGCATAGTGTATAATTTTACAGAAGACACTGATTGAAGAAGTTGTCTTTCCTACACATTCTAACAATCTCTGGATACTCAAAATTTTATTCACCAAAATTCTATTTTCTACTTTTAGGTTTTTTTTTTTTCATAAATCTCTCCATTTACCTTGAAATTGTAATCATATGTTTTATAGATTTCATTTTGGTTTCAAAGTATTACCAATCATTGCTTTGATGAATTGTTGATCAAGGTTTTCTATGTAAGTAAAAACAACAATAAAGGCAGTGTGTCTCAGTTAGGACACTTATAAAAACCCTTCATCTTTCCATTTTTTTTTCTTTAGGACGCGCCGAGAAATGGTCTGAGTTTAGAACTAAGCTCAGACTCGTTTCATTGCTAATCGAAATAAGGTAGTTCACTATTGCACGAGTGTATATTGAATTCTACATCGGATGTGTGTCTGAAAGGTTCTGTGTTTATAAATGAGGGGTGAAAGCAGACGATAGTATAGTGGCTACAAACACCTCCGTGTCATCGTGCTTGCTTTGAGATTGATTTGTGGACCTAAGTCAAAAGGTTTTCTTTTACTCGCGAAGCTTTAATCTGTAAATTATATATTACAATAATAATATGTAATTTAAATACATGTCAAATGTATGTATATGTGTATAAAATATTTGTTGAGATGGATAAACATATTTGATTTATGATAGAATTAGTTGGAGAAGAAGAACTTTTAAAACCAACTCCAGACGTATAAAACTCTGAACAATTGTGATGATGATTAAATAGAAAAACAATATTTTCTTAAAATTATATAATGTATATTTGTAATACAAGTATTCAAAAAAAAAATGTTAATTACTTGTGAAGACACTCATGCATGTAATGAATTTGCCCCTGCTTTATATTGGAATTTGGAACCCACATGCCAATAAGTGGAGTAAATGGACAATAAATTATTTACTTTTTCAAAGAACTGATATAAGCATCTTCATATATTTACACTCCTATAATAAAATATTAAGTGAGACAGCTGGTAAATTTATTTCACCATTATCTAACCACAATTGCCCAACAATAAATATCCTCTGAAACACCACGGATTGAAGTGTTAAAATCATTTAATTGGTTATCTATGGGTTCAACCTTTCTACATTTGTTCCAACACTTAAATAAGTTTGAATTAAAAGAAAATAAAAAAATTCAAAGGCTTTCTAAGTCCACATCTTATTTAAAAGTTATTAGATTATTATTGGTTTTAATTCTTTCATTAAATTCACATCAATTTATTATAAATCAATTCATAAAATGTGATGACCCGGTCTAAAAAAAAAGACTTCTGTCGGTGCGACCGATGGAAGGCAGTTGGTTGAATGTGTGGGTGTAAAAAATATCCCACATCGCTCCAGAGCTGGTTTTGTACGAGGTTTATATGAGGGAACTAACTCCATCCTAGCACGATGCATTTTGAGTCAGGAGTTGAACTTGGGTCCAATGAAAAGCTGTATCGGTCCAAAATAGACAAAATTGTGCAAGTCGAGCACAGGTCATTACATAAAAGATATTTTATAACATTTTTTCTAAGTTGGACAGTCACCAATAAGAAGGTAATAGTGCTTCATCTTTTAGGTTAAAGACATTGAATCTTAGATAAATATTTGCTCATTCTTTTATACCCTGAGCCATGTCACATGTGACCAAATAAGTTGGTCTACATATAGAACCATATAGATCAAATTTAGAATTCAATTAATTTTGTTAGTAAAAGGGAGCAGATGTACCTTACATCTTAATGGAATTCGATGGTGGTAGTTCACTTTACCCTTCCAGATACCAACTCTGCAACTGTCATTTATTTCTTTGTCTTGGGTTGGACCATTGAGAAATAATGACACCAAGAAGTTGAGTTTGGGTTTGAGGTGAATGATGATGCAATTTTAACTATATTTATTGATATAGAATTATGTTAGAGTTATATTCATATTATTTAATAGATTTTATGAAATTCAGTTGTGTGTGGGTCTGTGAAAATTTAATATTTTTATTGTTTCTTTCAAAAAAAAATATTTTTGTTGAAAATAAACGAAATAATATTTTGAAGAACAAGAAAAACATTCCTCTTTTCTTCATTAAATTTTTAAATGCTCATGTAAGAAATAGATTCCATAAAATGAGAGAATTTTTTTTCTACTTTTAGACTTAGGATTCAAATATCGTCCGATATGTATTGTATTGTTTGATATGTATCAATTTTTTAGCTTCGATATATAACGGTTGATACGTACATTAATAATATTGTTTATTTTAAAAAAAATATCGGTGGTTCGTGCCACTGGTATATCGGCCGATATTTGAATTTTTTTTTTACATAAAATTTTGGCCAAACTTTGAAAAATAGAGAGGAGAGAGAATGATATCGGTTGATATCTCGACCAGTATCTAAGATATTGCCAATATATTGATATTGACGATATTTTTACCCATTGTTTTGTAAAATATTTTAAATTGAGACAAACACTTAGAATTACATTTTTAATTTAATTTTGGTTTTACCAAAAATATTTGAATAGAACTAAACTTAAGAAAAATATTTTAAGAGACATTTTTTGTCTCTTTATCTCGTTTTAAGAATTTTTAATGTTGAGAGCTACAACAATTACCTTGAGAGAAAATATTTAAACTATGTATCTATAAAACATAAAAAAATAGATAAGAACTAAGGTAGTTGAATAATTTGTGATTTATAAATTACAATTATAATATGTGTATTATATGTTCGTATATTAAATGTATATTTATACATAAAGTATCTTTGAAAAAGTAGGTGAAGACGACACTTTTGAAAAATTATATATGATTCAGGTTTAATATTAATATTAAAAAGAAAATTGCTAAGTTATTTTGGGAATGATACTGCTCTAAAATTAAGGTTATTTACATTTCAGAGGTTCAAAAATCACTAGAGAAACCTACTATGGGACTCCACTTAAATTTTTTAGTGAACTGAAATATTTAGTTTTCCTGGCTCGTTGAGAGGGAATTGGAATTGTGAAAGCTTAGAGAATAAAATTCTCCTCCTTTCTTTGAATCACTTGATTAGATTATTTTAAATATATAATCAATTCACACTAATTTGAGTCAATCTGTCAATGAATGATTTATATTTTATATAATAAATTAAGGGTGGCTATTTTAACACGGGTAAAGTTCTACAAGAGACGGGTTTTCCAAACTTCTCACTTTACTCTCATCCTGTCCTACCGAAAGTATTTAAAAAAAAATGTCAGAAATCAGCTCACTTACCGAATTACTTTTATTTTACTCAAGTGATGCTGTTTTTTCCATACAAAACAACAAATCGGCTCACTAACAGTTTCACTGACATTCTTTTTTTTTTTTAAGAAAAATGATTTTGTACGGTAGGAGTGAAGGGTAAAGTGAGAAATCCATGAAACCCGTGTCTCATAAAATACTTTACTCGTATTAAGATGGCGACCCTAAATTAATATTGTAGCAAATATGCCAAAGGTATATATATTAATTGATACACAGTAGTTTGGTACGGAAAGTCTTGAATTCAAGTCACTCTCAACTCAAAAGGGTCATTTTCAATAGTATTACTCAGTATATATAGATAAAGAGATTTACACGTAGTCTAAAAATTAATTAAGTGCTCTAAGAGACTTAAACTCTTTAGTTTTCACAAAAAAAAATAAACTGTTACACCAAGCACGTACCGGTTGAGTTGAGATGATGTATTAGTGGAATTGGGTAAAGATGGGCCAAATTGACCCAAAAAGTAAGCCCAATTTCTGAAAAAATAAATTTTGTTTGGTGGGTTGAATGATGTATAGAAAAATTTGATTTGGTGAAGTTGTCGTACCTAATGTGGCAAAAATAGGCCAAATTGACCCAAAAAGTAAGTAAGCCCAATTTCTGAAAAAAATAAATTTTGTTTGGTGGGTTGATGTATGGAAAAAATTGATACGGTGAAGTTGTCGTACCTAATGTTACTGACATTCTCGCTATTGCATTCTCCTTATTCTTCTTGGCTTGACAAGGTATTAGAAAATCTGATCCGTTGAAATTTTCATTCCATTCTTCTCCATTGATTATATTATCAACAAAAGTTTCACCGGCCTGAAATTTAAGAGTCTCTGAACTCTAGATCGTGAAAGAAGTGCAACTGAAGGCTTTACAATCTATTGATTACATTCGTAGACTCTAGACAACGGCCTAATTAAGTAAAGGCCCTGCGTTTCACGAATAATAAGAAATAAAGAAAAAAATAAAAAATCAAGATATCAAACTATTTCATTCTTAACCATCGAATGTTGGTTCAAGTGGTGCAAATCGAGTTGGGTAAAATCTAGACGTACATGTGTCTAATTTAAAAACTAGTTGAGGGCGAGTCAAATATTTAGCGTTGATTCTAAGTTTTCAAGATCTCGAGAATTTCTAGGTGGAAAAAATCTCCAACACCCGAGACTCACTTCAAAAATATTTTGATATAATATTTAATCTTTTATCAATTCTAGTTGTCTCTTCTCTGAGATATTTGTCTTTATTTCATTTTTTATCTCTTTGTTTTCAATATTTTTATAGGAATTTTTATTTATTTTTATTTTGACATCTATCATAGAGTTTTGTTTCTCTATTGTTTTTTAATAATCTATTAAAAATATTCAGTTCTTGAGTCTTAAATATATTTCTTAGTTTGAGATGATTACCAAAAGACAAGTATTTTAAATATCTTAAATTAGATTAAATTTTGATATAAAATTTTTAATTCAATAATAAACTGTTGGCCCCTCGTTTACACATCCGATTTTTTTGCCTCTATACACCCGTTTTCAGTTGCAGGTGACTAATTATCATTTTGCCCCCGTGTTTCTATTCGTTCAAAAAAATTTCCCATTTCATTTCGGCATTCGTTCGAACGAATGGACGCATATCCCCCAATTTTGATTCGTTTGAACGAATTCCCTTATAAATTTAATTCATTCAAATGAATCAGTGATTCATTAGAATGAATTGATTTTTTTTTTTTTATTTTAAAGTTATTTTTTAAGCACTGTGTATTTTTAAAAATTATCCAATTAAATATCTGGACTACTTACGATAATCTGATAAAAATATTTTAAAACTTTAAGGTCTTTTGACACTACTAAATATTTAA
The DNA here is from genome assembly GCA_022113865.1 of Chimonanthus praecox. Lineage (NCBI taxonomy): Eukaryota > Viridiplantae > Streptophyta > Magnoliopsida > Laurales > Calycanthaceae > Chimonanthus > Chimonanthus praecox. The sequence continues at coordinate 13,791,237 of CM039089.1, read as the reverse complement.
AACACAGTATTTTACAAATAAGGGTATCTCTAGGCTGTGCCGAAAACACATTTAAAAGTGTCAAAAGATCTTGAAGTATTAAAGTATTTTTATTAGGTTATCGTAATTAGTCCGGATATTCAATTTGAGAAATTTTGAAAATATACGGTGCTTAAAAAATAATGTGCATAGTATATTAAATAATAAAATCTCCTTTAAAACTTTAAAGTTATTTTTTTAAGCACTGTGTATTTCCAAAATTTCTCAAATTGAATATCCAGACTAATTATAATAACATAATAAAAATACTTTAAGACTTCAAGGTCTTTTGACACTCCTAAATGTGTTTTCGGTACACTCTAGGGATACCCTTATTTGTAAAATATTGTGTTTTAAATATTTAAGAGTGTCAAAAGACCATTAAGTCTTAAAATATTTTTATCAGACTATCGTAATTAGTTTGGATATTTAATTTAAGAAATTTTAAAAATACACAGTGCTTAAAAAATAACTTTAAAATTTTAAAGAAAATCAATTAATTCGAATGAATCAGTGATTCATTTTAATAAATCGAGTGAACAGTAACCATTAGAATGAATCATTGATTTATTAAAATGAATTGAGTGAATAGTAATGTGTGTTACTTTTCACTCGATTCATTTTATCCGTTCATTTGAATGAATGGGTGAACAGTAACGCGCGTTACTGTTCACTCGATTTATTCGAATGAATTAAATTTATATGGGAATTCTGTCACTGTTCACCCATTCATTCGAATTAATTAAATTTATACGGGAATTCGTTTGAATGAATCAAAATTGGGAGATATGTGTCCATTCGTTCGAACGAATGCAGAAATGAATGAAGAATTCGTTCGAATAAATGAAAATGTGAGAACAAAATGATAATTAATTATGTGCATCTGAAAATAAGTACTTAAAGACAGAAAAATTGAGTGTGTAAACACGGGCCTAAAATGTTGTATGAGTAAAACTTTTCAACTGAGAACTATCATAAATAAACCCTCGTGTAAATCCAGTCTCAAATCTCATTTTCAACTTTTATTTTACCGCGTCCGAAATGTTTCTCGAGAAAGAGCAAGGGAATTTATATTTACACCGTTAGTTTTCCTCATAAAGAGAAAGAGGAATATTTTTTTAAATTCCAATTTTACCCTCTTTTCACTTTCTTAAATAAAATTTATTCTTCCTTCTCTTTTCTTATACTTCCCCTTTCTTTAGATGACACGGACATTATCAGGGGCTGCATCCGTCACCATTAGCAACTGAAAAAATAAATTATTATCACTAATAATTAAACTTCTAAAATCTTTTAAAGGGTGACTTGAGTAAAAATCAAAAACAAAAAAAAAATTCTGTTTTCTAATCAAAATTTTGGTGTCCATGTTTTTAAAAAATATACGGTATTGGACATTTAGGAAAACGAGAGGTAAAATTGCAATTTTACACCATTCAGTGTACTGTGAAAAAGACTACCGGTAAATATAAATTCCCAAGAGCAAACTAGCCCTGGTCAAAATTAAATGCAATGTGCAGTAAACAGTCCAATGAAATAAAGACACGTGTACAAGATAAAGCGCTCGTTCTCCTCGTGCAGTGAGCCACTCAGAAACCACATGACAGTTTGACCGGTATGTCTGATATTTGCCTTCCGTACCTGCATACTCTTATCATGCTCTGAGGGATCATATTTTCATTCGTTCCTCTATTTTATTTAAAATTAAAACGGGTTTTAAATGGTTGTATTTCAAAAATAAAGATGGGCTAAAATATCTAATGACAATGAGAAGGTTAAAGTTGTTTGAATTGACTATGGAGTACAATCTTCACCTTGCATAAATATTATGCAGGTTAATTGATGATGATTATAGTATTAGTTAATAATTAATATTTTTATAAAATAAAACATTTATTATACTTATTTGTATATAGTTTTTATTGATCATAGCTGTGTAAAAATAAATATTTAGTCTAATGAAAAATGAAGAATTTAGATACTTTTTATTTATAACAAAATAATCAATTAAATTATAAATAGTGACAGAATAATAAAAAGGGATGATGCTAAAGTTTGATTGGACAAAAACTGAACATATGTCTTGTGTTATTATTAAAAAATTAACTCAATAAAATTTGACTCTATTTATTAATTATTAATTTTTGTTGAATTATCAACTTGTAATAGGAATTGAAGAGTTGGTAAATTGGAGGGATTTTTTTTTTTAGATTCTATAGTTTATATATTTTTCAACTTTCGAACATATAAGTAAATAATCAATGATCTAAAAAATATCATATTAATATATACTACAATCAATTGAATTTTAGAAGAAGCCATTTTGACTTTTCATTTTGATAAATAAATGAAAAAGCTGAAAAATTTAAAAAGAAGTACTTATAAAGTGAAATAAAAATTTACTGTTGTTTTTAATAATATTAAATAATGACATATTTTTACTATTTAGATAACAATAAGGGGAGAAAAAGATAAGTCTTGCATTTTTTATTATAAAAATACAGGTAGTAATTTTTGTACCACCATTTTTTCTCATATACACCATTTTTAATAAAAAATATTAATTTTTCCCTTATTTTTAAAAAAGAGAGAACGAAGAAAATATGGATAAAATTAAAATTTCATTTAAAAAGTAGTGCACTGTAAAAAAAAAGTTATGATACAAAAATTTACTATCTAAAAATAATGATTTCTCTATCGTTTATTTTTAAAATTTAGTTAATAAAATCATAAAAGAAGTGCATTCAACCGCACCAACCTCATTCATTATGAGGGAGTATGCAATTTAGAACTCCCACAGTGTAAGCTTCATCTAACCGAAAAAATCCATCAATCCATCTTCTCTGTATTTGTGAAGTCCTGCTCTCATTTTCCATGCACTGCTTTTCCTCTTCACACAGACACGAACGCACCTGCTCTTTCCCTCCCATGGCGAAACTCTTTGTATGGATCTGCCTTTTATTCATCTTCGTCTCCATTGTCTCATCTGAGGTGGGCTTCCTTCAACTATGAATCCTTTTGATGTCTTCTACTTCTTTCTCTGTTCTAACATTTGTCTTACAAGTTTGACCCTTCATTCATTCATTCTCAGTTTTGATCTTGTTGTAATGGGTGTAGTTTCCATTAGAAGGAGAAGAGCAGCTGACAAAACAGATTGTTAAGGTCGATTTCTACGACATTTTGTTTTTAGAATGTTATTACATAATGTTTGACTATTAGCATAAAAAAAAGTAGTATTGATGTTTCCCTTTTCTCTGTTTCTTCTTGGTGCTCTGTATCAGGGGAAATATGGTTCAGAAAGCATCAAGAGCTATCGTAAGTTGCCATTTTCCATTTTATTCACATCAGAAATTATCTCTCCGCAAGTATAAGCATGTGCACTTGAACCATTTCGGTCCGTCCATCAGGTGGGGCCATTTAAATGTATGGGGTTGATGAATGGCTGGGTAAATGGTGAAAAAAGGAAACTTGGGAAGGGTTAATTCGAATAAACTTGTGTTTTCAGCATGCTTATTTACTTAATGAAGGGCCTATTAGCCTATTGGACTAATGGCTTATGGATCAGTCAACTAACCAGCAGGGTCTCCATATTTCAATGGGTCAGATGGAAATATGGAATGCAAAATGGCTTTGTGCTTTATTTTTTTCCATGGATATCTTCACCCACATTGGGCACGTGTAAACCTCCCAATCAAGGGAGTGGCCCGTTTGGGTTGAGTGTGAATCAAACTCAATGACCCAGTTTCATGAGACGGGCATCTCCGAGCCTCTAGTATTTGCATAAATCCAAACATCATTGTGATTGGTTCTTTGGCCTTGTTTGATGTAGAAATCTATTGAAATAAACACAAAGATTTACGTGAAAACCCTTAAGAGAGATTTTATTGTGTCGTGTGTTACAAAAAAAATCACAGGAAAGAGAGATTTTACTACGTCGTGTGTTACAAAATACACAAGGATGTCTTTATAGATATATAAAATAAGGAGTCTCAAATAAAAAAAGAGGTCAAATTTAGAAGGAACTCTCGTTCCTCAATTAACATTTGAAGTCGAGAGAATTCTCATTCTTCACTCCAATTTCTCTACGTTGGATATGAGATTAATTCCGGGCACGTTTAAACTTAGTGGCCCGTTCAATTGAGCTTGAATCAAGCTCAAGACCCAGTTTCATGAGACGGACATCTTCTAATCTCTGCCATTTGCAGAAATCCAAACATCAATGTGGCTGGTTCTTCGGCCTTGTTTGGACTTGAGAGAAACCTCATTCTCCACCCCAATTTCTCTACATCCCAAAGCCCCCAAAGCAGAGCTTTACTGTTTTTTTTTTTTTCCATCTTTAAAATTGGAATGTGTTGGTGGTGTACAGAGTGCCCAAACGCGTGCAGCAGGAGGTGCTCCAAGACTCAGTACCACAAGCCATGCATGTTCTTCTGTCAAAAGTGTTGCAGAAAGTGCTTGTGTGTGCCCCCTGGTTTCTATGGCAACAAGCAGGTCTGCCCCTGCTATAACAATTGGAAGACCAAAAGAGGTGGACCCAAGTGCCCTTAGATTTTCACTGACCAACTTCACACAGATTTGGAGGGATGGCTCTCTTTTGTTTTCTTTGGATTTTGGTTGGTCTTATTATATTTACTAGTTAATGTGTGCTAATGGCATCGTTCAGCTCCGTTTGTATTAAAGGACTGGATGATGCATGAAAGGAGGTCTTAGATGATGATGGACTGATGTCCTCTTGTTTGGTTGATGAATGCTTATTTATATGTAGCTGCTTCTATTGATATTAGTGGTTGGCTTTTGGTAATTTTTTTTTTTCTTTTTGATGATGGATGGTGTCCTGGGGTCTTGTGGTATTTTATCCGACTAGTCCTTCAGGGCATGTGCACACCTCAGTACACACATATATTGAGTTCAAGTAATGAGTAACCCCGTGGAAAGTGGCCTAGAGAAATAGACCTTCCTTTATGAGGAGAGTTTCTTGACCGTCAGACCACCCCCTCTGAGTTATTATAGTGTAGAAGACAGATTGAATTTGAGGTAATGATCATAGATGATATACATTTGATTCAATTTCCAATCAAGATTTTAAGTAAAAATAAGAGGAAGACAAGATAGATAGTGATCTAATTCATAGTTAAACCTCAAGCTTTGGCCTTACAAATTCGAGCAGACCTCAATTAGTTTTATTTTTATTGGGTTTTCTAACACAAGGTAAACTATCAGTGTGAACTGCTCTAGTATCATGAGCTTCTGGGTTGGGCCTCATGCTTTACTTTTGTTTCCAAGCTGAACCCTACTGAACTATAAAAATTTCTCTTCTTGAGCCAAACTCTTTAGGCCTTTTGGCTTTCCTACCAAGTTCCCCTCACTGCCCTGGGAGCAGGGGTTGAAAATTCGGCTGAGTCGAATTTTCAGCCTAGATTTTTCTCTCATTTTTTTTTTTTTTTAAATCTTAGTGGTTTTTTTTTTTGAAAAATTCGTTTAAAAATAAACACTTTTTTTATTTTTTTTTTAAATATAAATATCCGTCAATATCTAGGCCGATAATTCGCTTGTATTGGCCGAGATATCGATTGGGCCTACGCCGATATTTGTTTTTTCTTTTTAAATAAAAAATAAAAAATAAAAATCGGTCGAGATCTCTGCCGTATCGGTTGATTTTTTTTTTTTTTAATCTCTGGCCGATACACAGTATCGGTCGAGATTTCGACCCTGGGGAGGAACAAGCCTAATTTTGGCTGGGCTTATCGTGTTTACTATTTTAGTATTTGGGCCTTTGGGGTCAAACAGTCATTTCCATAAATGTGAAGGGGCAGGTTGTTGCTGGACTCTTCATTTGGCAAGCCCAGTTTATAATCAGACAGGCAGTTTTGATGTTGGGGTTTTCAAGGAATGAGATATCTTTAACGATATGCACAATATCAGCCAGAGATAAAATGATTCGGCCGATTTTTTTTTTTCTAAAAAAAAATATCGGTTGTGGGCCTGGCCGTTCTCTTGGCCGATATATATATATATATTTAAAAAATGTATTTTTTTATTTTTTTAAATGATTTTTTTTTTTCAAAAAGAAAGGCATTGAAATTTTCAAAAAAAAAAAATTCAGAGAAAAAATCTCTGCAGAATGCCGATTTTTCAACCCCTGGTTTGGTACATATATAGTACTTTTACGATTACTTAACATGAACCTAGCTCTATCAACAATTGAGCGAAGTGTGCATTTGGTTGATCATTTTATAATTGGATTTGATTTTGATGGGGTTGAACCTTACTATCTTCATAATCAGACCTAGCAAATCAACTTGGATAGCTTTTAATTCGAGGTGGTATTCTAAACCTATTAATTATTTGGACCAAGTTTGATCGTCCTGTTTCAACCCATTTAACAATGAGCTTAAGTCACCACTCAAAAATAAAAAAAAACAATGAGCTTTAAGTGTTGCCAAATGGCGCCCGAGCTCAACCCAGGCCCAAACAATTGAGGCTTGGGCTGGTATAAATTGATTCAAGTTGGGCCTCTGCCTAGTATGCACAAGTTCGTATTATAGATTTCATCTTAACATACAAGACTGGCCAAGTTTAATGATTCAGAAAACTCGGTCTTGTAAGATTTTAGTTTCTTAATGTGGACCACATGGCATGTGAGACCCATCTATGATTGTGGATGGTCTCCAAAATCGACTTTCATTTTTTTATTTTTTTACCAAGGTGTCGAGGTCTCTCAGAGCATCTCACTAATTTTCGAGGCATTTGTAAACTTTTCTATCGATACACATCAGATAAAATTTCCGAAGAATAGTCTTTTGAGGTGAAGTAAAAATCGAACTGAAGACTCATGCTACTTCAGAATAATTAAATCACTTGAATGGTTAGATTGAGTGTAATCTCATATTTTGGAAACTTAGTATTAGCATGAGCTTTAAAGGATTTAGCAATGTATAAATAAGAGAACGGTTTTAGAAAAAAAAAAAAAGGGATCTTTGTAAGGCCATTTACTAACCCAAGACCATCAAAAGTTTGATGTGAGGCAAAAAAGAAGTTTGAGAAGAAAAGCCAAATTAAAAAGAATGGGCGATGGAGATGCCCAAGATTCCCATTATGTGAGGTGATTTTTCTGCAAAAAGAAGAGACATCTCCAAAAAGATGAGGTAATGAAATATCTTATGTTAGTCTAGAAATGGTCAAATTTTTAATAGTTCTTCTTATCCATGGCTGATTGACTATGGTGTCACAAGTAATGCCAAAATTACATTCAAGGCTTTCTTAGAAGCTGGAAATCAAATGAGAGGGAATGCCATGTGAGATTGAGTTGAGTCTCTCAGCTATCAAGAATTCAAGATGTGGAAGATGGATAGAGTTGAGATAAAGATATCAATCCAAAACACGTTGAAATATCTCACAATTTTCTTTTACTATCTCAGATTTTTTTTTTTCTTTAAGTCTGTGCCTTCAGATAAAAAATACCAGTACCCTTTGTGAAAAAGATAAGGATTTACAAAAGTTGTGAGTTTGGGTGAGTAGGGCTACAGATTTTTAAATTGGGTCAAAGAGCCTCATCTTCTTCTTAGTTAGATTTTTTTTTTCTACTAAATTACCCATATTCTTTTTTCAAAATCACAAGCACAGCTACACAAATGATACTATGACCGCTGGAAAAATGCACTAGTTTTACTAGCACGTATATCCTCACGAAAGTATTGCTTTATCTAGCATTTTAACGTAAAAGCGTTACTTTACCTAACGCTTTAAGAACTCATAATGCTATATTTGTTTTCATGTCCCTAGGCCGCCCTGGTCATGGGTCGGTTCGTTCCAAATCTCTGGATTCTACACTCGGACTGTGTGGGCTTACTGCCTTCCACTGAATTCGTTGGGTCGAGCCGAGGGCGGCTCTGGGCTTTAAGGGGGTGGATTGTGATATCCTGACCCATGAGCGAGAAGCCAGGTCCTAGAGGGGCTAATCCAAGTGAAACTGGGGCCTGTCTGTCTGACCAACAGTGTGGGCCGGTCAGATTCGACAAGCCCAGTAGGTGAGAGTGCGTGTGGGAATTTTGGAGAGTCTCACATCGGAAGTTGAGGACTTCTGGATGGGGTTTATAAGTGGTTGCCCCTCCTTAACTCATGTGACGTGTTTTGGGCATGCCGGGTTGGTCCTGGCCTAAAGGCAAAACCTTGAGGGCCATGCTTTTGGACCCAGAGCAGACAATTTCACACTGAGTTGAACCCTAAGCCTTGTTCACGGGTCGAGTCGTTACAACGTTAAAGTAGCACTACATAAAGTAGCACTTTAACATGAAAAACACTAGATAAAGTAGCGCTAACGCTAGATAAAATAGTGCATTTGCGGATATATACACGTTGAAAAAACTAGCTCACTCTTTCAACGGTCATAGTATCATTTGTGTGGCTGCACTTGTGTTTCTAAGAAGTAGCGTGTATAATTTAATAAAAATAAATTAATTAGGTATTTGAGGCACTTTGACCTAGGTGTAGTGACTCAAATTCACAACTCTTAATGTATTTTAGCTAAAATATGGGTATCTTTTGAGAGAAAATCACCATCAACTTTTTAGGTGAATGTGATAAAGTGCATAATCCTATTCTGATTATTTCCTAATTTTATCAAATCAAATCAAGTCACGGTAGGTATGGATTGAAAATTTGAAACTGACTCCGACTAGCTAGTCACTACACCATCAACTCATTGTGCATGTAAAACAAATGATACATTGACTTGGTCATAATCCCCCATTTTTAGCTTTCTTTGCTTAATTTATGTAAAATGAGTTTTGATTGGTTTTATTAATATCCGTCACTTACTATTGTAAAATATTTTTTTTTTGTTTTTAACACATTTTATCCTTCCACAATCATTTGTTAATCATTTTCTCAAAAAAAATGTTATTGTAAAAATAATAAAATTGGAACTCCATTTTCTTATTACTTGATATAAGTTGTTAGTAAAAACATCAATGTCTCGTAACCGTTGAAAGTGGGAAAATAAATCTCGGATTTTAATACCTTGATATATCGGCCTATTTCTGATATATATTGTTGATATCGGAAAATTAGCTGAGAGAAATTTTTCGGACGAGATATCAGCCGATAGAGAGATTTGAATCCCTGCTTGAAAGAATAGACACATAGGTTGAGGACCCTCATGTGGATGTTTTACCGGTTGAGGATTATTTAAACATTTCTGACTGTATAAATATCTATTAAACATTTTCATTTCACTAGTAATTCTAAATTATTGTGAATTTATGATTCAACAATCCAATTGCTGTAGATTGGAGATTTTATGAGTTTTTTTTTTTTCTGATTTTGAGCACATCTGATCTTAAATGGGTGTGTAATGTGTAAGATAATGTTGTTTTAAAGTATAGAAAATGAGAAATTATTTGGTGGATCCATTTGCACCTCAAAGTTTGTATGTTGTATAAAATCAATAATTTGGTGCCCCCTTTGTTTCAAAGAAGACTTTTGGACGAAATTGTAAACTTGGATCCAAAGTCCAAAGTCCAAACATAGGCCTAACACTGTATTGATGAAATTTGGGCCCAACCATCCATTGAAATATTAATAATAGCCAGATATGTGGGAAACATTGATAGTGTCAATCAATTATGGATTTTGTATTCTTATATATTAGGGTTGCATCAGGTCATGCTTCTTGATTTACTAGGCATCTATTTGGGACCCACGTACATGGCTGTCATCAAGTAGCAAGAAAGACTCACTTTCCACGGACAATTAAATGCATGATTAAGCACAATACGTGCTAAACATTCACAAGTTGCAAAATCAACGCAGGGTTTAAATATCGGTATCAGAAGATATATCGGTCGAGAAATATCTTTCTCTTATTTTTTAAATTAAATTCAACGATATTGGACGATATCGGCGATATATATCAGATATCGCCCGATATCAGTAAATATTAACTGATACAATAAGGCGAGCTATTCTAGTACAGATAAAATTTGTTAGGAAACACGGAATAAAGTGAAATTCTCATTTTACCATTATCAGTGTCTCGTTCATCAAATAGCAATGTCTATTGGGTATTGTCTGTTGCCATTCTCTCTTCATTTCCTCTTTCTTATTTGTTTTTTTGAAAAACAAAAATCATGAGATTTTGGTGGAGATAGAAAAGGTCTCATCGTTTAAGTCTTCCATCAAAGATTGCAACTTTGACTTTCAAATACATTATTCTGATTTCGATTATTCTTTTCTTTAATTATAATTTTATAGCCAATTAGGTTAGAATTAGTTGGGTCATGTTTTTTGAGCCAAGGCCGGGTTAAATAATAAAACTCAAAACTTTTTGGTCAAGTTGAGCTCAACTAGATAAGCCAAAACCAGCCAAGCCTTTCATTAATTTTTAAATGCAAAGATACAAACATGTATTTTTTTATACTTTGTAAAATTATTGGTCTCACAGTTAGATAGATTAAATGAGAGGAGTATAATAAACTTTATATATTTTCTAATCATTTTTTTTTATGAGGAAAAGTATTCAGGCCTTTTAGAGAATCCGACTAATAAGCCTACTTATGCATACTTGCGTTGTTCTATTACTATATATCTAATTACTTTTACTATTCTTGTAGTAATCGCCTATGCCAAATTAGATTATTATTTATCTATAGCTTGCCAGTTTTATCTATCATCGTATTCAAGTAATTTATTTTATTAATTTAAAGTTAATATTTATATTTAAATTTGATAAATTGATTATTTGTTTATTTTCATAGGATTTAACCTACATTTTTTGAGTTGCAATAATAAGTCCTTACTGATAATATGAGATTTGAACTCATAATCTTTATGTTGCATATCTACATTGTCTAGAGTCTTTTTTATTTTTATTTTTATATTATAAAATTTCATTTAAAAACAAAAACAAGTTATGTTTTTAATTAGGGTTTGTTAGTTGAAATTAATACCCTTATTCTATGAGTAAAATGTGTTAAAATTTGAAAAATGTCCAAAAATTATAAAAATGGAATGTTAACAAACACTAGATAAGAAATTTATGTTCACTAGTGCCACATAATGACTTATCAATTACATTAAGGCATTCCTTTTTAATTCCATAAACATTCAAAATTAGTTTATATTTTTTCACAAAAAAGCCAAAAATGAAAATTATCTTAGAAAATAGACAAATTTAAAGGAAAATGTGGTTGGAATGAAAAATACCCTTCAAATGCGAAGAATTTATTTCTAAACCTTCTTAAAATCATACTCCGTGTAAAGTTAAAAAGAAAAAAAAAAGATAAAATAAGTTATTTTCTCTATAAAAATAAAAAAATTAGCCATAATGACAATTACTATCGTATCAACTTCTTTTTAATGAGCATTAAACCAGATTATAGCCCCCATAATTCTTGACATTTAATATGGAAGCATATGAATTAACTTAGATATAAGTAAATATGTATCAATCAATACATATTATATTATTTTTTTTTTTAACTTAATTATTGCTAAAGTTTGTACATTATGAACCAGATCTCAATTCAAAATTCAAAAAAAAAAAAAAATGGGCTTAAATGGAAATGAGAAGGAAACAACTATAAAATATAAACCAGTGTTAACCCACCAAAAGGCAGGTGGGCCACACATGAAAGCGAGAGAAAGATTATATGAATCTTAAGTAAATTCTATGTCCTCTTAATATGACACTTAAACTAACGAATAAGCACTTGGGTCCTACACCAAAAATGCCCGAACAAAGCTTAATCTTCAATCTTCATTGTTATTTGTTTAGTTTTTTTATAATAATATCATCCACAATTCAATGCAAATTGGTCTTACATGAAATGGAAAAAAAACATTATTCCTTATAAAAAAATTAAATCATGAACAAAACTACAAAATATGCTCAGGTATGACACTCTCTATAGGAGGAACATGCCACCACCTAAGGTCCCCAAATAGATAGGCCTCCAAATCCATAAACTTCTTTGCTATAGTGGTCCAAAAAATTAGAAATTACTTGCCATTCCTATTGGTTGAAACTATTTTTGTGCATTTTTTTTTAGTATAAAATCCTTCAAAAAACATCATTTCATTTGGAGTTTTGCGCAAGTGTGCCGACACAGTAATTTAATTAGTAATTTTGCATTTCAAAATCTTAGAAAAATAAATTTTAAATAATACTTTGATATAAATTTGATTATGATATTTTATTTGGATGTTTCACATTTTGTAAAAAAAAGTATGATTTTTTTTTTTGAATTTACGTGTGGGAAACCGCAGGATACCCAGCGTAAAACTCCAACGGGTTAGCCCACTACCCCTAGGGCACACCAAGGTTAGACCATGGGTTTTTTTTTCGTGTATAAAGGACACATCTTAAGAGTTTGTCTAGAGCCCCTGAAATCTCAGGGACTGCACTGAATACGCTTGTGTCCTTGGTGTGGGGGCACCAAGAACGTACATAGAGCCCAATTCATTGATGAATTTAAGTTCTTAAAATTATTAGTTTTTCTTTCAGACTTGGATCTAATATATCATAACGTTCATTTGATGCATTCTCAAAATTAGATTGATTAAGATAAAACAAACTATCTAATAATTTATTGTCACTCTGAAAAAAATCAAGGATTAATAGATCTTATTTTTATGGTTAAATAGCTCTCACAATAATCTATCAACTCAAATAATTTTTTTTTTTAATTTTCAGCCCAGTTATCTGCTAGACCTGCTATCAAATCATAACTAAAGTGGTACTAATGCTATTTGGATGGAAGAAATTGATTAATAAAACTTTTTGTGGTGTGATGGGTTGTAGCTTTATCTTTTTTAATTGTGGTTGTAAGGTTTAGACTTTAGAGTTTAGACATGAATTTTCTTTAAAATGAAGAGATCATTCTAGCATCTAATAAGTGTTTCTAATTTTTCAATTATAAAGCTAATGGGTGGTTCATCTCATGAACCTAACCTTGTCATATTATGCTCCTTGCATTTTGCCGTACATTTTTTTTTTAATTTTTTTTTTCTACCTGATACCTATCTTTGTACTAACTCTAGTGTCTAGACAATGAAATCTAAAATTTTTATTTTATTTTAGATAAAGCTCTGAATGCGTTTCAGGAACATCCATGACTTGAAAAGTGATAGAATGTATAAAGTTTCTTTTTTTGGATAACGAGGGTATTCCTGAAGTATTGACCCAACAAGACTAATCCCTCAGAGTCTGCACTGTCATTGCCCATACAGTCGGCCCAGATAAGTCAAGTGGTAGCACAAAGGTTTGATCTCGGAACATGAGGGAGCAAACCCCACGCCAAGGATCACTTGGGCTACTCACTAACTTTAGTATAATAGAGGACAATGAGAGCGGTGTGATAAACTTAAATATTTGGGATTTATAGTAGAATTTATGGGAAGATTAAATAAATTTATAACTAATAAAATGAGAGCAAGGTGGGACACATTGTACATAAGTTTTTAGAGTATTATGCGATAGGAGAATCCTCCTTCGCCAAAAGGGAAAATTTTATAAAACAAATATCAAGCCCACATTGTTTTATAGAGCAGAGTGTCGTGCAATAAAGAAAAGACAAAGAGACAAAGTTAGGGTGACAGAGATATGTGTGTTACATTTGATGAGTAAATTAGCTATAAGAGATAGAGTTAGAAATAATTGCGTTATGAGCGATTTAAAAATAATTCAAATAGATGTTAAATTGAGAGAATCTCATTTGAGGTGGTTTGGATATATAATGAGAACACCAGAGTCAACTCTAGTGGCCCATTTTGTAGAGTGAAGAGATTACAAGTTGTAGGTATTAGTAGGAATATACTATAAAGAAGTGGAGGAAAGAGAGAAAAAAAACATGATAGATAATTCGATGACTGATACGACATTTTCCTTTCAATCCATCTACTCCCACTTCCTCCTCTATTCATCTCTCTCTGCAAATAAAAGGAAGAAGACCCAAAAAGGGATCCAGATTTCTAGACTGTAGCCCTTGAGGAAGATTTAGAAACTATTCAAGGAGGCAGTCATAATCCAAATATGAGGCCCCAAAAGGAAACAAAGGTTTCACATACTTCTTTGGCAAAGAGAGAGATGAGGATGGTCAGATACAGAGAGTGTAGGAAAAACCATGCAGCCAAAACAGGTGGATATGCTGTTGATGGGTGTAGGGAATTCATGGCAGGTGGGGAGGAAGGAACAAGTGCTGCCCTCAAGTGTGCCGCCTGCAGCTGCCACAGGAGCTTCCACCGCCGGGAGGTTGACGACGATGCTGTGTGCGAGAGCTCTTTGAATTCGACCGTGCGAAAATAAAACTAGGCGATGAATTTTCATGCGTGTCTCAATTTACTCGCTCTCTCTATCATCTATGTATCAGACTATCTACATATATTAATTGTTTCGATTTAGAGAATGATTTGATTTTATTGTTTCAAGTCTTTTTAGAACATTTAACTAATTCTCAAGGTATGCGTGCACGAGTAACTTAACAACTATGGATGATTTATTTTTGTAAATAATCATTTCTACCAATTAGTTTCAATAATAATTAGGATTAGACATTAGAAATCAATGTTTCATGCCATTTATACCACCTAATTGATTCATATTGGCCATTTCTACTCCTTGTTATCTAGTCTGTATCTTTCTTTCATATTTCGAAGCAAATAGAGAAAGTATGAAATTGTTTGTAAAACATATTCAGGATTTGAATGATTTGATTTGGGACTTTTTGAGAAAAATGGATATCAGTTTTAAAAACTAGTGAGATGAGTTTTTAAATTTTTAAAAATTTCCATCTCTTCTATATTTTAGTAAAACATTTTGAAAATTTTCAATAGTCCTTCATAATTTTCAAAACATGTTTCAAAAAATCCTTGTCTTTAAATATTCAAAAGTTTATGCATAAATGAAGGTGTTATGTGGACTTGAATCTTCATTTAATGAGAATATCTCAAGATTTAACATAATCAAATGTGAGCTGCACATAATACTTCAAAAGATTCAATTTAACTAAACACTTGAAAGACCTTGTATTTATATCCCCCATTCATGGAAGGTTTAGAGACAAACCCTAACTCCTCATATGTGCATTCCTTATTTGTTAATTCCGCTAATCAAGAGATTGTAATTGAGGCTTGTAAATTCAGAGACGGTGATCCATTTTGCAGAAATCTTCCAGTGTCCTTGTAATTACAACGTGTTAATAGCAAATTATTATAGGTTCATTAAGGGAATAAGCTGAACTTCTCATTATCCTTATAGATGCTGGGCATTATCATCACCAAAACTAAAACCCTATCTATTTGGGTTATCTTTTTGAATTTATTTCTTCATTGGACGCTATTATAAATCATATAGTGAGTCACTCCACTATATATCATGTCTTTCTTTATCTCTTTCATTCACGTTTTTAATAGCCTAATCTCTCCTCCTTGTACTTGTAACTTGAAATCTCTCCACTTTATAAGTACTATAAGACAACTATTCTAGGGAATATTTTCTAACAACAAATTCCTCAGCTACTCCACCTCTTACATTCGGCTGCAAGTGCCACAAACTTTGACTCCATTGTAGAATGAGTAATGACAATTTGTTAGTAGTGGGCCTTAGAAAATGCAAAGGGGAAGCTCGGCTCACTAATTCACCAAAAGGCCCAACTTGTCTTTTGGAGGATCCTAGTGCCACCACTGAGGCCTGTTTTACAAATTACAAGATAACAATCGCGGGCCTGCTTTTTGTTGTGAAATCAACCCACAATGTAATCACAAAAGCAAGAAAAGACACACACAGATAAGAGAACAAAGATAAACACAGAGAATCAGAGATGTACGTGATTCAGCAACCTTGCCTATGTCCACAGAGCGTGAATCATGAATCCACTAAGAAGAGAACACCCATACAAATGATTAAACCCATAATCCCTTTCACTCTCTCCTTCCTCTCTCTGGTTTTTTCCCTTTCTCTCTTCACTCCCAGCTGCTACAGTTCACTCTCAGCTTATCCTAAAAGGAAATGTAGAGACATTATATGCATGTGGGCTTAAGTTACAAAATGGGCTCAATGGGCCTGGGATTGGGCTTGGGCCCAAAAGGTTGATCGACAAGTCTCCACCTTGGCGAAAAAGGCCGAGTTCATGAAGAATGATGCACTGTGCTTGTAACTTCTCCACCTGCTGTGAACTCCACTAACTTTGGAAACAACTTGAGGTAGAATCATGTCATGCATCTACAGATCTCTACATATCGGCCGCTGTCGGCATCACTCCACCTAACATGCTAATCTTTTGGGCTGAAAGCCCAAGTCCTAATAAGTGGTATCAGAGCCAGGTCTCAAGCTACCTCATGTAGACTCGAGAGATCCCCCAGGAGAATGGGATGGCCGGCGTTGCTCTCTCCGCTGGAGGGCCTCGTTCGAGGGAGGGATTGTTGGGGCTGCTGCGAAAGAGTCCCACATTGGAGGTGTAGAGAGAGATCTAAGGGTTTATAAAGGACTTGAGTTACTGCACCTAACATACTAGTCTTTTGAGCTGGAAGCCCAAGTCCTAACACTCTTCTCATTCTTGGCCACAATTTCAGTCTTGCAGTGGAGTGGGCCACTATGGATTTATTACTCAATTTCTTTACTGATTATGTCAAGTATCCATCCTGCATAAATCAGGTATGGATCTAATTCTTTGATCTGATAACTTATCAGGTTGACTTAAGCCTCACAGGCTCACATTTTCACCAGTTCAGGAGTAACTAGAACCTAAAATTTCGCTATTTTTGTCTAAACAAGCCAAAAGTGAAAAGTTATGGACTCAGATCCGACTTGAATTTCACTACCTATCTAGGCTCATGTAAACAATAGTTCGCATTTTTTTCTGGGAAAGAGGCTCCGAGTTAGATCCTAATAGACAATGGTCGGATTTGGGTCTTGCAGTATGTTGGTTTGACAGACATTACAAATCCATGTGATGAGGGATCAAGCACAGTTGATCATTAGCTATTAGTCTATAAATGATAGTTATTATGAATGATTCGAGACTGTCGATCAACTAGGCCCACCACAGATTCGGTGCAATGCAGAACTTTGTTTTTCATACAAGTCAGGTACCGAACACTAGTTGGATAGCAGAGAACCCAGTCATCAGTTGTCATGTGCTCGGCCCATGAAAACTCAGGCCAAATTGGTCCGTTTTAACTGCTTTACTCATCTGTGAAGGAAAGCGAGCAATAGCTGGTTAATAATCGGGCCAACTGCCCTCTCGTACTTATGTCATCAACGTGATTAATATGTGTTGGATTTCAAATGTGCTGCGCTTATCCATGGTTTAGGTTGAAATAGAGAAGAGCAAGCCCATGGATTGAACAACCTCAAGTTTTATGTTCATACGGCCCATTATAAGGCCCAGGATGCATCAAATGAAGCAGTTTATCATTTCAACATGAGGCCTCATTGTTCCAGTGGTCTCCAAATGCTCTGGATATGAAATAAATCAACTTCGCAATATCACTTGTTTAAGGTCCTTATGACTCTTTAAGACCTGGGGCTAGATCGAGACCCATTGCCAGAATTAGTTACCCTTGCAACCAATTTGATTTTATGCCAGGTAGAGCAACCATAAAAGCTATCTTTATATTGAGACAGTTTATAAAGAAATATAAAGAGAAAATGAAGAACCTGTATATGGTTTTTCTCGACCTAGAAAAAACATATGATAGGGTGCCAAGAAAACTGTTTAGGATATCATTTAGAAACAAATGTATCCCTCATGTGAAGGTAGAAATTGTTGAGGACATGTATGTATGGTATGAGAACCGTTTGAGAGAAAAGATAGAATTCATCGTAAAAGTTGACTCCACTAAGGATTTGTCTTAAGCTCAAATCTCTTTGGGCTAGTCATGGATAATTTAACATCAGAGATTCAAGATGCAGTGGTGCATACTTTTTGCTGTAAGATATAGTATTAATTACTGAGAAAAATTAACAACTCAATAATGAGTTGAAATCTTGGAGATGAACCTTGGAAATAAATAGTCTTAAAATTAGCAGAACAAAAACATAATATATGGAGTGCAAATTTGGTGGAATATAAGAAAGAGAAGGAGGCCCAGGCCCAATTAGAATTGGAAACAATCTAATTGCGCACTGCAATAAATTCGGGTACTTTGGATCGATGGTAGAATCTCTTGGAGACTTAGGTATAACGAATAGGATGGGAGCAATAGACAAACAAGTATAGTCCTGTGTGATAGAAGAGTCTCGTTTTATTTAAGGGGATGATTTTATAGAATGGTTATTAGGCCTGCAATGCTTCATGGAGTAGAGTGGTGGGCAATGAAGAAAAGATAAAAAAGACAAAGTTAGGATGACTGTGATGCACGTGCTATGTTGGATGAATGAATTAACTTCAAGAGATAGAATTAGAAATGACTTTGTTAGTGATAATCTTATAAGAAACTCAATCGGTGATAAATTGAAAGAAACTTGTTTGAGGTTGGTTTGGACATGTTATTAAGACTAAAGTCAGTCCGAGTACCTAAAGTTCAAAGTATAAAAGTTTAAGATACGAGAAGGAGAGGTAGACCATTGAAAACGTGGAGCGAAAGAATACAAGTCAGATAGGGGGTGACCCGGTGTATGACTTATGATTGAGACCAATGGAGAATTAGAACTTACAATTATGATAATGCAGCCAGCAGATAGAATCCTCTTTTGAGTTGGGTTGGTTTTGAAACTAGGGCTTCTTAGCAGTAAATGGGTTAAGCCTTGATGTAAAACTTCATCTAACCTAATCCAACCAGATATGCTTTGATTGTGCTAATTTGTAAAAATAGGTTTTCTGGGTTGTTTTCGGAAGGCCCTGCTCTGTGTATTTATGATAGGACTGATAATATGGTTATGCCCTTAATTATTAGAACTCCTACTAAATGGGTTTAGGCTATGAAGACTTGACCATTCTTGTACTTTCAGCAGCGATGTTCAACTAATCATCAAAACCTTGGTGTGCCCCAGGGGTAATTGACTCATCCGTGGAGGTTTTACGCTGGATATCCTCCGGTTTCCCACACGTAAATTCAAAAAAATATAAAATAAAAATAAAGAGGTGATTTCAGGGTATTATTTATTTTAATGGGGTACTTCTGAGCATTTATCACATTGAAATTACAGGGCTTTTAGAATCGGTGTGTGACTCAGTTATGGATTTTTCTAAAATTGTAAGTTGTATTAGACTAATGTAGCTTGACTCAGGCCCATTCAAGATGGAAAATTTAGGAAACAATTTTGTTACAAAGAAAGAAAAAAACAGAAATGTACTTTTGTATTTTTTACTCAGCCAAATTGATCCAAATACTTAGTTTGTGGCTCAGGTCTAGAATTTCAGAAAGCTAATTTGTAAAAAATATGGAATGTATTAACTAAATTTACCTTAAATTTATATTCTTTTATACTCTAAAGTTCATGTGGTAAATTCCAATTGGCTGACTTTTCAAGAGTTAATTAAGATACCAATCCAATGACTTGCCATACCAACAAAGGATATAACTTGAAGATAAATTTAATATTTTTCTATTGTTATTAAAATAAAATTAATAAAATATTAGATGAACCTTCTTAGTATTTACCACATTTCTAAGCTATTAATATCATTGTTCTTATTTTAATATCATTAAGGCTGGTTATTTAATAGATGGGATCTCCCATCTCCCCGGTTGTCCATTGCCCATTGAATCTATGGGCATTAATAATAAATCAGGAGCCCACTTTTTGAAAATGAAATTATTATATTCATCTATAAGATTTAATAATTGATCTTGTCCATGGAGATTGGGGTTGGCATGGACCAGGGCTGGCTTGGATGTGTGGCCTAAGCTGGCTTGTGGGGCCTCTGCTCCAAGCTAGTTATTGCTAACGTGCTGATTTGAGCCTAATAAATGATAGATTGGGCCTATCTAATGGTTTGACACCCTTGCTGCTAAGATCTGGCACGAGCTGTGATCACATTAATCATCAGTATCCATTGATTTCAAATTTGGACTCTATAACAGGAAAAAAAAATTGGTAAGAGAATGAATCAAATGAATTTTAATGCACAACTGACTAAAGGTGGTTGATTAATTAAGTGTGTAATTTATGAGAAAATGAAATAAAGAATTAAAAACAAAAAGTCGTCTCTAACTAAATGAAAATTTGAGTTCAATGATAATGATGATGATGAATTGAGAAGGCTTGATTGAGTCAATAGGTAAAAAAGATGGTGTATTGTAAACTGACAGACAGTCCCATATTGATTAATTTGATAAACCAATAACTCCATATAAGACTTGAGGCACCCTTCTTTCAATAGTTAGTTTTTTAAAGTGAACCCTACCTCAAGAATTTCTTCTGTCATGATCTTTTAACAAAGGGCTACAAATGATCCAACGTGGAAGACATCATCGGCTCTTAGAATTATGTCAATTGTAATACAACCCATATCATATAAATCTTTTTTAGATAATAAACTGCCATGATTCTTATTTATATCATTTTACTCTATATGACCTACATGACATATGCTTGATTACTGTTTTTCACCAAACTAATCCTTGAATACATGTAAGTATATAACAACTTCTCAGTCTATACACACTGGGTAAAGTTATGGAGAGTGATCCTTCAAGGTTGAGTATGAATCATATATAAGAGACCTCTACTTCTTAAAACAGATTCTTGACCGTCAAACTAACCCTTCAGAATTTCACATTCATAATTATTATTACATTATGTCCTTGTGCAATATACAAACCAATCAAAACAAGTTTGATCATCATTGTCTTTTACTTCACATAAAAAATAAAAGTACATATTTACTATAGTGTAATTGCTGTTTAATAAAAAGTTAAATCTATCTACTTCTTATTTAAAAGTAGTCATCTTGAAAAGGACATTTTTAAGGTATTCGAAGATTGCTAATTTCAAAGAACTAAAGAAGAAGGAGTAACATCTTTGTTTGTGGGGTTCTTTGTGAAACATCTTTAACACTATAGGTCCTGGTTAAAAAGCCAAAAAGAAAGTTTAAGATGAAAATAAATTTGTGGTCCACTAAAAAGAGTAGCGGTATGCTTTTATGATAAAGTTGGCTATATTCCCCTATAAAATGACAAAGTCGATGAGGTGAGATGCATGTTGGATAAAAAATTACCACTCTAAATTCTCACTAAAATTCAAATAGAAAGAAAGTAAAATAAAATTTAATAATTTTTTATTGACTTGATTACTTTACATGCACCCATACATTTAGGACTAAAAAATAATAATACGTAATTTAATTCTAAAAAAGAATTTTAATCTAATCTACTATACTTTTAGACATATTTTTGTTAATTAAATTTTAGAATAAACTCTTTTTTACCTTTTAACTTGGCCATAAAAAAGTGACGGATATACAAAATTAACAACTTACTAAAAGTAACTCAATTTTTTTTTTTTGAATTTACATGTGGAAACTGTGGAATACTTCTGCAACCTTCCACTTCCGTGAGGGACAACCAGTTAAACTGTACCCATGTGGATAAAATAACTCAAAATTGAAAACATGTAAAATATAATATAACTACTAATTGTGAATTACGACAACAATGGGTCCACTTTTATTGATCCAAAAGATCCACATAGTTGTCCATGACATGTTTTGCATCAATTTGCTTGATGACGGAACTACTCCAAGGAAAATAAACAAAGAAGCATATGACTCTATGCATGCTCCACTTGAATCGAAAGACCCTAACTCAGTTGGTAGAGGACTATAACTCCATCAGTAGAGTTCCACTCTTGCAATTGGGCCTTTGTAATTATGGATTAAATGTGTAATTGTTCAATGGGTGTATCTTAACTCGTTGCCTCCCGCCTCAAGTAGAGGAGGTTGTAGATTCGAACCCCTATGGCCTAATCTTAGTGTGTCATAGGGGTAGTGAGTTCACCCGTGGAGATTTTAGTATGACTGAGTCTAAGTTTCCTACATGTAAATCTAAAAAAAATTAGAGTAGTATCTTGTGTCCAAATGGCTAGACTAAACCTCTAATGTAAAGGCCCAACCCATTGAGTGAAACAGATTCAGACCACTTTGCCCACCTGCACAAAAATGGTGAAATGGGATATTGCATGTAGGATGATAGAGGGAATTGATAGGGACATCGGTTTTTTCTTAATAGAAAAGGACATAGAAGGGATGTGTATGAGTAGAGAGACTTGATTAGTTAGATTCTCTAAGAAGTTTAAACACATTGCTTAAAAAAAAAAAAAAAAGGACATTGAACTTATCATTTTTTGTCCATTTGTCCTTATATAAGTGGTAAAAATACATATTAATATTTCTTATTATCAGAAACACCAGTGATCCTACCATCTCTTCGATAATAATTCTTCGACCCCACCATGGACCTCACTTGTAGAGAGCATGCACATAATGTATAGATCTCCTCGACCATTTTATCGGGTCGCTATGGCTCTACCCAACTACCGAATTCAACTCTCCACAAAAAACAAACTATATAAGGACAATAAAGGAAATTGGATTTCATCCCATGTACTCCCAACCCTACATCTTCTTGGCCCCATTAAAGATCTTAAAATGCTTCTATTTTGGCTTTGTACAAAGACAGAAGTACATAATTTTCCAATTTTGGCATTTGGGTGGTCCCAAATAGGATGAGGCCACCGTCGACAGTGATACCTATTCTTTTAATCTGACTCGCTATTTGGATTTTAGATAGGAATTCACCGTTTCATAGGAGATCTAACAGTGATGTCTTTTTAATAAAAGATATAATGTACCTTTTTATCATTTAAATAATAGTAAATAAATAAAATTACAAATTCAATATTTCTCGTTACCAACCGCTCTGAACGTTTTACCTTCAACCGGCCACCACATAAATTCCCCAGGGTAGTGATGGTGCCATAATCTGCAACTCCAAAAATCCAATATTGGGAGGTTGTGGATTCGAACCCAGATGGTCTAATCTTGGTGTGCCTTAGAGATAATGGGCTTACCCATAAGAATTTTACATTGACTATCTTGCGATTTCCCATCTGTTAAAAAAAATAGACAACCACTTGAATAATGTAGGCAATATTAGGAGACAACTAGTTTGCAGATCAGAGACAGAGAATTAATGTCACGTGGGCATTGGGTAACCTTAGAGCAATACTGGTAAAATTCAAATATCAGCTGTTAGTAAAAGAATTTTCTACGCATTAATATATTAACTGATTATCATTATCATCATCATTATTATTATTAAAATCAGAGTTTTATCTATTTTAAATTGATCCAAATCATCCTACAAAGTTCTCCCAAGCTTCACAATGATTTATTTGTGATTTTTTATTTTAATTTAATTTTTTATTTTACTGATGTAATAATGCAACATGGTAGTTATTTAACAGTTCGAATTAGATTTATCATTAGAGAAATAAAGAAAAATAAAGCAAGGATGGGCGCATGGATCCATGGAAATTGGATTATGGGCGAAATTGCATGTAATTTTCCTTTTATTTTTTGGCCACCCACATCTATAAATTGTGGGCATCGGCACTCATTCGATTGTGAAATCCAATCGAAACAAAGGTTACTTTGTGGTCTCTTTAGTGTGGCTGGTCTAAATTGAAGGTTCAATTGATGTGTATGGTGTGTTTGATTGCATCTTGAATTGAAGGTTCAATTGATTGTATCTAACCATTGTATAATTAATTGGAATCCATAATTTGATTCATTAGTGAAGTTTGCATGATGCCAATTTTCCTAGTGAGAATTATATCTTTTCAATTTATTGAGAGTGAAATTAAATTGAGTTTTTCATCCAAGCAATAGGTATCTCTTAACACAAGTAGTTGTGAGTTGGCTTCTCAGAAACAGAGCGAGGCGTAAGCACACCTTGACAACATGACTATAGACCGCTGAGGTGGGCTCGAGGTTTCCCTGAGTCTCAAAAAAAAAAAAAAAAACAAAGTTCTGAGAAGAAAGAAGAAGAGTTTTTTTTTTCCGAAGCAACGGATGAGATGTGAGTGAATTAGTTTGAGAAAAGGTTCCTCCCTCTGCTGGTTATTATCTCCTCTGGCAAAGGGAGAGTGGAAGGCTTTTGTAAGGAAAGCTACTCCAAGACGGGAGAGAATTTCCATAGAGATGTTGATCTTCTGAATTGATACTATGTGAAATAATATTACAGTGTCTTCCTTAATGAAGGAGATACCGATAATTTGATTTATAGAAAAATATGATTACAAATATAAAAAATAAATCAAATAAACAAGAAAAAGTCTAAACTTGATAAATAAGCACTAATTCTAAATATATCTTAACAATATTCAACCTCAGTACCTAACTACTCTTTACCTGTTCAAATTTTCTACTTTATTATTATTTTTCAAGTACAAAATGATTTGGACTTTGGTCTTTACCATTCCTCATTTGGCTTATTTGGATGCCTACCCTCATTTATTAGCACAAGCTCTTCATTATTGAATTAATATATATATATATATCATATGGTAGATGCAGTTCTATTTTATCAGATCAATAATGGACCCCACAGTTGCTAAACAATTAATGGGGCAAGGGCAATGAGGACAGGGTGCTTGAAGGGATTCAAGTGAGACCCACAATTCAAAAATTGGACTAGACATCATCATGTGTAGCAGATGGTATTTCCTTACAATTACTTCATTCATTCTAACAGATGTCTCCCTTGTATTATGCAAATCCCTTTCTTTCACGGTCTTCATTGTCTTTGTAATCAATCTATTTGATGCAACCTTAATTAGGATAATAATTTTTTTTTTAAATGGTTCATATATTAATATATAAAATTGCATCAAAGGAACAAATATAAAAAGATAATATAGATAAAACAACAATCACTAATAATGGTAAAATAGACGAAACCGTAAAGTTTTAAGGATAGTGATTTTTGTACTCCTATTTTCTTCCAAGATGTATTTCTTTAAAAAAAAAAATCAAATTTGCCCTTGCTTTTAAAAAAAAGGACGAAAAGAGAGGGGAGGAAAGAAGTAGGAACAAATTTAGAAATTCCTTTTAAAAAATTGTACCATGAGAGGAAAATCCACAATTCTATGGTATTGTCCCGTCATTTTACACTTACTATATTTATAACCACTACTCTATGAAAACTAGCTTATCTTATTTGCTCAATATTCTCTGTTTCTTAACAAGTAGTAATGTCTCTATCTTATTTAATAAACTCTAATGTGCTTAGAGATGTTTTACTTCACTTAAGTATGTTCTAATTAATGCAAGAATTAAAGCCACTCTAAGTTTCAGTGCAATCCTAAGATTTTTTCCTCTCTACATGTTGATGAAAACCTCTTCCAATTATAATGGTTCCAAAGATAGATAAAAATGTAATATCACCAGTTGATTCTAAATATGCAAGCGGACCACTCAATGAATGAAAATGTCAATTTCTTGGTTTCTGTCAGGACTTCTTTATGGCTTAAAGTGAAGCGTTGGTTCCACATTTAAGAACTCACTTTAACGAGTGGGGGTCTTGTGTTCACTTTAAGCTCAATTTCAAAAGGTCACACTTCAATAAATTTATTTGATATATATAGATTGAGATGTTTATACATGTTTTGACGATAAGTCAGATAAGACGCCTGAACACCTTAATTAAAAAAAAAAAATATCTTACAAATCGAGCAACTCATTTAGAGTCAAAATATAGAGAAAGGAAATTTTATCGGTTTTGAATCGATTTATATCCAATGAGTATAAACTTTCAATCATAATTTGTGAATGATAAAAAAATTGTTAGAGTTTACCTTTTCAATTCATAAAATAATTGAATCACGGGTTAGAGATTGAAAGTTCTAATATTTGTCAACCGGTTTACACAAGATAATTTCTTCAGAAAAAGCCCAATACAATGTGATCTTATGCCAATGCAAAGGTTTTTTTTTTAAGACCAAGGTATCGAAGCATCCCACCTGATTAATCCTTAGGACATATATAAACCACGACAGAATTAAGAAGAGTGGCCAATGCAAACTTAAATTGAGAAACACCACCTTCGAGAGCATTTTAGGCCAAGTCTCCAAATATCTTTGATGCAATCATAAACTTCAAGGGGTCCTGAATTTTAAAGTGTAGAGAAGTATGTTTAGATGTGAGCTTAGTTTTGCTAAATGCACTTGTCTAAATACTTCAAATATATGTAGATTTATGAATTTATACTCTTATTATATCAATATTAACAAAATATAATAATAATCATCTAACATGAATTTTCTCCCTCTTCTGATATTTTTTTTAAAAAAATTGAAAATTTTATAGAACACGTAGAGAATTCTAAGCTCCAAGAATATGTAATTGTATTATTAAGATGTGGTTATTTAGAAATTGAAATAATTTTTTGAATGTTACGGATAATTTTAAATGTTTGTAAAAAAACTAATGAAAAATCATATTTTTTTTTTGAATTTACGTGTGGAAAACAGCAACCTCTCGCTTCCTGAAGCGGGAGGCAACCAGTTGAACTACATTATCATTGCATTAGCATTTTTTACATTAAAAATAACACTATTATAATAACCACAAAGCATATATTTCATAAAAATGAAATTCAAGTAAAAAATTAAAAAAGTACATATTTATGGAAAATGACATTTTTTACCACATTAAAAAACAAAATTAAATTCTAAAACACCATTTAAACGATTCCAAACATAATAAGGACCCTTTAATAAACTAAAGCCATATTTTCATTTCAAAATAAATTCATATTGAAATTTTAAAAAAATAGGAGGGCATCAAATATAAATTAAGGAAATAATACATTAAGATATGAATGCTTTCTTTATTAATCCGGTAAAAAAACTTGTACTATTAGTAGTTCTAGCAATGAACTTGAGCTTTAATGATTTGGATCATCGAAAATGAGTCGAAAATTGTGTTTTTTTAGGTTAAAATTTAAAAGAATGAAGTTGGAAAAAAATATAAAGGAGTGATTGATGAGCAAAGATCGACTGGCTAATATTGATATAAGTCGAATCTGGGTCTTAATGATAAATACCCGAAGGGCCTCTCTCAAATATGTCGGTCACTCTAAAAAATGAAATATAAGACTAATTTTGATAGAATCATTGATGGAATCAACCTCAACAAAAAAAATTAAACATTCTAGTAAAATATTAAAATTTCCAAACACAGCTCTCTCTGATCGTCCCTCTCTCTGTGCCACTTTCCTTCTCTTGTTTTCTTTTCTTCTCATTTAATTCTTTCTTTCTTTCCTTATCTTCCTTTGTCTTCTTCATTTTTTTCTTCTTTCAATCTTTCTTTCTTTTCTCTTTTTTATTTCTTTTTCTTTTTTCCTTCGTTTGCAACACCTCCCTGTTCTGGCTTCATGATTTTCGCCTTATCTCTTGACCTCCTTCCTATGTTTTGATTTCTTTTCTTTTCTTTTTTAAGTTCTGATTTCTTTAAAACAATTATTCTTCTTTCTTTTATTTTTTATTATTTGTTTCTTCAGTTGCCTTATTTGCTGGAATGGTGCTATCTTCTCCCTGACTTTCTCCAATTTAGTTTTAAGACCTCTTTAATTAGTTTTCATGTTTTCTTTCCCTGCACACCCATTTTTAAAAACTTAGGTGAAATTATCATTTTACCTTTCCACTTCAAATCACTGCCGCATCCACCGAACTCCTCCCTTTCGTTCGAATGATAGTACTGCCGAACCATTTGTGAAGGAGGAGAAGAAAATCGGTGGGCCCCACCGTTGATCGAAACCCAAAGTTTTCCTTAGGCGTAAAAGGGGTGACCATGATAGTGTCGATCCTAGGTGGAGAAGTGAAGGATCCATTTAGATCTGAGAAAAAAACCCACAACAGTGGATTTCGATCGCCCCAAGCAGCAATGGAAGAGACTGGCCAGAGGAGGGTCCTAGGCAATTCCAATCAGAGATCTGATGGTACAGATGGATAACCCATAAAAAAACGGAAGGGGTATGGTGGGTCCCGCCGTTAGAAACTTTGTCGATCACCTGATCTAAGGCCGAGAAGAAGATCTGGCGGCAAAAGATCTGTTCAATCGGATGATTGTATATTCGTATAAGGTAGATCGGATGAAGGAAAAATGAACTGTCTCTTCGTTCGGTCGAAAAAATACAGGAAGATGGAAGGGCAAAATGGTAATTTCACACTTAAAAACGAAACGATGTCTGCTGGTAGAAAATGGGAGTGTTTATATGGATTGCCTTTCATTAACTCAAAGAAAAAAATGTTCAAAATATATTTTCTATTTAAAATTATCTTAGATATCAATTGACTAAGCGATTGAATATTGTAGTTATTATATTATTAGTCTGGGGTTTACTTTTTCAATCACAGACATTCTTTTCGGAGCAATATGGACTATTTGTAATTTATTTACATATTAAAGAAAATCAGAGTTTTTAAATTTTATAGTCAGTAAAAATATAAATTACAAATAGATGTGTTGAGTGAAATTTTGTTAAATTTAGACTGACTTGACTTTAAACATGACTGACCCCAGTCAGGCCAAACTTAAAAGTCCGAAAGTCTAAATGAGCTAAGCTCAATTCCCACTTAAAATTTGACTTGACCCGTTATACAAATATGAAAAAAAAACAAAAGAAATAGATAAAATGAATAAAAATAAAGAAATAAGAAATCCAAATAGGATTAATGATTTGAATATTCAGCTAATGACGATGATCATGAAGCATAAACAAAATAAAAAAAGATATAATTGGGATAGATGCAGTTCTATCTCTGTGAGAAAAGGAACTCTGCACAGGGTTATCATTTGGGGCAAGTTTAGACACGCTTAATTCAAAAAAAAAAAAAAAAAAAATGTATATATATATATATATATATATATGATTTCTAATTCATTTTAAAGAGCCATTTCCTATAGATTTATTCACTGTGCGGATAAGAAGATGGGAAAAAACAGGGAAAATTATGTGGGTAAGTAAAAAGAAAAAAAATGAAAAGGTAAAAAATTTATAGAAAAAAGGAAAGTGAAGAGGATTACTAAGGATATTAGTGTTTAAGTTGAGTTGAGTCTAATGTTTAGGAGCTCAGTTATATTATTTATTTATTTTTGTTTAAAATTTTAACTTTATCCGAAGGCAGAACAAAGTTTTACCATTCTTTTGAGCTGAGTCAACTGTGTTGAAATGAAGTCCAAACTCAGTTGCACTCTCAATTATAAATTTGGACTGAAATATAAATTTTAGTTGAATTTTTTAAAATTTAACAAAATATAAAAATAGAATTATTGGTGATATTTTAGAAAATTTATATTTTAATCATATTTCAGAAAATTTCAATTAAATTTTGAAAAAATAATTGTTTTTACTTCTTTAAAGTTAATTGATACGACTGTCATCTGAGTTTTTTTTTTTTCTGCTGTGAGAGAGACTGGAAAATTGATTTCGACTTAAATTTTTTGCCTGACCCAGCCCACCAACCGGCAACCGGCATGAGGATGGCAGAGAACCCGGCAAAGGGTAGTAAGTGCGGCCGTAGAGGAATCCTCCTGCGGCCATTCACGTGTTGCCACGGCACGGCTGTTTCACCGATTTCCAGAAATGGTAGGACCTGTTTCACTGATTTTTCAGGTAGTGAAGGACTGAGTTGGGACGAAGGGAAACACTGAGTTGGTTTTACCGATTTTTCAGGAAGCGATGGACTGCGTTGGGACTTGGGAGTTGGGATGAGGGAAGGACTGAGTTGGTTTCACCGATGAAGGACCTGTTTTACCGATTTTTCAGAAAGAGAAGGACTAAGTTGGGATGAAACAAGAAGAGAAGGACTGAGTTAAAGACTTGTTAACTTGGAACGACTCCAAATTTTAAATTGGGTGAATTAGCTCACCATATTATAGATAAGGTTTAATTTCTATTAATCAATGTGTGACATTACTTTTGTAATCCACTAATTATATCTAATCAAACATATTAATTAGATATGGGTCACAATTAAAATCAATTCAAGAACCTATCCATTACATAAAGCATCACCATCCATTTATTTAAACCAGGAGTAAAAAACATGGAATCGGCCAATAAATTTCTCTTTTTTTTTTTAATAAAAAACGGTCGATATCAGCCGATATTATGATATTGGCTGATATGATGTGGCTGAAATATCGGCATATTGGCTGATATGATAAGGTTTCAAAACGATATCAAATCGTATCAGCCGATATTTAGACCCCTCAAATTGAACTACAATCTCCACTATTTAATTATTTGGCATTAAAAGTTACTCCTTTTTATTAGAT
Source organism: Chimonanthus praecox (assembly GCA_022113865.1). NCBI lineage: Eukaryota > Viridiplantae > Streptophyta > Magnoliopsida > Laurales > Calycanthaceae > Chimonanthus > Chimonanthus praecox. The sequence continues at coordinate 13,760,941 of CM039089.1, read as the reverse complement.
TATGTTGTTTCTTAACCTATATTAATAGGTCCAGAATCTTCAAATTATTTTCTTATAGATTTTATTCTCATGAAGAATATTATAGTTTTCTTCTCAAACTTTTATCACAATATTTTTTACTTCTAATTAAAAAAAATTAAACACTTAAATTAGCTTTTTAAAGAAATCATTAAATTCATGTATTCACATCAATGATTTTAATATCGGTCGATATATATATATATATATATATATATATATATTTCGGTTTTTTAAATTTTTTTATCGTACCGGCCGATATAGGTAGTTTTTGTAAAAAAAAAATAGGAGAGACATTTATGGACCAAGAACCGAATATCGACTGATATCTTGGCCGACACCGTGATTTCTACCCCTAATTGACATCATACTTGAAAACTTGAACTCAGATTTGAACTCAATTCGAAAGATTATTGAGTCAACGTAACTTGGTTAATGTTTTTTTTTTTTTTTGAATTTATATGTGAAAAATCGAAAGATACCCAGTGTAAAACCCCTATGGATGAGCTCACTACACCTACGACACACCAAAGTTAAACTATGGGAGCTCAAACCCATAACCTCATTAATATTGTCAACTTGATTAAAAAATATTTGATAAAATTCAATGATCTACTTGATTTCAAATTCTATCACATCAAGTCAAATTGACTTGGGCATCATTGAGATACTTATTTTAGTTGTCTGATATTGGTGTTATTTATTTTCCTTTGATTTTCTTACTTTCCTTCTTTTATCAAGGGATAAAAGAAAAGAAAAAATAAGTTAAATCCAAAAGTACGAATAAGAAGAACTTAAAGAATTATGTATAATACAAAATGGAAAAACAATCTTAAAAAAATTGGAGAGCAAGTAAATTCAACTAAAAAAAAACTCACCTATACAAGTGTAGTTCAACTGGTTATCTTCCGCCTCAGAAAGCAGAAGGTTGTGGGTTCGAGTCCCCATCCCAAAAAATAAAAAAAATCTTGTAATTTATATTGGTCAATTCACATCAAAAAAATTTAAAAAAGAAAAATCCAAAAAAAATCCATATTCTCAAGCTCTCGGTAAATCCAAAAATAAAATAACAAAGAAATATTATGATAAATCAACAAATTAAACTACAAGAAAAACATTACATTAATCAAATAAAACTAAAAGGAAAAGAATCAAGCTTACAAAGAAGGGCCACAAACTTTGATCAGAGTGTGGAAGAAAGAATTTATTGAGTTGGGTGGAAACACCTTTCATTTGAAAAAAATTATAATAAATTGAGAAAATAAACAAATCTAAAATAAATAAATAAACGTTGAAAATCCAACTCGACTGAAAATACCTTTTCTGCAAGTGAAAATCAGAGTTCGATTGCTCAAGTCGAAAATTCAAGCTCGGCAAAAAACTACCCGTTTCGCAAGTGGAACTCAGAAAAAAAACTGTAACTCAGCAAAAAAGACCGATTTTGCATGTGGAAAACAGAGTCCGCCAACTGTAAGTCAGAAAATAAAAATCCGTAACTCAGCAAAAAAGGACCGATCCTGCATGTGGAAAACAGAGTTCGCTTGCTGAATTCGGATATTGCTACGGTCGAAAATCAAACTCAGCCGGAAAGACCCTTCTGCAAGTGGACGTCCGGAAACTTAAACTCTGATTTGCTAAGAAGGGAGAGAGATGGAAAGACGATGACGAAGAAGGAATCGAAATCAGAATCGAACTCGTGTTACTGAGTGGAGAGCCCGTGAAGAGCTTTATCGTTCCAAATTGGATCGAACTCGTATCACTGAGTCACAAGAAGGGAGTGATATCAGAGTCGAATTCTCAACTCAGTCCCACGTGCATTTCCAAGTTTTGCCGTTGTTGATGCACAATAATAATAATAATAATAAATACTCACGAATAATAGACAATTCTAATCATAAAAAAAAAAAAAATAGATGATTGAAAAACTTTAAACATATGATGATGATAGAGTTAATATTAACTCAAATATCATCATAATATTTGAAAAAAAATTATTCAATATTAACATAGGAAGGAAATATCCAGTGAGAAAGAGGTGTAAAGACTTACAAGTTGAGAGAAAGGAAATGATGTTAATTTGAGAGGAAATCTACTGTTTCACAGTAATTTAACTTATAAAAGAAAAAAATTGAGAATAATTTTAAATAATGTCTTCATTAATTTAATTAAGTTCATTTATTTCAAGTCACATGTTCATGGTTAGATCTTAGAAAGGATCATCAAATTTGACCAAACTGAGTGCGATATAGAGTTAAAAGTTTAAAGATTAAATAAAATTTCAAACTCGCAATAATTTAGATATAAAACCATAACTTCTATAGTCTAATCAAAGTGATCTTCTTTGAGTTTCATATTCACTATTCATATTGACTTTTTTTTATCATTCTCGAGCTCAAACTATTGGGGAATTTTCAATGGACTCATCATATTAAACGAAAAATGAGATAAAAAAATAATACAAATGTTTAAAGATTAAAAATAATTTAAAGTAAATAAAATTTAAACAACTTAAAAACACATGATTTTGATTATCCAATCAAGAGGACTTTTTAGTCTTGTGTTCATGCTTAAGAGTGTCAAATGCATCTATCAGAATGGACTGAAGCGGGACCCACATAGGATACAAAAGTCTAAGAATTAAAAAAAAAAAAAATTTAAAGCCTTAAAAGTTTAGAATTTAAAAATATAACTTCAATAATCCAATTAAGATGACTTTTTGGTCCTTACTGGACCTTTTCAATAGACTATTAGATTGGTCCAGAGTTGATCTTACATAGGATATAAACTTTTAAGAATTTACAAATAATTAAAACAATAAAAAATTTGATAGCTTAAAAATAGCGTCAATGATCAAATTATGGTGAAATATGCCCAAGATTTGGCATTTTTATAGATGGGTCACATTCCATAAATATTGAATCCACATAAAATCACCAAAACTCAGAGAGTTTGATAATATGACTTTTTTTTTATCCAACTATAATGGCATTTTCTGTCTTAGTTTCAGGCTTGGGATTTTCCAATGAACCCATCAAATTCGACTAAAGTGGGACCCACACAAGGTACAAAAATGATCAATTTGAGCCTTTAAAAGTTTGGGATTTAAAAAACATGGCTCCAATGATCCAATTAATTTAATTTTTTTTTCTTATAGTCAAATTTAGATATTTCTGTTAGACTAATCAAATTGAACCAAAATGAACTCGTATAAAATAAAAGCTTTTAAGTTTTAGTAGAACTGTATCTGAGTTTTCCATACGTTAAAAAAAAAAAAACTACGCTGTCCTACATTTACCGGTGTTTGAACAGTGTTGCTTATCAAATCAAACATTTTAGACGCCCTTTCTGCGAGGGCAACAGCAAGTTGGAAACAAACATCTATGAAGGCTGTAAAAGTGTAAAAAACAAAAAATCCGTGCAAATGAATTAACATATGCTTTTATGAGGTGTAAATTGAAACATGAATGAAAGTTGTAATTTCATAGAAATATACATGGAAACATGGATGTATATCTAAACAATACCTGCTAGTCTGCTACTGCTCTCAGATGCAGGCATAAATAGCTTCACATGAACTCATAATGCATAAAGATAAAAAAATGCGAGAGGTCTTGGATTTAAGTTACTCCCAATATAAAAAGGTCACTGCTCATGATATAATTCGGTGTATTTAGATAAGGAGGTTTGCATATGCCTCAAGGATTAGCCAAATGCACTAAGTGGCCTGAACACCTTGGTCTTAAAAAAAAAAAATCAAAGGTTGACGGCCAGTGTGTGAAAACTCAGAATTCAAATTCAACTTGAAATTATATCAAGCAGAGAAACTCAGTCGAATTTTTGAAAATAAATGAAAAAATTCAGAATCACTTCATAAATGGCTATCAATAAAAGAAAACTTGATCTTTGTGGTTATTAATTTATGTAACTTGAGTATAAGAGGAGGGAGATCACCTCAATTCCAAAGAGCACTCTTTTTTCTCTTTCACCTCTAAACATTTCTCCTATTACCCAAATTTCTTTGTTTCTTCTCTAATTAAGCACTCTAGAGAATAACAAGAAGGCCAAGTGGTGGGCTAGGCTTAATTCGTCAAATTCCATAGAGGAATCGATATATCGGCCGATATTGAATTTTAAACTCTTATTTTAGAGAGTAGCATGCGTTTCTTCCATTGGTGTCCCACCTATTTAAAATTAAAGCAAAGCACCTTAATGTAGAAGGCTCAACCAGTGTCACTTTTGGCTTCATCCATTATTATATGAATATAAAATTATGAAAGGATAAGACTAGTTTGCACAGATGGAAATGGATTCACATGGAAGTTATAAATGCAGTAAAGGCACAAGGATCAATTTTTTTGGTGGAGGTAACAAGTAGGGTTTAATGAATTCATCTTGTTTGAGTAGGCTATGTGTAATTTCTGTACTCTTTTTTTATTTTTATTTTTAGATAATATGGATATTTTCTTTATATCCAGTCTCATATATCATATAAACATTAGAGAAGTTAGACGCAAGACCTCTAGTTTAATTAGGGTTGCAACTCGGGTCGGGCGGGTCGGGTTCCTTAAAACCCAATCCGATCCGAGTTGATATATATGGAATCCGACCCGATCCAAATTCTCAACCCGAACTCCACAACCAGACCGACCCGAATTCTAGCCTGAATCAACCCGAATTATGACTCGACCCGCATTCTGAACCCATTTTAGCCTAATTTTAGCCGGGTCGGGTTGGATTGGGTCGGATCGGGTTAACTTGTAAAACCCTCAACCCGACCCGACTCGAATTTCATGCTGGTTTTTATCTTCTCAACCTGACGCTACCAGCTGACCCAAAATTCTCGACTCGACCAGCATGTTTTCTCTGGTCGGGTCATGCGGGTCAGGCCAAAACCCGACCTGAGTTGCAGTCCTAAGTCTAATTACAGAAGTTTAGACCAATTGAACTATTCGTGCGAATATCTGTTACTCATCTTGTATAGCTAAGCCATCTCTAATTCCTCCACTCTCATCGTCTATCTTGAGCTTATTTGTAGATTAAATGGCTTATTATAATATTTGATGCAATTTTTGACCTGTGGACATCCATGAGTGATCCAACTAAATGTGGTTCCTAGTTGTCCACATCCATTCCTACGTTGTATTTGGATGATCAGTGTATAGTATCCATCAACTATTTGTTTCCCTTCTCTAGGTTTAATGTGGTCAATGTGTCTCTTCGTGATATTGAAAGATATTATTCTCTTTTTATAAAATGCCCAACCCATTCATGAGATCAATGACTATCTCCTGTACCATCAAATTTTAATGCCAACCCATGGCACATTAGAAATAGATATAAAGAGATTAAGTTGCGAGATTTCGATAGGGAAGGATCTAAGGTCATCAAGTATTGTGTCTTTTATACTAATCAATTGAAACATTATTATTTTTACTTTTTTTCAACAATATATTTTTAAAATATCAAAAGTAACATTTCCTTTATATTTATATGATAATAAATGTTGTTTTGCCTTTTCTACTAATGCCATTTAAATTTAAAGAAATAACACTTTCAAACATAAAAATATAGTGCCCATTGTCTCAATTGATGGCCTTAAATATAATAAAGATCTCTCACAAAGCATCAAACAGCACAATGATCTCACTTGAGGCTAAATAGATGAATATGTTTGGAAGGCCTCAACTTATATACAATGCATATAAAATTTTATCTTAATTTAATAAGAGAAGTTATATTTTTTAAGACTCTAAATTTTTTCATTTATCTAATAGAAAAAATCTATCGGGTAAATCAATGGGCTTTAAAGGTCAAATTAGTGTCAAATTAAGTATTGGTGAAATTTACAGGAGATAGGTGAGTGTCAGGGAGAGAATGAAGTCATTTGATCTACTATCGATCCACTATAAGCCTCATATGTGATACGTATCGGCCGAATTTTATACCCTTGGTGTGAAGTAAGAAAAAAAATGCAATATATCCTAGGTCCTAAGTGAGGGGTTACTATAAAAACCCCATGGAGTTCCTAGTTCAAAAGGTATACATCTAAGCCCTAGGCCTTATATGAGGGTTTTCACCATGAAAACCCCCATGGCTTTCTTAGCTGAAAAGCTATGAGCTCTCTTTTAAGGAGTTTGCAGTTTTGCACCACAATGCGTTATTTAGGTCCACATTGATAGATGAGTTTGAAAAGTCTTAGCCTGTATGCGGTCCCTATAAGATTTGATTTTGATAGGATAAAGAGAAGTCGCGTTTTCTGGGCCTCAAAATTTTCCATTTATGTAATGGTGGAAGTTCATCCTATTAGATAAATCGACTTTAAAAGTAAATTTGATATCAAATTGGTACAAGTTCAATTCACAGAAGTTGGATGGGGTTTAAGGAGAGAATTTGATCAATTAGATCTACCAATGTTTTAAAATCCCACCATTTTAAGTGGTTGAACCTGTTTTAACCTTGATTTTTGCTAAATGCGGTTTGGTTATTTTGAAAACGTTTTCAAAGCTCAAACTCTCAAAAACCCTTTATGACACACAGTTCAAAAGGGTTGGTATGGTTGACCCTTAATAATCCTAAGGTTTTGAACTTATTATGTTGAATTGTTGGAATATTCTAATATCTATAATTATGATTAGTGTAAGCAAGACATTTTTTATGAAAATGTGAATACTGCATTTCTATATTTTATGTTTTTTTGTATTTTATATTTTATATTTTATACTATTAGCATATTATTATATTTTTAGTTAATTTATTGTTAATTGGTTTTTCAATACTATTATCTGATATGAAGCCGATGTGATAGGTTTGCAAAGTTTGACCACGGTTGAACCTCAGTTAAACCTATCAAATCAAACCTTTTTCTAAGAGGTTTGATCTACAAGTTAGTTTTTAAATTACTAAGCTCTAATACAAGCCCTACAAAACCAAAGTTTACATGAAAGTATCGTGATAACTATTATTATATATAGACAAAAACTTCAACAAACTTAAGTATAATCAACACTTTATTCTACATCATATAAGAAGATAAAATATTTGCAATGATTCCTTCACACTTCTTTAACCTACACTACTCTTAAGCTCGCCTATGTGGGCTCAAGTTCATTTAGACAACGCCTCCAGTGGGCGGCAAAAATTGTAGACCTCCAAGTGGGGCCCACTTGAACCCTATTTGAACCCTTACCCCTTCCATATTACCCTACTCCGAGAATTAGATCGCTACCTAATTTGAACCCATTCTAAGTTAATCTCATTCACCTCTAAATTGAAATCTATGCAAAACTGCCTTCATTTTTTCTGTGAATTTTGGATCTTTAAAAATCATGATTTTCTAAATCCAATGGACCTGATTTTTAAGGAGAAGCATCATCTGGAAAATACCTTTCAAATAGACCCTGCTCCACCCATTTGAGCTCCACAGGGTTAGTTCGCAATTGTCGTGGGGCATGCGCGACATCACTCATATAAATTTATAAAGATAAAAATAAAATAAAATATTGGACCACAAACAATTTACTGAAGTTGCATAAATGAAAAGTAATGCATTTAGATTGAGGTTGAGGCTTGGGCAATTTATATCCATGAATTTTGAGACACAGTTTTAAACAATGGTTGATGGATATCATATTATCATTCATCTGTAAAGTAGAACAGTACACATTATGATTGGGCTATAAGTTGGTACCTACTGAGTGTTGCATGTGCATATTGGCCATACTGAGAAGCACTTATCAGTGCATTAACTCACTAGGAGTAAAGATCCCACTCTCTTATTTTCTGTCCATTTTTCTTGTAGTTGCAGGATGGTGAATCTTGTCTAAGATTGTGCTCATTCTGACATGAAATCAAAGATTTCAACCACTGTTCTTCATTTTTTCTAAGAAAAGGGAAATTGTGGATTCGAGCTCCTATGGCCTAATTTTGGTGTGCCTCAGGGGTAGTGAGTTCATCTGTGGAGTTTTTAGTAGGACTCTGTCTGAGTTTCCCACACGCTAATTCAAAAAAAAAAAAATCCGATACCTCCCACGGATGAGAAACTAAAAAATGCTCAAATCCCATGATAAAAAATACATCATTCGTCTCTCTTTTTTCTTTGTTTTTTTTTTTTTGAGTTTGTATATTAGTTACTCTAGATTCTATTAGGTGTATGACACCTTAGGTAAAGCAAGTATTGATTTCAAGAACAGAAGGTCCCTTTGTATTGTATGGTGTGGAAACTGTTTCTTATTGTTTAGTTTTATGAAATATGCAAAATACTATCAAATATATAATTGAATCGACGATAATGTGAGAAACTATTGCAAGTCAATTCACAATAAATTAATATAAACTTTCAATTATAATTCTTGAATTGAATTACTAGTTGAGTTACTCACATAGGTGTAGTTCAACTGGTTGCCTCCCGTTTAAAAAAGTGAGAGGTTGCAAGTTCGAACTCCTATGGCCTAACTTTAGTGTTCCTTAGGGGTAGTGGGTTCATCCGTGGTGCTTTTAGTAGGACTCTTTTTGAATTTCCCACACTTTAATTAAGAAAAAAAAGGGAAAATCTGATACCTTTCTACCCACCCATGTAAGGGCTTTGTGAAAATTTCTTATGCTGTGACTCTGAAAAGTAGAAATGAAATGTGAAGATGATATTGCACATTTTTATAAGTGGACATTATTAGAATGTTTGGTTTTTTTTTCTTTTTTTCAATGAAAGGATAAACTTTCAAAGGCTTAAGTATAAATAGTACTCCAATTTCAGATAATTGCATTAACCTTAGAAACATATAAAACCAAGGAATATTAAAGTATGGTTCAAGAAACTAGCCACTTTATGTGTACTATCATTAAAATTAGAGTTAGCTGAACTTGTAAACTGTCACTGTACAGATCCATTTTCAGAAGTTCCAGCTTCACCCATGGGTGTTATAAAAGCCAAATGCACCTCTCGAATGGGCTGATACACGTTGTCAAATCATGCCCATTCATATTGGAATTTGAATCCTCGTTTGAAGGATCCAAAAATCTTACAGTTTTATAAAAGATCATTCATCATATGCAATGTTAGATATTGGGTGGATTGGTGTCAAATCCATAGGCATATATAACTAGAGGTGAAAATATATATGGGTGATAACTAGAGAAATTTGGGTTTGCGTCAATTTAAACTCGATTGACCTAATTTGAAATATGGGTAGGTTAACTTAACTCATTCGAAATATAATGTTGGCACAAGCCAAAAAAATTGACTCTGTATAACTCAAGCTGTCTAAATTATCAACATAATGTATATAGACCAAATTATCGACTTAATTACATGGGTCAACTTAATTTAATTTGATCGCTATTGATTGATCAAAATTAAAATTCAGTTAGACAGGCTTTACTTGTAGAAATAGAAGGATCACACATCGTGTAAAAAAATATATGATAAATCTAGTAATTATATACACTAAAAAAACCTAATTTGATATCACCCTTCAATTCGAATTAGAGAAAGAAAGGACTTCTTGCATAATAAATTCCACACATCTATAATTTATATAAGAATGTGTGGATTTACTGATTTCTCAGTCGGTTAGTGAATATATTTCAGAAGATTTTAAAAGATATTTCACTAGAAATTATCTTACAATTCTTTTGACGAGTTCTCTAAAACCATTAGCTCATTTATTTTAATTTAATTTTCTCTCTTGAACACCTAAGTAATTCAAATCGTGGAAACTCCATGTTGACAATTAGGTTTAGGCATGTTTTTTTTATAAGAAGCACAGATTAAGAGCACTTTGTTGAATTTAGTTTCAAATATTTATATGTTTCGGTTTCTAACCATTTAATACAAGTATGAAAAAGCAATAATTATTTTTAATCCAATTGAAATTGAAACACTAACTATTTAAGAAATTTTACACATATGATCATGGTGGGTTAACTAAACCAATATTATTTGGACTGAGTTAATATTGATATTAGGACGAAACGATTTTCACTTCACAGAAATAACAATATAAAAACGAAAAATAGAAAGAGGAAAATCAACACAGAGAATCAAACCGCAAAACAGAGATTTACGTGGTTTTCTTTCGGTATTTATACAGATTCAACATTGATCTATTATGCTGAAAGGTAAGAAATTGAAAAAGAGACGGCTTTTACCGTCGTTATAAATTCGCTCATACTCTCTTTCACGAAAAAGAGACATTATATATTGGCCTGATTAGGGTTTTCAAAAGGTGCAATGCAAAAATTACAAAATTATAGTAGTGCAGATCGGATCGACAATAAATATTTGATAGTCAGACTCCGCATAGTCTAACTTTACAACTTGAACTTCGTTATAGTTGTTCATACTCAACCATTTTCATCATGTTTACTTTTTATGTTTTTATCTAAGTGGATACGAATGGAATTAATTCTTGACTGAGTAAAAAACTGGGCCTAATATTTACAGCCATATCTGCAATGGATTTTCCAACCTGGTACAGAATTATAAATGTGTATGGCATAACAAGCAAAGTGAAATGGCCATGTCATCCATTGTACTCTCTGCTCTCCCCTTTAACCCTTAGCTTTTGAAATTGAGAGGTTTCTCTTCAAAGAAATGAAGACAAAACACCTTTCTAGAACCTTTAATTCAACATATTTCCTGTGTCACTGAGAAGCCCAACTCTCCCCTCCTCTCACTTTTGAGGAAATTCACATGCTCCCACAGTTATTAGGGCCTTCCCATCATAAAAATCACTCAGGTGTATAGCATTACTCATATTTGAATCTCACCCTTTCTTCTCTCAATTTCACTTCCTATCACCAAAAGGTCAAAGGGATCACATGTTCCTCCTTCAGTTTTCCTTTTCAGCTACGATTCCCTTATTTTGTTTGCAAGAATTACGTGACACAAACCTGTTCCTTATATGGCTATTATTCCCATCCAGTAACCCAACCCAACCCAATCATCGTTTCCTAATTCAAGCAAACACCCACAAATCTGCTTTCCGTCGTCCGGTGGCCGCAAATCTGCGGTTTGTCACCGGAATCTGACCCAGACAACATGTGGGTGTCACACACTTGATTACCAAATGTGTTCAAATTATAGAGCTGGCAGTTGGGTTAATTAGTACTTGTGGTTTTTGCTCAAGAAAGGTAGCTAATAAATGGAGCCTTTAATTCTTTGTTGAATATGTGTGTCAGATTAGTGTGTTGATGCTCCTCTTTTATGTTATGTTAACCCGAATCTGACCCACTCAGAGCTGTGTATGAAAGTAACAACTGGACCTTGGTTCTTGTGTAGGCTACCAGCATTAAATCATTTTCAGATTTAAATAAACAATTGAATAATTATACATTTTAGAAAATTCCCATGGAATCCAAGGATACAAGAGTCGACTTATTCGATAATTCACACCAAAGTACTTGTTGAAATCTTACATTTGGTGAAGAGATCCTATGTTTACAGACCCCTAACAGGAAACAATTGATCATGGGAAGAAAGTTGATGCACTGGTGTTTCTTCCTTGCATTTTTCTTTTTCTTATGCATTCGTTGTTAAGAAACATCTTTAGGAGAGAGAGAGATAGAACTAGAGAGAGAGAGAGAGATAAAAAGATCAGAAGAGAGACTGGTTAATGAGTTCATCTACCTGTCCCGATGTTGTTGTTGTTGCCTCATCCAAAAGCCATTTCTCAAGGAAAGACAGAGGAGGCTGATTTTCTGACCTCAACTTGATATCAGCCATTGAATCATGTCTCTCATTAGCCGTCGACTGAGACCCGTGTTGCGTAGAATCTGAAGAGGATCTCTCCCAAGCCATGCTGTTCAAATTCTCAAATGAGAGAAGAGATTCAAGTTCCTCATGTGAGATGATATCGCAGCTTTCTTGCTCGGCTTTCGGTTGGTTGCAATTGATGGAAGCCGAGGCAATAGCATTGCCATTATCATTGCTCGAGTGCTGTCTTTCTTGGGAGGATTTCTTCAAATTAGAATTTGGAGAATTTCTCATCCATCCTTCCAAGAGTCTTGATATGTTCTCAGTGCTTGAAGCATAGGTCGAACTGCTCTGGTTTAATCTCATAGATGAGGAATGGGGTGTGATATCTGAATCCTTACTATCACTGTAGCTTTTGGAAATAAGCTGGTGGGTGCTTGAATCAGATGTTATGTGATTGTCTAAAGCTGTCGGGAACTTCTTGATCTTCTTCTTCAGGTGGGTGTTCCAATAATTCTTGATATCATTATCTGTTCTTTGAGGAAGATATGAAGCAATTGCTGCCCATCTGCAGTTACAAAATAAAAAAAGAAGCAAAAAAATAAAATAAATAAATGATCCTACCATTATTCCAAAAACCCAACATTTTTCAAGAGGGATCTAAGGTCTAGTAACTTCATATCTCACTGAAAGAGAAGAATTTCTTCGTATAGTGATCGTCTCTTTTGGTACAAGTGTAGTGATTACGTGAAGAAATATTTGTAATTAAGCAAGTGGAGCAGATAATTCTAGAGAATTACCTATTACCCAACAAAGCTTGCAGATGGATTATCATCCCTTCTTCATGTGGAGTGAAGTTCCCACGCTTGATTCCTGGTCTGAGGTAATTGGTCCATCTCAGCCTGCAACTTTTGCTACACCTCAACAGTCCTGCGTGAATTTAACAAAAGAAAAACAGAGTAATTAGCTGGATTTAATGATTTCAAAATTTAAAAACAATTCTTCTTTTTCTTTTCCTCCACTTTCTTGATTCTATCAGGCTTGAATTATGGTATTCAACATACCAAGACTCAAAGTAAAGTACTCAATCAAATGGAATTTGAAGAATGATAAGTAACCCAAATTGAATCAGTAGGAATCAAACACAAACATGAAAAGTTTTGGGTCTCTGTGTTGAATTTTACCTGTGTTAGTTGGCACTGATCTCCAATTTCCTGGCCCATGTTCTTGGATGTAGGAAACTAAGATGATATCTTCTTCAGGCGTCCATGGCCCTTTCTTGATACCCACCTTCTCACAGCAAGGAGGCCTTCCCATCTCTCCTTAGAATCAGCTTCTTCTCTCTGGTCTTTTCTCTCTCTGCTTCCCTGAACATCTGACTGCCTTATATACAAGGCTCGATGAAAAGGGGACTTCTTTTCACTGGTGATCTACCTCGCTGACTCAATTGTCTTTTTGGTTACCTTTCCAAATTGTCAAATTTACATTGCCAAAGTCAGCTGAGTAGCTGAATTTCTCCCATTATCTTTTCTCTTTTCCACTCACATGACTCACCACTCGTTCTCCAAAAAGCAGAAGCAACTTCAGCTCACTCATATGATACCTTCATTATTAAAAATTGAAGTCTGCAAGTAGTTTTCCTTTTCCTTTTTCTTTTTCTTTTTCTTTTTCTTTTTCTTTTCTCTCTCTCTTTCCAAGTTCTTCCATTCTGTACATGTTAAAATTTAATCAGAAGTACTGCATGGTTTTCTTTACTATTGAAAAACAGTAATGTTCATAGATATTAGTACATTGAAGTATCCTGGTTTCTGTTTGCTTCCTTACATAACTCACCATGTGGCAATAATGCGTATCCATTTGGAAATTGGAACCCTTTCTTATTTGAGCTAGACCAGTACTCAGTAATGAATGGACCATTGTCCCATACTGTAAGAGTTTGGAGGTTCAAGCCATTGTTGACCATCAAATTTTGATCTATTGATCATGAGTTAGTACTCTCTGATAAGTGAGACATTTAAGGTATGGCCTCAGTTATAAATTTGGGTTGAGAAAAAGTTTTTTATTTTTACTTTGACCAAAAAACTTAGGTTAAAATCTGAAATTTTGAAAAATGCATTTTTATTCTGAATTTCAACTCGAAATTTGTAACTGAGGGATGAGTGTATGATCCATCAACCTTGTGGCCCACTAAAAGCATTGCTCTTCTATTGTCTCCCATGTATAAAATTAAGGACGCAGTACATTTATTGAAATCAGGCGGAAGACAGGAGTAGTTCAGTTGATCTAAACTTCTAAGGTTATAAAGTCATAGATTAGATTCCTTCTGAGCTTATCTGATACACAAGGTTTATGGATAGTTTCGTGTATCCATAGAATTAATCTCACCTCTAATGTGGAAGTCAAAATAATCATTATAAAAGAAAAATTTACTTAATTATAGAAATAAGGAAAAAATACAATCATGCGATATCTGTCCTTATTTACACAGAATTCCAAATTAAAACATGTGGCCACGTGTGAAATTAATGAATGGATAAAAAAATCACACATTTGTGAGCCCATTCGTGTAAGTAATGAGCCTTCTCTGACAATAAAGCGTACACGTATAGATCTACATACATATAAACATCTGTCTATTTGTATAATAAATTAAAGAAAAATTATTCACAAGTGAATGTTGTATGACGATTGATGACAACAGGAATTATCTCGTGTGATCATAAAAACATGATAATTTTATATTTTTAAAGAATATTAATTGTGTTAAGTTAAGAGGGATATTATTCTAAATATTAGAATATTAACTTTATTAACATGGGTATTCCTATCTCACATTCGAGGTGTGACTAATCATACGAACATGTATTAGTCGTCTAATCCACATACACTTATTTAGTTCCATTAAATTTCAAATGATCATATTATTTTTTACAGAGTCGCTTCACCAATATTCATGAAGAAATTCAAATTATTATATCTATATATAAAAAGAACAAATAAGAAATCTATCATCATTCACTTCCTTCTATTATATTCCGTGGTTGGAGATTTCAAATAGACTGAATTTTAATAAGTGGCATTTTTACTTAGATTTAATATCTGTATTGAATAAATGATGAGTATAATTCTAAATGTACATAGTATCTGTTTAAATGTATTTATATAAAAATAGATTTAGAAATTTTTGAGTCTATACATGTCAGTAATGGGCTATCTCAGATGCTCACATTGATATAAAGTATACAGATATTAAATAATATACAATTTTATATATTATAATGGGTGTATTATTAAATGGTATTAATGCAGGTATGGCTGTATAGAGAAAATTTGGAATAAAACCTTGAAGAATTGCTTAGGGGGATCATTAGATGTGATATGTTTTTTTTTCCATGCTACGTCTACATTGTCATCTGATTACTGTCTAGTGAGAGACTAATTGACGTCTCTTAGTCACGAGTTAATGACAGTTGGCTGGCCGCACTTATTATGGCCCCACCAAATAATTAAAACTAAAGAAAGATATCTTAAATTTGAGGGTTACTAGTGTGAAAAGGAAAAGAAGATGAAGAAAAAGAAGATTTGGCCATTCTATTTTAGATCTGCTTGATTTCTGCAACTGAACCAAGTGAGAGTGAATGAACAATAAGAAGTCAGCAACCTGCTCGGGTTGGCTGCAAATCAGTCCCACATTAAAAATATAGAAAAAGATTTAAAAATGTATAAAGAATTTACTTTACTCTACCTAATAGGATAGTTTTTTAGGCCGGATGTCCAAGTTCTAATAAGTGGTATCAGATGTCAGGTCTAATACTACCTCATGTGCCTTCAAGAGATCTCATAAGAAGACGAGATAATTGACATTGTTCAAAGGAGTATTATTGGGATTGGCTATGAACGAGTCCAACGTTAGAAAGGTAGAGAAAGATGTAGGTATTTATAAAAAATTTGAAACACTCCACCTAATAATAGACTAGTTGTTTGGGCTGAATATTCAGATCCTAACAAAATCCCACGGCAACTTACTCATGCCTAATATGATATATATCGAAAATTCTATTAAGTCAAGTAACTCTGTGAATCTTTAGACTCTATTCAAAAAAAAATTGATAAAACTTATTGATTCAGTTAACTTGAAAACTTATCGAATTAAATAAACTTAAACCGACATCACCACTTTTTCTCAAACTTTTAAAATATAGTATATACTATTAAAACCTCTTTATTGGGTGCATTACCATCACGTTCAAGTATAACTTTAAAACTCATTTTCTATACACAACAACATATAAAAAGTTGATATATTTGTAAATCTATATAAAAATAATTTTTAAGATGATGCATTCTACATTACATGCTCTAAGATATACTAAGACAAGGTGACATTTCACGGTCACATCATTATAAATAATATAAAAAAAAAAAGATAAAAAGATTTTTTTTTTAATTTATGTGTGGGAAACCATGGGATATTCAGCGTAAAATCTCCACAGGTGAGCCTACTACCCCTAGGGCACACCAAAGTTAGGCCATGAGAGCTCAAATCCGCAACCTCCCACTTCCTGAGGCGAGAGGCAACCAGTTGAGCTACACCCATGTGGGTAGATAAAAAGGTTTTAGCTTCGCTTCTCAATCTTATCTTATTAAATATTGATCCGATAATCTGGACGTTTGGGTGACAATGGATAGAAATGCAGCGGAATGAAAAGAGAATCAAAGAGAGACGTAGGATTTTGGAAAGTGGAAACTTCCTCTTTTTGGTCTTTTTTATTGATTTTTTCAAAATACCGATTGTACAATCTCTCTGGCGTGCATCCACAGGTTGGAGAACAAAGAGAAAAAGAGATAAAAGTGAGCAGAAACTGTCCAGAACCGTCGAAAACTGCTCTAACCATCTGCAGTTTCCGCGTACCAGTCGACTGGTACTGTTCAATGAATGTACCAGATGATGTACCAGTTGACGGGTACCATCTGAGAGCTGTCTGTTTTTACAGATATCCACTGGACAATGTACCAGTCGACTTGTGGATCGACTGGTACTGATCACAGACTATGTAGACGATGTACTAGTAGACTAGTGGATCGACAAGTACTATTAGGGAGCTATCTGTTCCTACAGACAGTCAGTAGACGATGTACCAATCAACTGGTGGATCGACTGATACCATCTAGGAGTGATTTGTAGTACAGTACAGTTACTAGACGATGTACCAGTCGACTGGTGCATCGACTGATACCCTTAAAGACTTATTTTCTTTATTTTTAAGTCTTTAAACAAAAATGCAACAAGAGAAAACAAGAGAAAATGCATGGAAAAATGAAAATACAATAATGGGAGGGAGAGATCCTCCTGGATCAAATATGCTAAAAAGGCAGCTACTCATATGATCTTTGTGTTAATATACCATTATATAGAAATCTCTCTCTCTCTATTGTTCTCTTCAAAGCATCTATGCCCAGGCACGAGGCCCTATGAGGGTCCAGTTTATGATGAATCTATGCTATTAAAACTTTTATTTTTTCTTTTAAATTTAAATTCAATCTTTATAATGTTCTTTTGATGCAGTATCATCGTTGGATTGATTAAGATAGTTCAAAAAAAAAATCCAACGATTTATTTTTAGTTTTAAGAAATCAAGAGCTAAGATGATTGAATGAATTCTATTTTTTGACAATTAGATAGTTTCCACGATAATCTAGCTGGTCATATAATTTTTTATCACAAGATAGACTTCATCCTCTGATGAATGGGGTCAAAGCACCGGTCATTTCAACCTAGGTTTTTATAAAACTTTTAAATTTTTTATCACTTTCTTAATTTTCAAATTTTTATATTTTTAAAATCATGGCTTGGCCGATTCAATAAAGATGATTTTGGTGCATAACAAGTTCCAATTTTACAAATTTAGAATCAGTATTGTGGATGAGAACGTTGAAGTTAAATGGTTTGAAAATTAGTAGAAAAAATACGTGGAATGTGACTTTAGTAGTTAGATGATAGTAAAGGTAATCGAGTAAAAATAAAAAATAACTTAGCTGTATCTTAAGTTTAGATACTTCGACTCTATGATAGAATCTCAAAAAAGTTTTGATTTATATATAACGAATATGGTATGATTAGATTGGGCTAATTGTATACAAGTTAGCGGGGACTTATGCAATAAAAGAGTCCCCATTCTCCTAAAAAGGCGATTTTATAAAAAAAAATATTAGATCTATTATCTTATACGAAGCAGGGAGTTGGACAATGGAAAAAAGACAAATAAATAAAGTTAGTATAATGGAATGTGTATGATATGCTAGATAAGTGGTTTAACTATTAAAGATAAAGTTAGAAACAAACGTATTGAAGAGAGTTTAAAGATAGCTCGAGTAGATAATAAATTGAGAGAAATTCATTTGAGATGGTCTGGTTATATCAGTAGAAGACAAAGCACAACTCTATTTTATTAATTTGAAAGGCTATAGATCAAATGTACTAGGATGATAGATCAACTTTTGAAAACATGGAGGGAACGAATAAAAAAAAGACATGTTAAAATATAGGGTGTCGGATGGTATGTTCAAAATCATTAGCACAAGATAGATGATGTCAACTATGCTCATATCTAGTCATGGGTTAGAAAAAAAAATAAAAAGTTACTCTATAATTTTGGCATTACTATTTATGTGACTTTAGAATCTGATTAGCCCGAAATTTATTCTTTCCATTTCTTATTTACATTTTAGAATTCAATGTAACAATAATTACAGAAAGGTTATATTGTGCTACCCTAAATTGATAAGACTATTAACAGAAGCACATCCTAATTTTACCGTTGGAGGCACATTCTATGTAAAATTATTAAAAACCTATCATACTTTACTGTAAAACATAAATTTTCACTCTTCCAAACCAAATATGAATTCATTAATAACTAATAATTGATATGAAATCTCTCTTGAACCTAAAAAATACATCACGAAAGAATTTTACCCTTCTACAATCATGAATTTACTCACAATTTTTTAATATAGTCACTCAATTTGGACCAAGTAACCATAAAATTTCTCCTAATAAAGTATGAGAACTTCTTGTGGGTGTGCATTTAAGTGATGGGCCACCTTCATGAAGCTTAGGGCTGGTTGATTGGTTGAGAAAAGAAGCAGAATAAAAGCCTTTTATCTGTTAATGAATACCAAATTGATGGGACATTGACCAAGTCTTCCAATAATATACAAAATTAGATGAAAGAAAGAAATTACAAAATCTCAGAATAAAATTGAAGATATTTGGATGAAGAAACTAAAATATCACATCTTCCCTCAAACTCCACCGTCACTTAATCTGAGGGATTAGTTTGATAGTCAATTCTCACTCGTGTTTGTCGGAGGTCTTGGATTAAGCCCCCCTCAACACAAAAAGAGTCACTTCCCATAGTTTGTACTGATGTGTGCAGATAGAGAGGTTTACACATGCTCCAAGAATTAGTGAGGTGAGACACAATTTAACCATTATTTAAAAAAAAAAATTCAAATTCATCAAAATTCAAAATTGATTGAAGTTGCTTCAATTTGGCCATTATTTAAAGATTTTTATTTATATACGTTTTCCATACTTTTACTATATTTTAACCACACATTTCAACCATAGTCAGAACTCAGGATGAACGCTTAGGTTAGACTATTTTCAAGTCAAAATATTAGGCCCGATTTGAGCCTATCACATAAAAACATGAGCTTAGTATGAATCAGGGGTATAAATCTCAGTCGATGCAGAGAAAAGAGAAATCGACCGATTTCTTTTTCTTTTCTTTTCTTTTTTAAAAAAAATATTGGTTGTGGATCCGACCGATATTTCGGACAATATTTGCCCATATCGGACGAATATCAGCCGATATATATAAAAAGCAGCCTTTTTTATTTTTTTAAATGAATTATTTTTAAAAAAAAAATCCACCACCGATATTTCTAAAAAAAAATTGAAGAGAAAAAATCTCGGCCGATACAAAAATTCGACCGAATTTTCGACCCCTGGTCTGAACACTCAATTTTGAGCAACAATTCATAAAACTAATGTATTTAATTGAATTGTCTATAAATATAGAATTATACAGAGAAATTTACAGGTTAGACTTGAAAGAAGTTCAAGACTGAATAAGTCTGCATATACATTTTTATTTGAAAATTGGACTTCTACCTTACAAATATAATTTAGGCTTGGTTCGGTCCGACTAATTTCGATTAACCAATATTAAGACTCGGTCTCTGACTCAGCCATGATCCTCGTAATTGCAATTTGGACACTAATCTAAATAAACATAAAATCCAATGCAGCTGGACAGAGTTATAGCCCTACTTAAAGGGGTGAGTACGATTCTAAATCACTTGGACCCATCCTAACTGGTACCTTGTCAAGGTTATTAGATCCTTTCGGTTGGTCTCTGGTGTTGTTACTATCATCACCACACAAGTTTTCTTTGACAATTATGTAAATATTATGCCATTTCATGGACTTAATGACTGGCATTTGCAGCTACTATTCTTACAAGTTGTAACATTTAAGGATGAGAAAGATCAATTTATAACAGTAGAGTTTTGGAAGTGAAATTATGATAAAAATTTGGAAAAAAGAATAATGTTTCATGGGAGCACATGTACACTCATAAGTGGTAGTGAATGTGGTATTAGTAAAAGAATGGGAAAGTTTTATGGCTGTTTATCCTTTGATAATGACGAGGGAGAAAACAAAAGGGTAGCCATCCTAACACGGGAATATTCTTTAAGTAGACACGAATTTTTCAGATTTTCCTCTTTAACCCCATCATCATAAATCGGCTCATTTTTTCAGTGAATCGGTCCACTCATAGATGCACTATCCGGTGCACGGATAAGTGAACCGATTCACTGAAAAGTGAACCGATTTAAGTGTAAAATGATTCGGTTGGTGCACCGATTTGGATTCTCAAAAAATCGACTGCACCAATTTCCAAGTGATCCGGTCGGTGCACCAATAAGTGAACCGATTTACTGGAAAGTGAACCGATTTCTACAGATGAATGAGGGGCAAAATGAGAAGTTTACTAAAATCTGTGCCTCTTAAAAGATAACGTCCTTGTTAGGATGCCCACCAAAAAAAAGTTGAAAAGCATGGTGTGAATGAATGCCAAAATATGAGAGTAATGTAGAAGAAAGCCAACTTCTTAATCTCTAATTAGTTTAAAATTAAAAAAGAGATATATAAATTTACCCTTTATATCTGAAAAAAAAAATAACTTGAATGATGATAAAATATAAATAATACCTTTGCCTGTAAATGGATTACAAAAACAGATTTATTACTTATTATTATTATTAAATTTAAAGGATTTGGAGTGATGGTCAAAAACTCAGATCAGGAAGGAGTCTGGACTTCGATTCCTACTCCACCCTAAACGGACATTCTCTAAGTCTCTGTAGAATTACTCGATGTGTATCACTAGAAAGGCTTGTATATATTTTAAAAATTAATCGAATAATCTAAGAGATATAAACAATTTGATCATAAAAATAAAAAGAGATTTATTAAATAAAAGCCCTTAATCATGTCTAGAATATTCTATTCATGTTATTCAAAATTGGATCGACTCCAAGCAACTTTTCATATTAATCACCTTCATAGTTCTCCTTGTTTTCTTGTTGGATCTTGCTGGGTTGGTCCCTACAAAATGAGTTGGGTCTACAAGTGATTAGGGACCAAACCACCAAGCTTCATGTGGGGTCCATTAACCGAGAACGATAGATTTTAGTCTGGGCAAATGCGACTGTCCCGAAAAGGCTCTGCCGCTCTGTTATTTCGCAGTACCCCACCATCCCACGTGGCCATTGCTGACGCCATCAGTGTACGGAGTATTTATGCCTCTGTCCCTGTTATTTCGAAGAGAACAAGTTGTCAATTTGTCACCGCATCGCCGTTATCTACGGAGTATTTTACACCAGTTGTCATCTTCAAGTTATTTATCTGACTAAATATGGACTTAAATTATGTAGAAGGAGTGAAGGACACTGAGAATCCTAAGCCCATAAATAGCAAATATGAAATATAATTTTAATGACTCGATCTTTGATCACGAATTTCAAAGAGTTTTTGAGGACTCTAATCTTGATTGAAAGTTAATTATATGTGTAAATTATTTTATTGGCTTTTCAATGAGTTTAAATTTGACTAATCTGAATTTAAGAGCTATTTTAGTATGAAAGAATAAAACTGTCTTTTTTAAAAAAAAATTAGTAATTTAATTTAAACATTGAATATACTTAGGCTTCTCACAACCACTTCTTTCATTGCTTAGGACCACATTCTAGCTCTGCATATTGATATAGTGCATCTTGAAAAGTTTGGAAGCAATAATTTAAGCATAGGGATTTGATTATTTTGAAAAATTAAATGCCTCTAATATTCTCCTATTCGAAAGCGTCTAATATTAAAAAGTTCATTTAAATTGACCTATTTTATTAGGCTATAGGTTCACATAAAATTTTCATATAAACGAGTTAGAGACCTAGGTTGTGTTTGGATGAGGTGTAAATTTTTTGGATGTGGGATATCCAGGGATGGGTGTTCAAAAGTGAGAGTTGAGGGGTAAACAAGGATAAAATGAAGATTTTTTATCTTTACCTTTTTATTACAAAATAAAGGTAACGAAGCATAGCACCCCATTTTCCTTACAAGCTCCTCATTCAAATACAACCATAATCTACAAAAACCTAAAAATTAAAGTTTTCTTAAACTAACTAATTTCCATTCTCTCTATTCCTAAAAAATATTGTAAGAGATTGAATTTGTTTTGACTTGATCTTCAAGAAATCAAAGAAAGAAAGAAGGGTGAATCCTTATCAATAGAGAAATCTTAGATATTTTATTTGTAGTTATTTTTATATTATTTTCTTATATATAATAACTATAATAATGGATAATAAAAGGTAATGCATCATGTTAAGGTTGGCTAATAAAAGTATACTATGATCCATTACATGAAAAACTAACATCATCAAAAGAAAAAAAGAAATATATTATATTTTATATTTTTTGTGATTTTTTTAAATAAGCTAAATGTGTAAGACTGTAAGTGGATAAATGGAATTAAATGTACATGGGTGGGTGAAAGGTGGGAAGTTCTAAGGTACTTAGGTAAAAACTTCAAAATACAAAAGATAAAATAAAATGAAAACATGGGCATTTGAGAGGAAATAAGAGGTTCTAAGTAAAGATGGAAGCAATCCAAACATAATCAAATGCTTAATCTGATGCTTTTAAGGTATAACATTTATAAATTTATGTTGCCAATTAATAATTATATTATTTAATAATCAACTTGTAAACTCATGTAGAACTGACAAATGTAAAGAGAGAGGAGATATCTCTAAACTTAGTTGGATAAAGAAGTTTGCACATGTCCTAAATATTAGTCAAATGCTCTAATTATTAAAAAAAAAAAAATCATTTTGTTCCAAAAATCAACTTGAGAAACTACTTCTGTGATACCCTGCACCACCGATGTGGGAGTGAAAGAAAGTGGTGATGGGTTTATTTGAAGGCCACCAATGAAACTCTAAAAGGACGCGTTTTGGGCCGGGCCATATGAGCCCGGGCCTAAAAGCAAAATCGTATGGGCTCATTTGTGTACAAGGCTCAGAGTGAACAATTTCTTGCTGAGTCAGGCGCTAAACCCTGTTTTTGATTGGGTCGTTACAACTTCTTCATGTTTGAAGAAGTTAGGGTAGATCCTCACTTGAGGGGGCTTTTTAAAAATCTGCTTCCATAGTTTCAACTTTTTCAATTATTGAGTTGAGTCAATTAAGTGAATTAGTGAGTTAGTCAAATGACTCGGACAATTATTTTGTATAATATTTAGAAATATAAATATAATCAAAATACTAAAAAGAGAGAAAATAAAAGACCCACTAACTTTCAACACTTAATATTATATATTTATCACTATTTGCAAATTTTATCCCTTATCTTTAAGATTAGCCCTCATTTTTTACACTATTGAAATCACTTTTTGTCATGTTTTGAAATTTTACTATCAAACATTGATATTGAATCCTTTAACAAAAACGTTGGACAATAGAAGTAAAAATGAGTAAGCATTTAGAAATTGGGATTAATTTTTCCTAAAAGACAGAGATTAGTGCAAATATAAATTTCACCAATTTTTTACCATAATCAAGGCTAGCTCGGGTTGGTCAAAGTTGACCAAACAAGTCTCCAAGTCATTCTTGAGTCAAGCCAAATTTAGGACAAAATTTAAACCTTCTAGTTTGAATCAATCCAATGATAAGATAAGTAATCTAGCTAGGTTGACTAAACTAAGTTGGTAATCAATCTACCAAATTTCTTGGAGACTCATAAAGAATTGAAGGTTAAAAATGTAAATAGAGAGTTGTAAGTCGAGTTGAGTCAGGTCACATTTATGTTAAATCACTTTATATTAAAAAAATATTTGGGATTTATCTAAAATATCTATCTTTCGAAACCAGCTAAACTTTAAAAGAGAAAAAGAAAACCTGAGATTCAATAATCAGAGTTGAAAATCCAACATTTTTAGTAGATTGCAAAAAAAAATCAATATCCATGAAGACAAAAAAAAAAAGTAGACCACAAAATAGGGAAGAAATAAGATAAAAATTCGAAAAAAAAGTCATATTTGATAAGATAAAAATTGAAAATAAAGAAGTCCAAAATGAAATATAAAATATCTTTGTTTAATTATATGAAAGAGGCAATGAGGATTTATAAAATGTCGTAATGTAATTATATATAAAATAGAATATTATGTTACATTAAAATATTTCAGGTTAGATTTCAAGTCTCTAGTTTATTCTATTTAATTTGAAATCTAAAAAAAAGTTGAGTTTTTAAAACTTGAAATCTAACCCAATCTAATCTGACTTCAAATTCATTGATTCATTGATCTTTAACTCGATCCTAATTAGTTTTAGTGAGGTTCATGTTAATCTGAATTAGTTGAAAAGAGCATCCTTCGACATGGAAAAAGAGAAGGAGATATTTTTTAGAGTGTCCATCCTAACACGAGCGTTATCTTTTAGAAGACACGAATTTTAATGAACTTTCCATTTTGTCTCTCATCCATCTGAAGAAATCGATTCACTTATTGGTGCACCGACCAGATTACTTGGAAATCGGTACACCGATTTCTTGAGATTCCACATTGGAGCACCGACCGGATCATTGAATCGGTTCACTCATCGGTATACCGGACAGTGAACCGATTCACTGAAAAGTGAGCCAATTTCTACTGATGAGGAGCAAAATGGGAAATCCAAAAAACCTGTGTTTACTAAAAGAGTATACCAGTATTAGGATAGGCACCCTATTTTTACAATCTGTTCTCAAATCCTTCATTGGAAAATTTGTTGCAAGTCATTTTTGGTATTAGTTTTAAAGAAAATAAAAAGGTGAGTTTCAGTACTTTAATATATTCCTTAAAAGTAGAAGAATTAGTCAGGCCATCCGCATCATATCAACCCCCACAGTTGATATTTATTGCCCTTATGAAAACATCAGGTAAAGTCATCGAGGGCTCAAACCTCCACTCAGGGATTTAAATATTGGTCGAGAAATTTTTCTCTTTAATTTTTTTATTATTAAAATTACCTATATCAACTGATATCGATGATATATATCAGATATTTCATATTGGCCGAGATTTATTTCTCTGCTGGCACCTCTCGGTTCCTAAAGCAGGAGATTACCAGTTTAGCACTTGTCTTCTCCAAATTCAATCATGTCATTCTATGATAATGGTCCAAGAAGCCACTTGTTTTGTTAAACTAAATTAATTGAGATATGCACATATTAATTTTTGTAATTCTTTGTTATAACTAAATTATCATTATTCTTTTATTTTTTTATATTTAAAGTTGACTCATAATTAAATTTAAAAAATATATAAACGATTGAAATTGAGATCAGACTATTTCGAAATTCAGTCTACATTCCAGTTGCCGGTTGAGATTGTTATGTGTTGAACAAATTTTAGATGGAATGGAAGGCAGATTACTTACAGATCAAAGTTAAACATAATGGGAAAGCTAATCTTACCTGCACAAGTAAGATGGGCTTCTTGCTCTTGGGTTTTCAGGGCCTGCTAGGCCCAATTGTAATAGGGAAAAAAAATGTTTTTTTTTTAGCGGTAGTAGTGAACTACACTAATAGAAAGAAAAGTACAGAAACCAATACAAAAGGCCTAAGAGGGTTAGACCAAAAAGAAACAAAGAAAACTAGAGAGAAATAAAGAAAAATACAACAAAACAAAAAGGCAAAATCTCAAAACTCCCGAAAGATCAACAAAGAAAATAAACAACAACAAAATCAAAAAGGGCAAAAGCACTAATCTCCTGGAAAATGAAACACGCCTGTGATCAGTCTGTCAACACCATTCTTTGCAAAGAAGTCAGTCACTCCATTTGATGTTCTACATCAAGTTTATCATAAATCCATAATCCAATTCCAGTATTTGGATCGAATGGCAGATATTTGCCAATTAGAGCCATCCATTTTCTACTGGTTGGCCCAAGCCTTATAATTACACATCCCACGATTAAAACAATCAGTATTTGGCCCATTTTGGTCTATTCCTCTATTTTCCATGAGTCTGGAGTTTTGGGTTTTTTTTAATTAAAGATAAGAAGGGTCCAAAATTCTATTCCCACAACTGTACAAATAATTATGGCTATTAATTGCACTACTTTAATTCATGGCCCTCATAGGCCTTCATGGGCCAGGAATTAAGCACTTCAGTTCCCTAATCTCCCTGGCCATTCTGTGTCCACAGAATACACTGCTAAATGGGCTTAGTACTTCACTTGCTTTCGGGTAGTGAGACTATGGACAGTACTTATTTTCTTAAATTACAAGTGCCATTAATGATACTGTCCTTAGTCCTAACCTCATCTGTTGATATTAAAAAGGGTGTGACTCTACCTTTGGAACGAGCTTTAAGTCCTATCCAAAAGTGGGTCCAACATTTAAATTTAAAAATGAAACTCACTTCTTTTTTTTTTTTTTTTTAATTTATACGTGGAAATTGCGGAAAACCTAGAGTAAAACCCCTATGAGTAATACCCACTGCTCTTAGGACACACCAGGTGAGGTCCTAGAGGCTCAAACTTAGCACATCTCGCTTCCTGCATGAAGCTCACTTATTTTTATGCACTCCAAAAACTGTATTTTTATACTCCCTCCGTCCCATTTTAGTTGTCTTATTTGAAACATTTGTATTTTTTAAGGAACTCTCTATATAAGGCTATCACTCCATGTGATTTCATCAATTTTCAACACATTTCATGCTATTCTAATATAAATGAGACAACTATTTTGGGACAATCTCAAAATCCATATAAGACAACTAATTTGGGACAGAGGGAGTATTAAATACTCCCTCTGTCCCAAATTAGTTGTCTTATATGGATTTTGAGATTGTCCCAAAATAGTTGTCTCATTTATATTAGAATAGCATGAAATGTGTTGAAAATTGATGAAATCACATGGAGTGATAGCCTTATATAGAGAGTTCCTTAAAAAATACAAATGTTTCAAATAAGACAACTAAAATAGAACGAAGGGAATATTTGCGAAATTGATTGAGACCCGCTTTTCATTTGATGGTGCTAGTTGCTTTGGCTTAAATGACAAAAATGCCCTTGATTAATTTTTTTGCAAGAACACAATTATGCATTTCTACATGAGTAAATAAAAATGCAGAGGTATCCTCTTAGAAAAATGTTTTATCAATCAATCCCCATCTATTTGTAAATATCGACAATTTGACATATGTGCTATATAGCACATTTATAATGAATATATAGCATAGAAAAAAAAATGGTAATAACATTATTAATATTAAGATCTAGAACTGAGTGTGGATTTAGATCTTGAAGTCAAAATTCCGGCAAAAAAAACAAAACTTGAAACCAACGGTGATAATATCAGCCGATACAATCAGATATATATCGTCGACATCAGTCGATATTTGTGGTTTTTGTAAAAAAAAAAAAAAAATAGGTGAGATATCGGCCCATACTGAGATTTCTACTCCTGTTTGAAACCTTAAGATTACCAATATATATCACCCAATATTTCAGCCATTTTGGTCCGATAGAGGGCATGTATAGTATATTTTTTTTTAAATGCATTTTATATGAAATTCAAAATTTTTGGTCTGACTAACTGTTAAAATATTGATATTTTTCAATATATCATAATATATATCCATATCGGACTCTGACATGTACAAACAAAAATCATCCTAAATTTCAAATTTGACATTCCAACCTTTATTTTTAATTTCATTTTGATCTACACGTAGAAAAAGAGATGATCTTTCAAACCAACCCAACTGCGAGAGATCCTTCTTTGTGGAAGAAGGTGAGGTAACCCAAAATGTCCCTACCATATTACCAAATAGGGGCAATATTCACATGGATTTAGCTGTATTTTTTTTTTTTTTGGCGTTCTATATCGAAATATTGGCAATAAAAAGGTGATAAAAATTAAGTCCATATTTCAATGTATATAATTCTCATGATATTTTATTATACGCATTATAATTGATGCACTGAAATTATCAAAAGTCTGTATAAGGATCAAGCTATCAGTAAATATTTGAATCATAGTTATTATTGGTTATTGGATTGGAACCAGTTTTTTTCCTTTTATGGCCAAGGTGTTCAGGTCTCTTAGCACCTCATTAATCCTCAGGAGATATGCAAATCTTCCTGTTCGCACACATTCAATAATTCTATGAATAATGATCTTTTAGAGTAGAGTGAGAATCGAACTTAAGACTCTCACTTCCTGAGACGAGTTCCTGACCATCACTACAATTCGTTTGTTCATATTTTGTGGTACATCTTTATAAAAAAATTATGAGGTAGGATGAGATAAATCATTTTTCAAACCTCTTAGCCATGGGTTGATTTGTCCACGGCTTTCTTGATTTATAAATTGGTCTATAATCAATTATACATTTCGGCATTTCACTTTTTCTAGTTAGTTTTTTTTTTTCCTACTTTGCAATTGGTAGTCATTGACCTCTATATCCAACAATCATATTGCACAATCAAAGAAAAGAAAGGAACAAGGAATGGAAGTTCTCCCATGGGTTAATGTCCAATAAATTGGAAACAGTGTTCGAAAACTCAAAATTTAGATTCGACTCAAAATATTATTGAGTTGAAAATTTCAATTAAATTCGTGCCAATTGGAATTTCTATTTTTTTCGATGTTTATTTTTTAATGTGGTGATAGGGTTTTCTACTTGTTGGACTTCCTAGCTCTCCAAATTAAAAAATGCACTCCATAGACATATGGATCACAATTTTGAGCAACTGAATCATATATCACAGGTATAAGCAGTGACCCAACGCTTAGTATGTGTATGATTGCAGGTCCATGTTCATATTCTTAATGGGCTATGTGGACTATTTGACTCCAATCCAAAATCCAAAGAGGCCCTACTTGCAAACCTTACTTGAACCCAATTGGCCTCAGTGAAAGAAAAAATGAAAGATTAGTTTAAAACCTTGTCACAGTTGATAATCAGGTTGACCCAACTCGAACATGCTCAATGAAGAGGTTGACTTCAAGTTGAAAATTCAAGATATAAAAATCAATCACCCGAACCCAAATCCCGAGTCCCGACCAGGCGATTCATTGTAGCCCCACAACCAATATGGACATTCGGCAGGCGGACGTCGGCGGTTTTCAAGCTGACTAGACATTATAGTGAAAGTTGCAGCTTTATTAATCAATATGTTGATATGTATCGGTAGACATCGATGTCATTTTCGGAACAGAACCATTCATTCCAGCTTATTTGGGATGATTATTATTCTTATTGTATTTGTCGAGTTATTTTCTATAGCGGATTGCCCATCTAACACCCATATACATTGACCTGGTGGTCACTGTTTTTCAAGGAAAAAAACAATACATGGCTGATCTACAACCTTGTCCAAAACTGGAACCTCAGATAAGGACACATCCTGCAGTTAACAGGCCCAAATCTAGGTAGGAAACTGGCCACTTTTGTGAAACTGGGCCGGACTCAAGCCCATTAGCTTCCTTACCTGCCAATGAATGAGAAAGTTCCATTGCAAATTTGCAATGTCCTAGTTGTTATTGGCACCTTTCAATAGGAGAGGGGACCAATTTCCCATTTCAGCCTCATAATAGTATAACACAGTCCAAATTTCAATTTTAATAAATGTCCATAAATGGGACTGGGCCTCTTGTTGGCTTGGTGGAAGTAGGGAGAAGCATCACACACTTTCTGTTACTATCAATTTCAAACTCTTTCAAATCAATTATTAATTTGAATAGATCAGCCTTCTGCATCCTTTCACATTGATCAAACTCATCTGCTTGAATTTTATGTAAAGATTGCTTTTGTTAATTTATACTGTGATCGGTTGTGATCGATCGTGTTGAGATTGTGCATATCAGGTCAATTAGATAGTTAAGATCATGAGTTATTCTTTGAGAAAATATAGTATCAATCAAGGATTTATTCATGTACTTTATAAATTTAGCTCTATTTAGTGAAATTAAGTTATGATTTTATTGTTTCTCTCATTTTATCACACATTTGTCATCAACTTTGTGCCATGACATGTGTGTCCTGGGCCCGCCAGCATCGGGTCATCGGCACAGCTTCTGTATTGTTGGTTCGATACAGGATCACTGGTTCTAAACTGATCCCATTTGGTCTCTTCTAGTTTGGTTAAATTTTAGCTCCATAAATTTCTATTGAATTGATCAGAGATGCTTGGGACATTGGACCTAAACCCTGAGTCAGGGATCAAGCCCGTTATTGAGTTGGACAGTGGTCAATCTCGTCAGACTGCTGGCTCAATGAAAAACTTGATCAATTGGATAATCTGAAAAAAAAAAAAAATCTTGAGGTTTTTTTTTCTCAAGAAATTAAATAGAGTTTGCATACTAAGACACCAAAAAATTTCTTTATCTTTATCTTGATTTGTCGATAATGTCCACTAAATCCAACGATCACATTTTGGATCTGGGGAAACTAGAGCTATCAATGGGCTGGGCTTGAGCCAGACTCCTTGGTCTTATTCAGGGTCCAATATGTGAGTAGATCGAGTTGGGTTGATCATATAATAAAGTGAGACTCAAAAAATAATGACTCAACCTCCTCCATTTGATTCGACCCTTGCACTAAACATCTAAAATTATCACACTATGAGATGAAGTTATTTCCAATCTCATTTAGTTCCTTTTCTATGCTCCTTCAACATCACTTCCCATTTATTCTTTCTTTACTAATTTTCAAACTATTCATCTACTAAACTTTTCTTCATAACTCTAAATTCTAGCTCAATTGATTTTTTATTTAACTATTATTAAATCATCTACAAATAGCATAAAAAATTAGATATAATTCAAAAATAAAATGAACAGAGTAATATATAAGCTAGTCTAAATATCTCAGTTCATAATTTTACAAAGTAATGTATAAGTAATCAGAGGGAATAAATCTCTTAGAATGTACAACTGAAAAAACAAAAAAAAAAAAACAAGCTAAGCTGATTTATAATTTGTTTGGATCTAGGCAACTAATGCTAAGTTGAGTGAGTACATTGCTAATATGGTATAATTAGGAAATTCTAATCATTGAACTTTCTTCTTGATATCATTGTTGAGTTATATCAAAGACTCTTCTCGTTGAATTCAATATTGAAACTATTCTTCAAATGAGTTTACACCGTTTACGGGGCCGGCTCTAACTTAAGGCCAAAATGACAACTTAAGATCTCCCAATTTGACCAATGGCCTAAGGCCCCTACCGTGCACTTTCCCTAGGGCCTAGGGCCCCTTAAATTTCAGAGTGGATGTGTTGTATATAATTAGGGCGATGGTCATTGTCAAATTCCAACTCTCCGACCCATTTACAAATAGGTTCAAGTCTGGTCTATTAAATTAAGAAATGGGTCAAAAATCTTAGACCAGTACCCTTTTAAATGGTTGGATTTGGATTGGTCAAAGATGAAGGCCCATAGTCTAAAACACAAGAAAATACACTCTTCCACAAGTCTTATGTAAAATATCAATTTAGACCCAATTTCTATAAATCAGATCAAAGAATTCAAATTATAGAATCCTTAGTTCACCAACTTTGTTAGGAGATAACCTGATTACCCAACCCAAGTTTTCTCATAGAAAATGGAATTGGACCAAAAAAGTCATTAAAAAAATTGCCACCATGCAAAATTCACTAATAAAATTGTAAATTCAATTGAAATTAAAATTGAATTATGAAATTAAATTTCAGATGATATGGCCGAATGCAATTAATTATGGACTCAAAATTTAAATGCAAATTACAACCATATGGATAGATGAAAATTAATTCAATTAGAAATTAAAAGAACTTAACTCATCGAACTTTGAAGACCAAAACAGAAAGGCTAAAACAATTATTGCTCAAATTCGAATGTGTTTACACTGGGCGTTCCATGAAATATGGGCTTTGGAGGCCTAGAGCTCTTCATCCACCTGCAATCTGGCCATTAAATCACAACTCCTTTTTCTTTTATTTTTCACAATTATTATTTAAATTACTAGAAACATAGCTCATGCTTAAAGCCCAGGCAACATCGGGAATTGAATTTGATTTATAAGTTCTTTTTCTGATATAATATAAACCTGATTTGGAAATCCACATCAATTATTTACATACTAAATTACTAATTGCAGCTTTGTTTTATATTTGGTATGAGACCCTCACAAATGAGTTCTACAACAGAGAAACTCATTTGTGAAGAGTCCTGATTTTAATCCATAGCCCTATGCATCAATCACATCAAGTTTCTAATATTCAATCATCATAAAACATTTTCTCATACAAACAAACCACAAAAAATAACATAGAAATAATGAGTACAAAATAAAAAACTCGCTTGATGGTGGATTAGCAATTATCAAATTTTCTTAATATATTCTTTACCAGAGTTTCATTGAACTAATGATCAGGTAAATCACTTGACAAGTAACTTTCAAAAGTTAACCATACTTAGAATTTAAATGAAAAATTACCAAAGAACACTCGAGTTACTATCCACCAATGCAAACTGATATTTTTGTCAAAACCAAAATGTAGTTAAAGAAATAGAGCTATGGATTATACGAGAGGTAGCCCAGTTGGTCTAAGCTTCTAGAATTAGACAAGGGGTTTTGAATTCGACTCATGTCGGGCTTACCTGATACACGAGGTTTGCTGGTGGTTTGGTGTACCTGTGGGATTAGTCTTACCTCTAATGTAGGATAGGAATCCCATGTTATCCAAAAAAAAAAATAATAATAAAGAAAATCCCATAATAGAACCCTAAAAAGACAAACCATTACGATACAACCTAGATCCAAAGAGAAGAAGTGGAAGCTTTTTTTCTATGTTGATACTTGATACTCTTAACACGTATGTATAGAATTACGGTCAATCTATTGTATGTATTTTACTTTAGAGGTCTCAACCATGTAGTGATGTTGAGGCCTTTCCTGAGTTTTCTAGACTGCTAAACAGATCAGGATACAGAGATTCTAGATAGTAAGAATGGGAAGAAACCAGCAAAATGCCAACTGCAACCCATTACTG
Organism: Chimonanthus praecox; assembly: GCA_022113865.1. Classification (NCBI taxonomy): domain Eukaryota; kingdom Viridiplantae; phylum Streptophyta; class Magnoliopsida; order Laurales; family Calycanthaceae; genus Chimonanthus; species Chimonanthus praecox. The sequence goes on along the minus strand of CM039089.1, from coordinate 13,727,578 downwards.
GCCCATCTCTATCCTCACCTCTCAATCCTGCTATGAATGCTGTAAATGTAATCATCTACTTTCAGCAACTGTCAGGTGAATGCCTACAAAGGACAAAAAGAATAAGAAACTGGCATTAAGAGTACATCTAAAGTTATAAAATATATAGTTCTAATGAAACATATGAAACAGTACACTTGAAACACCAAAGTTCGTATCATGTCTTCAATTATAAATTTTGGCCAAACTTCATACTTTGTAACTTTAGATATTCATGTCAGTGTCATTTAGGTCATCTAATGATTTGTGAAGAAATTCAGATAGAAAAGAAATCTGAGCATCGTGGCAGAAGACTAGTTCCCAGCTCACTCTCACGGTATAAGAAGATAGATTGCAACATAAAAACTAGTATATTAATCAAACAAATAAAACCCAAAATAAGTTGCTTACTTTTCACTGTAAATTACATAAGGAGAATAATTAACTGAAACTAGTACTCTATGAAGTGGTCTAGTCAAACTTACAATAGAACTTACCATGTAAGTAATAAGAAAAGGAAGAACAAAAACAGTAGATACATTTTTAACATGGTGTTCTTGACCTGTGAAGAGTGAGTAGTAACATGGACAAAATGTACAACGAAGATGGTAGGTTAGTTGTGTTTAATGAAAACCATTTATTCCATTTCCACTGAAATGACGGGGAAAACTGAGAGAAAGAGAGTGAAAAAGTAATGGGACTCAGAATTGGAATCCAACACCTTGAGAACATGTTGCCAGGCAAACAATTAACTAGTGCAGGCACCTAATGATTGTCATCTATACTTTCTACATCATCAATTCTCATTTTTGACCTCTTTGTTCTTCTCATCTTACATTGCTTTGGGAAGAATAAAAACCAATGATACCTATTCTGCTTCCGACATACTCACCGATACAGATTTCATGTCTAAAGTTCTTAATAAAAAAAGAGACTTTGAAAAAGAAAACCATTTAGAAATCATGTCTCCAATATGGTGAGAAATCTAGAAGAGATGAGAGCAATAACTAAAGATGAACCACTTATCATGCAATTCCATTTGTGGGTAGGTGCTACATCTTTTGGTACCGTGTCTCTAACCGTGTGTGAATGGGGAGAAGTGGGGAGACTTTTCTACCATTTTCTCCTATTTGAATTCATTCTTCAAGAGAAAGTGTAGCTCACAAACAGTGGATCTTCCCCTTCTCCAAGAAAATATGGTATTACTTTTCATAATGCCAGGAGAACACAGTCTTCTCCAAAAGAAAAGAAGACGGACAGAAGCTCTCCTACCCTTAGTGAACCTCCTATTTTAAGCTCTCATCCAAATACAGCGTAATAATAGCTTATGCTGCTGCTGGAGGCCCTTGTAAGGAAGAGATAGATAAAGAAAGAAGACCTGAAGATTCCTTTATAATTTCAAGAGAGGGGAGATGAACAGGCAAAGAGGCTAATGATCATGAAGAGACACTGCTTAGTTCAAGATCAAAGAATAAGAGGTGCAAACCAAAATGGGAAATGAGAGCATTGCTTTGGAAACTTTTTGGTTTGGGTTATGTCAAAACACAAATCTAGAAACACTAGTGATTTTTTGCAAAACTTTATCAGCCAATATTTTTTTTGAAATGGTTAATATATTAAAAAGGAAAAGGCACTAGAGATGCTAATACAAAGCACACCAAAAAAAAAAGAGAAAAAACAACAACACTACAAGCTTCTCAAAGTACAGGGGAAGCCAAAAACATGAAGCAACACAAAAGGAACAATAGGCTACTGAAGGTTAGCAGAGTCTTTCCAAGGAAAGATGTCAGCCAATAATTGTCAGATTTTAGAAAAAGTACAGACGTATTTACAGACTTTGCGTGAGATAGCCAAATGTCCGATATACTGATCAAAACTTTCCAGTCCCTCAAGAGACTGAAAATCAACCAAAATTTGTAACTGAGACCATAGAAGCCAAATGGACAAGTAGAATCTCAAAACAAACAGGGCAAAGTGCAACAAAACTCATTGCAAACACCTAAATGCTGAAAACTCTGACTAAAACCCAACATCTACATGTATTTTTCTTTTCTTTCTCTTCCCACTTTCTGTCCAAACCACCCACATCCCATTGTGAACTACATAAGGCAGAGCTTGAGCTTAACTACAGTCAAGCAAAGCTTCAGTTAGCTACAAATCTCAACATTTCAGCCTTCCCCTTCTCTAATCATCTCCTACTTCCTCTCATTGTCGGAGGAGCATTTGTGTGGTTACATTGGCTCGATTTGAGTATTTTTTGGAGATCCTTAACTAATGAGTATCAGAAAAAGGACAAGCAGGCCCCTAGATACTCAATGTCGGAGGCCTTGACAGGAAAAGGCAGGACAAAAAACATGAAATCTAGTAACCGGGTTAAGTCTCGTTCTAAGACGAGAGGAGCATCATCTGATAGAAAAATCCTTGCAAAGAATGAGTGTACCATTTGTCACAATAAAGGACATTGGAAAACAGATTCTCCAAAGTTGAAAAACAGGGACAAGAAGAATCCAAATTCAAATGTCGTACATGTTGAAGATGATGATTTTGAGTTTACACTGATTGGTTCATCATTGGTATGTTATTCTGACCAGTAGATTTTAGATACGGATTGTACTTATCATGTGTCCCCAACATGGACCAGTTTTCCAGCTTTGAGGAGTTGGATGGTGGATCAATTTTTATGGGTAATGATAATGCTGGTAAAACAAAAGAGATAGGTAAAATCCGTTTGAAATTGCATGATGGAGCAGTTAGAGTGTTAATAGATGTTCGGTATGTACTGGATTTGAAGAAAAATCTTATCTCATCAGGTGCTTCAGAATCCAAAGGCTTCAAATTACTATGAAAGGTGGAGTTCTAAAGGTTGTCCTAGATGCACTAATAGTGATGAAAGGTATCCGACAAAGTAATATGTATTTCTTGCAAGGAAGTACAATTGTAGGTGGAGCAGCAACAGTCACTAACAGATCAGAGGAGGTTGTTTCTAACATTACCAAATTGTGGCACATGAGCTTCGGGCATACAGGGGAGAAGGCTTTCCAGGGATTGGTGGAGCAAGGCCTCTTAAAAGGTGCCAATACCTATAAACTTGAATTTTGTGAACACTGCATTCTGGGCAAGCAAACTAGAGTCAAGTTTGGCACAAAAGTTCATCGCACTCAGGGGACACTAGATCATGTTCATATAAATGTATGTGGACCTACTGAAGTTGAATCTTTGGGTGGTAAACATTGGTTCCTCACTTTTGTTGATAACTTCTCGAGACGAGTTTGGGTATACACCATGCGACATAAAGATGAAGTCTTGGATATGTTCTTGACCTGGAAGAAGATGATTGAGACTCAGACTGGCAAAAAAAAAATCAAAAGGCTCAAGTCAGACAATGGTGATGAGTATAAGTCAGATCCATTCTTGCAAGTATGCCAGGCAGTGGGGATAGTGAGACATTTCACGGTCAAAGAGACGCCGCAATAGAATGGGATGGCAAAACGTATGAACCGTACTTTACTGGAGAAGGTGCAATGTATGTTGTCCAGTGCTAGATTGGACAAAGCATTTTGGGTTGAGGTAGTGACATATGAATGCGATCTCATCAATAAGTTGTCTACAACTGTGGATGAGGGTAAAGCGCCCATAGAGCTATGGTCTGTAAAACCTGTTACAGATTATGATCCTTTTGCATGTATTTGGTTGTCCTATATATTTTCATGTAAATTGGATCCTAGAGCCAAGAAGACATTATTCTTGGGCTTTAGCACAGGTGTGAAGGGGTATTGATTTGGTGCCCCATATCGAAGAAGTTTATTCTTAGTAGGGATGTTACTTTTAATGAGTTTGTTATGTTCAAACAGAACAAGCAAAAGGGCCCTCAAGAGAAAAGCATGACCAAGGGTGTTTCGCAGCAAGTGGAGTTTGAAGCTCTAGTGGCTTCAGTGAAGTCTGTTCTAACAGACAATAGTCTCACAAATGATTTAGTTAGTGAGGACTCAGTTAGAGATGAGGCTTTAGTTCAGGAGTCTACACAGCAACCAAACTCTATTGCAACCAGTAGACCAAGAAGAGAGAATTGAAAACCTCCATGGTTTACAGACATGATGGCATACGTACTTCCAATTATTGAGGATGATATTTCGTCTACATATAGAGAAGCTAAAAGAAAATGTGAATGAGGGGGACATTCTCCTTCAGAAGATTGGGATTTCAAACAATCCTATAGATATGCTGACTAAGGTGGTAATTGGGGTCAAGTTTAAGGATTTTTTGGACTTGATCAACATTCTACATGTTTAAGCACCTTTCAGGTGCATGGCTGCTACGGACGCATTTGTCACCATCATGGTTTATTCTCTTTGTTTGGATGGTGTGAGATTTCATGCCAAGGTGGAGATATCGGAGAGTTGACCTACAAGTCTTGCCAAGGTGGAGATTTGTTGGTTACATTTGCTCGATTTGAGTATTTTTAGAGATCCATAATTTTCAGATTTAAATTGGCTTTTTGTTTCTTTTTCTCATTGTTCGGTAGTTCTTCTTAAGAGAGTTGTTGTATAGAATACATTGTACATTGTGATTTCCTTTAAAACTAGTGGATTCACCATTGCTGCCCGTGGACGTAGGCTTAGGTGGAACCATGTAAATATGTGTCTTTGTGTGGATGGTTGTTTGGCTTGATTCTTTCTTGTTTCCGTTTGATTAATTGCAGTGGTTTTAAAAAAATTGAACCATACCCTTTCCATCTCCCGATTTCCATACCCAAAACCCTTGGTTCAAAAAGGGACCAAAAGAGAGGAGGAATGGAGAGGAACCTGTTTTGATTCGCCGTCACTCGCCTGATGACTTGCCGTTAACAGAATCTTGAAGACATAAAAGGGACGAGAAAATCCATCTCCTCAGTAGTGTCTCCTCTCTCAAATCCAAACAAGATTCCTCCCTCCTCTTTAATCCAAATGGGTAGGTAGCTCAGCTTTCGCTGTTCTCAGTCGAGGTGATTTTGCAAAGACCCGCAGAGTGTTATCATCGCCGTTTGAAGAGGGTACAACGATAAAAAAAGAGAAGAACCGAGTCCGAGAGATGGAAGAACGACCACCATTAAGCTGCCCGGAAGTGAGCCTTGCTTGGATGACGGAGATTGCTGCAGAACGGGCACAACGTCCTCACCGGGGAGGCTGCAATAGTGGAATACCAGTCAATGTTTTAAAAATCGAAGCGATAGTATCATAATTAAATTAAATTAAAATTCAATTCAATTGTAAATCAAACTAAATTATTTTAAAAATCAATTCGAATCAAGTTTAATCCGGTCAAATTTCAACCCGTATAATTAAATAAATGATTAGATCTATATGCATTCTATTGTTATGTTTAAGTAAAGTGACACTTGTAAAGACAAATTACTATTATTAAAATATAATCATATAGAGTCAATTATTATTTATAAGTGTAACTCAACTGATTGAGATTGCGGATTAGAACTTTAATGACCTAACCTAACTTTGATCTACTATGAGAGTAGTGGGCTCACATATGAGAATTTTATATTGAATATCCTATAATTTTTTACAAGTAAATTAAAAAAAAAAAGCTAATTATAAAATATATCAAATAATGATATAGAATAATTGAAATATACAGGAGTGGGATTTTAGAAACAGATTAGAATTTAAAAATGAGTTAAGTTATGACCAAATTAAATATGAACTTCTAAAAATTAGCTCTTGACCTAACTACTCCCATTTTCCCTCTTTGAAAATGCTAAATTAACAAAAATCTATTACTTTAATAAATAAAAGAAAAATATTTTTTTAATCGATCTCATCAAATTGAAGATAGGATTACGTAATATTTTAAAGTTAAAAACTTAAAAATCAAGATTATTTTTTAGCCATTATATTCAATTTCATCAAATTTGATGGTGGGATCACTATTAATTGAAATGCATTCTAATTAGATAACTAATAATTGTTTTTAATTTCAAAAAAAATATTTTAAATAATATAGATATTGACCTAATAATTCCCCTCAAGTTTCATGTCAAAAATTTTGCCTATGCTACTTTAACGTAACCTTTTTTTTTTTCACTGTAACCTAACTTGACAGAATGTGTCCGTGACATTTCTGCAAGGGCTTCGAAATAATCTTCTCTGCTGCTCTGCAAACAAACCCCAACCAGGAAAGGAAGGAAACCAGGAGGAGACCCAGTGTCGTCATGGACCCGTCACCGCCCTCCCACACCAGAAGCATTCTCTCCTCCATCGGCGACGACATCCTCTCCATCCTCTCCCCGGTCTCTATTTGCATGCTCCTTGTCGTCCTTCTCATCTCCACCGTCAATCCCTCTTCCCCCGATTCATCTCTTCCCATACGCACCGCTGCCACCCTCATCTACCTAGAATCCCCCTCTGACTCTACCTCCCAGAAGCTTCAAGGCGCCCTCCTCAACGCCATTGCATTTGTCGTACTCATCGCCCTCGTCACATTCCTCCTCGTCCTTCTCTACTATTACAATTTTACCAGCTTCCTCAAGCATTACATGCGTTTCTCTGCCTTCTTCGTCTTTGCCTCCATGGGTGGCGCCATCTTCATCTCTGCCTTACAGCGCTTCTCCCTCCCTATTGACTCTATCACCTTCTTTCTCCTTCTCTTCAATTTCACGGTCGTAGGTGTTCTCTCCGTCTTCGCAGCTGGGTTTCCAATTGTTGTGAGACAGGGGTACATGGTTTCTTTGGGAATTATTGTCGCTGCCTGGTTTACAAGGTTGCCTGAGTGGACTACTTGGGCTTTGCTGGTCGCACTTGCCCTGTACGATCTTGTTGCTGTCCTTGTCCCTGGTGGGCCTTTGAAGCTGCTGGTGGAGCTGGCATCTAGTCGCGATGAGGAGCTCCCTGCCCTCATTTATGAAGCCCGCCCCACCGTCTCTTCCCTTCCAGTGTCTGCCAGGGGTTCTTCTTCATCTTCTTCTTCTTCAAATCAGCGGTCGGCTCATGGTCTTTTGGTCGGTGGTGCCTCTGAGACTGTCTCTGTAGAGCTTCAACCAATGTCCTCTCGGCAGGCTAACAATTCAGATTATTCCACAGTTGAGATCGAAAATGAGGAGGAGGCACTTTTGGGTGCTAATGCAAGTAATTCACATTTTCTCAATGAGCAGCAACATACACGAAATTCAAATATTTCAAGTAATGTGGAATCTAGGATTGGAGTTGTCCATGATGAAGCATCGCCACTTGTCGAGCTTATAAATTCAGAGAACGAGAGAGGACGATCTGCAAGAGATGGTGAGGCATCTGAGATGTCTATGACGAGAGGAATTAAACTGGGTCTTGGGGATTTTGTATTCTATGGTGTTCTTGTGGGTAGAGCTGCAATGTATGATCTGATGACAGTTTATGCATGTTATCTTGCAATTATATCGGGGCTTGGGTGCACACTTATTTTGTTGTCGGTGTACCGTCATGCGTTGCCTGCACTTCCAATCTCAATTGCATTGGGTGTCATGTTTTATTTCTTGACTCGCCTGTTGATGGAGCCATTTGTTGTTGGAGCATCGACAAACTTGGTGATGTTCTGACTGATGCTTCTTTTGTCCTTTTTTTTTCTGATGACTAATGAGATGCATATCACAAAAAAAAAAAAAAACAAAATTCAGGTACTTCTGATTATACTGGTAAGTTTGTATATCGAGATTGTTCTTTGTAGCTGTTTCTTTTTGTTTTGAGTGGCATTTTGTGATTCACAATTACAGAAGTTGAAAGAATGGACATTTCCATTTTGTCACATGTACTGATTTTAATCCCTGAAATTGCACATTTTGGTTCATTTGCATTGTGAAATAATGTGTTTCTGTTGTAGTTCAGATGCTTGGGAACATTATTTCTTGAAAAAATTACTGTGGAAAGGACCTGTGGCATTTTCTTTTCTTTTGTAATTTCTTAGAAGTATTTGGTTGAACTTGTGGAAATATTTGACACAAAAAGTAGCTTGGAACTATCTGGGAAAAGAAAGAAAACTGCTATCCTATCAATTGGACACCAACCACCAATGACCCTCTCCCAATCACAGTTCTCGCATCTAAGCCTGCAAGCAACGCAATTGAGTCCTCCACCATAATGCCTAAAACAGGAAAAGTTAAAAAAAAGCTAGTATAGCACTTTAATTCATTATACATACTAAAATGGAATTTATGGTTTGACAACTTGTAAGAAAAAATGAATAACATGCTTTTACTACGCATGGAGCCACCTGCCTGCGGGTTGGCTGGGGGTTTCATCTTGTATCGCATATAGCCCAAATTTCATCCTGATTAAATGATCAGCTACTGAACCAAGGACCTGGAAATGAACAACTAGGCAGAGACACTCCTCTCTTGGTGATTAATTTTTGTTTCCCTTCTCTTTAACTTTGATTTCTTAGAGAGAGAAAATTTTGAATTTTTGTGGGATTCTAGCTTTAAATTTCTTAATTTTTATAATCAATTGGAGCGTTGGCCAAACTCATACATGTGGCCGGAACTTGCATTTCATTTTTGTAAGCTAGGCTACATCAGCTACCTAATCCAGAGTGAGAGCCATCATAGAGTGGGCCGCCGAACGTCAACTCGGAAGCATGGTGGTTTGTTATGTACCTAGTGGGGCCCAACTTGGGTTATGGGTGTCGAGTTAGGCCAACCTAGTATGGGATATGTTAAATAGCTTGATATTTTGCGTTCCATCAGCTCTAGAGTTTTTAGCGTATTAGTCAGGTACCTAATACCTAGCTATTTGGAGTCAACTTTTTATGTTTTACCTTTTCATTGAACTCTTTCATAAACTATAATATAACAATCTATCATCTCTTTCTCTATCTCTCTGTTCCATGTTCTCAATGGCTTTCCTATCCTCCTTGTACCTTTGATTTGTAACCTTTCGACTCTATGTATTGTGGCCATCTTTAGTCTTCTATTAACATGGCGAAACCACCTTGAACAAGTCTTTCATTTTGATGCCTTAATAATGTAGTCATTGTTAACTATCTTTTTAAATGATGTCACTCGGCCAACATAAAATGTGCAGTTTTGTCACCTCAACTTTGTCTATTTGTCATTTCCTCAACACTTTGTTAGGGGGCACGGAGATCCGACAAAGAATGCAGCCCAAAATCAGTGAGGAAAAAGAAAAACCCAGGTTAGGGCTCGAGGAAATGGGATAAAACACCAAGAGAGAGGCCAAAATTCAATTACATAGATCTCAAAAATCTAGTCTCAAGCAGAGAGACACCCTCTTTGGCAAGCTTATCTGCTCTATCATTAGCAGATCACGGAATCACACTCAGCTGAATCTGTCTTCTTTCAATAATGTATTTGATCTCCTCTATAACATCGAGGTGAGCCCAAAGAGAGTCACTGTCTTTAATCCATTGGATCACGGAAAAGGAATCTCCTTCAATGAGATTACCTTTGGAACCCACTGTCTTGCTCTTTGAAAACAATCCATAAAGCCCATAACTATACCGAATTAGAATGCATGTCAGAGAGAGGTTCGGTATAGGAAATGATTTCTTCAACATTACAGTTCCAGATGGAGCCACCAAAATCTGCCTACTAATACTAGAAATACAACTACCATCAAAGTTAAGTTTCAGTTGCCCATGAGGGGGAGGATTCCAGGGAACATCAGAAATTGCTTTCCTCTGAATTTGACCAAGACCATCTGTCCACATTTTAATGATGTCTGATTTAGCGAATTGGCAGGAATTGGAATTAGCAATCAGCCAAAGGGCTACTGTATTTTTTATAATATACACAAGAGAATCTGCACTCCTTGACTTAGGTGTTACATTCCATATATACCATGTTAGATCTTCTTATTTTTAAACCACATGTCTCAATTTTTTCCTCCACAATTTCAGTTTACTATTTAATTGATGTTTTATTTCACCAGTTAATACTATATCATTTGCAAATAGCATAAATCATGACACCTCATTTTGGATTTTGTTGTGAAGTTGTCTATGATTACAGAAATGGGTACAGTCTCAAAGTAGATCCTTGGTGGAGTCCCACCTGCATTGTCTTGCCATACATTGTTCTAACATTGCTCGGACCCTCATTCATGTCCTATATAATCTCCATGTACTCATTAAGAATGCATTTATTTTTCAATGTTTGCCATATAATTTCCTTGGAACCCTATTGTGAACTTTTTCTAAGTCAATGAAAACCATTTATAGGTTCTTCCTCTTATCCTTTCATTTTTCCCACAAATCTTCTTAATGTAATGGTAGCTTTTGTTGTTCACATAAATGAGATAAATTTGAATTGGTTCTCTAAGATATTTGACTTTTGTCTTAAACCAGCCTCTATTGCTCTCTCCCACAATTTCAAAATGTGATTCATGAGTTCAATGGCACGATAATTTGCACTGTTTTGAAAGACTCCTTTGTTGTTATTAAAAGGGACCACCGTACTTCTACACCACTCGTACAATTTTTCCATGTAAGATTTTGTTGAACAATTGGGTTAACCAAGACACCCCATTTCACCTAAAACAGTCCAAACTTCAAAAGGATCCCATCCAGTCCGAAAGCTGTATGTTTCTTTGCATTTTCAAAGCTAATTTTACTTTCGTTACTAATATTTTGTTTACCAGCCCCTCATTTGCTACCTTTTTCATCAGAATATCACTTAAATTCCATATTCAAAAGGTCTTTGTAGTACATTTTCCATCTACACTTTTTTCATTAACTCTCTATTAATTTTTTCTTCAATGCATCTTATATGATCAAGGTCTCTAGTCCACCCCTTTCTGACTTAGCTAGTTTCTAAATACCCTTCTCTCCTTTGATTCATAATTTTGTATATAAGTTGTCATACACTTCATATATAGCTTTACTTATGGATTTATTAGCAACTTTTCATGCTATCTTATAGCTTTCCCAGTATTTTGGCATCTTTGTCTTCTGTTATTCTTAAATTGGATTGTCTTTTGATCAATATTCCTTTGCATAGTTATGTTCCATCAGTACGTCAGCTTTGAATTTGTTTCTTAAAGAAGATTTCTTTGAATATTGGGATTTAAAGCATAGTTTGAATACCATTACTTGAATTGGTTACACTCTATCCTAAAACAAAATACTTTAAGGTATTTCTATAGAACCTGCGAATTGCAGTTTGTGTATAATCAGTAAGGATGAACAATGGCCAGGACGTTTTGAACGCTTGCAGTTGTTTTTTGTGTATAGGGTTATTCATTACGTAATTACACAGTGTTTCCTTAATGGCAGTGTTGGAACATTTATGTGTTTTCCATCTAAGAAAATTGTTATGCATGGAAATGCAATTACTTTACCCAATCATTTTACTAGAACCTCTATAACAGTAGTAAGTATTCATTGTTGCATAATTACTTAATTACAGTGTGTTTCCTTCATGGCAGTGTTGGAACATTTATGTGTTTTCCATCTTAGAAATTTGTTATGCATGGAAATGCAATTACTTTACCTAATCATTTGACTAGAACCTCTGTAACAGTAGTAAGTATTCATTGTTGCAACTTTGAGCTTGTAGGTTCAAGTCCTATGGGCATATATAAATAGTCAATCCATAGAAAAAAGAAACATGTCAAATCTAAATTGATGGGATAAATGGTTTTGATGATGATGATGACGATGCTGACCTAATCATAGAGTCGCTCCCCCATCTTAAGTACCTGTATGGTTTATCCAGTACTTGTTTTTCATAGCTGCTGAACCTTGATCAATTCAGTTTGGGTTTTGAACAAACTATTCAAATCCTAATTTCAACAAATTCAGAACTTTTATGTTTCAATTTCCAGATGAATGGTTTGAATTCTTCAACTTCTGTCACCATAAGCCATATCTGATCATCATCAGAGCATCCAACTTCTGTATAAAAGATCTTAAAGTTGGAAAGATACAAAGCAAATTCTATGTAAAATGCACCATTTTGGTGAATAGCAAATAAAGCCTTTATTTTATTTTATTTTTTAATATAGGAGACTATGTAGTAAAATAATGCCAATTAATTTCCATGTCAGTGGCCTTTTTTTTGGGTACTGATGAGGGAGAAAAAAATGAAAACATGTAATGTAGGAAGTGGTGAAACCTCCAGTGAAAAAACGTCTAAAATTTAAGAAATATCAACTTGGAAATTGTATCCAAAACTACAGTATTGCAATGCTTTGACTGCTGTATACTGTGCTTGACACAGTCTAAACTTATGCTTCAACAATTAAAATGCAATAACTGCTTCTAAGTTCCAACCATGACATGGTTTATAATTTAACTCTGAATGTTTTAAGTGCTGTCACTTTGTGTTAAGATGACCTGATATGGTATGAAGTTTTATTTTATGTTTGTCTTTCCTTTTTTAGATGTTTGAACTTTTTTTGTTTCTTTTATATCTGTTAGTTAATAAACTTATTTGCTAATTCTGAATCGTGAACGTGGCATGTAACTATGAAGCTTCTCTGTGTGCCATGTTCTGCCAAACAGGTCAATGTTACTTAAACTGCCTCATTATGCAGTTTACACACCTGAACTGTGAATGCTAATCCCACCTTGTGACAGCCTGAAGCATATATTAAAATAACTAAAAAAACATGATGAGAGCATCTCAGAAACTGAATACTGAGATGAGTAATTAAAAGTAAGTACTGAATCAGTAAATCGAACCTTTTTTGAAAAGTGCATCAGAATATATGATAAGTAAAAGTAGAATAGGAGAGGCTGAAATACTGCTGCGGCACAAGATGGCTTTGGAAAATGAAAGATAACCTCTTTATTGGACTGGCTGTAATGAATGTGCTAGGTAGCCATGGAGGTAAAAATTACCCTCAATATTACCCTTGAAACTGCCTAAGCTGAATCAGGCCCTTGGTAACTTTTGCCTGGTTGCCAGCTGATTTCTTGATATGAAGCTTGAGACACCAAGATATTTGTATATGTTAAGATGTTTGGCATGTTATGGAGCATGTCAGGGGGTGGTTGTCAGCTCATTAACACCCAGATGATAAATGAATAGGCTTCCACAGCAACTTTGTGTTGATTTTCTTTCTTCGAGATTCTATGGACAATAGAATCTATTGTGGTAAACAGAGAAGTGTGTTTGAGGTAGTTTCGGCAATAGAGCAGAAATTGGCATTTAGATAAGCAACTGATTCAATCTTCGAAGGCATGCAGGTGCTGAAGGTGTGGAGACTGTAGGTGGATGGAGGTGTTGGTGGTGCCAGTTTCAGGCTGACACCCAATGCCCCTTGTGGCTGCCTCTGCCATAGGACAGATTTAAGCTGAATTTTGATGGGAGCTGCACCACTCTGTTGAAGAAGGCAGGCTTTGGACAAGTGATCCATAACAAAAGAGACAAGGAGGTTCTGTCCTCTGCTGTCCCCCTTCGTAATTGCCATGCCAATGAATCAGAGTTGGTGTTCTCCTAGATTGACGAATGATTTCGCTGATTCTCGGCTAGGGTGGATTGAGGCCTTGTTCATGTAATGCTTACTATTATTTAGTTCTCTTGTTCCTTTGGAAAGTAGTCGCCAGGCGGTATGGGTCTTTTCATCTCTTTTGCTGAAGTTCTAGACTGTATACATATATACGGAAAGTGAGCTGTTTTCATCAATGCAATTCAAATCATTCAAGAAAAGAAAAGGAAAAGGTCTATGATGCCTCTATTGAGCAAATTGAGGAAATCCCTGATTCCTCTCCTCTTAATCACAGAAGTAGCATCTTATTGAGTATCAAAAAAAGGTCCCGGTTTACACACTTGGATTTTTTGCCTCTACACACTCATCTTCGGGTGGAGATGGCTAATTACCATTTTGCACCTGCGTTTTTATTCGTTCGAACGAATTCTCAGTTCATTTTGTCATTCGTTGGACACATACCCTATCTAATTTGATTCGTTCGAACGAATCTCCCTTATAAATCCATTGGTTTGAACGAATGAAATGGGTGAACAGTAACGCGGGTTACTGTTCACCTGTCTTCGAATGAATGAAACAGGTGAACGGTAATGTGGGTTACTGTTCACCTGTCTGATTGAATGAATCAGTTTTTTTAAAATTTCAAAGTTATTTTTTAAGCACTGTGTATTTTTAAAATTTTTCAAATTAAATATCCGTATTAATTATTATAATCTGATAAAAATACTTTAATACTTTAAATTCTTTTGTCACTTCTAAATATTTAAAATACCTTATTTTACAAATAAGGTTATCCCACATTTAGGAGTGTCAAAAGACTTTGAAGTCTTAAAGTATTTTTATCAGGTTATCGTAATTAGTCCGGATATTTAATTTGAGAAATTTTGGAAATACACAGTACTTAAAAAATAACTTTGAAGTTTTAAAGGAGATTTTATTATTTAATAGATTATGCACATTATTTTTTAAGCACCGTGTATTTTCAAAATTTCTCAAATTAAATATTCGGACTAATTACGATAATCTGATAAATATACTTTAAGACTTTAAGGTCTTTTGACACTTCTAAATGTGTTTTCGGTACACCTTAGGGATACCCGTATTTGTAAAATAGGAGTGTCAAAAGACCTTAAAGTGTTAAAGTATTTTTTTATCAGATTATAGTAATTAGTTCGGATATTTAATTTGAGAAATTTTAAAAATACATAATGTTTAAAAAATAACTTTGACACTAATGAAATCAGACTGATTCATTCGACAGTCTAATGAATCAGTTTTTTTTTTAAATTTCAAAGTTATTTTTTAAACATTGTATATTTTTAAAATTTCTCAGATTAAATATCTGGACTAATTATTATAATCTGATAAAAATACTTTAAGACTTTAAAGTCTTTTGACACTCCTAAATATTTAAAACACAGTATTTTACAAATAAGGGTATCCTTAAGGTGTGCCAAAAACACATTTAGGAGTGTCAAAAGACCTTGAAGTTTTAAAGTATATTTATCAGGTTATCGTAATTAGTCCGGATATTTAATTTAAGAAATTTTGAAAATACACGGTGTTTAAAAAATAATGTGCATAGTGTATTAAATAATAAAATCTCCTTTAAAACTTCAAAGTTATTTTTTAAACACTGTGTATTTCCAAAATTTCTCAAATTGAATATCCGGACTAATTACGATAACCTGATAAAAATACTTTAAGACTTCAAGGTCTTTTGACACTCCTAAATGTGTTTTCGACACACCTTAGAGATACCTTTATTTGTAAAATACTGTATTTTAAATATTTAGCAGTGTCAAAAAACCTTAAAATGTTAAAGTATTTTTATAAAATTATAGTAATTAGTCTGGATATTTAATTTGAGAAATTTTAAAAATACACAGTGTTTAAAAAATAACTTTGAAATTTAAAAAAAAACTGATTCATTCAATCAGACGCGCGTTACTGTTCACCCGTTTTCATTCGTTCGAACCAATTGATTTATAAGGGGAATTCGTTCGAACGAATGAAATAATTCAGTTTTGAGTCTAATAATTCAGTTTACTTTGATTTGAATTTTATTTTATTCAACTCAAATTGACTCGAATTTATATAAAATTTTAAAAAATTAAAAATGAAATAAATTATTTTAATAAAAATAAAAGATAAGAGGACTTTTCTTTCATATGAGTCCATTGGGCTTGAGGCAGTAAATTAAGATTTTTTTTTTACTGAAGTGGAATATCCGAGCTAAAATTAATAGGTAAAAAATAGATAAACTAATTTAACATTAGTTATAATTCGATCTGAGTCAAGTTCGGTTCTCGACCCCTTCTACCTTTGGTTGGGGGTCAATTTATATTATTTCCTAAGAAGTGGATGACCCAAACCTGATTTTTTCATGTTTGGTGAGTTGAATCCACTAGTCAAGTGAAAAATTGTCACTGTCACTCCGAAATAAGTAGATCATTTTGCTAGATTATGGATACAATGACAACTTTGTCCACTTAACTTATTAAATTACAAATTTGTCATCAATCAAATTCTACTTACCAATAAGGCAATAAGCATGGATTTGGTACTTTAGTTGCCATCGTATATTTATGTTGTAAATTTATTATTTTTATTAATAAATTGACATGTCGCATGGGTTTTGAAGCTCATAATTATAAAATAGAATATTTTTAGATCAATTTAAATATCAAAACATATTTTAAATTTTACTTTTGTATATAAATTTATGAAAAAATTGCCGAAGTTAAAGTTTTTTCTTTAACTTAAATTTTCATTTTCAAATTCCATTGTCCATTTTTATAGTCCTACATAATTTAATTAATTTTTTAGAAAAATATTTTATTTATTAACTCCAAACTTTCGACATGGAAAAGATCAAAGTTATAGAGCTAGCCTATGTGGTGGTTATGGTCGTCCAATGAAAACGGTCGTTGGGCCACTAAATTTCTGTAATTTTTTTCCCCTCGTTTGGTCGTCGTTCACTCGTCCATAGAACCTCAGGACAGACGCTGAGACGCAGAAAGGAAGAGCCTGTCTGCATCATCTCTTCTCTCTCTTCCAACTACAACTCTCGATTTTCAACCCATCGAAATGGTAAGCATCGGACTGGGATTTTCATTTTCCTTATTTTCTTGTATTAGATTTTTCTTCTTTCTGGTACCCTTTGCATGTCCCTCAAAATGTCTCAACTTGCGAGCTGAATCGAAATCTTCACAAGAAGAACCCGTTGGCGTGTGTATATGATTTGGGTGATTGAGATAATTTATTTAGTTGGGTTGCGGAAGCCCCAAAGTTTCTCCAGATTAGATGATCTTAACCATCTAATAATTTACCCGTTTTTCGATTTTCCATAAAGGGCTGTGGTTTTCCAATTTGTATGGTTTCCGGGGACGTTCCCTGCTAGAAATGGTCCCATAGATCGACGGACTGGATTGTCGGCTCCACAGCCACCAAATCCCTGTCTTTAAGGGCAAGTGTGGCGTTTGCACTGATGGTGTGTGATGGTTTATTAAATGACAAGTCCAATTGGATGGGTATTCAGGAATCGTCCAAGTTGTTGTCGATTTAGGGACATTGTGAAGAATGAATGTTGGAAGTAGCTTCTAATCCAGTTAAAGTTCACTTATATTCTAAATTCTTTTTAAGTTTTTCCTATTTGAGTTTGGAAACCTAAGAAGTAACAGTTACAATTTGTTTCGTCTACGCACAGTGTCATATCATTATTAAAGCCTTTTGTCCATCTATAATGTGTCATTTTTTTAGTTCAACTTTTTAATTCAATCTATCATTAATTGTGTTTCCGTCACCCACATTCTATCATATTCTCTTTTACCACCTCAATCCATCTCTTTAACTGATTCTCCCTTGTCCTAATATCTTCTACTTTTGATCTTTTGACTCTTCTTATTGGACTATTGGTTGTTTCTAGTCTTCTATAGGTATGCCCAAATTATCATAGGTAATGCCCCTCTCATCTTTTCTTCTATTAGGCAACATTGAGCTTTCTGCAATGCACTTGTTTCTAAATTCTATTCTATTGTTACAACAAGTTTCCATCTTAAAATGGAACATACTTGAAGTGCTCACACAAGATTGAAGTATGGACCTTCAAGTTACAAGAATGATGATTTACAACTGAGCTACAAGGACTAAATAAAGCTTGTGAGGATCAAGCAAAGCTCATTTTTCTGACAATGGGTGGACTCAAGAAAAAGTGGTCAGCTGTCCATCTTCAACAAACTGCCCTTTTAATTAATAATTATAATTCCTGAATTGGATAAGTTTAGGAGACAAAGTTTGTCTTGTTAACTGTAGTGAGACACTTGTACACCAAAGAAAAAGGTTTTTAGTTCCAAAGTCCAACACCTCTTCCCTCCCTTAGTTTTTCAAAGTCTGAGCTCAAAGTTTGTCATACATACATTTTAGATTCAATGGAGAATGTGGAAATCATATTTATGACATGAGACTCATGATACATTTTTTCTTATGGAAAATTTGAATATGAAATTTAGGAGGTATGGCAGTTGAATCAGGGGCTTCCTCATATGATTGCAAATGGATTAGAAGGATCAAAGTCATTGGATTTTGTGATGAAGATGGGGCTTTGGAATATGAAAATTGAAAGGCCCTATCTCCATTCAATGAATTGAGTACCAACAAAGAGTTAAGAGCTATATATTTAATTGCAGCTGCAATACTTGGTTGTACTTAAGACATGTATGTGGTAGTTGAAGCAGGACAAAAGGAATATCATATATTAATCATATGTAAAATGAGTTACTTTGCATTTGAGTAAGGAAGTACCACCTACATTTGATGAAATCCTTGTGAAGATGCTCTATCCAATTCAAGAAAGATGTGTTATGATCTAATAAAAAATGGAAAGGGGGAGGGTGGGGGAGATAATTTAAAACTGAACTACTTATATAAGAGCAAATATCTTTGTTTTGATGTACTTGAGGAGAGTGAACTGGAAGTATTTGTTTGTAGTTTGATGCTGCTTTGACTGGTAGGATCCATTTATCTTGAATATCACTTCAATCTTTCCTTTCAAGTTTTACAGGAGTTATGAGGCTTGCATTCCATGAAATGGGAGATCTATTAAAAGCACTAAATTCCCTTATTGAGTATTAGTTTTGGGGGTTTCCTGAGTGTATACAAATTGAAAGGTGTGAATGTTTTTGCAATTAACAATAAGGGGTGTATTGATTCTCCCTCTCTCTCTAAAATTTGAATGTCACATGCGTCTAATGGAGGACAAACAATGTAAAATTGGTTGTGTTCTATGTTTTACAGACTGTTTAAGATCTGTGATGCATCTGTCTTGGACACATCTTTCTGTATTGGAAACTTGCACCGCCATGTCGGACACTTGCACCCATTCTTCATAACTTTTCTACTACTTTTTGATATTATTTTCCTAGATTACTAAAATATTAGAACACATTTATCCTCTTAAATCCTAACTCAAACATCAATAATGTTTATGAGTTAATTGTTTAGAGTAAAACTAGTACAACATACTTTTGTTAGTGTTATTTTTGTACCTTATTTTATTTAAAATAAATAAATATATATACATATATATATATATATATATATATATATATATATGATGCCATGTCTCATGTCCTATTTTTTTTGGCTTCGAGTTTGACACCTTACACCCATACCCATGCAACTTGGGTTGTGTTGCATTGGTAATTTGGATTAATTTTTTTTTGAAAGGCAACCATAGATTCCATTAAAGAAGAAAACAGGTACAGTATAATTGTTTTTTGCCCCTTTGAATAATTAGGTACAGTATAATTGTTATATACTGATCCTCAATAAAACAAAAAAAAAAGAATTGAGAATTACATTTTATCACTAAAAAAATGATGGTAGTAATGATCCATAAATAGTGCAATAGATTGAGAAAGATGTAATGATACAAACAGATATACATGCATTTTGGGCAATGTATACACAAATATACATATAGAAATATGCTGTTTTTTTTCTCTTGGGCAATGTAGTCCATGGCCACAACATGCAAAAAAATGGGTGTGCAGGCTCAAATACAGGGAGATGGGTTGGGCTAAAATGCCAGCAGATGGATATAAGGTCCACAAAGAATCAGTTTACTTGGACTCCTAAATGTACTGTTTTCAAGCCTCCAATGTTCAATGGTGAGAGAGAGAGGGGTGGGGGATGGTGTGTTTCAATGGTGAGAGAGAGAGAGAGAGAGAGAGAGAGAGAGAGAGAGAGAGAGAGAGAGAGGGGTGGGGGTGGTGTTTCAAAACCTTGATTTTCAATCCAAGACATTTCACTTGCAACGTTTGGTGTCACTCCCAAATAGGCCATTTGGCTTGAGAGTATGGAACTAAGGATTTCTAAGGGATGCACTTTTCGAATTTGATTATTTGAATAGGTGTCGGATGGATTTTGGGCTTCTTTATGGATGGTAGATGATATCCTTATATTTTATTGATTGAGTAGATTATTATTATTCTTATTTTTTTGAAATGGAAACTCTAAGATCTGCATTCCTTTTTTTCAACATAAATTTCATGTTGTATTAAAAAAATTTGAGGAAGACATGGTTGATTTACAAATAATATTGTCATGAGAATTATGGGATTGATCTCCACAGCTATTGGGGAATTTTAAAATTTACTCGCCTTTTTAAGTTAGTTGTTGTTTTTTCCCCTTTCTATGCAGTCCAACTGCAAATGCTTTCCTTGTATTCTTGTTGATTCTTGCTCTGGTGTGTGTGTGTATATATATATATATATAATAATCTTTTAAATGAACATATTTCTTGAAATATATTACAATGTATGTAAGGAAATTGTAAGGAAATTGCTCAATACTTCTAATCCTGATAATTGTTTGATTGCAAAATCTGTTTTTGTTCCAGTTAACTATACAGAAAGTTGATTGCATAATAGCTTCAGCTAAACACAGTCCAACTGCTTCACCATATATTTTATTGGGGCACCCATGGTTTAATTGTCCCCTGTGAATGTGTACAGCACCTGTATAATTTCTGTGATTATATTTTTACAGGGGCAATTACTGGGGCACATTCACTTGTGGAAAATACTGTGCATGTACTGTGTAATTTCTGGTTGACCAACCAAACAGTTGAGCAAATTTTGTCAGTTGAATATCATGTATTTTTCCTTATCAGACAAAGCCATTGAGCTTTTATTTTATGTGTAGCAATCTTCAAAATAACACTTTTAATGGTGTTTCTTGTGATTGATCGCCTTTTTTCATTATTTGCAGGCTAACAGGCACACGATTATTCTGATGCAGACATCACAAAATAGAGCAACCAGAACGTTTATGGATTATGAGTCAATTAGTCAAGCTATGGATGGTATTTTACAGGCTTAGATATGTGGATGCTTGTATATTCTCAATATATATCTTGTCTGAAGGCACCTTATGCCTCTGGCTTGAGAAGGGCTGCGTCCATCTAGACTTTTATCCAATGCCCTCCTACTCAGGGGTAGGTGGGGGTCTTGGGTTCTCCGTCAACATATATATATATATATATATTGTCAAACACCTTTATCTGTGAAAGATACTAAGATACTAAACACAACACGCTTCAACTAATTTTCTTTTCCTAGTGTTATTGTCTTTGAACACAGAATAATATAAGCATTTTTCTGATCATAACAAATATACTAAATGAACTCTGTATAAAAAAGAAGCTACTGTATTATACTCTATAAATAGAGAGATGTGTGACATTTTGCATGCTTGAAAGACTACTTTCTTTAACAGAAGCAAGTGAAATAATGGTGTTTCTATAATGTCTCAAGTAAGAGTGATTAGATTAAAGTAAAACTGTAAAGGAGGGATGTTGTATCCATGCATTCCATATCCATATCTGAAAAGGTTATTCTTCCTTTACATTTGTCTCAATATAGTACTTTGAAAATGTTTTCAAGATAACCGAACTGCATTTAGTAAAAAGCAAGGTTGAACTGGATTCAACTGCTTAGAAGGGTTGGTTTTGAAAACACTTCTCTGTACCAAAATCCATATTTGTATGTCATAGCTTATAGGCTGCGCCTGCATCCTCACAGTTTAGAAATGTATTTACGTCATAAATATCAAAGTGGCCTGAATTGATATTTGGAGTTTTATCATCATCATCATCATTATCACCATTTTCCTAGTCTTAATTCTATCTATTTGGGTTGACTTATGTTATTTTTCAACTCCAAACCCATTTGAACTTGTTCTCTGTCAGTCCACAATCTAGCATTGTCTTTTCTGCTATAACTTTCCAGGTCATTGCCTGTCTCTCCCATTCGCCATTTCTTTGAAATTGTAAGCATTGTTTTGTATTGGGAAACCAATTGATGTTACGAATCCTATGTCTTAGTTGTCTCTGTGTTTGTGTTTTCCCTCTTCTTCAAGCATGCGTCTAATATGAACAAAGATAGACTATTTCAGGAGACAGTTTTAAACCATGGTACTTGAAGCATGTTAGAATGAAGGAACCATATTATTAAAATAAGTGGCTCTTCTAGAGACGCATTTTTTACTTTTTATTTTCTGGCTTCCACCTTTTAAGGATCACTGAAAGACATAAGGATTGTGGTGATTAGCATAATAGTCAAGGTGCATTGCGCAAGCAATGCACTATGGGGTCTTGGAGCCTAAGGGACAAGGTGCATGTCTAGGTGTGATCCTAATTTTGCTTCACGCACTTATTTAGATACTTAAAAATATGTGAAATGACTAGATTATGGATTTGGATCCCTTTTTGCTTCAATTTTTTTAACAAAATCCTTTATTGCTCAATGAAAGCACCATATATTGCAATTGAGCTGTCAAGCACATTATAATTTATTACTTACATGAACAAGTATATTATTGGATAATTAGAGTCTCTAACTAAGTATTCCTATCTAGTAACAATTCTTCATGTTTACTATAATATTTACAAGCTATTTAAAAAATAAAAGACAAAGAAATCCTAGTCGTCAGATCTGTTTGGAATCCATTTTGGTTGTCTCCATAAAAAATCTGGCCGTTTCAGTGTTCCATTTCAGAAAAAAGGGCATAAACTTTAAAAGGCAAAAACAAAGTAAAATATAAAGATAATAATACGAACTTATAAATATATTTAAACTGAAATGAAGAACACGTGTTGTGTGAGTAACATTGGTCATAATTTTATAGAGAATAATTTTCTTTAATTCATAAATTTTTATATGGAATTTCTTAATTTTATATACTAATATAAAATAATTTTGAATATCCTTCAAAATTACCAAATTTAATCTTAAAATGCCTTTTCTATTTTTTTAGTCAATTTTTGCACAAATTTTCTCTATTTTCATATAATAATATGACAAAATTGAACCAAATCCTTCCTACTCACTTAGTCCCATCTTAGAATCTCTTTTCCTTTTTTTTTTTTCGCTTTTCTTGGACGAATTTTACCTTTTTTGTTTGCCGACATGGAAGAAAATCACAACCATTTAATAAGTGAATGGTCAAGATTCATTTAACAGACACATAAACTGTCTCTTTATATGTAGATAGAGTAGAAGGATTTATTATTTTCTTAATTTTACACTAATTTACATAAATAAAAGCATAAATTATCATTAAATAACTACTTATATTTGTAATCTCAATTCATAATAGTGTAATTATCAAATAATAATTCAAGAATGTTTGAATTGTACTCTAATAAAAATCAAATACAAACTGATTCAAACACAAAAATTCAAAAAAATATTTAAGAAATAAACTTGAATTCTCAAATTTATTAGTCTATTTCTTTTATTTTTTTTCTCAAATTTTCTTCATATATATGTTAAAAATAAACCATATGAATTGAAAATATCCTTTATGAACTACAACAAGACCAAGTTTCAGTCCAGAATTCAATTTCTAGCCACTTGATTTTAGTGGTCAAAGTCATTGGGCGTCTTTGAATTAAGGATGCCTGATAACTTTGACTACTAAGATCAAGTAGTTATAAATTGAATTTCAGGTTATTTTTTTTTTCAATTGTACCTCATTAAATCTTTTTTTTATTTGTATAGTTGGATTTTATATGTATATCGAAAAAAATTAAACAAAATGAAATTTGTAGAGTGGAACGGGTAGGGCTGAAACGGGCCATTCTGGCCCGTTTTGCCTGTATTAGGCACGTTCTGGCTGGAACAGATCGGAGTTGGCCAAAATGGAACTCGGTGTCAAAATTGAATCCTTTTTGCTCTATTTTTCAGCCGGACCTGGAACGTTTCAGCTGGAACAGAATGGAATTGACAACTAAGAAAGAAATAGGTATATTATAAAAAGGTTTCTTATAAAATAAGCTTAAGGAAAGTGAGCCTTCATTAGAGCTAGGCAAGGTGCTACTTTTCTTCCTTTTCACAGTTTCAAAGGTTGGAGCTCAGGACTTGCTACCCTTTTGTCAATAAAGAAATGTTACAGGCAGACTCTGAGATCTTTGATGAAACCATTCTTTCTTCAACAGTAGCTGTACAACTCACATCAGCAGCTGGTCAACTAGAACACTATCTTAAAGCATTACTTATGGCATTTGATAGGCCATGATTTTTAGAGTTTTATGATGACATAAATTTTTTAATATTTTTATTGCACAAGCATTGCAGAAGTTCTTCTATTCTAATGTAGACTGTTGATATAGGGACCTGTTTAGCTTGTTTGTGTTACTTTATAAAAGGGCTGATCGTTTTGTTACCAAGTTATATTGTAGCACTGTGTTGATACTTGATACTATGGGGGCTCAATGGCAGTATTTATTTATTATCCTTTTTACTTTTAAAGTTTTTTGGCCATGCTCTACAATATAATGCATGTTATCATGAACACTCTCTTGAAGCCTAACGATACCATGTCCTCACTTGGAGGTCCATGGATTGAGCCATGGAGCACTTTGTTAAACTTTTTTTTTGGGGGGGGGAGGGGTTGCGGGGCTTCATACATTAGTACTACAGTTTAGTTGACTATAATTCTGGCATGATTTTTTTTGTTCTTTGAAATGATAGTTGTGGCATGATTGTTGGCATGACAATCTTGAAATTGTCATAAACTTGTCTTCTAATAGTGGCGATTATGTGATGCCTTTGGCTGTGACTGTACCATGTATTGATGTGAATAACTTGAATTAAAACACACTTATAATCAGTTTGTCTGCTGTCATATCACATTATGGTTTTAACTAAATTCTTAAATAGCCAAAAATGGAAAGTTAAAACTCAAAAAGCCAACCCTAGATAGATTGATATTGGGATTTGGGATTAGTCTAGGATGATGATGATGACCCAAACATGGTTTGGAAACTATTAAATGTAGTTATCTATCAGAGTAGGAGCTGTGATGCACAGCAACATGTGTAGGCCCCACGTACACATTTGGGCATGATACAGGGATGGGATGAGCACGGGAATGCATTTGTGGAGATAGGGCATAGAGGAAGATAAAACATGGGAGGGATAAGGCTGGCTAGGATAAAAAGGGGAGCTATATGTGTCAACCCTTGAGAGGAGAGGGAATAAAGGTGTGGAGGGATCTTTTCCCAATATGTCATGAGATGTTGATAAATCTCATGAGAAGGTGGCTTGTGTTGGCAAAAACAATAACACTTACTTGGCATGAGATTTTGAAGGTTTTGTCTGTCTTTTTTTTTTTTGAAAATTGTCTTTGCCTATTGTTTATTAGGGCTCACCCGTAATTGGCCAAATTATGTTGTGAGTAATAGGAATTTTGTGGGGTCACAGGCTTGTTCTTCTAGGAATCACTTTTTTATCAAAATTCTAAAATAACAAAATTATTTACGATGACCTCAATAAGTAAAATGTATTGTGTTCTACATTTTTTAACATGGTGTGCCCATGCATGCTCCTGTGTCTCATTTTTGTTCCATGTTTGTATTTGGGCATCATAGATTGGGAACTTGTACGTGGTTGCACATTGTTTTCATAGTTATTATCTTTAAAAAAAGAAAAGAAAAGATGATCACCCTTGTACTGGGTCACATGGTATTAACATACCTAGCCCTCGAAATGGGGTGATGATGGACCCATCAGAGAGATCTTTCCTTAAGTATTTGGCTCACAAAAAATCACCTTTGATCAGATTGATCAAGCCATCTTTTTAAAGGCCTTAAAGTTTAGGAATTTAAAACTAGTTTAAAATGATCAAATTTTAAGAGTTCAAAAAACATGACTTGATTGATCTAATTAAGGTGATTTTTGGTGGGTCACATATTTAAGTAAAGTCCTTCTCAAAGAACTCATCATTGTCACGCTTAGGTGCACATAGTAATACTGTGTAACCCAGTGCATAGGTGATTGTCTTATTTTTAAAAATACAATAGGACACTGTTATGAATGTTATTCTTCACAAAGATTTTTTATTTTCATCTATTTTGACACATTGAACCGTTATGTGGGACAATTGTTATCTTCAGTAGTCATGTTCTGCTCAACTTTATCCTGGAGAACTAGTATTGTCTGGCTCTATGCTGCATGGGTACAGGTGTCAGATTGGCCAATCCAAAATTATATAATTCATTGATTCGGTGTAGTACTTTAACAATTTATGTATTTATTTATTTGAATAGGAAGCAAGACATAAACATGACACCAATAAAAAATTGACGTACAAATTTATATGCAGTTAGTATTTTAGTTTAAATTTCAAAGGAAGAGAAAATGCGTTCTCTTTTCTTCTTTTTTAATCTTGAAAAACAATGATAAAACATTAGAAGAATACTTGAGGAATTCAACAAGTCCGAAGCAGGTATGTTGCACATGTGAAGAATCTGTGCAACATAGATTTGGATATATTGATGGAAGTTTTTTCATATACATATGGGAGTATTGGAAGATCCTACTCCTATTGATCTTAAATGTTTGGAGTGGACGTTGTTGCTTGGTTTCTAGCATTTTTATGGTACAGGGTACTTTTGTTGTTCTTTCATGATATGTGGAAATAGTGGGCTAGTGCTGATTGGTTTATTGCTTGAAGTGTGTAGGATGCCTTCAAGTGCAGTTATTATGTAGATCCTATCTATGTTTGTGCCATGTTGAATATCCAGGTTGCACTAGGGTAGGATATATGAGAAAATCAGTACATGCTCATGTTTGTTCATCTGCATTTGTCATTGGTTGGTGACTTCAACAACTACTGATGATGTCATAATATAGCTTCTCTCGTTGGTTGGTTTCCTTGTGACAGCACTTCATCTGCACATGCAGGTCTGTCTGTCTCTGTCTCTCTCTCTCTCTCTCTCTCATGCATGCGTGCTTGACAATAAACAATCAAAATGTTGATTGTTGTTAGCTGCTCATTGTTGCAATCATAAAGGTTGCGGCATTGAGTCATCAGTGTCAAATAGGCATTTGAGTTCAGGGAAAAATTACAAAATCCAATAATGAGTATCAAACCTAGATAGATGAGATCGATGGCTGCTTTGATGATGATGACTAATGCTGATCATCCAGCTTTCATTTTGTATTCATTTGCCACATATAAATATGAAAGAATACCCCAATTTGATGGGATAAATGACTAGATGATGAAGATGATCCAGCTTTCATTATGTATATATCAAGTTGCAAGACACTGTCAGCCTGTAACTTGATCTTGTTTATCAGTGAACTACTAATACGTTGGCAAATGTTTTTAACATTAGCCCTTTAACAATTTACTAGAAGCCAAATTACTACATCAAGCTGAAGATTATTTTCAGGCAGTTTGGCCCCTGATGCAGGCCTCTGTGCTGTCTGTATTCTTGTTTTTTTGTTTTGATGATGTAGATGTCAGGTGTTTTTCGTAATCTTAGATTTTCTTGGTAGCCGTTGTGGCTAGTAGTGAGTTGTATTCATTTTCTTGTATGAAATAAATTGGTTACCCTTCAGAAAGAATACTAAATATCCTTGGTAAGACCTTGTCATGCGGTGCAACTTGAACTGGTGGGGTTGGAATACTCAACTAAGCTTCCTGAATTTAAATCAGAAACCTTCAAATCTGACCTGACCTGAGGAAAAACTTTGAGATGCCACTTGACCTGAGTGTATTACATATTGGAAGTGAAACTTCCAAAATAACCTCACACAAATGAATTTACTTATATGCCTGATTATTTTTCTAGCTACATCTCAAAATGAGTCGTTATCTGTTTTTCCTTCATTCAGCAGACCCACACTGAAATTTTGTAGGCTTTTGACATTTGAACTGAGCCAACTCATGAACTGACCTTTACAACCCATGCCTTCTAAATTTTAGTTTGGGTTGATGTGATGGTTCGGAATCAGATCTAAGCTGCACCCTTAGTGGATGGATGGAAAGGGGTCTCCTAGTTGGCAACAAAGGGTAGTCCAATTACAGTCGTGTTTGCAGACCATTTGCAATGGATAGTTTTGCTTGATACATCTCTGTCTTTGTGTACATGCACGGTGCATATTTTCAATACGTGTATGAAGTGTAAGATCTTTTACGGAGAGATTACTAAATTCCCAGTTGAAGTGGGATGCGCTAATAGTTAATCACAACTTAACAGTTGATATTCATGATGATGTTCCTTGATTATGAGTCAGATCGTGAATTGGGGTCATTGGATGGGTTTTCAAGCCATCCAACATCTGAGAATCTGTGATTTATTATGTATTGCAGAAGCCATAGCCCAGTTATCTATATCAGAATGAAGGGGTGGTGAAATTAGTTATGTTTTAGTAATTGTTTTATTTCGTCAAATGGTTACCATTATGAGTACTAGTTACTCAAGGCTAGCCTAGTGTTGTTAGTAGTTGTATAAATACTGTAAGGTCTTTATTTTTAGGATTGGATGAATTTTGTCTGTTCACACACCCCCACCCACCCGACAGGCACGCACGCACGCACGCACATACACAACATATTCTTATCTCTAATCTCTGTGTTTCAACCTTTTCTGCAGTCTATTGCCCATCTTCTTTATGATTTGAATATTTTTATAAACATTTGGTTTTGGGTTAACTTTTGTGCCAATTTGTGAGATTGGAAATCCTCATCATTTATTAGTCCATGTCAAAGTGAACCAGAAGTCTTGATGTAGTTGCCCCATGATAGGATGGCTTTGAATTTAGAGGTTCCCAAATTTAACTGTCATTACGAATTCTTGTGATTTAACTCCAGTTCGGACATAAAGGGGGATTGCAATTAAGTTGATAATTGTATCAGGTACGAGTGGATACATCAGATTAAGCATAGGTTCCCATTTGTGGGTTGGGAAGTATAGCAGTCAAGATGCCACATTTAATGAGGCTTCTTTGTTTCTTTTCACCCACAGTCTAGACAATGTCAATTGGTGCCAGTATTTTCCAATTTTTATCATTTTTTTTTGGTAGGCTGCCTAGTTTTATCATTAAAAGAAAGAAAAAGAATGCCAGCTTTATAGTTACATGATTCCACTTAATGTTGACAGGAATTTGTGGGCTTTATGAACGGAAGCTGAAGGAAATTAATCCAGCCACACGAAACATCACTTATGACATTGCAGATCTCTACAATTTCATAGATGGCCTTGCTGACTTGAGTGCCTTAGTGTATGTATTGCTGTCCAGCATTGAGCTGTACAACCCTTTTCATTTTGTGGAGAAATATCTATACAACCATTACCTTCCCTATATTCTCTTTCCATAGTAGATAAAACTGATGCTTGCTACCTGGTTATTGTTTCAGTTATGATCATTCAATTCAAGCATACCTGCCTTATGACAGGCAGTGGATAAAACAACGGACATTTCAACACCTTAAGAAATTGGCCTCACATTAATATGGTGAGCTGCTCCTCTTCTGTTAGTACCTGGAATTATGCATCTGACAATCAAACTGCTAGAAACTGAAGGGATCAGGTTTGTACCTTTTTTCTATCTAAAATGTAAGAGCTCTATCCCTTGTTTGAGCTTCAACGTATTCAAGTGAGCTTATTATTGTGAAAATTACAAAATTAACAGCACTTTCCCTGCTTTGTGTGGTTACCAGGTCTCTTTTGATGATTTCTGTAACAGATTTGTGAGTTATTACTTAATTAGTGTGTTTTTACTACAATATGTTCTGTTTTTTGTGTCACTGGATTTCAAGACAGGCATACCCAATAGTGAAACTATCAGTTTTGCTTCACAAACCCATTCGCAGCACCTGATACTGACCTTTATAGATGCCCAGCACCGAAATCAGGATGCGTAAAGAGTAACGGTCGAAGAACTTGATTTTTGAGCTAGTTCTGCATGATGGGCCTCTGGTAGATTTCTTTGACCTCTTACTCGCGCATTTGACAGCTTACTTTTGATTTGGTGGACCAATTATAAGATTTCACTGGCCATATCTAATGGAGAAATGAGAAATGCTATCTGCGTGGCTGCTAAATTGTTTTCTATGGTAAATCCAAACAATGAAAACAAAATAAATTCTCAGGTTTGAGGATCGGTGTAGTGAGACACTATTGAATGATCTGATTTGTTTACAATAAATTCTGAAATTTGATTTGAGTTACTAACTTGGCAAGCGTGTGAGGTCCTGAATTCTGTAGATGACATTGCATTCCTTGTGCATCTCCCACTGGAAATAAGCTGAGCTTATTTTCAGATTTTGATTTGTGCACCTCTACTCTCATTTTTTCTTAAAAAGGCACCGAATGATGTAAAAGTGAGAGTTTTTTCATTTTGAAATGTAAAAAGGGTAAAACGAGATATTTATATTTTTACATCACTTGGTGTCCCTTTAAAGAAAAAGTACACCAAAACCGCTTTTTTGTTTTTTTTAATTTCCATATGAGAAACTTCAGACATGGTTCTACTAAAACTTCCACGGGTGGTACCTCGGACCTCATGAGGCACACAAAGGTAAGTCCGCATGGGTTCGAACCTGACACCGCTCGCTTCTTGAGGCGGGAGATCTCCATTATTCACTTAACATTGATCGGAGATCAATGACATCACATTGGGGGTATTTCTTTATTGAAATAATTTCTAATAAAACAGTAGAATCCATTTTTTATGGTTTGAAAATTGATTAATTTTTTGAAAAATGGTACTTTTCATTTCATGAATTTAAGAAAAATGAGTCATCTTATTAGTCATTGTGTGCTCAGTTTGCCTTGTTAAAAGGGTGACCGTCCTCTTCATGCGAGGCTGCCATCTACACATAAGGAGATCTTTATGATTATAAGTATATTTGATGATCTACAAGTAGATTAAATTTTAGCTTAAATTTCAATTTATATTTATTTGATCATAATTATTAAAATTATCAAACATCATGGAATTCTTTTTAAAGATGCCTTGTGAGTTTCACCGTTAAAATCAAGATACTTTAAAATGAATTTTGGACTGAAGTTTGGTTCTAGTCAAATGCTACTTCAATCTATACTGATGATTTCTTTAATTAATTTAGTGAAAATTAAACTGTAATAGGAAAATAAATCAATTTTTTACTGATAAAAACTAAAAACATGTATTATGCATTTGTACTAATAAATGACTATTTTAAATGGTATAATTTAAAGTCATTCTTATTAATCAGATGACAACAGAGGTTCATTTCTGTCTTTAAAAGCTTTAAGGCAATATAGTAGAGCTGAGAGAGTAGATGACAATAGAGCTTACAGGCTATAACGATCTTCCCTAACATTTGAAACAATGCGTTGAATATTGCTGGCTGTTTCCTAAGGACCATGGAATTGAAGGGGCACATTTGACCTAACAATTGATGGCATCTGGCTTCATTTAATCATCAATGGCAAGCAGACCAGTGTAGGATGTTGGCAATGCCCATTTCAATGATCTGCTATTCAGATCATTCTTTCAAGACGTAGAGAAGATGATCTAGATAACATCAGGTGGTGGAAAATGCATGATGTTGCATAATTGATTGTAGGAGATAGAATTCTTGACCGTAGAAAAGTTCTACATCGATTAACTTACGAAATCAATAATTCTATATAATACTTGATGCAGCATTCGTTCAAAACTAGTCTTTGAGAATAGTTTCACTTTAAGAAAATTATCACCTCGTAGTTTTCTAACATAGGTGAATCCATCATAGAAAATGATGATATTACACTTGTCCCAATTCCAAGAGGACAAGGTTGAAATTCTTGGTTTCTCCCCATCCATCATTCTCAAATCCCCAATTTCTTTTAATACCCAAACCAAGTTTGCAAGCCACCCAGTAGTGGTGAATCAGCTTATCTCTCTATTGAAAACTTCTAGCTCAATAAATTCATTGTTTAATATATAGCCTCATCCAAGCTTAAAATAGAAATGTTGACCCAATTCTACCATTGTAATACATATTAAATAGGAAATTTGAATGGCTCTTTACAAAGAAACCCATTATATTATATATTTAAGGGATCTACCCATTTGCCCAGGTACCCCCAGACTCAAAAACTTCATTTCTCAATAGCTTTTTCCACCATTTGAAAGGTTTGTAACACATAATATGGATTCTTCAAATTTCACAATTCCTTTCAAAATAGTTCTACTTTTTCCCCATATTTTCATGTATGTATTGTATTTGCACTGTCGATTTAGTAAATTCATATCAATAGAATCATCAATTATATTTTACAAACTTTCAATTCAAACAAATCATCTGTGACATATATGAATAGAGATTGACTATAGTAGGCATCAAACCAAGAAAGAAGCTTCCCCAAAACAGCATTAATTGCATATGGATTAGGGCCCTTCCGCCCATGCCAATGTCTCCTCTATGTCCATTCATAGGGTTAGGGTTATTTATTAATTCAATTTAAAAATTAATTAAATAGTATAATAAGATATGTAAAAAATATTAAAATAAAATTTGAACCTCATTTATTTAATATAGTTTTTTAAATTTTAAGTGTCAGAAGTTGTTCATTTTCAAGACTTTTATATCATAAATTTTGATAATTAAAGGAAAAAAAAATTCTTAAATTATATTATTTAAAAAATCTTCTACTTATTTTATTCAAATACATGTAAGGCTATAACTTCTCTTTTAAAAATAATACTGTAATCTTTTAAAATTACTCCAATTCTTCTTTCATTCATTTTTCAATCACTGCTTGCTGCGGAATAGATGGAAAAATGGCAGGCACATGTGAACTGACTTCAGATCGCCGACTGGCCACGTGGATGATATCTAAGTCGTTGATCTCATAATCCCTACCCAAAGCAACACTATTTTATTTTATAGCTTAAAGCATCCCACTTGTGTGTGAAAATCGACCGTTTAGATGCTGCCACGTATGAATGCAACAAGCATTTTGAATTTGAGATGAAATCAATGGACATGAATTGATGAATTAAGTGGCATCAATTTTCTCAACCGTCTAATCAATAATTGCGAAGTTACTGCCAACAATGTCAATAAATGGTGGAGGAAAGACATAAATTTTGATTATCTATTTAAAGAGCAATATCATATTATTAGATTTACCTTTTATTTAGAGTTTATTAAATTTTCAATTTAAATTGATGATAAATTTATTTTAATTTTAATTTTTCTATGTTTATAGCTACCAACTTCGAAACTCCCACCTCTCCCAAGTTCCCAACTCACTGCATCATATGACTAATTAATGATAAATTTATTAATAGTATTATATTATTAGTAATATATAAATATTTTACTTAAATCAGATTATTTGAGTTTTCAACCTTTCTTTATTACCCACTGTCGTCTCCTTGACCATACCTATGGTTTACTCATTGTTTTTTATCGGAATTAAGATAAAACTTCATCAATTATTTAATTGGATCGATTAGGGGATTAAATGAGTTAATGAATAATGTGGTTATTTACTTTTATGATATACTTTAAAATATATAAAAGAGAAGAAACTATTATCTTTTCACATTCAAATATTAGACACTTATCATTGTTTGCAATTTTTTTTTTTGCTATTATCAAATTTTATCTTCAAATCTTGAAAAATTACTGCCCCAATTTTGCATTTCATCTCATTTCCTTCTTCATATTTTAAACATTTACTATCAAATATTAGCATTAAACCCTCCAAGAAGTTTAAAAAAAAAAAATCTGAACCTTTTGATTTAAACCAAGTGAATAAATAAGTCCCTTCTTGGTAAAACCATCTACGTGTTCTATAAGTTGAGAAATGTCTTTTTAATTTACGTGTAGAAAATCGCAGAAAATCCAGCACAAAACCTCCACAAGTGATACCCACTGCCCTTATGATACACTAAGTTATGCCATGGAGGTTTGAACTTGGCAACCCACACTTCCTGAGACGGGAGTTGAACTACACCCATATGGGCAATGAGTTTGACAAATTCTAGATAGCATGAGATGATTGCACATCTCTATCTTTTATTAAGTAGTGATGTTAACAATAAATTTCGTTTTTAAATAAGAGCTGGCAGCATTAATTGTTCTTTTGTAAACTTGACATATTGTAAATGTAAAGGTGGAGACCATGAAAATACTATTTTAGTTACATGGATATTTCTATTGTTATTTATCAATTATTGTTGGTTTAAGTGATTTGAATGATGAGAGGTGAATTCCCACATATCTAATCTCTGTCATTACTATGCTAATTGTTATGTTGATGTTTTGTACTTTATAGTAATTTAATTTTTTTAAGGTACAAGAGCATTTTTATAATTTTATATTTAATGTTGTTAATATGTTATATTTTTTGAAAGATTTTTGGTGATATGTATTAAAAGGGGTGGATTTAGAGAGGAGCAAGCGAGGGGGGCAAGGCCCTTTTAAATTTTTTAAAAATTTGTTAAAAATTTGTTAATTATTGTTTTCAATTATAAGTCATTAGTAACTAAATGATAATTGATGAATAATTTCAAACGGTTGGAGTGATGGCTAAGAACCCATCTCAAAAAATGAGAGTTATGAGTTCAATTTCTACTCTAAATGGCCACTTCACATAGTGTGTGGATAGGAAGGCTTGCACATGCTTCGAAGATTAATCGAATGCTCTAAGAAATCTGGACAACTTAGTCATACAAAAATGATAATCGATGAAACATGAAGAATGCCTTCGAATGAATGTCATATCATGAACAATTGGATACATGATATGTTATATAGAATAGTACAAAATACTAATAATTAATATATTTCAAAAAAATATTAATAATTAATATGCTATGTTGATTAATTTTGTTATTTTGCAATAGTTAGTTAACTATTGAAGGACAAATTGGAAAAAAGAACTATTTGAAATAGTAGTTGATAATTATATTTAATGAGAGACCACCCATAGACTACAACTTTGATAAAACTTTTACTTTATATGAAATTTTGTATTTTTAAATGTATTTAACTTAGTATTGATATGAAGTGAATGGAATGATAAATTTAAAATTATTCAATATCTTACATTAAATATATCAAAATTACTATTTGAACTTAATCAACTCGAGATCCTAAAATTTACCTTGTTCTGTTTAGTATAAATTTTTGGATCTACCTCTTTTTCCAAGTACATAATCAGGTTTATGTACATATATAAGATTTAATTAAATAAGATAAGATGAGATTCATAATATATTTTTGTCACGCCCAACCCGAGAAGCAGGTCTGGGTTGCCACTATTTTTTTTTTTCAGTTCAAATTTCACTTTACATTCACACACCTTACACATTGAGTTCATTTAACCCACCAAAAACACAAATCTACAAAGCAAGGGTGAGACACAAGGAGTCTCTTGATCAAGATGAGGCACAGTGCTCTCAGTTGCCTACATACCATATAGTGGATCAGATCAACCATAGTTCAGTAATTCTTTGATATACCAAGGTATCCACCAATTTTCAAAATAGAAAATGCACAGAATTTTAACACAAATACTTAGAATATAATGGCATACCTTACCACTTGTTTCTTCCACATACACTCATGTGTACTCTCACAACCATATACATTTTACACATGTCTATATATAACTCATACATGCATATGTAAACTCACACATTCACACGTATCAAGTACAAAATCACATCACATCATATCAACTCACATCATATCAAATCACATCAAGACAATCCAAACTTGGAGATCAAGCAACACAGATAACTTTTAGAGTCTCAGCTGGAGAAAGTTCAGACAATTACATTTTTGCAACTGCACTCAACGAGTCGGATCCACTGGCTTCCGGACTCGAATCAAGTCAAACTTGAACTCTGCACAAAGCCCACCCTGTAATCTTTCAGATTAACGGACCACAACACCAGTAACGACTATAAATCACCTTATTAATTGTTAAACTGGGTCAGGATATCACAATTTTTCATGTGATTAATAATAGAGTCCCTTTTTTTCATGACACGATGTCAATGGATCATAGCTTTTCATGTGATTGGTGGACTTTTAATTTATCAATTCTTCCTCCTTTTCTTTTTTATATTATTATAGAATAGACAATATTTTATTAGTTTTTCTTTATTTTGCTTCGATTAGAAACTATGTACGTGAGTTTTCATGAACATTGGAGAGTGTTTTATGGGCATAAAACGTGCTTATAAAATAATAATCTCCAGTGGTTTATGTTACAATTATTATTGACTTGTGATAAAAGCACAATGTTATACGTGTGTGGTTAAAGGCACACTATTCAAAATACTAAAAAAAAAATTATATTTAGTTCCGTTAAAACAAATTTATATCTAATATTTATTATTTTAAATATAAAAAATCTCATTTATAAGAAGTAAATTGCTTCTATTAATGACATTAATATATTTTTCTGATACTTAACAGCTAATCAGTTGTACATCATCATTATAAAAATTGTTTATTTCGTCTATATTAGATTAGCAATTAAGCAAATTGATATTTAGATTTGACATGTTTCGTAGTGACCCATTCCTTTAATCCAATATTCTTTATTTTGGACTCTTACATTCTCATATTAGGTCTCAAAACGAATAATATTTTGGACTCTTACATTCTTATGAAAATCCGGGTTTTCAAAAGTTAACGGAGAGTAATAAAAAATTGACTTTTTACCTTTTCGCTCTTAGTTATCAAGCATAGATAATGGACATCCAAACGCAGCCTTTGATTTTATAACAATCAAATTCTTAAAGTGTAAAATTTCAGTTACTATAATTAGATGAAACTCAAATTTTATATAGTTAATAATCCTATTATTTTCTAAATATTTTATAATTGATCTTGCTCAAGAGCCAACATTGCCGTACTTGAAACTTAAAAA
This sequence comes from Chimonanthus praecox, assembly GCA_022113865.1. NCBI lineage: Eukaryota > Viridiplantae > Streptophyta > Magnoliopsida > Laurales > Calycanthaceae > Chimonanthus > Chimonanthus praecox. Next base: position 13,690,927 of record CM039089.1, on the reverse strand, counting down.
GTCTGTCTCAGTACCTGAAAAATATTGAAAAACAAGTGTCGGTGGCAAACTGGAATCCAAGAACCCAAATTAATGACCACACCAGCCATTCTTATAAATAGGGTCACCTTCTTCTCATCTCAATGGGTGGGACTCTTTTCCTTTTTAACTCAGTTTCCATTTTCCAATGGAGAGATCTCTGTTTGCACTCTTTTTCCTTCTCCTTCTAAGCTTTGCAGGATTAACAGCTTCTTTTTCTGCTGAGGTGCTCTTCCTTAAACTGAGACTGATCCACATTTTTTTGAATAATGTGGGCACATTTTGCCAATGTGAAAATAGGTTTTGTTTGGAAAATTTACAGTTTAATGTGACCCATTTTTTTATTTTAGGGTGTGGAAGAGGGCGTGAATGGGGTCTCTCTAGCTTTTAAGGTTTGGAAAATTTAAATCAGAAGTACTTGCTACTTACACTTACACTTCTCATTGAGTTTTCCTTATCATGAAGAAAAATGAAGAAATCTATCTAACTTGCATTTGTATTTTAAATTTGATGGCAGCAGAGGCATAGACACAAGCACAGGCATTCTGGATTTTCTCAAGCTGGTAATGCTATTTGAACTCACTACAATTTGTTTATGATAATTAGCTCTTGTTAGAATTTATATGGATTTGATAAATAAAGGAAAATGCTACGGGCAACCGGTAAAATATATTTTAAAATTTTACTAGGGGGTATTTAATTGTATTTTGCAACAGATTCGTAGAGCTGCTAACTCAACATAAAAAGTAGTACTTATGGATGTACATATATTACTCTAAATATGCGCATTGAGAGAATAAGATATATCAGTGATACGTATCGTATCAGCTGATATATATTGGGTTTTTGAAACAGATATACATTGACTGATAAAATACGTATAGGTAAAGAGTGTCAAAACTCAGAAATAGTCAAGATTTGAGGGGACTGAATACACATATTTTTAAGAAATGATATTATATTGTCATTTTAATGGTAAGGATGATAATAAATTGTGTTATTTAAAATATGTAGGGTTCGTCTTTTAAAAATTTAAACTGTTCACTGAATTCTAATTGCAAGAATGGATCTGCCGTTGGACCTACCATTTAGACTTTGTCAAACTATTGGACTTACGGTTGGATGGATCTAATGACAAGTACTTGATTAAAAAAATCTATAAAATTTGTGACACCTCTCTCATTTGATCCATCCACAAAATCTAAACTGATACATGTATGTATCTATGTGTTTAAGAATTTATGAACAGTTTAGAATTTTAAGAGAGAGACTCTACATGTTTCAAATAACACTATAAATTTAAAGAAAAGAAAGTTACAGCTTGTTTTTTTAGTGGCTCATTCCACTAAAAACCCTTTCACTAAGACAAAGGAAAAAGGCTAAATTCTTATAAAAGATACTAAAGTTTCATTGTTGACTGCACTCATTATAAAATAGAATACTCCAACCCAACCTATCAGTGAATTTGAAAAATCTATTAGAGACATGAGAAAACATGAGAAATTACAAAACCCAGTAATTAAATTAGGAATTATCTAATAAATGTATGAATTGGGTGAATATTTTGGTGTTGGATGTGCAGAGTGCCCTGGCGCATGCTCTTATAGATGCTCAAAAACAGCCTACCACAAGCCCTGCATGTTCTTCTGCCAGAAATGTTGCTTCAAGTGTAGATGTGTTCCTCCTGGCACTTATGGAAATAAGGAGGTTTGCCCTTGCTACAATAATTGGAAGACTAAGAGTGGAGGCCCCAAATGCCCTTAGTTAACACTCAACACTTCCTTCTTCTTTTTTCTCTCCCTCTCCAACAATTTCAATCACTTAATAATCATTTTATGTTGAATGTCTCCTCCGTCCTAAAATCTTGTGCCTAGAAAGAATGTATTGAATTGACTTGAGTTATAACTGTATGTTTTAGATGTTTTACCTCTTTGGATATTTCGGGCATACGGAGTTGGAGCTATTTTTTTAGAGTTTTTGTGTTTTGTATTTGCACCTCTCGTGCTTTTTTCTATTAACATTGTAGTATTTAAATTGCTATTAGTGTTCATACTTCATAGATGTAGATGTGGAAGTTGTTTGGGTCTTTGGGTATGTTGCTTATTGAATGTCATTGGATGCCCAAGAAAAAGAAAGTAGACTAGAAATGCTGAGGCTTTGTCACTAAAATCCATAACGCCAGACGTTTTGGGCCTGGGAAATACCCATTAAGGTCAAGTTGTGCTGCCATGAAGACAGAGACGGCCCTTGCCCTTGGTGGGCATTCATCTGACCCATTAAGATCAGATTGGCACTAGGGCCTACTTACCTGATCCAATCCAATACATTTACTGACTATTAGGTCCAAGAGCCCAACCCAACCTAACCTGACAAAGCCAAAGTTGGGCGTTGCCAATTGTAAGAATTCACATATATCTTGAAAAAAAAAATTAATTGGAAATATAGAAAAATGTTACATTTTACTTAAGAAGATTGTGATATACTTGAATTGTTCAGATAAACAGAGTTACATTATACAGGGCGTCGCTAAGACCCATGAATCTCTCGGGTCCATTTGTAGCACAAATGGCTGCTAAATAGAGATTTGAACTCGGTCATTGGGCCTACCTCAGATTTTTTTAAATTTTGAGGCTGCTAAATAGAGATTTGAACTCGGTCATTGGGCCTACCTCAGATTTTTAAAATTTTGAGATGTATCAGGCAACGTTGGGAAAAATACTTCAAAGAGTGTCTCAACGAAGATGGGCCTCCCATGAAATATTTTCTATTAATCCATGGTTCAGTGAAAAATACCATTAATCCATCCTATAGAGATGGGAAAGGCCCACAAGGGTTCTACAGTTAGTCACTTATAAAACTGTTAGCTTCCGACGCCGTCTTGCACACAATTTGGAAGAAATTCCTGTGCCGAAGTTTACCTGATCTGAGCTCTGAATGGGCTTAAATCAGCCGTGAACTTGCTCAACCTGACCTAATTCATTTTAACTGAACTCAACACAAATTGTCATTGTAATTGAGAAAATAGCACTTGGGTTGGCTCCATGTTGAGTTGGATCAATGACTTAGAGGTAAGTTTAGATCAGGCCCAGAAAGAATTACGGAGAGGGAAGACGACGAGTATTCTTTGCTAGGAATGCAGACTTAACCAACCCCAGGCCCAGTATTTTAGTCAATGATTATTCAATCTAGAAGATGCGTCCAGCATCCATCCACCATCAACTAATCAAGTTTGGATCATCGTCAACATTTTTAAAATAATACTGATAGTAAAGTTGTTCTACGGCAATCTTAGTTCAAAATGGGCCAATTACTCCTAGACTCAACTAAATTAACTCAATCCAACTTTCAACTGAGTCTACTCCAGTCGCAGTTGGACCTGACCCTGATCTATACCTTTACACTACTTACATAATGACAAGTGAGCGCAAAGATAAGTTCAGTGTTCCTTCTAAAAAACACCGGTTTCCCTATCAACTCCCACAAAAATTATATTGATTAAAATCAGTCAAATTACATTTCTAAGCAACCCAAGATTAGATCAGTATATAATTTATATTTAATTTTTTGTATCCTCATATAGTAATGATTTAAAGAGATATATCTCTATTTTATAAAATAGAAATACCATCACTTTTTAAACCGACCTAGACTCATACATGTCATAGGACCTAAATTTTAAAAATAAAAAATGGGCTGAGATTTTTTAAATGAACCAAATTTATGAAATTTCAGCTAAAATTTTAGTCAAATATTTTTTGAAAGACTGAAATAGCTAATTTTATGTGATGGGCTTAAAACCAAAACATGTTGACCAAAAATTTCGAATTTCAGCCAAAATTATTTTCTTAACAGGGCAGTAAGTGAATAAAATGGCCCTTAAGATTAGGGAATCACCAAAATTCCAGCCCCATCTCTCTTCATCAAAAGTTAATGATTTTATAAGACTTGCATAAATGTTATCCTTTGACTTAAATTTAAGCTATCAAGAGATGTATCAATTTGAACACATGATCTAATTAATAGAAAAAAGGTAGGTATGAATTTATTTATTTATTTGAATTTTATGTGTGAAAAACTACGGGATACCCAGCGTAAAATCTCTACAGGTAGGTATGAATTTGTTTAAATTATTAAACAAATTGGTATTGAAGCCTTTGATTCAGAAAAAAAAAATGTGATGAATAGTCAATAACTAATTGAAGAATTTTATTAAAAGTTTACATGGCCACATCTCATGAGTCATGACATGTTAGATGATGGGCTTACCCTACATGGAGCCTTTTAGTCTATTCAACTCAAGCAGGCTTTCCCTTTTTCAGGGACGTAAAAGCAAGCCCACTTGTAGTTCGTACTATGGACCCTATTCACATTAGGACTATACATGTCCTCAGTGGCAGACTTGGTCCAAAGTTTGAAATTTTGACTAAAATTTATTAAATATAAATATAGAATTGGTACATGACACTATCAAACTTATTTTTCTAGCTATTGGTGATCAAACATTTTCTCTTGTACAAAATTTGTAAGCCCTTCTAGCATCATTTCAAATTTTCAACATAAGTGTTGTATTTTTAAACATGACGTCAATGTTTCAAACTTAACCATTGATCTAATAAGAAATTACCCATTGTGAATCAGTTCACAAAAAAAGTGGTGTGAACGTTCAATCAAAGATGTGTATAAAGATGTCACTTTTTTAAATCAAGATCGTAAATGAAAGTTCACACAAATTCATTTGAATCGATTCAAAATAAAAAACTTCTCCAGATCTAATTAGCTATAGGCGATAGACAATGATCTAAAAAGATCCCATCATAGAAAATTACTAATCTTTTCATTTTTATTTGGAGTGTACCAGTCACGAATATTCAAAACTCAAAACTTTAGAACCAAAGGATTCCTTCAACCAAAATCTTTAATTCTAAACTTCGGCTAGGTAGTAATTTGAAAATTAGTGATATTTTAGAAATATCAGCCAATAGTTTTTTTTAAATATATATTTGATATGAGTTTAGATAAAAATATTTTCACAAATATTTATAATTGAGCCAAGATCACAAAATTGGTCTTCATTCAATGCTAGCGAACGAAAATTAAAAAGGGTGCGTAGGAAACTCATGTGATGGGATGGTGCTAAGGTTGGTGGGAGTGGATCGACTGCCTACTCTTAAAGCAATGACAAGAAAGCAAAAAAAAAAGTAAGAATGATAGGGAAATTCTTCATACCCTTTTTATCTATTTCTACATTTTGATGGAGACCTTGTAAGGTTGATGTGATAACTTTACACCTAACTTTTCTAATATTAAAAATATTAGTCTTAATTATGCTCTTTCTATCTATTCATTCAAAAGTGGATCTTCACTTGACCAATATATATATATATTTGGAATTTAACTTTATATATGAATTTAACAAATAATTTTGATAAGACAATTATCTATCTATAAATGGAAAGTTCTCTTCCCCTTTAATTTTTATGGGAAATTGTTTCATTTTCAATTTTATTTTCTATTATTTTTTCAAGACAAATTAAATGAATTATATCGAGAAAATATATAATTTATGTCAGATAGAGAACAATCATCTCGAGATAAAGGTAAAATTCGGATGAGTCAAACTTAGTTTACTAAATTCAACCTAACTTGAGTCACAAGTAGTTGATTCTAATTCGATCGAGCTAGACTTTATGATTCGAAGAACCTAATCCTAGTTTGTTGCAACAACTCAGTCCAACCTTATGATTCTCCATATACTTGGCATGGCCCGAACAAGTAAGATATAATTATCTTAATTGGTACAATTTATTTTTAAATGAAATGATATATTTACAGTTCAATATTTTGAAAATAAAGAAAGGATAAAAATAAAGCATACTGGTTGAAGGAAACCAAAGTATTTATCTAAACATCTTGAAAACCTAAATCCTATTGAAGGTTTAGACATAAGAGAAAAGTGGAGAGAGAATTAAAAAAAAAAAATAGACAAAGGAGGAGATGCAGACCACCAGGTACAGAATTAAAGAGAGTGATTTTTTTTGTATTGAAGGAGGCTTGATCCCATGACCTTCCAAAAAAAAAGATGGGAAATGACCATCAACTAACCCCTCAAATTATATCAACTTTTTAATAAATAAAATGAGTTGAATCAACTTATTTAAATTTAATCACATATTTAAATAAGTTAACTTTTTAATAATAAATTATATCAAGCAACATACTTAAAATTATTCCAATTAAGTCATATCAATCTTTTTAATAAATAAGTCAAGTTAACAAAAAAAATTATATTTAACGATTTACACGATTAAATTATATTTGCCATGGATCACCTCCCATTTAATAAGGATCCCCGTTTACACACCCGAAAAATCTCTCTCTACACACCTGTTTTCGGGTGGAAGTGGCTAATTACCATTTTGCCCCTGTTTCCATTCATTTGAACGAATTCTCAGTTCATTTCTCCATTCGTTCGAACTAATGGATACATGCCCCATCTAATTTGATTCGTTCGAACTAATCCCCTTTATAAATCCATTCGTTCGAACGAATGAAACGGGTGAACAGTAACGCGGGTTACTGTTCACCCGTCTGATTCATTGAATAAATGAACTGGTTCATTCGAATGAATCAGCCTAATTCATTTGAATGAATATGAATCAGGCTGATTCAACTGATTCATTCGAATGAATCAATTTTTTAAAAAATTTCAAAGTTATTTTTTAACTACTGTGTATTTCCAAAAATTTTCAAATTGAATATCCGGGCTAATTACGATAACCTGATGAAAATACTTTAAGACTTTAAGGTCTTTTGACACTCTTAAATATTTAAAACACAGTATTTTACAAATAAGGGTATCCCTAGGGCATGTCAAAAACACATTTAGGAGTGTCAATAAATTCGTTCACCCGTTTCATTCGTTCGAACGAATGAATTTATAAAGGGAATTAGTTCGAATGGATCAAATTAGATGGGGCATGTGTCCATTAGTTCGAACGAATGGTGAAATGAACTGAGAATTCATTTGAACGAATAAAAATACAGGGGTAAAATGGTAATTAGCTAATTCCACCTGAAAATAGATGTGTAGAAAGAATTTTTCCGAATGTGTAAACGGGACCCTTTAATAAAATGGATTCACTTCTGAGAGTTTAATCTCTATAATCTAATCTTAGCAGTAGACTCACTTGAGAATTTTAACTCGGTAATCCCACGATTTTTTAGAAAAAAAGTTGAAAATTAATGCTTGTGCCAATGATAAAGAGTGGGATTTTAATGACTTTGTCGTACTTGGGAAGGTCCCCTGTCGCTTTCTCTACCTCACGCATCCCCAAGCTTTCACTCTTCTGTAGATTACAAATAATTCAATTATATTAAAGTATATTCGTGTAGGAAAATTACTGGCATGCACATGACTCCAACTTTAATTATTAGATTAAAAGTACACATATAATTAAATTTATATTTGAAATATATAATTTTTATCATATTCTATTGATTCAAAGTTACTTTACTTAAAAGTTATATTGGTACGGTAAAAGAGTATTTAAGCATTCTTATTTAAATTTTAATTTAAGTACTTTTAGGTGTGTATCTAAGTTCACATAAATGTGCGAGTTTCAAAATTTATGATTTGTATGGTACTCTTTTAAATTGCTTTTAATCCTTTGTTGAATAAGTAAAGTAAAAAGACAAAAAAATTAACTTTATCTCATGGTAAAAATTGATTGTGTATAGACTGTAAAACTTGAATCGTCAAGTTTAGACAGAGATAATTCATAGAGATTAGATGAGTGAACGGATAGAACTCACAGTCCACTTTGAAATGCACTCATCCTCAAATAAGTTTTAATATTGGCTAATACGTTGCATGTCAATCCATATATATCATAATTTTTGTTGTTGATCAACAACGTATCAAATCACCAAAGCATCGAGATATCCAACATTACAGCATCGAGATATCCAACATTACCGATCGATGCATATTAGACGAAACAAGCCATTTCTAAAAAAAATTAAATCGATTTTGACTTATTATCACGTTATTCTCACCAATATTTTTGAATTTTAAAAAGGTTTAAAAGCATTTTATTGAATTTTATATGTATTTTGAATTATTTTCATCATTTTTATCATTTTGAGTTATTTTTATTAATTTCTTCGTGTCTCAGCTCTAATATAATATCAAAATTCAAGTTTGTAAAAATAATTTAATGAAATGATATTTAGTATTTATGGAATTGAATGAAAATGTGTTAATATCATTCACATAGTTCATAAGGTGTCTGTGTGATTTTTCAAGATTTTTCAACAAATTTGATAAAATTTGAGATTTCATAATTACTTTCGATTTTCGAGCTTATTGTCTAAATTTTTTAATAAAATGATATTAAAATATTTTTACAATTAAACGAAGAGAACTTAATGTGATTGATAAAGTTTTTAAAGTCTTTTTCTAATTTTTTAAATATTTCAACATTTTAATATAAGATATATGTCACTATAGGATATTTGAGAACATGTAATTCATATTAAATATTTCCTCGTATTGATTTCCTTTGATATAAAATTTTTAGACACATTTCTAAAATTTTCTAACATATCAAGATATTTACATTAAAACATCTAAAACTTTATAAAAATGACTGTTACTTTTAAAAATAATATTTTCACCTTAAATTTTTCTTATTTTTTATTATCTGTTAAAAAAAAACACAACCTTTCCGCTCTCGTGAAACAAACGAACAGAAACAAGTAGGTCCCATTGTCTTGTGAAAGGACATGACAAATGGCAATATATGTGGATATTTATAGGAATAGCACCCATCACCAGATAGAGAGAGAGAGAGAGAGCGGCAGAAGTTTCTGTTTTCACACCGACACCACGTCAACTGTTGAAGTCCATTGAAAGCAGATGAAGAGACTCGGGCAATTCGCATTTGACAAGTTATTAGACCAAAAAGGAGATTCGTCTTCAGGTAGTAGGTAAGCACTCACTCCACTTGCACTTCACATCCTTTTTTTTCTTTTGTACTTTTGGAATTTGGAGTTATTATTCTCTCAATAAAATTAATTACTGCACCAAAATTTTTAATTTTGATATATTAAAAATGAGTAAAATATTTATTTTGTCAAAATAAATAGAAAGAGAGAAAGAAAAACAATCGAAATAAATTTAGACAAAATAGTATTTCATTCATTTTTTTTTACATCAATCACTTCTCTTCTTTTAGAGAGAGAACCTATAATTTAACTTTAAAAATAAAATTTAAAAAAGAACATTTTCCTAGGCCTGGGTTGTGAGCCTTTTGGATTGCTCTCCTGCTTGCTTGCTGGGCTCTTCTAGTGTCCTTCATGCAGTACCGGTCTTAAAATCTTAGGAGTCTTAGGCGCAATGCATTAGTGGGGGTCCTAGGCCCTGAGCGCAGTGCAAGTGGAGCTCCTACAGCCATTGGTCACATTGGTATACTTTAAGTGGCGGCCTAGTTGGCCTAAACCAGAGCATACCCTACATGCATGGAGCTTTGTCTCGTCTCTCTGGCCCGATCTCTTCTCTTAGTGTTATTATTTATGGGCTCCTTTGTTTTCTCCTCCTTTGGATGGAATAAACTCAAACTTTTATTAAAAAAATAAAAAATTATGATATAATTTATTTTTATACACTGAATGAAAGTCGATTTGTGATCAAACTAAATGGTTAAAAACACTTTTCACTTAAAAATTATCATGATATCTCTCATCTTATTCATATGTATAAACTCTAAAAATGTATTCTTCATCATTGTTTTAGAGTAGCGATCCTTCCACAGGCATTTTGTGTAATGAGACACGCGAGATTTAGGATATTGTCCATTTTACTCTTCCACTGCCGTACGAAAACATTTTAAAGAAATTCATTGATCCGATCAGTAATTCGATTTTCTGTTCTTTACGAAAAAACAGTCACATTTACATAAATTTCATTGAACCGGTCAGTGAGCTAAGTTATATCACAGTGGAAGAGTCGGTGATCCAGTGAGTCGGTTAGTGATCTGGTCAGCAATCCAACGAGCCGATTTGAAGGATTAAGAGAGCCAATTCGAAGGACAAAATAAATAATAAAGTAAAATTCATGTCGAATTATACAAAATTCTTATGGGAGAATTGCACCCATTATTTTAGAATCTATCGGCATGTTCTCTACTTTTTTTATTCTCTGCCTTTATGTATTATTTTAGAATGTAGAGACTAAAGTGCTTTCTCTATTCCAAAAACCACTTTCTTACATTGGTTTCCACTCAAAAACCAATTCTATACTACCAGATGGTCTTTTTTACCCATTTTACATATCTCAAAAGTGAGAGTGACAAGACCACATTCTCTGTCCTAAAAACTTATTTTTCACCCTGCTTGCTGGGTCAGTAAGTCAGTTCCACATTCATCATGAAGAGAGAGATCTAGAGATTCAAAAGCCTGAGTCAATTTATCCATCGTGCTGGTCTTTTAAATTAGATATTTAGTTTCTAATAAGCGAAATTAGATCTATATCTTCGGACTAATGCATGTGGACTCGAGAGATCTCATAGTCGGATAGAGTGGTCGACAATGTTCTATCCACCGAAAAGACTCATTCGAGGAGAGATTGTTGGGCAATGAATGATTTCTAAATTAATTGTAAAGGGAGAAATTTAGAGACTTATAAAAGAGGTCACTCTACCTATAGAGCTAGTCTTTTGAACTACATATCCAATTTTAACAATACTAACCATTCAAAAATATGTCTGTACTATATAATTCAATTAATAGTCAATATTCTATCTTACTAATGCTTTTCTCTCACATTACTTTAAGAATTCATTAATTAAATTTTTTTTTATTACGCACTAATTGTATTTTTCCTTCGTTTAGATAACTCGTATTTTTTTTTGATCTATATCTTAAGATTTGTTTTTCCACTCAACATTTGTTTTTCTTCTTTCTTTTCTAGTAGATGTTGGATTCTTCATTAGCCCACACATGTGGTTATATCTGTATTACATTTCTTGGTTAAAAGACTTAAAACCTTTAATCACAGTGAATAAAGCTTATTGTTCAAACTTAGGAAAAATCTAAAAATAAGGTAAATAATTGAAGAAAATGGGCTTACTGAGAATCTCAAATTTTACTAAGGTTGAAGATGGTTCTCTCACAATCGAAGAAATTTAAACCTCGCCTAGGTAAAAAAATTCATACGTTCCATTGAAAATCTATAAAAGGATAGATGCAATAAGTGACTTTGACGATGAATCGAAAGTTTATGAAATCTTGAAATTTTCAGAAATTCAAAAAGAATAATAATCTCAAAAATTATAGGAATGTAAAAATCAAACTTGCCTTCCATTGGATCTAAGGATTCTCATTTATGCATGTAAAATGAGCTTGATGAGTGAACTTGGACTCCAACATAATAGAGGTGCCCAAGCCTTGTTTTATCTCTAAGTTGGCTAGAATCCACATCATCAATCCAAACTACACCTAATCCATCAATTCTAGAATTCCATATCATTTTTTTAAAATATTCTTGTCTAATAAAAACACTACATATAAGCTATAGACATAAAACACTGTTAAATTTTTTGAAAAAAAAAAATAAGCCATCTTTATGGGCACCTATGGGGCTTACTTTCTTGGGAGAGTGGGATGTCACTCCCACTTGCTTTCACTTTATTTATTTTTCATAATCCAAGATTTTCAAGTTTTTAGAACACTCGAGTAATTCTAGAGAATATGCAAGCCTCTCTATTTACATAATGAATAACTTAGAATGCAAAATAAGCGAACTCAAAACTTCTGTTTTTTAGACAGATTTTTAACTATCACTTCAACTTGATGACTAATTCAAACATAAGATTGTCATTTTGTCACTCCTTGTTGTAAGGTCATGGACAAAATAAAATTAGCTCTATCAACTTAATTGTCGAAAACTCTCCCAATTATATTCGATCAATTTTAAACCTTAAACTCTCCCAATTGGGTAACTCATAGAGCTATCAAATTTATCATAATACTCTAATTTGACATGTATAATGCGGTCCCATCCATCATTTTACAGATACACTACATATGTACTATGGTCCCATCTGCTTCCTTTCCCATGTAACATTCTCCACAGCATGTTGGAGGAAGATTTCAAGAATCTCCTTCGTATCGTTCGTATGCTTTAAAGAGTTTAATGATCGCAGTCAAAATCTCACTTTACGAGATGAACGTCTTTTCTTCAATTTTAGAAAAAAGTCTGTCTTTGCTATCAATTTTTTGCTGCTATTAATTTTATTGATTTGGTTACTGAAAATGTTTTGTACACGAGTCCCAGGATATTTCCCATCTTCCAAACCATTTAACCTTTGTTTTTTTTACTGTGGTGTTGCTTTTTGCTGCTTTTATTAATCTATGTTGCCTTGTTTTGAAATATAAAAAGGCTCATATATTTGAATCAAATGTATTATGAGATGAAATTTCAATTTTACCTCTTTAAGCCAGCCTTAAATATAGTAAATTAATGATCAATTATGTTTAAAATTGAAAAATCAAGTTTTCAAAGTTAGAAATAATAGGGGTAGAAAAAAAGGCCAATATGTATCAAATTTAAAACACCAATATATATATCGGTGAATACCCATCGTATCACCCGTACATATACCATATTGGCTCATTTATACATGTACCATATCGGACGAATTGAGTCATCCTGTATCGGTCGATACGGCACAGTGTCAATTGCTTACAAATATTTTTATTTTTTTCTAAAAATGTCATTTCAATCGATTTTTATAAAAAAAATTTGTTGAAGTTTCAGAAATTTTCAGCTGAAATTTTTATTGAAATTTCAACTTAAAATTTTAGAGATTAAATTTTGCCTAAAATTTTAGAAAATTTGAGCTGAAATTTTTACCTGATATTTTTTAAATCTCAACTGAAATTTTGGTCAAATTTCAGCTAAAATTTCGGTTGAAATGATTTCTGCATTTGAAATTTTAAGTTAAAATTTTCAGAAATTTTTGCTGAAATTTCGGCTAAATTTTATGCTTAAATTTTGTATTAAAAATTAAAAGAAATCCTCTTTCAACTGAAATTTTCTTATATTTTTATTGAAATTGCAAAAATACTTTATAAAAAGGAACTTTTTTTAACAAGAATATACCTACACTAAGTTTTCATTTTTTGTATTTCCCTAGAAGAATTTAGATTAAATGTAAGAGAGAATTTTTATTAGTGATTTATCAAAGCAACAATACGAATTATACATCAATCTCAATTAATACATATGGACAAGCATTTTTTATACAGGTAGCAATCCTCCTACAGGTATTTTGTATAATCCGATACATATTTTACTGTATTGCATAATTTAAGGTTTAAGCGAGTCGATTCGATACGCAAAATAGATAATATAATAAAATCCATATCAAATTACACAAAATGCATTGAGAGGAATCGATGTCCTTTTTATACTCTAAGTCTAAAATGTGAAACCAATTTTATTGAATATAATAGTGTGGTGTATGCCAGGAGAACTATTTAGACATTAAATTGACTGATCGACTGCCTAATAAATGAGTTTAGTATAAGTTAAAATTGTCTTGTTTGATCTCCTAATCTCCAATTATGTTTTTTTCACACCTTGCACCTAAAATTACCAATATCATGAAAACTGGAATTTAGGGTCCAAAATCTTGGAAATTAGAACATAGAAAAATAAACATTTCACGATTGTGTAGGAACTTAATAAGTTAATATTCCAAGATGATAGGTAAATTCATTGTAACTCATCTGTCACTGTCACTAGATTGAGTCCCTGATTCTCAAAGGACCGTAGTCAATTCTGGGGCCTACTGGATTTTGACATGGCCATGGTAAATAGAGAAGAAGGGGGCCCCCATAAACCATCACATCAAGTTTTGACAATACATTAGCTACTAACACTGAATCTTCACTGCTTTTAGTTTTGGATGTGATTTAACAAGTAACATTTCCCCATTAATGTAAAATAAAATTCTTAATCAAATTCTTGAAGAGATATTAAATCAACTGAAGTAAAATTAAAACTTGCAAGATAATTGCTAAGGTAATTCACTAAAGGCCCTTCTGACCAATGGTCCACTGAATTTATATGGCTCCACTCTCCAGTTTAAAATTTTAATCATCTTTAATGTTTGCTACCAAACCAAGCTAAAAGAATAAAATAAATAAAAGAGGTGCTGGTTTAAGCTTGCTGATGCACTTAATTAGAAGATCCAAATTAAATGTGAGGTCCCACTTGGTGATAGGGTTGGGTGAGAAAATCTTAAAGCATGGTGGCTTTATTAGAAAACATTGATTTGATGTGGTGAGATAGGGCTTATGACAGCCACTGGTAAGTGGTGACTGGTTGACTCCATCTCTTCAAAGCTTTACTGAACGTGCATGGATCTCATCCGATTTCTGTATTATTGAAAATTGAAAAGGTAAAAAGGTTTTGGGTCCCCGTTTACACATTCGGAAATTCTCTCTCTACACACCCATTTCAGGGTGTGGGTGGCAAATTACAATTTCGTCCCCGCGTTTCCATTCATTCGAACGAATGATCAGTTCATTTTTCCATTCGCTCGAACTAATAGACACATACCCACTCTGCTTTCATTCATTCGAACGAATTCACAGTGCATTTAGGATTCGTTCGAATGAATACATGAATACTGTCGAGATCTTCACTGATTCGAACGAGTGGCCATGTGCACAATCCATTCATTCGAATGAAAAATTCATTCGAACGAATTCCCCAGTGTAAATTCTATTCATTCAAATGAACTGTTCGGAAATGTTCATTCGTTCGAATGAATGGATGGATTCATTCGAACGAATGAATGAGAGGGGACTGGAACATAAAGTCCTTCGATCGAATGAACTCGTTCGAATGAATCAGTCCATTCATTCGAATGAGAAATTCATTCGAACAAATAACCCAGTGTAAATTCCATTCATTCGAATGAATTGTTCGTAAATGGTCATTCGTTCGAATGAATGGATGGATTCATTCGAACGAATGAATGAGAGGGGACTGGAAAATACAGTCCTTCGATCGAATGAGTTTATTCATTCGAATGAATAATTCAATTCATTCGAACGAATGACCATTATAAGTGAATTCATTCGAATGAATGGCTTGATTCATTCCAACGAATGTATCAGAGAGCACTGGGAAATGACAGTGCTGCTCTCGGTAGAGGGTCACCGCTTCGGAAGATATGAAATGCATCGGGTCGCCGCTTCGGAAGATATGAAATGGAACCCGAGAGCAGCACTGTCATTTCCCAGTGCTCTCTGATACATTCGTTCGAATGAATCAAGCCATTCATTCGAATGAATTCACTTATAATGGTTATTCGTTCAAATGAATTGAATTATTCATTCGAACGAATGAACTCATTCTATCGAAGGACTGTATTTTCCAGTCCCCTCTCATTCATTCGTTCGAATGAATCTATCCATTCATTCGAACGAATGGCCATTTATGAACAATTCATTCGAATGAATGGAATTTACACTGGGTTATTCGTTCGAATGAATGGACTGATTGATTCGAACGAGTTCATTCGATCGAAGGACTGTATATTCCAGTCCCCTCTCATTCATTCGTTCGAATGAATCCATTCATTCATTCGAACGAATGAACATTTCCGAACAGTTCATTCGAATGAATAGAATTTACACTGGGGAATTCGTTCGAATGAATTTTTCATTCGAATGAATGGATTTTGCACATGGTTACTCGTTCGAATCAGTGAAGATCTCGGCAGTATTCATGTATTCATTCGAATGAATCCTAAATGCACTGTGAATTCGTTCGAATGAATGAAAGCAGAGTGGGTGTGTGTCTATTAGTTCGAACGAATGGAAAAATGAACTGGTCATTCGTTCGAACGAATGGGAACGCGGGGGCAAAATCGTAATTTGCCACCCGCACCCGGAAACAGGTGCGTAGAGAGAGAATTTTCGGGTGTGTAAACGGAGACCCAAAGGTTTTGCTTGAGACATGGGTGTAGCTTAGGGGCTGAAGTGTGGCAGGGACGGATCGGATTTTTTAAAATCCAATCCATTCCGAGTTACTAATAAATAGAACCCAATCCGACTCGACTCAAACTTTGGACCCTGACGTCTTGACCCAACCCGACCCGAATTATAACCCGACTCAACTCGAAACCCGACCCGATCCTCATTTTGAACCTACTTTAGCCTACTTTTTACCAGGTCGGATTGAGTTTGATTCGGTCAGGTTACTTAAAAATCTCTCAACACAACCCAACCCGAATTCAATGGGGTTTCTGACTTCTCAACCTGACCTAATCCGCTGACCCAACTTTCATAATCCGACCCGCATAATTACAGGTCATGCGGGTTCTGGCCAAAATCTGACCCGAGTTTCACCCCTAGTGTATCTCAATTGGTTGTCTCCTATCTCAGGAAGCGGGTTCGAACCCCCATGGCCTAACTTTGGTATACCCTATGGTAACGGTCATCCGTGGAGATTTTACGCTGGGTATCCTGCAATTTCCCACACGTAAATTAAAAAAAAAAAGTCAGTGATATCATGATCAGTAGAAGGCCAATCAAATTTGGGTAGCATGCACAGGAAGCCCTAAAACAATTTTCTCATTTTAATTGTTTTTTCTTGGGTATAATTATAAATGATTGTTTTATTATGTTATTATTTTATATTAAAATTAAAATTCTGTTTTTTTTATTCTACTTCTTTATTTAAGTCTACAATAAATTATATGTACACTTCTCTATCCCTTATATTTTCATTGATCTATTTCGTCTATGTTTTTAAGGATCTATCTCTTGTTTTACCTCTTACTTTTAACTTCTCAAACTTACGTATTTGAAAATTGTCTTTGGTCTTTTACTTAACTACACAAATTATAATTCATTTCAATTTATCTAAATTGTCTTTAATGAAATTACTTTTTTATTTGATAATAACTAATTATCATTTGTTAAAAAATATATATAATGTATTTTTATTTTAGCTCGTGCTATGGGAACCAATATATTTCTCTAATAATCTCTAATAATTATAATATTTTTATTTTTATTTTTCACATGAAATGATCACATGTACAATACACGAGTGTCTATCTTCTTATCCACATGAGTGTAGTTCAACTGGTAATCTCTTGCCTCACAAAGTGGGAGGTGTCAAGTTTGAAACTCCATGGTCTCACTTAATGTGCCCTAAGGACAGTGGGGTTTTACACTGAATTTTCCACGGTTTTCCACACGTAAATTCAAAAAAAAAAATTAAATTAATCATTGTTTTGAGCTTTTAAATGTTTCATAAAATCTTATTTTCACATCACTCACCTTTGAAAATACACCTACTATTATTTATTTATCTAACCTTCATGAATTTCTACCGTCACGTAATATGAATCTTTAAAACCTAATAGTACAAAAATTTACTAATTCATTACGTCTTAAACTAGCTTCACATGTTGAGATTTCACTTAAAGATGATGAAGGCCCTTATCATGGGTAAATAATGGGAATAGTAATGTTTTAAAAATCAAATCATGAATTCAACCGTTTCTTATGAAAATTTAGTTTAATTAAGTTCAACTTTTGGTTCTAATCACTTTAAACCGTTTTGAACCGTAATAGTTTAACATCATTAAAAATAAAGAATCATATTACAACTATTATACAATAACAAAAAGTAATAAAAAATGATATTTTCAGAAAAATTTAATCGTCTTATAGATCGATTTAAGTCAAACTGCATACGAGTTGCTTTGGTTTTTAACATACTGCAGACACCATTCCAAATTGAAAAAATAAAATAAAATATAAAGTTGAAATATTGTGGCTACGTTTGGATGAGGGGAAAATTTTAGAGGGGTCACCCTTGAGTAGGGGTCATCCTTGAATTGGGATTACCCTTATCTTTTTTGGTAATTACAGTGGTAAAATAAAACCTTACCCTAAAGGTAAAAGATCTTGTTTGGTAACTAAAAGTAAGGATAATCAGATATATTAATATTTTTTTATAAAATATAATTATTAAATAATATTTCTGAAGTAAATTTTAATAATATAACTTATAATAATATTATCTATTTTTTATAAATTATTTTTCATAATCATAATTTAAAATGAACACTTGCATTTTAACATTAAAAAAATATATAAAGAATTTTTTTGATATTGTTATTTTAAATCCAAATAAATGAATAAAAAATATCAACATATCTCTTCGTAAAAATTATAATTTTTATTTTTTATATTATATGAATTTAATAAAAATATTCACTCTCATAAAATTGTTAATATGTCAGGTTACCCCTGCTTGCATTTACCCCTATTCAAGGGTAACCCCTGCAAAATTTACCTCTCATCCAAATACATCATCACGTTGAAAATATTGACAAATTTTAAAATAAACATTCAATAAAATAAATTATTAATTACCCCAAAAGAGATTACCATGAATAAACTCTTTCGGAGTTTCAAGACCCTTTCGAAATTTAGACAGAATCACTCCTTAAAAATAGGACATTTTGACAATTATGTTTCTTAAAATTTTATTTTTATTTTTATATTATATGAATTTAATAAAAAGGTCTCTGGTTCAAGTCCAGGATGGCCCAGCTGCGCTAAGGAAAAGAATCGAAGAAGCATCTGACTCCTTCATGCATGCTCTACTTGGCTCGGGGGATATAGCTCAGTTGTTAGAGCTCCGCTCTTGCAATTGGGTCGTTGCGATTACGGGTTGGATGTCTAATTGTCCAGGCGGTAATGATAGTATCTTGTACCTGAACCGGTGGCTCACTTTTTCTAAGTAATGGGGAAGAGGACAGAAACATGCCACTGAAAGACTCTACTGAGACAAAGATGGGCTGTCAAGAACGTAAAGGAGGTAGGATGGGCAGTTGGTCAGATCTTTTTATACATATGTTTAGAAAGCACTTACCTAAGTTTCCATTTTTGTGAAATACAATGATAAGAAAAAATACCAATTGACAGAATCAGTTCCAATTGAAAGTTCTTGATTCATCAGTCATTATAGATGGCACTAACAAAGATATAGTAAGGTAAGGGTAAGGGGGGTAGAAAAAAGATGGATTCGTCATCTGTCACATCTACGGATCCCGTGATTCTGAACCAACAGATTCTATGAGCAACTAGTGAGTAAAGTAATAATAATAAGAATCGTGTCCTGTAACGTCATTCAAAAATGCCATTTTCTTTGAGTAATTATGGAATAAAAGAATTGGATTTGAAAATCATTTCTATTTTTTATCATTTCTTTTCTTTTTCAATTTATCTAATCTTAATCAATTTTGGAACAAACAGTTGGATACTTTTACTTTACTTTAATTCATTGGATTCAGTAGTAGGTTTAGGTTGATTAATTGCACATAACATAATATTTCAAATGAGAAGACAAAAAAGTATCCCACGATCTCTTAAAGAAAGAAAACCTTTAGTTCGGGACCAACTCAATGCTAAAACTAGCAACTCCTATTCCGAAGAATCTTTCTTGCTTCGACGATTTCATAGAATTTGTAGAATTTTTTAGTTGTTCATTCATGAACCATAATATATATATATATATATATATATATATATATATATATATATATATATATAAGAATCTTAACGATTTCATATATATATATATATATATAAAAGAATCTTTCTTACTTCGACGATTTCATAGAATTTGTAGAATTTTTTAGTTGTTCATTCATGAACCATAATATATATATATATATATAAGAGTATAGAGAGTATAGGATCCCTCAGGGAGTGATTTGTCCAACACGACAGAAAAAGGGCAAACCTCATTCGATTTCTATTTCTTCCATTTTCACTCATTGATTCATTCATCATTAAGATGAGATATGCCTTAATAGATATATTTATCATAAGATATCCTTATAACAGGTACAAATATTGAATCGAGGCACCCATTCTATGACAGATCTCAATTTACCGTCTATTTTTGTGCCTTTAGTGGGCCTAATGTTTCCAGCAATTGCAATGGCTTCTTTATCTCTTCATATTCAAAAAAATAAGATTATCTAGATCCGATAGGGTCAAATTTAATCAATTTCTTATAAATTGTTATGTCAGATTACCCCTGCTTATAGTTACTCTTACTCAAGGATTACCCCTGTAAAATTTACCCTTCATCCAAATGCATCATGTTGAAAATGTTGACACATTTTAAAATAAACTTTCAAGATAATAAATTGCTAATTAATCCGAAAGAGATTATGATGAACCTCAAACTCTTTTGGAGTTTCGAGACCTTACTGAAATTTCGACAGAATCACCCTTAAAAATAGGATATTTTGACAATTATGATTCATAAAATTTTATTTTTATTATTTATATTAGATAGATTTAATAAAAAATATTAATTCTTATAAAATTGTTAATATGTCAGTTTACCCTTACTTATATTTACTCCTACTCAAGGGTAACCCCTATAAAATTTACTCTTCAACCAAATGCATTATGTTGAAAATGTTGACACATTTTTAAAATAAATTTCAAACAAAATTAAATTACTAATTACTTAAAATATATTAATTTTTAATGATAATATATATATATATATATATATATATTGAAAGATTTTAATTTTATAATATATAATTGATAAAAAAGAGGAAGGCAAAGGGTATTGAGAGGTAGGGTATTGTGAATACTCCAACCTCCAAAGGAGTATTCAAAAATAGGATGAGAGGGATACATTTTCAAATTTTTACCCTCAACTCTTTTTTACCAAACAAGAGTAAAAAGAGGTAACGGAGTTTTCCCCTCTTACCTCATCCAAAAGCAGCCTGTAACATCATATTGGTGTGAGTGAGGTGGGAACCAAACCAGCAATGGATATGGCTGAGAATAGAGAAAGGTGTAAGAGGGTTATTGAAGGAAACAAGTCCAAGAGCAGGAGACATAGAGTTAAAGAATTGGGAATCTTTATAATAGGTTGTTTGATGTTTTTTTTTAATAGTGGAATCGAACATCACGATTCATGCACATTAGAAAGATTTCTTCTAAACACATAAATCTTTATCTATCTCATAGTTTGATTGATTTGTGATTTGTGTGATTATTTCTCAACCAATAATGAATCCTTGTAATCACTTTTACAAACTTTCTTCATATAGTGGAATTGAACACGACGCTATGACGCTATCTAACCGTATCTAAAATTTTGTAAAATCATGTAAAAATCTTTGTACGTCATATGATTGATGTGATTTGCTTAGCAAGAAAGAGTAAACAAGGCAGAGAAAGAATTGCCGGAATCTTTGAACTTGGCCAAGCGACTGTTCTTTGAGCAATTGCCGACAATGCATGTGGCGTAGCAATTTTCAGAAGTTGAAGAAGCCTACCATGTCAGGGAATGTGTGGTGAGGCTTAAATGCTCTACTGTCCCTCTCCTACCAACCACTAAAAGAGAGAAACGATAATAAAATATAATAAATAAAATCCTACTTTATGTGACATACTTAAGGTAAAATTTTCACAGATGAATTTATTAAAGACTCATCAAAATTAAGTTATGAGAGTCGAATATGCAACTTCTCATTTTTTGAGAAAGAAGGCAATAAGTTGAACTATACTGTGCATATAAAAATATGAGAAATCACTCGGACTTCTTTCATGTAATTGAAGCAGAGATGTCCAAAGTCTTTTCTTTATGATTCCAGAAACATGAACTTGTCTGCAAAATGATGCATACAATTCTGCATGAATTTCTTTCATAAAATGGATCAGATTTGGCAGACCATACTCAGATGTTCCAATGCATAGCTGGCCTTTCTAAATGAAGACAGGCATATAAAATGAAGGATATACCATAGGATGATTTGATGGGACTGCATGTTGTGAAGATGTTTTGTATTATATAATGATTCAGACACTTGATGGAAGGAAAATAGTATTTTGTACTAAATGTAATTTATATTTTGTATCTTAGAGAGATTTATAGAGAATATGATGCAGAGATTATTGTAATCTTAATATTCTTATCTCTTGTAATCTTACCATGCCTTTACAAATTAATCCTATACATCTTTTGGTTACCTAGAAAGAATGGTAAACTATTGAAAATTTCAACTAAAAATAGAAATGGGTTTAACCCTTTTTGTTAAAAAATTATTTTTAAAAAATATGATCAACCAAAGTAATTTATGTTACACGCACCCAAATGGGGCCTTGGCTAAGATTCATTGTATCATCTCTTGTATATGAAAGGTTATATATTTTTTAGACATAGGTTTATACTCAATGTGAGATCCCACCGCATGCATGCCAAGAGAACAGATATCATACTCCAAAATTGACTATAAAATCAGATTAAGAAACATATTTTTCTTTTAAGATCCTTCTATGATCTCATGTTTCTTCACATTGTTGGGTTGATTGGGAGCAAATTGAAGTTTAAGAAAGTTCAAGGGAAGATCAGGGACTAGGACCATTAGGGCATTTCAGAGTTCAGACATGGCCTACACCTACATAGATAGAATAAGAACATAGAAGAAGATTGGAAAGGGACAAATCAGTGGTTATAATTTGGCTAATTTTCAAAGTGTTAGGCACAGCTGTGGTTTGTCAGAACTTGTGAGGGGGTCCTCCTGTGGGGAACTAAGCTTGGAATAATTTAGAGACAAAGACAATGCATTTAAAAGAGTTTTTAAAGCTCACATTCACTTACATGACTCTACAATTTCCATGTCCTTTATCTTAGGAGATAACTCTCTGTGTCAGGTTCATGTCCATACGATTCTCCCATCTTACTTTATTTGATATTGCTCACGTTTAAATGAATGAAATATTTAATTATAAAGAAAAATAAATTAGTAAAATTAGAGTTATCAAATTGTGCATGTTATAATGGATGAGTGGTTTAACTTTAAAAAACAAAGCTAGAATGATCATGTTAAGAACAATTTGAGAGGAACATATTCAAGTGGTTTGCCTATAAAAATACAGGGTAAAGGCTCACGATGTAGAATTCAGAAGTTACAAACCACGTGCAAGAGAAGAAGAGGTAAAAAGTGTAGGAATGATAGTATAATTTATGATATAGTGAAATAGAGAAGTACAACTCGAAAAATCAATCTTTCATAGATAAATTTTAACTAATGAAAATCAATTGAAACTCTTAAAGTGGTTGAGAAGAGAAAATTCTACCGAAGTCTCTCAAAGTTTTAAAGAATATCAAAGACCCAATATTTATTTTAAATTAGAGAGTGAAAGCTAATCATGCTCATTATGTATTCTTGATAAGGTGAACAATTCTTACATGTTAAATGTTTCAACCATCAAACTTGCAGACGATTAATTGATCTCTTAAATGGAATGACTAAATTTCTTATCAAAAGATCTAATTAGGCTAAATTTTAAGTATAAGTGTAGTTCAACTGGTTGACTTCCGCTTCAGGAAGTGGGAGGTTATGGGTTCGAGCTCCCATGACCTAACATTGGTGTGTTTTAAGAGTATCGGACTCACTCGTGGAGATTTTACGCTAGCTATCCCACAATTTTCACGTGTAAATTAAAAAAAAAAAAAAAGCCATCATTATTATAAATAGAAATAAATACAATTCAAAGGTGTTTCTTCTGTGGGGCAATGGTTCGTGTCAGAGCAATAAATGTTTAATAGACAGATTTCATCTTAGCATTGTAACATCGTAATGTTAGAAATTTTACTTAAAACTATTAAAAGATACACTAAGGGAATCTGCAAATGACCTTATTTTTGCTTACATTTATGAAGAAAATGAAATATCATAAAAATGCCATTCTTGAGTGACATGAGAAGGGGAGAGGACTTTCACCTTTTTGGACTGTTGAAAATGACAACAAAGAATGGAAGGGTGACTTGCAGAAAAGGCAAGAGGAATTTCTACAAATTATACTAAATGGAAATAAATGAAAAGAATGAATTACAACTGTTGTTTCTTTTTTTTTTTGATGACGCAAGTATTCAAGTCTCTTAGATTACCCGATTAATCTTCGGAGCATGTGTAAACCCCTCCACTCACACACACTGGGTAATTCTACAGGAGTGAATCCTTTGAGATCGATTGGAAATTGAACTTAAAACTCCCGTTTCTTGAGGTGAGATCATGACTATCACTTAACTCTTTTGAATTCTTAAAATTTAGCAACATATACCAGCAGAACCCAAAAGAAGAAATTTAGCAAAAAAATTAGCAGGTAGAAGCAATAATGTCTTGTTTTCTCACACATTGATTGTTGCTTAAACTTGAAAAGTTTTTTAGCCATTGCTTAATTTGCAATTTTAGACCAGACTCATTCATAAAATGACAGATGAAAAGAGTTAATTAAGAGTTCAAATATAATCAGTGAGCAGAAAAATGAAATGTAGATCAAGTGTGAAACAAAAGGAAAACCTAAAAATAACTAGTAATTGAATTGGTTCAGATCAGACCCATGACCTAACTGGAACCAACATGAGAAAATACTGAGATTGTGTTCAAATTTAAATCCATGTTTTTATCCTAATGTGTCTGTTAATACAAGATTGTAATTTGATTGGATGACTAATTTAAGGGTGATGGGTCTGAACATAGGAATGTTTCTTTGGTAAAACATTATCATCGTCATCTAAGCCTTTTTGCATTTACCTACCTAAGGTTATTTTTGTGGGTTCTAATTCTTTAATCTTTCCTTTTTAGGTGCAAATTCTGCCACTCCATAGCCCAAATTATCACTTCTAACTACATAATTCTTGTCCTAATGTCTTCCCCTATAACTAGTACCTTGAACTAGCATGTCTTCTGTTCTGTAAACAGAGATGGTCTCTTCCCTCCGAACCCGAACCCAACTTTTTTAGCAGGTATTCTTCATTTTCTGTCTATATTAAAACATGTAAATGAAAATTATGTTAATGGATCGGGCCCAGACACAGTGAGCCCCACGTGCGCCCTGCTCATTTACAGTGCAAAGAAGTAATGAACCAGGATGGCAGATTTCCCACCTGGGGTCCAAAGTGAGTAGCAGAAGAACCAGGACATAGGCAAGATTTGTCCAGATCAAAGGTGTAGAAGTCCATCACTGTGCAGGTTACAACCATGCAATCGAAGGATGTGTAATTCAAAGGAGAGATGATTGAATGAGTCGTCCGGTTACATGGATCGTCGCAGGCAAAAGATAAAAGAGGGAGACCCCGACTAACCAAAATTATCTCCTATCTCTCAATCATACAGCTACCCCCCCTAAACTCCAGATGATGACAATGGAATCAAGTGGAGTTCGGAAAAAAAAATTAATGCCAAGCAGCGTTATGAGATTTGGTCAAAAAATCAATAAGCTAATATTCGGAAGATACAAAAAGTAAGGTAATAGTGTCACGTAAATAATGTTAACGAACAAAATGAGAATCCACTTCAATATGCTTAGATTGTTCATGAAAGATATATTTTTGGACAAGATATAGAGCACTATTGTTATTTCAAAAGATATGTGTAAGCCCAAAATGCCTGACACCAAAATCTTCTAGTAAATATTGTAGCAAGGCAAGTTCTATAGAAGTGGTTGCAAGAGCTCTATTTCTGTTTCGGCACTCGAATATGAAACAACCGCTTGTTTCTTACTTTTCCATAAAATAAGTGAGTGGCCAAAGAAAACAAGGTAATCTGTGATTGAATGATGATAAATAATATCACCAGCCCAACCTGCATCAAATATACCTGAAGAGTAAGAGAAGAATTAGAAGAATAGAAAAAAAAAAAAAACCCACGATACAGAGTACTACAAATATATCTCAAAATACGTAATACAACTGCAAAATGGACAAAGCGCACTGCAATCAATAATATCAAGTTCTGAGATGGTAAAATGATTCAAACTACCAAGCAATTGTCTATACAACGTCAAATATGATAGTGGTTCACGTCAATAGATCGCATTATTGTAACATATATAATATATTAATCAAATCAAGAATCTCTAACACAATTACTAAGAGTCTATTGTTATAACTTAAAAGTTGTGAATTCAAGTTTCATGGGCGTCACATAAATGGTCAGATCATGAAAACATTTGGCTAAATCTAAATATAAAAGCTAACTAATAGAAGGAATTACTTAGACGATGATAATGGCGACAATGATAGAGAATATATTGACTAATATTATCAAATTACTAGTTAGATAATCCAATCAATTTTAACCCATATTTGAATATGCTACAGATAAAAATGATAATTATTTTAATTTTAGTTCGGTTTATTATAATATATGTGATTCATTATCAAACGACTTTTTTTTTCACACAAAATCCATGCAAATCCATGCGTATCCAAGTACCCATCCTACTCTGAACCAGTATTCTATTCCATCATTTCATTCACCAATAATCAGACATCCTTTTGCTTGATGACTTGAAGGCCTCAACATCCAGAAATGGAATAGAAAGTGTTGTACGGACATCTGTTGTCCCAGGCTTTCCCCCCTGCATATATCATAGTATATACCAATCAGAATTTCAGGCTCTGCTGCTGCGTTTTGGCAGGCTCTCTTCATTCCTCGTTTCTCTGTCGCTTAGGAATTTTCAGGAATCAGAAACACAGAGAGATGGAAAAATACACAGTAACAGCATCCCTCAAAGCCAGCAACCTTTCTCAAATGTCCACCTTCCAAAACAAGGATCGCTCCATTGCCTACTCTTCATTCCCAGCAAAAAACTACGCCAGAGACGCCTCTTTCTCCTCCTATCTCCCACCTGAGGCCCCTAAACCCGCCCAAGACGACACTGAAATCAGCATCTTCGACGCAGAAAGATACTTCAATGACAACCCAGATCAAAAAAGAGATCTAAAACCTCCTCCTCTCAACGTAAATCTCGAAAGGATCGTTGAAAGATGCGATGTTTCCACGGTTTCTCGGATTTCTTCAGTCTCTTCTTTAGACGGCGGTGGTGGCTATGGAAGAAGTTATAGGACTGGGTCTTTCCATGCAACCCCAACAGCGTCTTCTGAAGCCAGCTGGAACAGCCAAACGGGCCTTTTGTCCAATCCTCCTGGCTCCATTTCGGTGTCATTGAAGAACCTTTCTCTGAATGAGCAGAGGAGAAAAGGGAATTCAAGGAACTGGCTTTTTGGACGGAAATGCCCCTGCTCTGGCAAGAAATCCGTCGACGTTGAAGAAAAACTACCCAAGTCGAGAAACCCAATTCATCAAAGCCCCAATTCAAACGACTCTTTGAATTCCAAGAAACAGAGCTTGAAAGCAGAGCAAGTGGAAGATGCTTCTGCTTCTGCTTCTGCTGCTGAACATAGAGTCGGAGGTGAGGATGTGGCAACGTTGAAATTAGGAGCTGGCACATGGGCAAAAGATCAGGGGGTTAAATTCCCGCCTGAAGGCGGATTTCCAGCCGAGATAGGCCGCCGGATAGTTCCATCCGGCCGGCCATTTGGGGATCCTGGCTTCTCCTTCCCAATTCTAAATCCACCCACTGTGGCCGGAAAACCGCTTGACGATCCACCAAGAGAGTCGTTGGAAGTCTTCCTCCCGGCGGACGAATTGGGCGGGTCGGTTAAGAGATCCGGAGAATTCCAGCGTCGGGTCGTTATGTCATTTTCCGCTGAGAACAGCCGCCGGAGCTTCACATTTCCGGGGAGCCCGAAGGACAGGCTGGCGGTGGCGTCAGCCGAGGATGATGGGGCCAGCGATTCAAGCTCGGACTTGTTTGAGATTGAAAGCTTCTCGACGCAGGGAGCGTCATACGGGATGTGGGTGGCACCGGGATCTTACACTTCCGGCGGGGCTGCCACCGGAATGTTACAATTCCGGCGGAGCATGGACGAGACAACGTCGGTGGCTCCTACAGAGTGCTACGAGCCTAGCGAGGTGTGTTATTACTCTCAATTATGATACTCAACACCATTAAGATCTTAAATTTCTTTTTTAAGACTGAAACCGATGCAACTAAATTTTATCATTATTCTATTAATCTCGAGCCAAATTTTCTAATTGTTTTTCATTATTTATTAAAGACTAACTATATAAAATGCTTAGATGAGCTATCTATCTAGCATAAGATCACGTGTCAAGTACAATTCCTTTGTCAATTTCACTTATTCAAATATTATTTTTTATTTAAATTTAGATTTAATTTATATTAATGTTCGTTTGATACATTTTCACTATTGAAACCAGCATTCATATATAAAAATATTTATCAAGAAGTTTTATTTTAATATTCAAAATTAAGAGATAGAATGACTCAATAGTCCATATTTTGGAGAGTTTAATAATCTTCATAATTAAATACCTGATCGTCTAACATTATATATTAAAGCATCCTAGTGTCTTAAGTCCGTCCACTAGTGACCCCCTTTATTTTAAAAAAAAAATCACATAAATGTACTTAGATGTATGAATCCCTATCTCTTAATAGATTAGTAATATTAATGATAAAATAAAATCTGAATATTTTTTTTTTAAAATAGTTAAGAGTAGATTTTCATTAATCAGAGAAAACAGTACAACAATATAAGAAAAGAAAGTAAGAGAAGCCTAAGAGAATTAGGCCACCCGCCCAAAAGAGAAAATAAAAAAGAAACAAAATAAATCAAAAACAGCAAAAGTCTGTAATCCAAAGTCTATCCCAAAGGAGGGAGCCGCTAACCGCCCCGGAAAAAAGGTGCCTTGAGTAGCCCCGTCAACTCCGTTTTTTGCAAGAAAATCCGTTACCCCATTTGTTGACCTGCTAATTTGAGAAAAAGATACTTCCAAACCCTCTGATAATTCCTTAATCTGAATATGATAGTTGTGTATGTTGAAATTTACATGAAGATTTAGAATATCTTTTATTCATATAAAAAATAAGGCAAATTATGGAGGCATTCTATTTTATTTATATTTAGAGGCATCTCTATAAAAAATAAAACTATCAATTGTAACTTTTCATAATAAAAAAGACAAAATTACAAGCAATAAATGGGTAATTTTGTATCTATCGTCCATCCTATGAATTGTTCATGTCTCCACTTAAAGTAAGTATGATAAATTAAAGCTAATAATTGATACACTCTTTATTTAAAATAGTAAAAAATATCAAAATTTAATTATATAAAGATAAAATTGCTCTTGCTTTTTGTCATTTTCAGTTAAGAGATGTTTTTAAATCTAGAAATGAAAACTAAAGAGTATTTCTAGCATTCACTATAAAAAATGATATTTAATTATTTATATATATTAAAATCCTTTACTATAGTTTGAAGAATTGGGCCTAGTGTTATCAGTGTCATCGTTAAATACCATATAAAGTGAATCGCCAAACCGTTACACAATGAATGTATCATTCCATACAGGCATACACGATTGATTTATTTATTTCTGACCACTGCTAAATCTGTGAACATTGAAGGTGAGTGTGGATTGGAGTGTGACAACAGCTGAAGGGTTCGATCGAGCAAGCATCACCAATTTCTCGGCGTCGGCATCAGACTTTGAAGAGGTCCGGTACATCCAACCGGAGCCTGGGAAGGCCGTTGTCGGTGGTGGTGGAGGTGGCGGCAACGCCAAGCGGAGGGGAAACGGACTCTTAGGTTGTAGATGCGAGAAGGCAGTCAACGTGGGTCCCCACCCAGTCAAATGTGGGCCAGACCAACACAGGATGGTGAGCCCCACAGCCGAGCCGGCTCGACTTGCAGCCATGTCCAGGTTAGCCCATGTGACTCCCTCACACGTGCCAAGGCCGTCGGACAAACCCCCTCTCGCACGCTCTCATTCTGCTTGTCCCCTATCTCTTCGACAATAGGAAATAATTAAAAAAAAAAGTGATTGGTGCACCAATATTTTTATTTTGGTGCACTGAATTTATATGAAATATCTATTTTGTCTAAACAAATGAGAAGAGAGAAGAAAAAAATATTAAAAAAATTTGAATAAATTAATATTTTATATAAATTTGATGCATCAATCACTTTCTTAAAAAGAACTGTGCCTTTTCTTTTCTAGGAAGCTCGTAATTACTGCTCCTTGTATTATTTGTACGTGTACTGTATTCACACGTATGACTGCATGAATCCGTGCATTTCAGCACGTGCATTTTTTTTACCTATTTGATGAATTATGAATTGAGAAAAAAATTATAGTAGAAGGTTGACGTTTGTCTTTGAATTTAGAGTTGGCTTTTGTCTTTGATGCATTGTTATTGAAATATTTGATGTTTTCGAATGATTTTCTTTTTTATTTTAATTCGCTCATTTTGATATTTTTTGTTATAATTTTATAATGAAGCGACAAATATTAATTGTGAATTTTTATTTTTTAGAATTAATTTGAGTATCTTTCATTTTTAATAAAAATATCAATGTTCAAATCAATTTATTCTTTAATCAATTCCAATTGTACATGCATATATACATGGTGACTAATTGATTGATGGTTACAGCACTCCATTGATGGAAAACCAATGATGTAGATGGTTATTTTGGTATAAAAATGATTTTAAATTAAATTATTTTTTAAAAAACCAATATCAATAAATATAATTTTTTAACATGAGAAAAATGGTAGAAATTTTTACATTTTACATTCTATCTTTCTATAAGAAATTGGGGTGCAAACATAGATTTGGTTCAACCCTAATTTGGGTTAACTTGGGTGGGTCGGGTGGATTGGGTTAAATTTTCAACCCAAATGAAAAACCCAATTAGGTTATAATTGAGGGCTTAAGTGCTCCAACTCAAACTTCATTATTATGTATACAATTAAAAATAATAAATTTATTCATGAAACTTGTCTCTAAAGATTTTATAATTTGCTAGCATATTTTATCTTTGTATTTTCTATAATAATGAGAATAAACCTTCAATGCAAGATTCTGCTTCTAGAGTTCTAGTGATCCTAATCAAAGTTGTTAATTTGCTCAAATCTAACATAATCTGACTCAAGTCAACTCAAAATTCAATTTGTAAAGTTAGTTTAATTATCATTATAGCGAAAATTCCATCGACGTAGGTTCAACTTTTCGAAGTTTTGTTAAGTTAATTTGGTTGATTAAAATGTGTACTAGTTAGTTTTAATTGGATTGTTTAGGTTGGAAATTGAATGGAATTGAATTAGGGTTCAGATTAAAAGAATTTGAATTAAATTAAAGTTTAGTGGGCCATTCAGACTACTAAATACCCAAGTTAGACACTGTCCTGAATGCCAACCAGCCCTAACTCAAATTGGAAGGCTAATCATCCTTCAAACTCCAACCAGATGTTTGTTCAACTCTTTTGAGATGTCTACTGTCTCCTCCATGAAAATCAAGGTTGCAGATGGGCCAAGCCATAGGGTTAACCATCCCTTCATGAATTTGGGCTACTTTTTAAGTTGTGGGCTCAAGATAGTTTTGGCCCAAAAGAATTGGTCTTGGGCCTATTCTACAGGTTTAACTACATGACCTAGGCTAATCCAACAAATTCAGTACAAACAATCTTCTACTTTAGGTATATAATGGTATCAGCCTAAATATTAAACATAACTAATGAAGGCTATATATATATATATTTGAATATGTAGAAATTCGCCGACTCTATTTTGTGGTGATCATAGGTAAAATTCTATATCTATGACACCACCCACAAGCACCATGGATCAAGTTAGATGCTTCAAGGGTTTGAGGGCAAGACCACCCATAAAAGATGAGAATATCCAACTACTTAAACAAATAAAGCGATGGGTAACATTAATTTTTGTCACACCCCGAACCCGGATGTGGGCCCAGAACGTGATAAAAAAAATTTTTTTTTTTTTTTACAATAAATTCCAATCACTCAACGTCATAACTGGGTTGGATCTTCAAGTTTACCAAAACCCGATCCTAGAAAATGTCACACGTGTTCTTCACACATTGACTCAAACATATACCATATATCCCCACATACAAACTCATATCACACAACTAATATTTTCATTTGTCTCATCAGTGTTACGAACGAAAACATAGTGGATATAATGTATACGCCATTAAAACTTATAGACATAAGTTTCTTATGCCACATGAGACATATTTATTACAAACACTCAAACATATTCAAACAGGCAAATGGTTTCCACATGTGGAAAACCTTAGGAACTTCTAAGTTTCGACTTTCAACGAGGCACCACTGGTCCCTCCAATCCCTCATCTGGTTCATATCCTGCATTGTAAGGGATGTGAGCAACAGCCCAATGGGGAGAACTTACCATAAAATCCAATGATTGTAATGCAACAATACATAAGCAATGCATGTCATAGAAACACATGTTATTAGAATATCCCATTTTCACCCTAGGATCATCTTCTAAAGTTTTTATTTAAATTGTATTGTTAACACCGGGGTCAGTCCCCAGCCATGTGAACAATACTGGGGTCAGCCCTCATTTGAAGTTCCAAACAGAACTAATATTAATTCCTCCACGGAATTAATATAACAACTTGCAAATGCATAAGGTCTCCACGACCCGGTCTACTTGCCCATCCAACACCAACTGTTGATGGCGGTCAACCACAGCCTACTAACACGACCAATCCAACAGTTCGCAAAAGGTGTTCAGCTAATCTCAGTAATTATAGCCCAACGGCAAATATCAAACTTTACAAAGTTATTATCTTCAACAGATTTAACTTATGAACATAATTATCACATGCAAATGTCAAATGCATGATAATGCATGATTTCCAGTGCCCTCCTTACACAGGGACTTATTCTGAGAGAACCACCATATTTCAGCCTTACCATTTGGTGTATCAAATGCCAGCATGAGAAATCAAAAAAATAATCAATATCACACCAACATATAAAACTGGATTTAATAACACGAATGTCTTCACCCAGTTTTTACCCGACAATTCTCAAACACTCCATGGGTCCATACTACGTTAGAGACTACAAGTCCTCGACTCCCGGACACCATTTTAATGCCTACGTTCTAAACAGTTAAAACATTTACATCCCTTACATGTAGGCAGTGTCAGGTCTCGTATTCTGCACCTATATAGCATTTTCCATCTTTAATTGACCATGGATCCCATTTCAGTCTGGTGTTAGTGGGTTTAACATATAACACAATACAAGTGTTAGTTCGAGTCTCCTCACCTTCTCCGGTTGAGTTTTTCACAGAAAATTTGTAAGATAGAGTAAAATGTATAAATTCTCTATTTATCAGTATATACACATAACAATTTTCCAAACCCCGTGCTATTTTTCCAAAAAAATATGATATGTGTAATGCGTCACTTAAGCTCTTTCTACTCCTTTAAATTATATCAGAAAGTTAGTTGTCAGCCATCCAAAACATTACAATAAAATGAAAAATGTAAACTACTGAGTGCCTTCTCTCGTATTGTCTTCTGGAGGAAGGACCATGGAGACGTATTGTGAGAGGCCCAGAAGATACAGAGACAGTAAAGTAAATAAAAGTACTCAGTGCCCTATCCTCGTATTGTCTTCTAGAAGAAGGACCATGGAGACGTATTAAGAATTTGGCCCAGAGGGTACAGTACATGAATTTAAACACACAACGCGGAAAAATAAACACACAATAGTCAGCTGGGGTTAATCTTTTACCTGATTTTACTTAGTGTCGAAAATTATATTTTGAACGTAAAATAATACAAATCTTGAGGGTGAAATTTAAATTTTAAGAGGAACTCTATTTTTCCTCCATTAAAAAAAATCTCATTTTTTGAACCCCAATACTAAGTTATTCTACTCCTAACTTGCTATGGAGTTAATAAAAATAAGAATAGAATTATTTTGATACCTTGAGTGCAAAATTCCGTGTAAGATTGACTAAATTTGAAAACCCTTAAAAGAATGCAGGAAACCCGAACCTTCGGCTGCTTGAGTGCAAAATTCTGCTATTGCTGGTACGGCCTAAGCAAGAGAAACAGAAGAGGAAAGAAAAGAAAAATAGGAGAGAGAGTGCTTGCTGTTTTTGAAAGAGGGAGAGAGTCTTTGAGGGGTTTTTTTTTTTTTTTCTTCTTACCTTCCTATTTCTTCTCCGATTACTCTTATTTATAAGCAACTGTATGGATTTTTTAACCATACAAGTTGCCTAAGTTATTCATTAGCTTTATAGGTTTTTAATAACTATGCATTTATTATTATATATATTATAATTATTATTACAACTACCACACAGTGACATAGCATTTGGCGGTGTTGTAACCTTCCAGCACGACTACAAGCTACAACCGTAGCTTTGAAACTTATCTTACATCTGTTTGCTATTATTATTTTATAATATAATATTAGTTTATTCTTTTTACTATTTACATCTATATCCTTTCTTTTATCGGGGTATTTCAGGGTCTCACTAAATTGATGCAATTGGTTCAGTAGGTCAGGTATTAAAAACTAAGCATGGTATTAAAATTTGGAGTGAAATCTATCTCAAAAATCCAGTGTTTTTGCTAAAAATCACGTTTTAACAAAATCTTCTAATCTTCAAGATTCTTTTTGAAAGTATCCAACCTTATAGTTTGATAGAGTAAATTTGTCTGATAAAAACATTCTAAAGTTTCAAAATGTTTTGAAGTCAAAAACCACATTTTCCAAGTGAAAGATTATTCAACGGCCCATATTTCATGGCTTGAAATAAATATCAAAAACTCACTATTTTAAAGTTTAAAGAAATAAACAGTTTAGTTATAATACAGATTGAGTACTTACTTTTTCTGTATATTTTTAGAACTTCCTCTACCCTGTCAAATTGGGGTTTTACCACTTTAAAACTTAGGGGTAAAATAAATTAGCGAAATTATAATGAGATTGGCATGTCATTAGATCCGGAATTTAAAAATAATACATAATTTAAAATTTGAAGTTCAAACTAAGTCAAATGACTGAGTTTATACAGCAGCTAAGGTTTAAGCCTAAAATAATATTATTATTATATTTGTAACTCACCCATATATCTTTGAAACTTAATTAAAAGAGTTACCGGATTCGGATCGAGTCAAACTCAGATCCGTTGAAGAACTTATTTGATACGTTTTACGATTAGAGGAGAATAATTCATAATTAATGAATAAAAATTATTTAATTAATCACGATTAATCATAATTAACCCCTAAATTGGGCTGGGGTATTACAATTTTACTATTTTGTTCTAGAAGACATTACCATTGTGATGGGATAAACTATTGTAATTTTATGTTCCATTAGTTTGACTAGTGGCTAATAAAGTTAAACCTAGTGCAGAAGTGACTTAATTAACTACTTTATTGACTTCACAAATATTATTGCAAGTAATGAAATGTTGTTTGAAACTTCAATAATTCGAACTGTGGATGATGAGAGGAAAAGCACATTTGAGAGAGACACTATGTGTTCAATAGTATAGAATAACATATAGAGAATTTGATGTGTCTTCTTTAATTAAAGAGAGACTCTATGATTTATATTTATAAAAAAAAGAGAATATAAATAAGGAAGGTAAAAGTAAAAAAGGAAAGCAATAATTAAGCAAATATCTAAATATATCTAAATACCTAAATATATTTAACACTCTCCCTCAAAGTATAGGGCGTATGGAAATAACGTATAGCTTGGAAATAAATCTGAATGCAAACAAGCAGCTAAAAATGTTGCACTGACTGGTCATAGAAGATGAGTTGAACTGACAGCACATTGATTGGTTGGGAAAATGTGGCAACACGTTGATTGACTGCAAACTAGTATACGGCAAACTGGCAAGCAGCAAATATAGATGATTGTCTATAAAAACAATGATCGCAATAGACGACAAATGACTTGAGAAAGTATGGCGCACATCTATACAAGTTTAATTCCTCAAAAAAGAGAATAGGAAATTAGTGGAAGAGAATTCCATAGGCCAATTGAGAGGAGGAAGAGAGAGAGAGATAAAGATTATTCTTCCTCCCAATTTTGAAGATGGTTGTCTTCATTTGTTTTATATTTTTTCTTTTATTCATATGTATTAAGTTTAATATAAATGTATGAAGGTTTCTAATTTCGTACCTTTTTTGTTTAAGGCTCATTAAATGGATGGTGATAATCCTACCAATGTTGATTAATATAACAGTTAAATATACAATTGTCTGATATATTTGGAGTGTTTAACTTAAGATCTTCAGTGTGCAATTGATAGCTCGCGTGTGCATTCTTGTTTGCAAAGCCTCCATTCCATTTCTCACAATAGATAGTATAAATTTCTAGTAAAACAAGAATCATGAGAGTCAGGTTTGAAAGAAGCAGGTTTGGCAAGAGCACAATAATTTTATGCATCTCTTATGAAAACATTAGCCATATTTCATTGGCTAAGAAAGTTTTTATATAAGCATGACATGTTGCAGACAGAGATTCGACAGATTCAACTTCACAAAATTTAAAAAATCACACATAAACAAATGTCAAAATCAATTCGATCAATTAACCCATGAGGATTGGTTTGATGGTCAAAAACCCGTTGAGATGCGGGAGGTCTTGGATTCAAGTCAATTGTAACACAAAAGAGGCGCTCCATGTTACCCAGGTGTGTAGGAATAAGAAGGTTTACACATGCTCCAAAGATTAGTCAAGTACTCCAAGAGACGTAAATATCTTCGTGTTAAAAAAAATCAGTTTGATAAATTTAAAAGATGAAATTGACAATTCTAATAATTCATTCCAATCACCCACTTGAAAGCTTTCAAGTTAGTGATTGAAAATTGTGACTAAATGACTAATCAACAACCTTGCTTGAATCTTTTGAGTCCATACCATCTACTGGGCTTAACTTATTTATGACCATTAATGGAGAGGTTGGTGTAGTCTTCCTAGCTGTTTAAATTAATTTATTTGTCAATAATTAAACTTCATTTAGAGATTTACTTTATTAAGTGTCATTTAAGTTGAAAGGGCCAATTCAACACAATTTTAATGTTAACTTTAGAAATGGATTTGGAGTTTGAAACATTAAAATGGTTGGTAAACAAATATACAAACACAGAAATGAATATACAAATTTTTAATTATATATAGACTTGGCACGTGCCACAAGCAAATGTGGAAAGTGCAAGTGTTGTGTGATGCTCACATGGGAGCTGTTGGGATGCTTTGTTGGCCTACGGCTAGGGATTTCAAAGGAACAAACCATTTGTCTCCTCTGCTGAAACACTCAATGTGCAATGCCTGCAATCTTATTATCCATCTAACCTCCTTTACAATGTCCATTCATTTTTTAAGTTTTTCATTTATAAGTATTAAATGGGAAAAAAAAAAAAGAGCACACAACGGTATGTTCACAAAAACGGTCACTCCTTATAGTTTGTACCCGTGTGTAGATAGAAAAGTTTGCACATGCCCTAAAGATTAGTCAAGTAGAACGCCTTGCTATGGCAGGTGGGATGGATACCTTGGTCTTCAAAAAAACAAAAAATCAAAACCACAAAATCCCTCCAGCCCCCATCCCAGAGAGAGAGAGCGAGTAAATTGTTAGAAAACCATGATGTGATAACATTCTTGATGTAGAACTCATTCTCAAAAGCTAGCCATTGAGAGGAAGGTGTCTCAAGTATTACATGGAGTCGTTGGTTTCTTGAATTAACTGATGTGTGACTTTTTGTCACTTCACACCCGCCCTCACATGCAGATGGACTCTACGACTGCACGTGGAAACTTCAAATCTACCCTCACGTGCACTGGACACACGAAACATGCTTTGATACCACGTTAAAAAATAATGACATGCTAATATTCTTAAGGTATAACTCACTCTTAAAAGATAGTCGTTGAGAGAAGGGTACCTAAGTGTTATATAGAGCCATTGATTTCTTTAATTAACCGATGTGAAATTTTTTGCCACTTTGCATATACCTTGCCAAGCACAAGTACATGTAGATTCTTAAGGTTATTGGACCTAATTTGAGTAACTTGATTGCTTTATGAGTAAAATCTATACATTTTGGACACAGTAAGGATTTCTAATAGCTGCGGCATAAAACAAATCGGCCATGGTAGAATGTCAGCAGAAATCCAACATTGGCAACATCATATCAGAAATGTATCATATCATAGAACATGACACCCACCCGATTTTCAGACTTTCTTATGAAAACAATGAATTGGGCCATGGGCATTTGGGAATCATTGTCTTCAAGAAGCTAGTAAATAACATATGGGCCCTAAAACATTTGTACAATAGCTACACATACAATGCACATTCACCAGACACACAGTCATGGACCCTGGTGTGAATTGAGAATGCCAGTTAACGTTCCCAACCATACAGTGGTTACATCAACTGAATGGTTCCAACGAGGGGTTTTAATATCGGTCGATACATATCCACCAATATATGTTTGCCGATACGATACATATCCACCGATATTCAGCCAATATCGGATATATTATCGGCCGATATCGTCTGATATTGGTGGTTTTAAGTCAAAAATAATAAAATAATAATAATTTCACAGCCGATAATCAATGCAAGTTATGGGCTACAATCCATCTCTAGACTACAATTTCAACAATTACATTATCATGCATACAATGTGTTAGCAAAGTTCCACATTGCCAGTGAATCTTTAAGTCTTGATGTTTATAAATGCATGGACACCCTCTCCTTATAAACCGATTTCTAAGGAAGAAGTCTACTCGTGTGCTTAACATGGTATTCGAGCAGGGATACCACTGGGATGAGTCGGGTTCATATCTCCAAACCTGCGTGGAGAGAGAGAGCTGAGTATTTCTAGCCTTGGCGTTGAGGAGGAATATTAGCAAAATCTCATATTGTTAGTGGACCTTTGGATCTTGGGATTTATAAATACATAGGCACTCTGGTTTTTAAGAATGAATTTTACTCACGTGTTTTACACAATTTACAATAGATGAGCAACTTCATCGCCATTACTATGATGGTTGTTAAAGCTATTTATCCTATCTGTCCGGAATAGTCACATGTCACTCGTAATTAGACTAGGCAAATTGTTTTCCATGGGACCAATTGCTTATCTGATACCCAAATGCCAACTTCATCAAGTGAAACTCAAGTCAAAGTCCTTACAGTTGATACATCCATTGATTAACCAGAATGCTAATGGGTTGGCCAAATATGATGAATTTGTGAAGAATATATTCACTATACTGGGCATTTACCAATGATACAGGGATAGCTTAGGGAGAACAATAGACAACACTTTTATTTCAAAGTCGGTGAAATGAAACATAATGAAGTGATCACATTCAGAGTAAAAGACTACTATTCCTCGTTTTGTTTCATTAGTGAAATATGTTTGAATCCAAGAAATGGATATAAAACTCTATACTTCACATGTAAACTCAAGCTGGGTTATTCATTGTAACTGCACCTGCATGAGCCTCTTCTGCCGGAACCTTTGGAACATTCTCGCCACCAAAATGACCTCTTATTTTGTTATCCGATAATTCATCATTAATGCTTGACAAATTTGGAGAAACACCATCACTAGTGGAAGAGGCATCATCATCAAATGCCTTTGAACCAGGATCTGAAATTAAGGACTCTGATCGCTCAACAACTGATGCAACAGATGGTTGATGTGAAACAATTGGAGTCTCCAACGCCTCTTCTGCCGGAACCTTTGGAACATTCTCGCTACCAAAATGACCTCTTATTTTCTTATCCGATAATTCATCATTAATGCCTGCCAAATTTGGAGAAACACCATCACTAGTGGAAGAGGCATCATCATCAGATGCCTTCGAACCAGGATCTGAAATTAAGGACTCTGATTGCTCAACAACTGATGCAACAGATGGTTGATGTGAAACAATTGGAGTCTCCAAAGCCTCTTCTGCCGGAACCTTTGGAACATTCTCGCTACCAAAATGACCTCTTATTTTCTTATCCGATAATTCATCATTTATACCTGCCAAATTTGGAGAAACACCATCACTAGTGGAAGAGGCATCATCATCAGATGCCTTCGAACCAGGATCTGATCGCTCAACAACTGATGCAGCAGATGGTTGATGTGAAACAATTGGAGTCTCCAACGAAGCAGACATCTTTCCATCATCTTCTCTCATTCTTTCTGCATACACTTCATAGTCAAAACCAATTGAATTCCGGCCACCAAATGCAGATTCAAGCTTGTCCATGTCAAAAACATCCCCCATTATCTTTTGACTTTCTGGATCAATGGAGTATACAAACTTCACTTTCTTGAATGTCTTACGCTCTAGAAAGGGTTTCACCATCTGCCAAGCACTAGCCATTATTTCATTGGACTAAGAAAATGAAAGTAATTCTAAATTAGAAAGTAAATGTAGATCAGCAATCCAATTACGTAGCAAGTTTCTTGATTGGTAGACTGGTAATCAATATGTAGATTGCTAAAGTTCGTATTTTGCTATACCCCAACCATAAATCAACATTTTTCCATATTTTTAAAAAAGAAAAAAAAAAAAAAGTATGTCTGCATATTGATAGCAACACTGCATTAGAAGTGTGTTAGTTTTCCACCTGCCAAGTTTAAGAGGATGACCATAGCTCAAACCATTTAGTGTGGAGACAGATCAATGAATTGCAATTAATATGCGCTGAATGTGATGTGACTGCATTTTTCTCTCTAAACATTTAGGAATCATGATATATAAGCATTCATTGTGTGATTGGAAGTGCTGCAGGTTGCCCATGATTTAAATACTCCAGCTATAGGTAGGTTATCACTAGAATTTTTTTCCATGCAGTGAAGATATAGAAAGGCAGGCTAATTTTGCCTCAAACAGGATACTGCGACACCATTTTTTTGCCTCAAATCAAAATAACATCAGCACATTCAAATTTTGAATTAGAAAGAGAACAGAAAAAACAGTATACCATCCAATGTGACACACTACTTATGTATGACTGGGAATGCAAATCATAGGATAAGCATGGATACAAATACATAACAGAAGATGCACCCTACCATTCTGACTACAAACTCAAGTCATAACTGATAACCATGGATCTGAAAACATATCAAAAAATACACCCTACCAATGGAATGACTGTATTAGCATCTCTATCTTAACGCCTGATTGTATGCCCAGATTGGCTTAACATATCTAGCACAAGCAGGCCTCTACGACCTAGGGGTTGCAGTCAAGGATGACCAACAGGCCCATCACTGTGCCTAAACAACAGGGTCAATAACCAAATGGCCTGGATGTGGACATGCCTAAGGGAACCATGTTCGGCCCTACTTACAACATGAATAAACCATTCCACAAGTTCTTCAGAACTTTCAGTCCAGTGAATTCTACAAAGCAAAACTTAGCCGCAACCAATATAAATGTGGAAGGGAAGTTAGGCACATCAATCCAAAGCATCAAATCATAGAACCTAGAGATCAAACAGAATGCATTATCAACAGTAAATATGCACCTATTACAACTGAGAGCATGGTTTACATTTTCAGCCATCAGCTAGTCGACTCATTGTGGTACTCATCAAACAGTATTTTTTATTGAAACTGCAAAATAATTGACCTAGTCTGACTCAGCCATACAGACCAACAGAGTCAGAGAAGTAAAACTCAACCTCAAAAAAAGCCCAAGAGATAAATTGCAATATCTCTTTCATTGCAC
Organism: Chimonanthus praecox; assembly: GCA_022113865.1. NCBI lineage: Eukaryota > Viridiplantae > Streptophyta > Magnoliopsida > Laurales > Calycanthaceae > Chimonanthus > Chimonanthus praecox. The sequence goes on along the minus strand of CM039089.1, from coordinate 13,649,316 downwards.
TCTCCATCTTTCTCACTTTTTTTGAAGACCAAGGTGGTCAAGCCTCTTAGAGCACCATGACTAATCCTTGAGGCATGTGCAAACCCCCCTATCCACACACACCGGGTAAAACTACGGGGAGTAGCCATTTAGGGGAGTGGGACTTGAACTCAAGACCTCCCACTTTCAAAGGTGGGTTCTTGGCCATCACTTCAACCCCATTGGTTCCCCTCCGTCTTTCTCACTTCCAGACAATCGAAGGGGTTCATGTACCTTCTCCAAAGTAATTTTGAAGAACATAATGTTTGACTAGATTAAAAAAACAGATTATAACCTAAGGTCAACCTCATTTGGGAGTTTTCATGTGAGGCAAGAAATTTTGAAAATCCCCCCCTTCTTTAAGGGATTCTATAGGGGAGTTTCCAACGTCAAGCCTAACCACAATGAAGATAGAAGAATGCTCCATTCTACATGATATGGGAATTTGCAAGTATTTTTTGGATTCTTGAACCCAACCATAAACACAATGTTGTACAGAGTGGTATCAAACAACCCTCAACCAGCCACTTCCCAGTAATATTTTCAATCTCTCGACTCTCATGATGATAATGAATGTATGATATTTCAAGGACAAGAAAACAAACGACAATGGCTAAATATGATTATGTAGGCATTACGTAAATTTTTGATTTGTGAATGCTAAGTAGAGAATCATATTTGGATATTGCCACTTGGGTGGTAGCATGGTGAGCTATAGGCAGCTAGAATTTCAAACTGCAAGCTACATAGAGCAAAGTGTTGGATGATGTTGAAAAGACAAGTAAACAAGGTAATGGTGATAAAGATTCATATGCTAAGATGGATGAATGGAGTATAAAAGATAGAATTAGAAATCACCTCATTAGAGAGATCTTAAAAGTAGCACAAATAGATTAGGAGATGAAAGAATGTTCTGAATATGGTTTGGTAAAGAATCTAGAAGATTGGGAACTGTGCAAATATGAAGAATTAAAGGGCTACAGGTAAAAGGGGCAAGTAGAATATGGAAGCCTTTGAAAATTTGGATAGAAGGGATAAAAATAGGGATAGAGTTTGAAGTGACAAGAAGACATGGTTATGACAAGATAGAGTGGAAAAGTAACACTCAGAAAGTCAACCGCAAATAGAGGGAATTTAGTTGATTTGTAATGAAGTGAAGACACTAAATTCCATCTATCTAAAGTCAGTTTTTTTTATAAGCGATTTTTTATTCATTCAAAAGAATAGGGGAAAACCTCCCAAATTACCACAAGACCCAATTACAAACATGGCTGATAAAAAGCCATACAACTCATTATAAACTTCAAACAGATCAGAAACTAAAGGAAGAAGCAGATGCTACAACATGGCTAAACAAAGCCAAAAAACTCTATACAGACTTCCAACAATTTTAAAAAATTGTAGCAGGGAACAAAGAAAAACAAGATAGGAACTGAATGATTATCGAGTGACTTATTTTGATCATTTGACTGTGTCAACTCTACTTACATAACATTAATGGGTAGATTAACCTATTTATTAAAGTTGGCTTTTATTGTTACTTTTCCACTCTATCCTATCCAAGTTTAAAAACTCGACTCGACTCAATTTTAGTTGAGTCAAGTCCACTTGAAAACTCAATCTAGTCTTGATCAATCATAAATTCAAGACTCGGTTTGTTAATCACCTGAGAGATTTCTTTTGGCCTAATTTCAAAGAGAGGAGGGAAAGAGAAGGGGGGGATTGGTTTGAGATTGTATGCATTCAATGCTTTCTTGAAAATAAAACATTATTTTATTATTTTTGTTCTGAAGTACTAAAAAGGGCACTAGCCTTATTTATGCATTCAATGCTTTCTTGAAAATATAATATTATTTTATTAATTTTGTTTAAGAGACACTTTCTACTAAAAAGACAAGCCTCTTTTATTGCTTTGTTGCCTTGAAGTTTGAAACAGAGTTAGTAACGTGCGAGATGAAAACATAAGGGCATTGAGAGAGGAAAAGAGGAGAGAAGATTGCAAGTGCAATGTTTCATATATATTTTTTTGGGTGCAATTTTTTATCTATTGCTTTGTTCATCCTTCTCATCAATGTCATTCTCAAGATGAAGACGGAGGCTGTGAGCGTGAGACATGGAGATTATTGTTTTCATTCCTTTCAAATATTAGATGTGATCGATAGGTTGACACTGACAGTGTCTTGACGGTGGAAGGAATCAGACGACATATACAAGTGTTTTCTTCAAAATTTTACAACTCGTTCGAGTTGAATCCAAAAAGTTGACTTAGACGAGTCTTTAGCCAAACTCGGTGAGTTGACCAAGTTAGCAAAAAACTCATTTGCCATTGAGTCTTTGTCTAAGCTACTCAATTTTTTATTTGAGTTAGAGTCAAGTCGACCAAGTCTAGCGAGGTTTTAAATCATGATCCTATCATAAAACCATAGCCTATGTCACTCCACATTTTATTATGTCCTTTATCTCCACAAGTTACATTTTCTAGGTCCTTCATTTCTCCTTGAGCCTTCTACACATAGCTTTCAATCTAGTGACGTTTTTAGTCTTCTATATGTAAGTCCTCAAACCACCTTAAGTGGCACTCCCTCATCTTCTAATCAATTGGTGCTACTTTTAAGGTTTCTCTAATGCATCTCATTATTAATCATTTCTTTTTAGTGTCACTCCGCACATCCAACTAACCATACACATTTTTGCTACCATATTGTAAACTTGCTAAGATGAAGATTACTTGTGAAATGCTAAATTGTAATTAATGTGATATCCAATTCTCTAATTACTTGATGTCTTATATTTTGCACAATATTCTCTTTATGTTTGAATGATGCTTACCATTAAAAATATTATAAAGATGAATGTTTTACTGCCATATTCACCATAGAAAAGATAAATAAAATAAATTTGATCGAATACAGCTACAATTAAAATCCAACACGTGTTTTATATTTATTTTAATATATTAGTTTTTTATTGTTGTTAAAAAAAAAAAAATTGGTTTTATATCAAGTCTAAGTATGTCAGTCTATTGATGGCGGCAAAACTCAGTGCCGGTGGTCGTGAGCACCATTATTTTAATCCTTGGTTGGGACCCTTGACCATTTGACCATTTTCTTATTAACAACTCATTAAATGACCACCAGTTGCATTGTCAGAATTATCTGATCAGCATGATATCAAACTATAGTATATCCCTGATACACCTACAAAATTGATGGTATAGTTTATGCACATTTTTGGCATATGGTAGCTTAGTTGGCAAGAGGTGTTTCTTCACAAGATACATATCCTAATCACTTTTTGACATGGTGAAAGAACAGAAAATATGAGTATGCATAGCATTTCTAACCAGTTATCAATACTTCAATGCAAGTCAAAATCTAGGGGTGAAACTCGAGTCGGGTTTTGGCCCGAACCCGCATGACCCGACCCAACAATCATGCAGGTCGGGTTATGAAAGTTGGGTCTGGTTGAGAAGTCAGAAACCTGTATTGAATTCGGGTCGGATTGGGTTGAGAGATTTTTAAATTAATAGGACCCGACCCAATCAAACCCGACCCGACCCGACCCGACCCAACCCGGTAAAAAGTAGGCTAAAGTAGGTCCAAAATGCGGGTTGAGTCGGGTTGTAATCCGGGTCGGGTCGGGTCCAGACGTCCGGGTCAAAAGTTAGGGTTAGGTCGCGTCAGTTCCATATATTAGTAACTTGGGCCAATACCCGATTTCAGCCCTATCAAAATCCAAGAATCCAACATTAGAAGATGTGGTCTTAGAATCTTCTAATACAACTATTGAGAAGAGTCGATCCTAGTTTTTATCCCCCGAAATACTGTTCTGTTAGGGCCCAATTAAACTGGAATGCATCAATGCAAAAAATACAAGAGGTGATTGGTAACATACCGTCCAGAAAGACTCAAAGATCTTTGGTGGGTTATAGAGGATTGCTAGGCCCAACCTCTCAGGGTAGTAATCCTGTAATATATGTGCTGTCTCACGTGTCACCTTTACTGATACACTTGACATATTCCATCCCTGAAAATCAATAAGCCATACCATCTGTTCCTGATTTGGTGCCAAGTTCAAGATTGCATTCTCCATACAGTAAACCAAGTACATAAGCTGCCCTTTTGTCGAATTTGTATTCTGATACAAAGAAATAGAAAAATCACTCACATTCAAAAGAAAAGAATGAAACCTATTTTTGTGAAATGATGAAGCCCCACAAGATCTGAATCCATTGTATGCAGCAGTGCTTCATTAGTTGGAATTCTACGAAGTCTAAACGCATGTAGATTCCAACCTGTCTATGCATGCCAATCTTAACATGTCCCCAAGTATGTGCAATAGCCAAGGAGGGAGGTAAATCATTATGCAGGCCACAACATATGAAGAAGAAAAATATACAAGTTTTACAATAGTCAATCTTAGAGCCACAAATTTCAGGCAGCGCATGCATGATATTTCCCACCTGGGCAACTTGGATATTAGCAGCAAAGATGCAGTAGGATCTTCACTTGCAACGGATTAGCAAAACTCATATTCATAGTACCTGAAATCCAGGTCTCATCACTAGAACAGTCCTTCCATACTTATCCAGGTAATCGGTTCTGTAGACCTTTCCTGTTCTGGCTTCATGAGCAATATCTTCCTAGCATTCAGAGAAGCGAGCAACTTCAGAATACTGGTTAACATCCAAATGCATTTCTACAAACACAATAATCACGGTGCACCTGGGGTTACGGTTGAATACCACACTAAAATAAGTAGGTAGCAATCTCAGAACTACAATGGAGTTTAGTTGATGAAAATATATACACTTTTTCTAGTTTAACATTCAGAAATAAGACCAACACAACCATAAGTTTTGAACAAGCAAGTAGAATCTGCATTTGGGGCTCAATTCCTTTCAAGTTAGCTCACTGGAGGAATGCCATCCCCAAGTGAAATCTATCTGATCCAAAGATCAATCAGATGAGAGTAACATTTGCAATTGGATTGAAATCATTTTCATTACATAATGCTATTGTTTTTGAGGTGAAGGCGGCGGCAAATCCAACAATGTAATCATCTAAACTGTGTGATTTTGGGGCCTGTAGCAACTCATGGGAGAGCCTTTGTCTATGTCTACCTTGATGAGAAGTGGACTCCACAATGCAAATTTCGCTCATTTTCAAACTTAAAAGTGAAGTCACTTGTCTATTATCATTGGATCATCATCATTTCACCATGTTAAAAGTTGAGAAGAGACTCCAAAAGGCAGGCATAAGAAGATCCTACATACGGTAAAAAATACAGCTTAACTAAAATATTCATCATGCAGACCATATGTTGAACAGCACTGGCCTAAAAATAGGTAGCTCCACTCATCCACTGTGCATGCATGTACATTCTTTTTAAGAGAGAATAGAAATGTAATTAACTGCAATGGAAATAAAAATATGAAATTGTCCATGAGAGATAGACAGCCTCAAGATGGCTACAATGTACAAATACACAGATCGAAACAGATCAGGGAACAAAAGTACAGGATAATACAAATACAATACCCAGATGACAAGCTTTGCAATCAAAACAATCAATTTGCCGGTAAAGTTCCAATAATTTTTTATGTCCTACACATGTACATTCGATTGATTTTTTTGACCATTCATCTTCTTTACATGTCCCAGTCATGATCACGAGACCACTCTGATCATGAATGGGTTAGATCATTCATACATTAGCAAATGCAAGTGCAACCACGGTCCAACTCTTGCAAGTAGGATGAATTATCAGGATCTAACAACTGACACATGAGAAGTACAAACAACAAAAGAAAGAAAAAAAATCCAAGTACCCATCGAATCTTCTCAGGCTTGTATTCTAGTCTCCACTTCAAAGTGTCTCTCAACATCTTACTCGCTTTTTTGGTATTCCAATTCCTTGCTTTAAGGTACCTCAATATTGAAGCCTCTGAACAGAAGGTTGGCAGTTTATCCTTCAGAGGACCTATTAGCTTCCTTACCTCATTGATCTGAAAGAGAATAGACATGCTATAAGAACATAAATATTGTATGGAGAATGTTGACATATCATATTTATGTATTTGGATACACCCCAAAGTGAAAATGCTTTGCATATTTTGAAAGAATGGGTGATTATCCATTCGCGTCCCCATTCCAGTGTCCATGTGGTATCACAGGAGTCAGTAGGTCATAATTGTAGGATATTGTTTTCTGGCTTTACTACACCAAATGCTAGCCTATCTTAAAGGATCAGTTGCCAGATCCTAGATAGTCCATCCTAGGTAGGAATTACAGCCCAGCATTGTGTTCTGGTGAAGGAGTACCTCAGCAGACCTTTTTGAGAAATCAGAACCCTCTCAAAAACAAAAATTTAAGCCTGACTCCTAAGAGGAGGCCCTCTAGCTATACTGGCTCCAAACTGTGGATAAAGAAGTTCCCAAGTGTGGGGTTCCCCCAGTCCCAAAACTGAGCCCGGATGTCAACTCTTATATCAAGATTGGTACCAGTAATTAAGGGTGAGACTTGGGCTGGGCCGAACCTGAGCATACATGAAAAAACCCAAAAAAATTGGGTTCAGGTTGACCCAGGCTCAGGTTGGGCTCATTTCGGCCCAAAAATCTGGCCCAAATTAGAATTTTGGTTGGGCTTGGGCCTAGTACATGAAAGTCCAAGTTTGGCCAAAAGCTCAAATTTTAGCTATTTTTATAAACTATAATTTTATTTAATTGAAGTTATGTATAAATATATAATTTATTTAACATAAAATTTATACTTTATAAGTTGTAGAAAAGAAATTCCATTTTAAGCCCGAGATTAGATAAGCCTGCATACACATTTCGGACTTGAAATTACACTTGGGCCCTACATATACAATTTGGGCCGGGCTTGGGTTTCAATAATTCAAGTAACCCAGGTTAGGGCTCAAGCTTGAGCCCTTTATTTGCAACTCGTGCTCAGTCTCAAGCAACCTCAAAACCTGGCCCGGCCCAGCCCGCCCGAGTTGCAGCCCTACCAGTAATGATTTGAAAGCATATGACAAAATCATACCCATCTGATATAATAAAATGGTTACTTGGGGACGGGAAGAAAAGGGTTTCTGACTTCGGTGCCACCTCTAGATCTTAATATATTGAAAAACATCTCAGGATTAACCCTTAAATAGAAATGAATTGCAGAAACACAACACTGTAAGCAACAGAGTTCGGACGCACATAAAGATATCTGATTGAAGTTAATGAACTCAGTTACCTTTGCTTGCTGCTCTTCTGGTGTCAAAGATTTCTCACCACTGCTCCCACGAAACTTCCTTGATGACATTCTTCTAAATTTTAATTATAGAAGATCTAGACATGGAAATCCAGAGTCAATTGCATCGAAGTCAACAACTTTCAAAGATTGAAATTATTAAATAAAGCATAATAAAAATCTCAAAAAGAAACCGTTAGTAAGAAAATATAAAAACTAATGCAAAACAATCAGACTAAAGTGTGACTTGGTCCTTGGGATAACAGAGATCTAAAACCAAGTCATAATATCAAAGTTGACCAAAACAATTGTGGCCAAGTCATAATGCCCAAACCAAACAAACTCAGTCTCGGTTACAATGCCAAACTTGAGTAACTCAGTTTTTGAGCGTTTGATTCCTTAAAATGATATGTGCAAAAGACAGATTTATAACTTTATAAGACAAACCTGTCAGCAAAAACTGCTTCAGTGCTTTGATTTGAATTTCTACGGTTCTTGTTCTTGTATTCACATCACCTAGTATTATCTTTATTTTTTTTCAAATATCATCTCTATCTTGTTAAGGTAAATTATGTAGTCAGGGCTCAAACTGTAGGAATAGAACAAAAAATGGGGTTGAGAATACTTTAAGGTTTAACATTGAGGAAGACCAATGAAGACTTGGAACTAAGCAGTCAAAAGAGATCTTAGATCATGGAGTTGACATAGAACATGGTTTTAAATGGAGCTACAATGGAGCTGTTCTGATCATGATACTCTTTGGGTTTATGGAGAGATGGGACTCCTTATTGTATCTTATGTTGGTTGTGGAGTATTGTACATATAGTGTTTTTTTTTCTGATTCCTTTTGTACTTTATCTAGGAGCCTTTTATAATTCTTCTATACTTGGCTCATCTCATTTGTATCTTCGACATAAATTAATGAATTCATTTGTTAGTGTTTCAAAAAAGAAAGAACATGGTTTTAAATGGGGTTGCGTGGAAAAGTGGATGGACAAAGCCGAGCAAAAATTGTTGGGATAAGGTTGTGATGATGATAAAGATGAAAGCATAAATAGTTTCTACTATGTGTATATGATATTTGTGGGGGGTGGAATAGCCATCTAAAATTTTTGAGAGAGAGAGAGAGAGAGAGAGAGAGATCAATTGATCTCTAAACTCATGATGAATTTCATTCCATTACTTCTGAAACTCAATTTCATCAAAACAAGTCCAATGATATTCCATCAAGAAAACTTCATGCGGTACGACCATGTTGTCGTCTATGTTGATGATATTCCATTTTCTAAGATGATACTTCTTTCAAAAACTTGTCATTGTTTCTCTTTTTTCAAGAGTCAAAAAGAAAGAATTATATTAAAGAAAAAAGGAAAGACAACGAACCAGGTTATAAGAGACATATACCGAAAGTCATGAACAACAAAGCATAGCTCCCTTACAGTACAGTCCAAATACAAAAAAAAAAATCACCAAAACAACCTTCCCCCCTCAACCCCAATGACAAAAGAAAAAGTAAATAAAAGCTTTAATAAGAAACGACGCATTCATGAGCCCTGTCCACTCCCAATTTAGCAAGGAAGTCTGCCACCCCGTTTGCAAATCACCTTATGTGCTAAAAGGAGACATCTGCTTTCAATGTTAAACCTTTGATTTCCCTTACAAGTGGTAGTAATTTCCAAGGCGGTCTTTTGCTACCTGTTCCATTAATGACATTCATCGAATCTCCTTCAATTATCAACTTGCCTTGACCAAAATTGATCCATAAACCCAAGCCTCTCCTAATCCCCACCAACTCTACCTTATTAGAGTCTTTGATACCAATTGATTCCGTAAAAAATGACAGAATTGATTTGTCTGAGTCCAGCTGGTCTAGGTTTGCCTCTTGACACTCCATCTATATAGAACTTGAAAACACCCGACGAGGGTGATCACCACACTTTCTAATGTAGCGGAAGCGGGGATAAAAATCAAATCAAGTCAAAAGCCGACTCGAAAAGAGTCACACACGTGAGTTAAGGCACATGTGCAAGTTCTAACTTAAGTGGGGGACTTAAGGTACGTGGGTGAAGGAATTAGGGTTGCTGTTAAGGTGAAATATGAATGGGAAAAGAAAAGGAAAGGGAAAAACGAAAAGGGGCAGCGGAAGAGGATGAAGAAGAAGAGGAAGAAAAAAGATCAAGTACCTGGTTTATTGTTGGAAGAAGCTTGGAACAAGGAGCTATAGCAGCAGTGATGATTTTAATGGCAGCAGGGGCGGAAGACTTGTAACTGAGATAAGCTTGGGATAAAGCCCAAGGCAGCGACAGCAAGATATCTCCTCTGGGATTAAGCCCAGAATCAGCGATGGCCGGAACAAAAACAATGAAGGTAAGGTCTGCAACTCGGCAGAGATGATAGAGGAAAATAAGATAGTAAATCTATATCAATCATATATTCCAAAAGAGATGAATCCCTCTCTTACATGCATTGTATTTATAAGAAAAATTAAGAAATCAAAATAAAAAAGGACTCCTAAATCAAATAGAAAAGGACTCCTAAGCCAAATAGAAAAGGACTCCTAAATTAAATAGGAAAAAGACTCCTAAATCAAATAGGAAAAGGACTCCTAAATCAATAGGAAAAGACTCCTAAATCAAATAGGAAAGCTACCGACCTAGCTTCCTTTTGACACAATAATTTCTAAATTAAAAATAATGCGAAAATAGTAAATCCTAAGAGAGATAGGTCTCGGACTCGTAAATCCGACGTGAGTATGTCTTCAAGAATTTATCAGCCACTTGTTCTACATCACTTTCCCTAATCGTGCCCTTCCTACCCATACAACCTTCACAAGACTTGTAGAAACCCAATATTGAAATACCATCAAAACTCCTTGCTAACCGATAACCATGCAAATAATCTCCATTTAACACACTCAAAAACCTCATCCATATCACTAACTTCGCTCTCAAATAACCTTGCATTTCTTTCTTCCCAAATAGATCATAAGATAGCTGCAGGAATGGCATTCATAGCGACTTTCCTCCGCCTCTCAACCTTTTGAACCTGCCAACTAACCAAAGTGCTATTACATGACTCACCTATCACCCAAGAAAACCCCATTAGTTCTGCAAACTTATACCAAAGGGCACTAGCTATGGGAATTATTAAAAATGTGATTGAAATCCTCCTCTTGGTAACCACAACAAACACAAGATATATCAATATCACCCCTCAGAATGTCTTTGTGTCAAAGCCTGACCCTGGTAAGGATTTTACCCTTCAAAAATCACCAAACAAAAGCTTGAATGTGAGGATGATCTACCCCCTTCCAACCCATGAAACTAACTTCATACCCACTATTAGTATTTCTCATTGCCATATAAACCCTTGCTTTAACAGAATACCTTTATGATGGATCTCCTATCTATATACGTTCCTCATCTTCTTTCGGAAAAATAGGTATGTCACTTAGTAGAGTGATCAACTCCTCAAGACTATTTCGCTCAGACTCCCCTAATTCCCTCCTAAAGATATCACCCATCTAGAAACCCTCCCTCCATCACATAACACTCTGGTACGTTGGCTAATCCATTCTTGGAGATTCGATAGAGTCTAGGAAAAACCTCCTTCAAAGGTCTATCCCCTCCCCACAAATCTTCCCAAAATAAGGTTCTATCCCCTTTACCTACCAGCATCCTAAGGTTCTGTCTAAATAAATCTCCCATCTTCCCCTGACCTTTGCCTATTCTCCACCATGCCTTAACAACTGGCAAACCTTCCTTTTTCCACCTTATTACCCAAGCTCCAACCACCACCATCTCCCATGCCATATATGGAAAGTGGAAACTAACATTTTTTTCTGCAAAGGGATTCCCTTTCCTTTCTGAACCAAGCCTGGTTCCTGATTCCCAATCCCCCTTCCTCCTTGAGTTTAGTTACTTCATCCCACCTAACAAGATGGACCCCTTTCCTATTCTCACTATCGCCCCACAAGAAATTCCTTTGGATTTTTGCCAACTTCTCTTCCACCCCCTTTGGCATCTCAAAAATGGACATGAAGCGCAGGGGAAAATTGGCTAGCACCGATTTGATAAGGGTCCGGGGATTTAGCTCTTTTGAATTGTTGAGTACCATAACAATTGGGGATTTAACTTAACTACATACACCATAAACAACTGTGTGCGAATATAAGGGAAACAGCTAAGAACAAGGCCGTGAAATATAACTAAATTGATAAAGTTAGCAGTCAGTAGGAGACCTTAAGGATCCATGACCAGAAGAGGATATGAAGAAACAAGAACGCAAAAGAGAGTAATGAAATCATTTGAAATAGGGACAAAACCAATAAAATCGGGCTCAAATGAGATTCTTAAAAATAATGATCGAAAATTGAAGACGTCATGAACACACCCAAATAGGTAGAGAACCCAGAAAAAAATTAAAAGATACCAAACCAAGCAAAGTTTAACACGGAGAAGGCATACCTTTGTAAATACAATCCTACTTCTTGTTTGCAGAGAAGATGAAGCATTCACTGTTTGTGTGGAACCAATTTAATTGTTGAAATTCCAAACACCAGAAAGCCAGAAGTCTCTGTTCAATGGAAATTCAAATAAGACAGCAGCACATTAGTTCAACGACAAGAAAAAAAAAATTGGGCATAAGAGCATTGACCAGCAGGTAGCCGTAGGATGAGGTACTGAGGTAGCGGAATCAGCAGGACACCACGTATTGCCACAGATCCTGTTGCCTGGTCACAAGACTCACAGCCATATGCACCTCATAAGATGAGATGGCCCACCCTACTTACTGTGCCATTGGGTGGGGCCACCACAGGAGGATAGAAACAAAGATCCAAAAGAAATTAAGAAAAATATTATACCAGCAGCACCGATCGTTAAGGATTTGGATATCCAATTTTTTATAAAAATATTAATATATTTTTCCACTATTTAAATAATAATGTGAATAAAAAGATAATTAATATCTTTTATTATAAAAATACTATTGTTCATAGCAACTTTCTTTAAGAGTTAGAAGGAAAAATAAATTGCTATAAATTTAATAATGACAATATTTTGTTTGTGAAAAATACGTTTATTTAAAAAGTTCTGTTTATTTTTTTAAAATAAGTAAAATTATCAGCTTATATAGAACTTAATTTTAATTAGATATTCTATTTAATTTTCTTTTAAATCCTCACTTTGGGTCAATAGACTCCATCTCATTACCAGATATTATATAATATAAATTGAATTGCAAGAAGCTTATGACTAACTTATCTTAACATAATGTTGTCCATCGTATTAAAAATTCCTCCATTCACATTTTGTGTCAATTAAGTTCTACTTTCCCACTTATCTTTAGTATTTCAACAATATATTTTATAAATGGGAGCACTTACACACACCCGGAAATCTTTTACATCCGAAATCAAATTTCGGATGACATTACGATTTTACACCCGCATTTCCATTCATTCAAATGAATGCCCTGTTCATTTTGGCATTCATTCGAATGAATCCTCAAGTGTATTTTCAATTCATTCGAATGAATCCTCAAGTGTATTTTCAATTCATTCGAATGAATAGGCTGAACAGACTGCTCAGCCCCATTCATTCGAATGAATGGGCTGAACAGTAACACGGAATACTGCTCAGCCCCATTCATTCGAATGAATAGTAATGAAATGACCTTCATTTCATCCATTCATTCGAATGAATGGATGAACGATCCGTTCATTCGTTCATTCGAATGAAAATGAATTTAACGTTCTCATTCAATCATTCGAATGATTCATGCTCGCAGTACGTTCTCATTCAATCATTCGAATGATTCATGCTCGCAGTACGTTGTCATTCAATTATTCGAATGATTCATGCTTGCAGCATACAGTTTTATTTAAATTCTTTTAAAATTTTAAACTTATTTTTTAATCACTGTTTATTTCCAAAAAAATTCAAATTGAACATCTAAACTAATTAAAATAACCTGATAAAAATACTTTAAGACTTCAAGTCTTTTGACACTCCTAAATATTTAAAACACAGTATTTTACAAATAAGGGTATCTCTAGGCTGTGTCGAAAACAAATTTAGGAGTGTCAAAAGACCTTGAAGTCTTAAAGTATTTTTATCAGATTATCGTAATTAGTCCGATATTAAATTTGAGAAATTTTAGAAATACATAGTGCTTAAAAAATAAGGATCTGTGTTTTAAAATATAGACAGTTATTTTTAAGCGCGGTGAATGAGAACGTTAAATTCATTTTCATTCGAATGAATGGTCGATTCATTCGAATGAATGGATGAAATGAAGGTCATTTTATTACTATTCATTCGAATGAATCATCCATTCATTCGAATAAATGGAGCTGAGCAGTATTCCGTGTTACTGTTCAGCCCATTCATTCGAATGAATTGAAAATACACTTGAGGATTCATTCGAATGAATAATTCATTCGAATGAATGCCAAAATGAACTGGGCATTCATCGAATGAATGGAAACGCGGGGGTAAAATCGTAATTTCACCCGAAAATCTGATTTCGGGTGTGTAGAGGCAGATTTCCGGGTGTGTGTAAGTGCTCCTTTATAAATATAAATTTTAATAAATGTGGCACTTCAACAAGAAAAAACCATTTCTAACATTTAAACACCATCAATAGTTCAATAAATTAGCAATTTACCTTTTGTGCATTTTAGCAGTTGAATTCGATCTAATAATGGGTTGGCTAAGTTGATTCACTGTGCGTCACATTTAGGGTCTCAAACTCTACCATCCATTACCTATTTTTTTTTATAAACTTAAATCAAATTAAAAAAAGGTTTTTCTAAATCGAATTAAACAAACCATTCAAATTATTTGATTTGATAGAATTTTGAGTTGAGCATAATTAATTTTTTTTTAACAATGATATGGATAAACTTATTCATCCATGTATCTCCTCATCAGACTTAAAATGGATGCCAATACTCTAAATAAAACATGTATTTTTTAAGTAGTTAAAGCCCGTAATTTATGAACTAATAATTGTACACGTAATCATGTTACACCCATAATAAGCAATTCATTAAAAAAATACTAAACAATCACTCAATTATCATATTTACACCATTCCATTTACAATTGTGAATCCTGCTAACAAGTTCAATCATTCTTAAAGTTCGAAAGTCATCATATACGATAAATATTATAAAAAACATAAATCATGCATTGATCCTCCATCCATCCTTCAATAGCAGTGATCAGATAAAAGGGAAAGTGAGCGGTTTACATATTAAAAAAAAATTGAAAATAAAAATTCAGAGAAAGTTATAAATAATCCTTGAATCAAATGATCTCGATTTGATAAACACAGAAAAGATAATGGTGTGAAAATGAAAAATGACAGATTAAAATTTTTAAAAGAAAATCAGAGAGAGAATGAGAAATGAGAGAGAAAAAAGATGAATTTAAAAAAGTATATTGTTAAAACGACAGCATCATACATGCATGGGTCAGCAAGAGAGATGGTAAATGAGTTCTTGAATGCTGGATATCTGTCCGAGGATAATTGAATATTGGTAAAATCTGGAATAAAATAAAAAAATCCCAACACTTTGTCCTTTTAAAATCTTACTAAAATATTGATTTATTTATAATTTGATTATTTAGATTAATATTAGCATATTATTTTTATTCAAATTTAAATTTAAATATCATATTGAGTCTGAATTTAGAGTTTGGAATTGACTATATTCCCAACACTTTGTATCAACGTAATCTGACACATGTACCTATAACGTGCTTTTAAATATATATTTCATTTATCTAAGGCTAAGAAACTGGAATTACTAAATCTTTATGCAAATTTCGAGGTCTTTTATAAGTTACAATTTATATTTTCAAATTCATTTGTTTATTTTTATAACCTTATATCAAAGAAATAAAAAAAATTATAAAAATATAAATTACATAGATATAAATATCTAATAAATATTATTCATATGATAAAATTCATGAAATCCATAAAAAGACAAGTACCACCTGAAATTAAGACTTTGAATAGGCCAGGTTCGGGCTGGACCCAACTTGGCCACGGTCAGAGTCCATAATGAAGTGAACCTCAAAAAAGATGACCTGGTCCCTTTGGAAGAGAAATTGGCCGAGCCGGGTCTAGTTATCAGTGTTCCAATATTCTTAATTGTGTGGATTGGAATCATAATTGTATTTAGAGAATCTTTCTAGTGAAATATGGTATGAAATGTTTATACACATGTATGAATACAAAATGCACACGATTCTTGGGTGAATTTTAGAATGAGACTAATAGTTTCATTGACATTTTTTTAATTTAGTTATCTGATACGCATTTTGAGATTGTTCTAAAATAGTTGTTTGATATGTCATTTTAATTCTCTCTATTTATCTACTCTTAAAAGAGAAGTTTATAAGTCTTTTGAGAACCCTTATTTAAAATATTCAAAATTTTAAAATGAAACAACTAAAATAGGACATAAAGAAGAAAAAATATGTTATTTAAAGTAGTTAGTAAATAAATATAAATTATATATTAAAAAATTTCAACTACCTTATTACTATCTTTATTTCTTGTTATATGTTTTGTGAATTATATTGTAGAGCAGGGGGAACAGGTCGGGCAGGTTGGACTCCCCTTGGCTACGGTTCAACCTCTGAAGTCTATCGGGCCTTAAAATGGGACCTGGTCCTAGTACTGTCACCCATTTGACCTATCCACTTATTAGATTATCGGGTCAGGTCCGTGTCAAACTCGGATAAGACTCTGACCCGTTGAGAACCCTAAGCGACATGCATCAGTCATCTGGTATAAATTTGGCAAGCTTGTCTACATTAATTTATGATTATTGAAAAGGTTATTGTCTTTAGCTTTGACTCAGACTCATCTCCATCACTTTGGCAGATTATATCGCCATTGTAACAAATATCGACAGTATTTTTGAATTTATCATATTTTTATTGGTAAAATACTATTACTGTATTAAAAATACGTTATTATCGGCACGACAATAAAATCCCAATAAAATCGTGATAATATCCCGATAAATTCCTTATTACCATTTTTATTTTATTAATAATTTTATTTATTTATTATTCATTATTTTAAACATTATAATTTCTACGATATTTTCTCATAAAATTCCCAATAAAAATCTGAGAATTTGAAAATATCTCAATATTACCAATAGCCGTTAATATACCGAGAACGGTATTTGTGACAATGGTTGTATTGCATAATATCTGGAAAATACATCCAATTGGTTACTCCCAAGTGGACTGGACGGTTCAGATATGATTATTGCTTTTACTCATTATGGAAAATTCTTCTTGTTTTCCTAATTATTATTTTTTATATATGTAAGAAACTAAGATGATGGCTTTTGTCAATTTCATCACCCCCATTATGACAGTATGCGACTTAGAGAAAAATTTCTTGGTACGATGCAAATTACATAAATGGTTTTTTTTTTATTATTAAAAAAAACATTAGAATGCTCCCAAGAGGAACTTCACATTAAGCTGAGAAAAGAATTTTGATTTTCATATTAATTTTAAAAATATGTGAGTGTTTTTACTTGATGATTTAAATGGCTTAAAATCCTCTTCCCTTGCCGGCTTCCGCCATGCAACAACGAAAAAAAAAAACATAACTGCCTGTGGTTAAGAACTTTATGACTCACTCTTTGGTGAATTTTATACATCTTTATTTTTTAGTAAAATAGGTATCTCCACATTATATTAGAGGTAAAATTAATCCCATAAATACACAAAACTTTCTACAAACTTCGTATATTATGTAAGCTTAGGAGTATACAAGAAGAGCTTTACATACTTATTTTGAAGAATCTTTAGTTGGGGATGACACATGAATATTTATTTTGATTGAAAGGTTATTAATATAACATTTAAAGGGGACACTCATGAATATTATCTATATATAATTTTGATTCATTAATAAACAAGGGTAATGAGGGATACCCCGTTACCCTCCATCCAAACATAGCCTATATCTTCTTATATTCTTATATTAGCCTGTCAAATCAAAATTAATTGAAATTAATTGATTCTTTAAGAATTAATTAGAATACCAATCAAACTACTTATCATATCAAGATAAGATACAGAGGAGTATAATCTTAAAATAAACTTAACATTTTTATTTAGAATATACTAACCTCATGGAAAAGAACAGAAATACATCATTTGATGAAATGAATAAAATGGATGATTAGATTTGAAATCTCCCCTTCCTCAATGCTCTAATATTTTACAGGTTTTCTATCAAACAGTAAAAAAATCTATTTAATCTTCTAATTTGAGAATGAAGATGAACGAAAATTGTAACAAGTGTCGGTTGTCTCTTCTTTGTTATGTCGTCTTTGAGCATAGTAGATCTAATTTGAACCTGTGAACATGCAGAAAGAGAATCATATAAAATTTTTGTATGTATTTAATCTGCCATTTGTTTTTCCATTTATTGCTGTGCAATTCTATTTCCAACATTAATTTTATAATTTTACATTTTTTTTCTAATTTTATTATATTAAAAGTTTGAAACTTCTCTATTTATCCATTAACATGTGAAGCAGTATGAAAATGACAACATGTCTGAGACCACTCTTCTCTTCTGTTCGTGAAGTTTCCTTGGCTGTGTTTGGATGGAGTGTAATTTTTATAGGGGTTATCTCTGAGTAGGGGTCACTCTTGAATAAGGGTCACCTTTAAAAATGGGTTACACTTATCTTGTTTGATAATTGCAGTCGTAAAGTAAGAACTTACTGTAAGGTAAAAAATCTTATTTGATACCTATTTGTAATACCCAGTCCTAAAAAGTCTCACATTGCTACTAGCATTGGAAATTCCCTGGTATATAAGTAGTAACTTTCCTCTTTCTAGCATAATGCCTTTTGGGAGCAAAAGTGGGTTGGCTCGTCAAAACAAACCCGTACGAGTCCTTGTGTAGACCCAAAGCGGACAATATTGTGCTAACGGGACGGATCGTTAAGAGCCGGAAAAGGCTTTTGCTTTAAGGGGGTAGATTGTAATACTCAGCCCTAAAAAGTCCCACATTACTAGTGGCATTGGAAATTCCCTGATATATAAGTAATAGCCTTCCTCCTTCTAGTATAAGGCCTTTTGGGAGCAATGGGATGGGTCGTTGCACTATTAGCAAGGGTAACATGATATATTAACAATTTTATGATAAATTTTATAAAATATAATTATTAAATAATATTAATTAAGTAAAACTAATATTATGTAATTTTTAGATTTTTTTTTTATAACTATAATTTAAAATGAACACTTGTATTCTAACAGTAAAAAAACAAATAAAGAAAAAAATAGATATTATTATTTTAAATCCCAATAAATGAATAAAAAAATATCAACATATCTCTTCATAAAAAAATATAATTTGTTTATTGGTAACATGAAATATATAATATAATAAACTATTATAATAGTTTAATAAATCATAACAAATATAAAATTAATATTAAAAACTGCCACGGGCTGAACTCCTTAAAAATAGGACATTTTGACAAATATGTTTAATAAAAATTTATTTTTATTTTTTATATTATATAGATTTAATAAAAATTATTAATTCTCATAAAATTGTTAATAAGTCAGGTTACCCCTGCTTACGGTTACCCTATTTAAGGGTAACCCCTGTAAAAATTTACCCCTCATAAAAATGCATCATATTGAAAATGTTGACACATTTTTAAAATAAACTTCTAACATAATAAATTGTTAATTACCCTGAAAGAGATCACCATTAACCTCAAACTCTTTCAAAGATTCGAGACTCTATCGAAATTTCGACAGAATCACCCATTAAAAATAGAATATTTTGATAAATATGTTTAAGAAAATTTATTTTTATTTTTATATTATATAGATTTAATAAAATTATTAATTCTCATAAAATTATTAATATGTCAGTTTACCTCTACTCAAGGGTAACCCCTGTAAAAATTTACCCCTCACTCAAATGCATCACGTTGAAAATGTTAACACATTTTTAAAGTAAACTTCTAATAGAATAAATTGTTAATTACCCTGAAAGAGATTACCATGAACCTCAAACTCTTTAAGAGTTTTGAGACCCTATCGAAATTTCGACAGAATCACCCCTTAAAAATAAGACATTTTGACAAATACGTTTCAGAAATTTTATTTTTATTTTTATATTATATGAATTAAATAAAATTATTAATTATTCTAAAATTGTTAATATGTCAAGTTATCCCTACTTACAATTACCCTACTCAAAGGTAACTTGGGGTAACCCCTATAAAAATTTACCCCTCATCCAAATGCATCATATTGAAAATCTATATAATATAAAAAATGAATTGCTAATTATTTGAAATCTATTAATTTTTCAATTATATAATATATAATTAAAAAATAGAGGAAGACTCGGGGTAAATAGGGACAAGGTTTTCCTAAAAAATAATAAATAAATAAAAAACCACTATTATTATTTTAAATTTCAATAAATGAATAAAAATTCTACATATCTCTTCATAAAAAAATATAATCTGTTATTTGATAATATGAAATTTATCAAATGGAAATAATAAAATGTTTTTAATAAAAAAAAAGAAGTCTAGTACTCACCAAAATAAAATAAAAAATAAAAAAAATGTAAAAAAAAAAATCTCATTAAACAACAAAATAGAGGATAAGAAAAAGTATTCAAGAGTGAATATCCCAAGTCTCATATGATAAAAGAGTTCAAAATTTAAATTTTTACCTTTAACCGCCTGTTACCAAACGAGGATGATAAAAGTGAAGGGGTCTTGCCTCTCTTACCCTATCTAAACGCAGCCCTTCTCTGTTCTTCTTCCTCAAGGAAGTCAGCAAGTCGGTCAGCACGTCTCTTTAACATGCGGCCACATTCAGGGGAGAGAAGTTGCGTCATGCTCATATGACCATGGCTCGAAGGGATCAACGTGGGACCCAGTAGCTGGCACGCGTGCCGCAAAACTGGGACCCACCATCGAGAAGTCAAAACCTGAATAGAACGCTGGTTCTAATTAATTCTCCCTGTAAATCATTTTACGCAGCGCAAACAGACCCATCTTGACCTCACTTCCATCGTCAAACTATGCATGAATCAAACCCTTGAAACTTTCACATTCCAGTCTTCTTTTTTTGTCCTTTCCTTCCTTCCCAACCGCTATTGCGTCTTTGTATTTTCCATTAAGCAATCATGGATTACCCATCACTTTCACCTCAGATATTTTCCTTCTCTTTGTGTGGTTGGTAGCTCTGCTCAAGTACCATTCTCATTTGTCAAACCCTAGTTTCCACTTCCATCCACGCAACGGCATAAGACCGCATGCATTGTTGTTGTAGATTCAATGGTCATCTCCATTATCAAGTTATAAATTTGAAATCTATGGCAGTTTTATACAAAACCAAAGGATTGTTAGGTGAAAATCTTGCTATTCTAATATGGTTGATGGCCATGCAATATCATTGATCATTATGGTTAAACTTTTCTTATTTGCATTTCAGAGCATATAAAATGAAAATATAAGACCCCAATAACGAGAGACCTGCCCTTCAAGCTATCATAATTACATCTCTTTGGGTCATGCTAGGGTAGCAGGTTCCACCCATCATCCCACCACTCCTTGGATTTAGTCCTTGTTTTCTTTCCATGGTGGAATCTCTCTCTCTCTCCTCTCTCTATATATTAATAAAAAATAGGCTGTTTTCTTTAAAAATAAAAAATAAAAGTTATAGATCTTAAAAGCAAGACATTGTTTAAGACTTTAAGGGTTGCAGAAAAAATATATTTCTTGGTTGAAATGGGACCTTCTTCTTCGGAGATTACTGCATGATGATGAGGTGAATCTAATTAAAAAAAGTGATTTTTGATGGACATCATATTTAAAAAAAATATTTTAAAAAAATCATCATTATCTCATTTAAGAAGTCCATGCCTAAGTGTACTGGATAATTATTACTTTTAAATCAATTACATTGAAGAAAAATAATTTCAACTAAAATTAATCATGTATTTTTAATGTGTATCAATTCAATGAAATCCTAAGTTCATCTGAATAATCTTCACTTATGAATTTAAAATTCTCTAAATACGATAAAGTCCGTAGTTTGAAAAATGAGATGTCCAAAACTCCAAATGAATTTCCACACTAGAAGCTCTTAAAATTTAAAATTACGAAGTTGTCCATCCCATTCATTTGTTAAATATTAAATATAGTAAAATATTGTCAGAGATTCATAATATAAAGTAGTGGGTTCATCCGTGGAATTTTAGTATAACTGTTTTCAGTTTCTCATACGTTAATTAAAAAAAAATGAAGTTGTTTTGTCTTTCATTGTAATATAAAATGGAGTGTTGGGTGTTGACTACACGTAAATTTATTTTATTTTCTCTCTTGAGACCCATTATCTAGAGATTTTTCATGCAAACAATCTGAAAGACTCCACTCACACTTCATAAATTGATGGGTTTGAAAAGTTTTAGATATTACTAGAGCTTCATCTTAATTAAATAAGTGAATTCATATTTTATAAAAGTCTAAAAAAATCAATTTTATGATAGAAAGTTATAAAAAATGATCAGCTAATATTACATTATTAAACAAGGGTGAAATTTATATAAAAAAAAAAAACAAGTATAAAGAGAGGTGAACTGGGCAAATAGCCTGAATCACCTGGGCAAATAGCTTGAATGACTTGATAATGTGAGTATCCATTGCTTTATTTGTTGATGTGGTTGGGTTTCTCTGTTTTCTACGGAAAGTCTGGTGTTTAGATCATAGGGTGTCTTACTTAATCTATAGCGCCTGTAACATTGCGGGTGATGTCATGGATTCAGAGTTTTACTTATGATCATAAAAGTG
Source organism: Chimonanthus praecox (assembly GCA_022113865.1). Lineage (NCBI taxonomy): Eukaryota > Viridiplantae > Streptophyta > Magnoliopsida > Laurales > Calycanthaceae > Chimonanthus > Chimonanthus praecox. The sequence goes on along the minus strand of CM039089.1, from coordinate 13,627,161 downwards.
GAATTGGAGGGTGTTGCAGTCCATACAATGTATATTTGTATATGCATTTAAGATGTTTCTTCATGTTGGATTTAGACCACCATGAATTCAGGTCCTAATATAGGTAGCTTGCCCATTTATCATTTATGCAGTATGTTCAATGTTTGAAGAAGTTGGAGGGGGCACATGATATATAAAACTCTAATATTTTCCTCATCAATTCATTAAAAAAATCAATTATTTTTCTATTTTTTAATCTGCTCTTTGATAATTTTTTTCCAACTCAATTCAATATATGTATCAATATTTTTGCATCTAGATTTGTTAAAATACAAAGGGTCAAAAAAATCTAATATCTCCAATCGCTTGACTATCAATTTCAGTCATGTATTTTATGACCTGATGTTAGATACATAAAAAGTTTTACAAAGCTGAATTTTATTCTTTTAAATATTGAATTGATATAAGACTAATGTTTTTAGAGAACTTATTTGAACACTTTGAAAAATATGAAAATAATAGTTTTTCAAATTAAATAAAATTAATATATTGAAAATCTTAACGGTTCATTTCTCCTCCATCAAATATAAAAGGAATGGAAGCCGATCCCGCGTAGCGCTTAAACCCTTGTTTGTTGCGTCTTCCTCAGTGATGTCTGGACCGCCGCACCCCTTCTTCCCAAGGGCCGGCGTTCCTCATTACCTTCCTCCTACCCCTAACCCAAATCCAAACCCAAACCCAAACCCTAATCCTTTCCCTTTCTTTCAAAACGCTAATCCTAATCCTTACCTCCATAACCCCAATTTCCTCTCTCCGCTGTCCTTCAATCCCTACCTCCAACACCCTTCCTCTGTCCCACACCCCTTCTCCCAGCTTCCCACTATCCAAAACCACAACCATTCTCCTTCTAATCCTGAAGAAATCCTTGAGAAGATTGAGCGGGCTGTCAGCAAGGCGCATCGCAATCTCCTTGATGCCGCCGAGAGCGTGTCGGCATGGAAAGTCTCTCAGTCTGCTCTCCTGTCACTTCAAGCTGATTCCTTGAGCTCGCTGGGGTTTCGGTATCAAGATGTTCCCTCTCTCTATCGCCTCATGACCACTGAGGCCAAGGTAATTGCAGTATCATGGCATTTTTGCTTGTAATTTGCATCCCTAAATATATGGTCCATAGGGTTTAATATGTGCAGTTAGCTGTTCTGTATTTTAACCAAGAGTAAGATTTCTCGCTTGTATCACAGATCATGGTTTATGTGGTTGATGGTTTGTTCGATACCTGCTCCCATATATTGGAGCTTTACTAAGTGGTTTAATATTTTTGTTGGATTGTTTGATCCTCTTGACACAGATCGTACAGATTTTTAATCAACCTGGCAGGTGTCTCCATTGATTGTAACACGGGGTGTAGCATTTTTAAAAGGCTCACAGAATGTACGTGGCATAGTTGTGGGGCTTACCAATTGTACTAAATGAGAGGAAGCCTGTAGATCTATCCATGTACCATATTTCAGTTCCAACTAGAGAGTTTCTAGTCATTATATTTGATGAGGCCATCAAAATAGATGCTTGAACTTGAAAACAACTTAATAGTGTTGCGATGTGGAAAAAGTGCAATTCAAATATTGCAATAGGAACCGACAACGACAAGTAGACAAAAAGATAATTTTACTGAAAGGGATTTTACTTGCAGAGGATCCAGTCTAGTTTTGAGTTTTGACATGGCAACTAAGCAAGGAGAGCGATACACCTAGGAATAGAGGAGAGCACTCTGCAAAAGAGGACCCTGTGAAAACCCTAAAAACCCTATCTTCTAAAACCTATCTCGTCCTCCGCCTCTCCCTCTGACGAAGTTTGCTCTGGTAGAGGGAGGTCTGTCGATCCTTAGCCTTGCTTCTGTCCCTGCTCGCCTGCTCTCTTCCATTCTCTCTCTTTTTTCCTCTCGCCATTTGTCCCTGCCCTTGCCATCGATTGACATCACCCAACACATGGGAGGGAGTCTTCGTCCGTTCTCTGCGTGCTGCTGGTTGTCCTCTCACTCTCTCAGCCGTGCCATTCTCGTGCAGAGAACTCCCGATCTCCTTTTCTTTTCTTCCTCTGCCTGCTTGATCGAAGGACCATACGGTCCCACCACTCAACCGTTGGGAAGCCTTGTTCGCCTTCTACCTGACGAGACCTCCTAGCTTCTCTGCCACCCGTTTGACCGTCTGTTTTTCTCACCGTGCCTATGTAGCCGAGTCGTCGGCCCCAGTAGTTCTCTGCTTTCTGCGTCACCCTGAGAGGAAGGACCATTCGCTCCCTCATCTTCCTTACCGGATCTCGTTCATTGCACTCCCCAGGTTCATGTTCTTCTCTTTCTCTCATCTGCGCCTGTTGTAGGCGATCGTTTTTGCAAGCCGCCACCACCTGATTTGATCCATGTCCTGCCTCCTCATCAGATCTGCAAGGAGCCTTGATCTGTTCACCTGCTCTCATGGTGTGTCCACCTTTGTTCCTAGCTCCAGATCCTCTAGTCATAGGCCAATGTTTGCAGTGGGATCTGTCCCTTGGCTGGCGTGCTGTGTTGCTGGTTCCTATTGCGTCCTGTCTCTTTTGTCACCGGCCGGCCCATCTATGACGGAATTTTGGGTCCCATGCTTGCCTCGATCTTCGTGTGGATGTCGACAAATGCAGTTCGAGCGCCCTCTGCATGCTCGTTCGTGTGTTCTGTCCCACGTCCATCTTCCTCGCGCATGCCATTTTTTTTTTTTTCAAATTTTTTTCTCCAGGTTGTCAGGGTTCCCACTTTCAGTTGGGCCCTGACCTTCCACTGGGCCTCCTGCTAGTTTGTTTTTTCTTCTTTATTTTCCTGTTGGTCAGTTTTTTTTTTAATTTTATTTTATATTTTACTTTTTTTTTCATGACTTGGGAGCCAATTGTTGGGTTTTTTCCTGGACTGGTGTAATGGCACCTCTGGTGTTTTTTATTTATTATTATTATTAATATATGAACCATTTTAAAAAAAAATTGCAATAGGGAAAAAAATAAAATAAAATTGACTCACATCAACATACCACACAAATTGAGACAAATTTAACGTGGTTCGGCATTTGATGTCTACATTCATGGGTGAAAGGGATGGTGGCTTCACTAATTAGAAGAGAGAAAAAGAATGAGAGAATTACAATGTGCTCAACACAAACCCAAAGGACCCTCTCAATCTAACAAACAACCCAAAGGCTCACCATATCAATCCAACAAACAAAAGAACCCTCAAAATTACAAAAGAGAAATCCTACAAATCTCTCTCAAAAAACCCCCTCACAAAGTAGGTGGAACAACTAGTGTGATTCCATCCCCATGGTAAAATAAAGTCATGGAAGGACATGGTTGCGTTTATTTGTTTGCCTAACATTTCAAAACATATATTATTTGCCATGCATAAGATAGAATTTTCATCCATAATTAAAACCCAAGGAGTTTGAGTTGTCACACCAAACATAAAATTTCTCATAAAGTGAGGATTTTAAATCCACAAAATTTGAAATCATTAAGGACTAAAAATTTATGAATTTTGGCAATGCACAAACATGCCATAGAGAAACTTGGGGAGAGGAGGAAGAACCTATATATAGTATTTTTCAACTTAGAAAAATCTTATGTTAGAGTCCAAAGAAATTGATATGGAAAACATTAAAAAGTAAAAGCATTCCTAATGAATGTATTGAATTTATATAGGATATGTGTGACGGAGCAACTTCCAATGTTAAATAATGTGTGGAGTAACGGCGTAGTTTCCAACTGGAGTGGGAATCCACCTTAGATTTGCATTAAGCCCATATCTATTTGCATTAATCATGGATAATTTAACATAAAGAATCAAGATGAAGTGCCCCGGTCTATGTTTTTTGCAAATGATATAGTATTAATTAATACAAAGCAATGACTTAAGAGGAATTTGAGGCAAATGGTCTAAAAATTAGTTGAACAAAAATAGAATACATAGAGCGTAGCTTTAGTGGAATATAAGATAAGGAGGGTGATCCAATTAAAATTGGAAATAACCTAGTATTGCACAATGGTAAGTGTAAATACTTGGCTTCTAGTAGAATCACATAGTGGATTTGACTTAAGTATAACAATATGGTGAGAGGAGGGTGGCCAACTGTAGACAAGCTAGCGGAGTCCTTTGCAATAAGAGAGTCTTGCATCATTTAAGGGACACTTTTATAAAAAGATATTAGGCCCGCAATGCCTTATGGAGCTGAATGTTGGGAGTGGAAGAAAAGACAAATAGACAACAAAGTGATGAAGATGCACATGCTACGTTGGATGAGTAGATTTACTATAAAAGATACACATTAGAGACAATCTAAATTCCAATAAATGGCAAAATGAAAGAAACTTGTCTAAGGTGGTTTGTCATATAAGTAGAAGATAGGAGATGGCCTTAGTAAGTAGAGTTAAAGTTTACGAAATGTCGACACAAGGGAATATAGATCATTAAAAATTTGGAGGGAAGTATTTAGAAAAACATGATAGATATTAGAGTGACCGACTTTATGGTATATGATAGGGTCAAATGGAGAAGTAGAACTCATTTGGTCCCAAATAGATGGGATATTGGCATACAATGATGATATTGATGTGTCGAGTGGTCTCCATATGGGTTGTTTTTGGGGCTTGTCTGTACTAAGAAACCAACATCATTTGCACCATTGGTGCTCTCTATCTATTAATATATATATGAACCATTTTTTTTAAAAAAAGAAACCAACATCATATGATATATCCACCCTTGTGATAGCGAAAAATCAACTTGCCAACAAAGCATTGATATTTATTCAGTTCATTAAGGAGAGCACCATCTTCATTACCGAGGTGATAATTCTATTTGGGTATTTACTAGTTTGGAGCCAAGGATACTATATTTTTTAGAAAAATCAATAACATGTTTTTGTTGAGAAAGATGCCGCAAGAGGTGATATCTAAAAAATACTTAGTGCACCTTTATTGGTTCCCTAGGAAATGAATTTAAGTGGGAAAATGGCCCCACATACACCCCACACCCTCTTCTCACCCTACCCTACTCCATTAAGTGGATCCCTACCCAATGTGAACCCATTCTAAGTCATCTTACTGTTGTATTGAGATCCATGCAAAACTGCCCCATTTTCTACCGTTGATTTTTGAAGCCTTGAAAATCATGGCTTTTGAAATCCAATGGACTTGATTTTTATATGAAGCATCATCTACATAATATTTTTCAAATGGACGACCTCATCACAAGGTCCCCGTCCATGTGGGCCCCACATGGCCACCTGGGCTCCGGTGGTTCCAATGAACCTGCATCTTGTGGTTCCAATGAGCTTGTCTTAATTTGCTTCTTTTTATGTTGATTTTTATCCATGATTTGTAGGTGAATGCATTTATACATTGCTTTGTTGGTGTGCGAAGGATTACTTCATTGCATGATCTCAATATTGCCATATGCAAGAACGAGGGTGTTGATCGGTTTGAAGAGCTTGGACTGGGGCCTTTACTGCGGCATCCACTTGTCCAACATTATTTCTTGGTTCCTTCGGATGTGATGGAGATATTCAAGATAACAAGTGAAGAGATTATCTCTTGCCTTGCTGATTATATGGATACTTATGGTGGTAAAGAGATTCGGGTGGAGGAATTTCTGGATTTCATGGCAAAGAAACAATCTCTGGAAAATAAAGAATGGCTTGGTGTGCGAATTCAGAGCTTGGGGTGAGTATCCAATTTTCTTTTTCTTTTCTTTGGAGGTTGAATGTGGTAAAGCTATTATTCTATTAATGGCATGGCATTCTGATTTATGGATTCTCTGATCTGAAATCATCATGGTAATTCGTGGTGTGTATGCCACTAATTAGATTGTTAGGAGTCTTTGGTCAGAAGTCCCATGATTGAGTAACATGAGATTAGTAGGATCCAAATAGTACGTTTATGCTGTATTATCATGGGTTACTGATAATTCAAAAGTTCCTTGTCAGATGAGCCTGACCATCTGATCAATTTTCTTTAAATGCAAACTAGTGCCCTTTAATATATAAGCCTCCAATTGGATTATTATGAGTTGTCATGTTTGAGAATTTTTAAACTTGACATGGTCAATCTACATAGGGCCAATTTATTTAATGGTAAAAACGGTTATGTTATGTGGGTTGGTTTGATTACGTTCTTTTGACTGTGCTGCCCTAAGAGCTTCTAATGGTAGGTCAGTAATTTGCAAACAGGATGCATATTTCTTCTATTCGTGAAGCAAGGAAAGCAGAAAAGACCACACTTAGGGCGCTGAAGTATACTATGGTTAAAAAAAGTAGTAACATTGTCTCGGAGAAGCAAATGTTGGATAGACGCTTTAATGCTATGTCGGAGCGTATCCAGTATTTTAATACTGTACATGAAGGCAAACATATCAGATTTTTCTCATCGAGTTCTGAGGATGAAAATGGTGTCAATGATGAGGATGACAGCAGCAGTGACAATGATTCCAATGGTTTGTGTCAGGCTTCATCTCAAAACAGAAAGGCCAATGATCAGCGTGTGAGTAGCTGTCCCTATCCATCAGCAACTGAAGAGATGTTTAGGCTCGGGCTTAAAGTTGAAATGGATGGCCATTCATCCCCATCTAATGTTAATCTGAAGGGAGTTGGGGCTCAGAAGTCATCTGGAAAGAAGAGGAAATGTGAAAACCAAGGTCTCAACCTTAATTCCTCTAATGAATTGCCAAAGGCAGACAAGGTTGAGTCAGGTGTTCTTGATGAATTTCATTCAGATTCTCTTAGGAATAAAAAAAGACGTAAATCAGACAAGGCAAAAGAGTTAATTCAGCCTCTTCGTCCATTTATAAGAAAAAAAAAGTTTTTTGGGAAACCTGGACCTGGAAAGAAGTTACATGGGCCCAATGCTAGTGTGCCAAGAGAGGATAGATTTCAAATAGGAGATGCAGGTGATGACGAGCAAGAAAACTCATGTGATCTTACAGTTACCAGAATTGATATGGAGGGTTTTATCACAGCATGGAAAGAAACTTGTCGAGATCACAGTGTTGCACAGGTATGCTTGCTTTCTTCCATCTTATAATTTCTGTGTTACATCTTGCACTCTGATTTTCTTGGAAGTCATGGCTGCAAGCGTTTCTGTTGATCTGTATTTTATCTATTAAGAATCACCCTACAGCCATCTCATCGGAACTTCAAGTCTTTGAACTTGACTGACTAATGAATGACTTACACGGTTGTTTCTGTTTCTTGCAAACTGTCCCGAGCATGTAAGCATTTGTGAGATTCCATGTAAGGGATTAGAATTTGGAACCTCCCATTATATATTCTCTACCATAGACTTCTTAATCAACTTAAGAGAGTTTGAGTGGCATCTAGCAATAATTGGCTTCAAGGAAGCAATTTAGCTTTACACACATACGAGAATGGTCATCCATGCTGCACACCTCCTTTTGTGGTCCACCTGGGTCTACTTTGGTCCCAAAAAAAGCCAGGTGGCACAAATGGTATGCAGGTGTCAGGTGACACCAGTCAACCTGAAACCATTATTTTTTACTCCTATCAGTCATTTATCCTGGGGCATAATAAACATGTCTAAATTGAGCCAATCAAGGTGATTGTTGCCCCCATATCCAACCATGGACTTTAATACGAACCTCTCCATGGTCACAAGTGGGCTCCATTGAGAGCTTGCACCATGCAAACGCCCATAGGATTTGTGGTTGGCCTCTCTCTCTCTCTCTACGCTGTCCTCATGTGTGCCACAGTGGTACACATGCTTGTGGGGTCCATATGGTTGGGCTGCATACATTGTAAAGGGTTCATATGAGAGGTCTATTAATGGATATGGGCTCCACAATAGAATATGCTTAATCAGGCTCCCCTAGGTATGGTTTTCAAGGGTCCATAAATAAATGGAAAAATTGGGGCTTGAGAGCTTTGGATTTCAATCCAACATGTTTAACTTGGAATGGTCTCAAATTGGGTAGGGATCTGATTCAGGGGAGATAAGAGTGATCAAGGGAGATGTGAATGTGTGCGTGTTTGCGTGCACTCGTAGGTGTGTTTGCATGCATATGTGAGCATGCGTTTGTGTGCCTATAGGTGCATGTGAGCATGTGTGTGCCCGTATGGCTGCAACTTGGGTGGGAGGGGTCAGATTTTGAACCTACTTGTGGTTGGGCCCAAAAGCAATTAAAGAGCCCATGCGTGAGCGTGGGCCCAACCTAACCCAAATTAACCAAATCTGAGCCCAACCCAAATTTTATTAGTAGTGCCCGAGCCAGATTTGAAGCCCAAAATTTATGTCTAGGCTTATTTGGTTTCGGGCTTCCTTGGGCCTAAAATGGTTTTTTTGTATCATTCTATAACATAAATTTTCATGTTACCTTTATTTTCACAATATCAATTGAAGAAAATTAGAGTTTATAAAATATGGCTGAAATCCAAGTTTCTGAGCTAAACTTGAGCTTTCATGTACTAGGCCTGGCCTGACCCATCTACACTTGAGCTTTCTGAGCTAAACTTGACCTTTCAAAAAAGAAAGTGTGTAAGGAGGAACAGGAGCATTTTGGGGCCCAGGTGGGCTTACATAGGCTCTTTCTCATATAGTGTTTTTTTCCTTTTTTTTTTCGAATGATGGTACTCTCATATGGGTGATGTTCCCCATGGAAGGCTTTTTAATACACAGACATACACATATATATGCACACACCATGGTTAACATGCTATCTATCTTATTCTATATTATGTTGTGTATGGGCTATGGGTGGTTTATCTCTGTACCTTTTCATCCTTTCCTGAGACATTTAAATTTTACTCTGTAGGTATTTGATAGGATGCTGAACTTCTACAATCCAACTGCTCGGCAAAGAAGGAAGTTGAATATGATATTTTCATCATATCCTGGTATCGGATTGCTAAATGTTGCTGTAAGTTAGATGGTTGTTGTCTGCTACCTGAGACATCAATAAAAGCCTGAAATGGAAATGTATGTGAGAGATGTTGTTGCGAGCACAGGTGGTGTCAAGAACTGCCCAAATGCTCGCCAGGATTCTGGGTCCAATAATCTTACGGTTAATGGATCCCCTTACCGTTCAAGTGTCTATGAACTGGTTACTTGCTGATGACTTGATTAACAATGTCAAAGATGAACAAGTTTCCCAAGGATTTTATGTGTTCTTGATAAATTTAAGATTAAGTTTTCTTTCAAGTTGATTTAATGTGGTTTGAAAGAAAAGAAAGAGATGCAAATTCGGCAAAGCTTAATTCAAAACTCAAACATGAACAAACATAAAATCAAAACAACATGGTACTTGTTTGATGGATCGTCCAATCCCACAAGGAGGCTCTCGGCCTTGGTGCTCAAACTTGAGTCCAAAAGTGTCCCAAAATCATATATTATTTAACTGAAAAATTCGGCCAAGGATAAGGCCTTTTTATAGAGTTCAATGGGACCTTAATGAGACCCTCACCAAAGACCAACTATGTCACGCCCTGATCCCCGGGACACGTGACTTTAGTTATATTTGAGTGAATTTCCTGTCTATTTTAGTTATATTGTCTCTATATGTATATTTCATTTTATTTCAACTGATAGTTTTAACCACTTGTTGTTTTGAAACGATCTGTATTAGTAGTTCACTAGTTCATTTGAGAGTATTCTGCATCTTGTACACATATAACTAACTGTTGCATATGGATATATTCCAGGTTAGAGCTATTAAATGTAGGATGTGGGATAGCCTCTCTGACACCTTGCAAACTAGCAGCGAGAATGGATTGATGAGCCCAAGTTCTGTTCCTTCTTTAGATGTTATGGATATTGGTCCATCAAGTAAAAGAGATGTAGTTTCAAACAACAATGGAAAAATTGCTGCACTCACGCATGGTGAGTGATTTTCTCTTGTTAGATCATATTTTGCTGCACTGCAACTCTTTCTGATACCTCTATCTGAATTCTGATGGTTTCTCTCTTTGTTGTATCTTTTGTATTTGCACCTCTGGTGCTTTTTCATTATTGATATAGTTACCATGTCAAAAAAAGCCTTTTATTTGAATTCTGAAGAATAAAAATGTCTGAGTGTGTGCTGCTTCTTACCACTTTTCCACTTTGCCTCTTAGATTAAAACCAGATTGTGAGTTTGCCAGTGTGGTTTTCTCTTGTTAGCTCATATTTTCCTGCCTCGTCTCTCTTTATGATATCCAGTACTGAAGAAAAGGAACCAGTCATACTTTTCCAAAAAAAAAAAAGACAGAAAAAAACCAGTCTACCTGTAGCATGTGTTCTGCACCAGTGTTGTTAAAATCGTCCGAGTTGCAAGTCAACTCGGACGAGTCGACTCGGCTCGGATGATCTAGCGAGTCAACTCCCTGGTTCAATAAAAAAACCCATTAATCGACCGAGTTTTGCGAAAATCGAAGATCGTGCGATTCCAAAATCGTCAATCGTACCATATCATGCGATGAAGAGGGAAAATAGAAAAAAAGAGGAAAAATCAGTAAAAGAAAAAGAAAAAGAAGGAAGACACAAAGAAGACGCACTTCACCTTTGCTACAAAAACCCATCCTTCCTCTTCCTCTTCCTCTTCTCCTCTTTTCTTCTTCGTCGCCCATCGCCGTCGTCCCTCAAAAACTCTCCCTATTTTTCGAAAACCTTTTCTCTGTTCTTTCCTTTCCTTTTCAACGAAAGCAAATGAAACCCCTTTCCTTTCTTTTGTTAGTTCGCTTTTAACATGTGAAACAGAAATGACAAGTGGACAGTCATGTGAAAGTAAGTAAAGTTACCTCAAGCTAGTAGATTTTTTTTTTACCCATTCGTAGTGATAGAAGATGAATTCCATTCGCATATTTTATATATATACATAATCATTTTTTTAACCTCAACAATTATTTGCATATTATATACTATAATATTATAAATATTTTTTTAACATAACATATATATTAGTAATACTAAATTACTAATAGTCTAATACTGAAATTATAAATACTATATAACTATATACATCAGTATTTTGTAATTTGTAAAATATAATACCATATTATATATATATATATATAAATATAGTTTTCTAATAATAGAAAACAATTTATGCACTTAATATTTAATTATGTATGCTTAAATCTTGTATTAATATTTTTTTATCCTTTTTTTTTGTGGATGATTATTTCTTTTTAATGGGACATTTAGTGTTTCACTCTATTTAGACCTTATCTGAACATACTTCCATGGAAAAGAAATAATAAATTAATTTCAGGGATTTGATAAGAAATGTCGTTTAAATAATAATAATAATAGCGCACTATCTATATTAATAATGCATTATGAAAAATAAGTTCAGCGTCTCAGTTTAGTTTTAATAAAACGTTAATTATTGAATATAGTATCTTATCAAATTAAATTAGAATTTTTTACTATATTGACTTTAGAAATAAATTTTAATTTAACAATATTTATATATTTTATCAAATAAATAGAAATGATAGTAGAACTCCACTACAACCTTTAACATTATTAAACTAAATTATTAAATCAATAACTAAATCAATAAATAATAATTATAGCAAAAAAAAGTAAAAAATGTTAAAACTCTTACGATTTTACGATTTACGATTTACGATTTACGATTAACGAGTCACACCCCTAGATCGATTCACGATCCGAATCGAGTTTGACAACATTGTTCTGCACTATCACTATTTTTAATGCCTAAGATATTTAATAACTAGCATATGAGTATATTTATCAATGAAGAGAAGACGTCTATCAAGCAACAATGATGGTGATGCATATGTTATAATGGATATGGGAGGTAACGATGAAAGATATGGGGTTGGAAATGGGTGACCTTAGTATATGAAGCTAAAGGTTAAGTGATGAAGGAAAGATGAGTATATAAAGTAACGATGACTGAGGTGCATATGTTAAGATGGAGGTGTGGTTAATATCTCAGTGATGGGTGAAGCTGAAGCCAAATGTTAGATGTGGCAACGAGATTTTTCCCTCCCCTTTTATGAGTGAGAATATTGTTAAAACATCGTTTGGACCATATTGATTTGAGGAATGTTATGGTTTCTTCGATTCTTTTTGACTAGGGAGCCAGTGTGTAAGGTGATAGACCTTTAAATTCTCTCACTCAGGAGGACTATTTTTTTTTTTTTTAAGAATATGGCGTTACGTTGGTTTGAGCCTTGTTATGTTCTTAGGGTCGACTTTTGATTAGTAAGGTGCATAACATTTGGAACTCTTTTCTTGAGGTGAAGGTAATGCAGTGGCTTGAAATTTTAGGATCTCTCTGATTTTGAATATTTTGAGGATTGCTATATCTGCAGCTATCAAATTTGAGGATAGGTTTTTGAGAATCCCAGTAGGTATGGTTGGATGTTGATAGCCCTATTGAGGGCCATTTCTAAAGCTATACAAACCCACTACATTTTTTTTTTTTAAAGTTAACTTTAGGGCTGAAATTGGATTGGGTCGGGTCAGGTTTCTTAAAACCCGACCCAAGTCAATATTATGGAACCTGAACCGATCCTGACCTGAGCTATTGACCCGAAATTCTCCACTCGATCAGACCCAAATTCTAACCCGACTCACCCCGAATTCTGACCCGACCCGCATTCTGAACCCATTTTAGCCGGGTTGGGTTGGGTTAACTTGAAAATTCCTCAACCCGACCCGATCCGAATTCTATGCGGGTTTTTGTCTTCTCAACTTGACTCGACCTGCTGACCCGACTCGAGTTTCACTCCTAGTTAACTTCATTAATCAAAAGACCGAAGGGAAACACAAACAAGAAAAACCAAAGCAGGTAGAGATAGCTTGCCACCCAATAAAATACAAAACCTACCCCCCCAAAATTACATGAAATTATTAACAATTTCCGATGACAAAGTCACACCTTAACGAGCTAACTCATCTGCCTCTGAATTTGTAGATCGGGAAACACACGAAACCGAAAAACCGTAAGTCTGAATTGAAAGACGGATCCTGTCAATTTTATCCAATTTAAGACCAAGGACAAATAAACCCCAAGGCCCAGCAAACAACAAGCTTAGAGTTCCCTTCTAAAATACTCCCGACCGCCCCTAACTCTTCCAAAGCCAAAACACCTATGTTCTTGCTCTTTTTTGGCGTTGGAAAACAAAATTTTCCTTATGTCAGAACATTATTGAAGGGTTTTTGGGATAATGGTTGATACACAAAAATTTCTATTTGACAGTTGGGGCACCACAATTGAAGCAATCATCACGATCTGGGAGGCGCTTTCTTCGGGAGCAGATGGCATGCTTCTCTTGTTTGCAGGTGGGCCACTTTAGGAGACATTGTCCTCAGAGGAAAGTCTTACCACCTCAGAGTCCTAGGCCCACACCATCGCAGCAGACTCAACATGCGTCCAACGCCTCAATGGGGTCACAACAAAGTGGGGGGCAAGGATGCCAAGGGAAGAGTACTCAGGGAAGGATATTTGCACTTGCGCCGCGGCCGGTGGAGCCTTTAGAGCATTCAGAGATGCAAGGTATACTCTTATAGTCAATTAATGTATGATTGGATGGATGTAACATAGTAAAGAAATTGAGGTAGGAGGTTTTAGGGACCATAATGAGCCTAGTTATCATTTTGTTGGAAGTGGCCTATCTATTGGCATTTCCTCGGCTCGCCAGAGTTCATGAGGTCTTTCGTGCCTCGGAAGTACTAAATTTCGATTGGATGCTTAAATTAAAACATAAATTGATTCTTAATTAAATAAAAAATTATTTGAAGTTTTTAATTAAAACCAAATTTAATTCCAAGGTTTTGTTTAATTTAAATGCAATCCAAAATTTAATTAAAGTTTTACTTAGACCTAAAATTATTTAGGGGTTTTTGAAACAAAGATTGACAATACAATTTGAATAATTAATTACTCAGATATCTCCTCTTTAAGAATGAATTAAATATATTTAATAGAGTGATAATTAATGACTAAATAAAATAAATTATTAAATAAATACCCCTCTTAATTATAAAATAATTAATTACTCATCCCTACTCACCACTCACTTGTCACTCATCCCGATTTCGTCACTCAACTCCCTTTTCCCTCATCTCCCTTTCCTCGACTCAACTGCAAGAACTTTCCTTTCCCTTTTCGTCCTCTCTCGATCTCTCTCCTTTCATTCCCTTTTCTCACACTTCTTTCCCTTCCTGACCGATTCCTTCTCGCTTCCTCTCTATATTTTTCCCTTCTCCCCTCTATCAGATTTCTCCCTCTCCTCCTCTCACGATTCCTCTCTCTCTCTCTCTCTCTCACGCCCACCGTCCCTTCTACTCTCTCCCAAATCTCATGCCCTTTCCCCTCATCCCTAACCTCAAGCCAACGTCGTTGTGCCTTTGTTCTTCTCCCTTCTGCATCCCTCCCATCGTCGAAGTTGACTTTCTGGCTGGTGCTAGAGAATGATCCTAAGCAAACTTTAGTACTTTCAGAACCTCTGTTTTCCCTCTCTGGTCTTGCGTTCTTTCTACTGCCCCTTTTGATCCTGCATTATTCCAACGGTTCTCATGGAACTGGGTCTTCTGTGGCCGTCCTTCGGTTCTTTTTTCGAACGGCCAAGCACACCTGTTTGAAGGTTTCTCACCACCTGACACGAGCGACTCAAATCGTCCTCCCTAGTGTTGAGACCTTTTTCCCTCTCATTGTTTTGGCACAGTGGCAGCCTGCAACCCCACACCCAAACTTCCAACATCACCGACAGCACCCCCGACGACAAACCCTTCCGTTTCGTTCTCGACTGGACCCTTTCAGATCCAGTCTGTTTCTGTTTATAGACTCAGTCCTCTGTTAAAACGAGTCTTCTTCGGTTCTCAGTGTCGGCTTCTTGCATCGTCTCTTTTTCTCCTCACAGCAAGTGCTTGACCCACCCAAGTCACTGTCTGACTCAGTGGACTCACTTCCCGACTTACTGCCTTCTCGTCTGGATTTAAGAAATCTCGACTTTGAGGTGGGGTGGGTGGGGAGAATAAAATAGAACTTAGGAATTAAATTCTTTATGCACTTAATTCTGCTTTATACCTGTTTACGAATTCTTAATTCAGTTTAAAGTATTTTAAAATCAGTTAATTATATGTTTCTGAATATCTGAGTCTGTTTAATGTATCCTTAAATTAGTTTAAAGTATGTTACAGAAATTTTAATTCAGTTACTATTTGTTTATGAACCTTAATGTAGTTTAGTGCATTTATATGTTTAGATTGTTTTAAATGTTATTCTGTTCAATATGCATTTAATTTAAGTTGCACGCCTTTACTGTTCTGATGATTGAAATATGTGATGATTAGAGTACCCGTTTGAGACTTGAAGCTTGTGTTTTACACTTGGATTTTTAAAACTGTGAAGTTACTTGAAAAGCCTTGGATTTGCGGTGAGATTTTAACCCTGGTTAGGCCTGGTTTAATAATTAAGAAGGGTCTGATTTCCCTAGGGTGAAAGACTGTGAACCTATTAATGCCATATATGCTGGGCTTGCTCAGTTTTGTAATATGAGAACTGCTTTTGTGGGGGTGTACTCGGTCCCAAAAATCGAGGGCTGTAGATACGGGTTGGTGCTCGTATGTGCAGGGCACGTACATGCGGGTTGGTGCTCGTATGTGCAGTATATATGGGATGTACTCGGTATCCTTAATCCGAGGCTTGTATATACTGGTTGGTGCTTTTATGTGCAGGGCGTCCTCAGTGCTGTAACCCGAGGGATGGCCGTGACCAAGGAGGAACTCTCCTAAATATGGCGTTAGGTCCTAACCAGGTGGTGTTGGAAACTGGCCGGTTGGTTTTTGAAAGTGGTTTTGGTAAACTGAGTTATTTCTAGAAACAAATTAAGTACTTTTCAAAGAAAGGTTTCGCGAGTATCCATTCGACATTTTCCATATGACGGCGTATGCATGTGTTTACCTTTTATTTATGTGACTAAGCTGGAATATTATATATATAATATATATATATATATATATATATATTTATATGTATATGCTCTTGTGGGACATTGTTTTATTTTCTCTATTGGGCATTCATCCCTTTTACAATTTCAGGACCACAGCTCGGGAAGTGAATCATGAGTTCCCTGAGATGTCTTGATGGGTCATGCTTGGGAAGAGTCTTCCTTATTTATATTATGATGCTTAGATGGGATGGCGGACGTTAACTTATGATATTTAGCGAATAATTTAGTACCTTTTATATACTGTTTAAGAGTTTGAGTATTATATGATTAGGATTATGAATGTCATTGTAGCATTGTTGATTTCTCATGATAATGGGAGTTTGAGGCCCCAATTAGATTTAATGGAATGTGTGAATTGGTAGTATAGGGATGTTGATTGAATCAATTAAATGGTGTATGGGTGGAGGGGACTGGAGGTCCCGTGGTAATGAATTATAGAAATGTTGATTTACAGGTTTTAACAGGTTGTGTAATTTTTGAAAGTCCAAAATACAGACGTAACTTTATTGGAATTTTGTTAAAGTTTTCTTGTCTTCGGAAAAAAGTCTAGTTAGACAATTATAATTTTTTTTAGTCAATTTCCCCTCAACTTAAGTCATGTCCAGGACGGGGTTCGTGGCGTAACACTCTCTCTCTCTCTCTCTCTCTGTACGTCCTGTAATACCCCGACCCAAATTATCGAATAATTATGTGGTTAATTATAATTAATTATGTTTAGTTACCAGTTAATCTAAATGATTAACATTTGGGCTTTGCTTAGAGGCAAAGTTGGACTTGATTCGAGTTTGGAGTCCTTAAATCCAACTCGTCTAGTGCAGTGGCAAAGTTGTAATTATCTGAACTTTTCTCCAGTTAGGACCTTTAAAATTGTCAATAATTGGAAATCAATTATTGAAGTATTTATATTCTCGAAATTGATTTAATTATTTAGTTTTAAAATTTCAAGTCCAGAGAATTTTACCGTCTGAAATTTTGAGGTGTGATTTTTAAATTATCAAGTGATGCTCCTATTTTTATACAATGTCAGATTTTAAATATTTGAAAGTGTTGAAATAAGTTTTGAAATTTTAAGAGGTATTTCTTTGATTATTAGTTAAAATTTGTGAACCGACTGAAAAGTCAATTTTTTTACAAGGTGTTATTTTTAATTTTTGAAATTTAGTATTTAAAATCATTTAGTTTTTAATGTATCTAAAGGTGTGCTATTTTTGGAAACTAATTAAAGGTTTAATTTATTTAATCAAACTATAGTGTTATATAGTTTTTAACTTAATTTCAAATGAATAAATATTGGAGTTATATAGTTTTAATTTAATTATGTCAAACTATAGTATTCACATAGTTTCACTTTATTTTTAAAGAGATAAGGGAAGGCTATTAGGCTATGCAATGTAGTCTAGGTGAGGGTGGGTGAAAGAAACCACCGACACATGTGTGTCAAAGTAAAGGAAATGAAAGGGTAGGTGGGAAGGAAGAATAATAAAAAAAGAATTGAGGAAAGCCTCACTTCCTTCATTCGTTCCTCTCCCTTTTTCCTCTCCTCTTCCATTCGTTTCCTCTTCCTTTCTTCCCTTATTTTCTTCTTCACCTTCCATCATTTCTAAGTAGCAGCAGACCCTTTGGTTTTTCCACGTCTGAGCTCGGGATTGCCAAACTACGTCATTTCTTCGTCGATTTTTTTGAGTAAGGTATGAAAATTCATCTATTTGAAATTTTAGGAACTCTAGGACTGCTCTTTTTGTAAAATAGGTTGATTTTAGTTCATTTTTGGATTATTTTCTGTGTTTGAATTTAAATAAATATTTATGGAATTTCCAATGTTTTTACAGATTTTGGTGAAAATCCACACTAGAGAAGGTGAGGAGATTCAACTGTGGCTTATTTGCATGTGAATTGTGGTTTTGAATGTCAAATTAATCAAGTATATAGGTTATGTAAGATTGAAACTGAAAAGAGATAGAAATCTCAAACTCGGACTGTTCTTTGTTGTTCGAGACCTTGACACCCAATCCGAGATCTCGGTACAGGACAAGAGGTCTCGGCACAAGAGTCGAGATCTCGGTAACCTTAGAGTGTTAAAGGAAACTAAGTACGTTAGATACTTTGTTTCCTGAGGTCTCGGAAGTATCCTGAGATCTTGTAGCCCGAGGTCTCGGAGAGGAGTTCGAGATCTTGGTAAACTGAAATTAGGAAAAAGTTAAAGAGTTGTATTTTAAACCCTCTGTTGTCCGTCTGAGGTCTCGAACCAAGATCCGAGGTCTCGGTAACCTGATGTTGTGTTTTCTCTGGGTTGTTTAACTCGGCTTATTACTAGTGGATGGTAAGCGTATCTCCTCTTTGTAACGCCTGTGGAAAGGGGTATAGGGAGAAAATTGTGATATGTGGATTTATCTAAGTCCACCTGGGCAATAGTGAGAAATGTCCAATGATAGTGCATGTGTAGATACATGCTTGTGGTTCATGGTAAGGTCATTGATGCATGTTGTAGGTGCAATATTAGATCATGCATTGTGTTTCATTCTATAGTTATAAATGCATGTGATGTATGATGTGATTAAATATGCATGTATGTGAATATTCCTGTACTAACATGGTGGTGCAGGTGATAATACAATGTGAATGTTCTAAGTTGTTTAATCTGGATTAAACCAATGAATGGTAAGAAATCTCCGGTGCAAAACCTTGTGGAAAGAAATAAATGGAGAAAAGAGTAAGTGAGTAGTGTTTGTGTTATACCCAGGATTATGGAATTGATAGTTTATATAGTGTTAAACTGTACACTATCACACACGTGTTAAGTAGGTCGAGCTCTTGCAAGATGCTGCATTTTGTCTGCCTTGACTTAATGCATTCGAAGATGAGTGGAATTCCTCGATAGGGTTGAGTGGGATATCCTGGACCTATACAGTTGAGGTTGAGTGGGATACCGCCGTGTGTCAAAGAGTTAATGATATACTTTAAAAATTGAAAGAAAAGAACAACTGCCACATGTTCTGTTATTTGTTTAAGATGCATTGTAAATTTTACTTCTCTATCACATGCAATACATATGATTTTTGAGTTCTCTTCACTGGGCTGGAAGCTCACGTGTACCTCAATGCAGGATATGATCTGAAAGCAGTGAAGGACCCCTCGGCAATGGTCTAAGCTGTGGAATCTCTAGATTCCCATAAGTAATTTTTGAATACGTTTTTACTTAGTTGCTTTACTATGTAAATATTGACTAGGTTGACCACATGTGGCAACCAAACTTATATATGTGTAATTATGGTATGTAGTGATAGAGAAACTTAAGTTGTGTTTGTTATTCTTGGGATAATCCCATGTGATAGTTTATATTTCTTGAACATGTGTGGCTTCTTCATGGGCTTAGGTGGACTCGGGGCCCATAGATTTGTGGAGCTTAAGGTTTGTTTAAAAAAAAAAAAAAAATTATTAGTCGCGTTTCGGTCCCACATCTTGGGTCGGGACGTGACACGTCCATTCAACTAACATGTCTCATTTAAATTGATGTTTTACGCTAGTGCTGTTTTCATGTATAATATTCACTAAATTGCTACAAGCTTTCACATTATCATTATTCCAAGAGAGTAGAGATGTGAATTGCCTCCAGGCAAGCAACTTAATGTTTTACGCAATTCTGAGGACATTGCTTTGTATGTCCTCTACATTAAGAGCTGAATATCTCATTTAGTTTGCTATTTTTCTTATGCATTCTGCAGGTGTCAATGTTGATGATATTATTTATAAGATAGCCACATACTTTGAGCTCAAGAAAGTAATACGTATTGGTGAAAAACTGCATCTGAATGATCGAATTGTATCCTTCAGAAAGTTTCACGATTGTGAAGGATGGTTGAGAAATCAATTTTCTGTAAAAGATTTCAGTTCCCTAGGTCATGGGGATTTCCTTGAATTCATGGAAAAACATATTTCGCTGCATCATGGTTTGCATAAAGAATTGACTGGAGACCTAGATGTTTCCATCATGCAACATCAGCTGCTCGCACTACTATCTCAAAGTGCAAGGGCCTTGCCAGATGATGCTCTTATAAGCAAGCAACACATTTCTTCTATGATCAGGAAGCAGTTTCCTTTGGTCTGCTTTCAGTTAACGGGAAGTGATCCAGATGAAGATCTGTTGGATCTTATCAGGAGGCAGAAAAACAATGAAGCTTATTCCTGTGTTTTGTTTTCTGTAGCACTGTTGGGGGCTTGCAATATTGGGGACTCTTTGACACATAGTGTTGAGCATTCATCAAAAGTTACTGAGGTGAATGCTGAGTTAGGAGCGAAGACCACTTGCCTTGGATCAGTTTGTGGTAAAGATGCAATCAAATGCTTACTTAAAGCACCAATGTTATTTGATCTACAGTTATGGTCGCATTGGGATGTTATATTTGCTCCCTCGCTTGGTCCCCTGTTGGAATGGTTGTTTAATGGAGTTCATAATAGAGAATTGTCATGTATAGCTACAAGTGATGGGAAGTTAATCCGGATCGAACCCTCAGCTACTGTTGATGAATTCTTGGAAGCTGCAATTCAAGGCTCCTCCTTTCAAACAGCAGTGAAGTTGTTATCTCTGTTCTCTCTGTATAGAGGGACATGCCATGTTCCACTCTCACTTCTAAAATGCTACGCTCAACGAGCAATGGAAGTCATCATAAAAAACTCGATGACTTGTGGGAAGGCACTGAGTGGACATATGGACCATGTCATGGATTTTGGTACTGATTCTTCTGTTGAGTCTCTGGATACTTCTGTTATTGCATATAATACCAAGAATAACAAACTACATGAAAGTCTACATAGAATAAGTAAAGGTGTTTCTGTTGCATCAAAGTTCATACTTAATTGTGTTGCCCATCTACCTTCAGAATTCCGCAGTTTTGCTGCAGATGTATTGCTTTCAGGTCTGCAGTTCTTTATAAAAGATGCCCCTGCAGCTATTTTACGTGAATGTGATGAAATTGAACAGCGCATTATGCTTCACGACATTGGCTTCTCCCTTGGAATATTGGAATGGATCAATGACTACCATGCATTTACTTCTGAAGCAGCTACTGATTTGTTTGGATCAACTAGGACTCTAGGCAGGATTTCTGAAACCCCAGATCCTGCATTTGGCATGGAGTTGAAGCACAGTCCAACTGCATCTGAGGATCTGCCAGCCATAGGGAGTAATATGGTGAATGTTGATTCCAGGGTCATCCTACCCAATGGGCATAATGAAGAAATTACCAGAATCCATAAAAGGGAAGTTCTTAATGAAATGTCTACTGAGAAGCCTTGTGATGGTCACTGTCCAATTTCATCAAAAGCTAATCAGGATGCTTCCCTTGTTATTGAATCAATCAGGCGTGAGGAATTTGGTCTGGATCCGAATCTTGAATTTGCCAGCAGTAGTTTGTTAAAGAAGCAGCATGCTCGCCTTGGGAGAGCACTCCACTGTCTTTCGCAGGAGTTATATTCACAGGATTCACATTTTCTTCTTGAGCTGGTAAGCATCGATTAAGGTCTCCTGATACATGATTGGGTACATGTTTCTCCTTTATTAAACTGGTTATTGAAATTTGTCATCATGACATTATAGTCTTGTGTCAGACTAGAGTAATTCCATTGCTCCATTCAAACCTGATATTGTCAATACCGTCTTCTATCATAAAATGTCAAATTTAGAATGCTTTATCATTTATTAATACCCAGCCACCCACTTGGTATATCACTGAGTTAAAATGCTATGGCTGTGTGTCTCTTGGTATTTGATGACCCTGCTTTACTGGATGATCTGACATCTTTCTTATATTAAGTAATGAGTTCTGTTGTTGAATTTTTTGATGGAATGAAACTGCACTTATTTGCTAATTGAATGTTGATATGGTTAGTGGGTTGGTGTTGGTTATTGTATTATTTTGCAAGGTTATCCATGTTTATCTTCAATAATCCAGTAGACTGAAGCATTTGACTAAATAAGCTGTTCAGGTGCAAATCTGTGATTTGTTTGTGTTTGGTTTGAATTCAAATTCAAATTTGAATTTCACACCCAGTGTGGATGCAGATGTGGATCAAGCCAAATCCGTTAACCAATTAAATTGAATGGCTATAATGTAAAATTGTAAATGTAAATAATTGTTGTTGGTATATAATGTCATAAAGTATTTAACATTAATACATTTTTATATATTATCAAATGTATGTGAAATTGGTTTCTATACTGCAAAAACGCCCAAACCTAAACAACTTTTGTCTCCTCCCAAAGTAGGGATGTAAATTGACTTTTGATAATTGGACAACCTGAAGTGCTGGACCTAACATTAAAGGTTTCTAAGTTATATCGTTCAGTACATACATATTTGAAAAATCTAATTACCTGTATCAAATCTTCAATATCAAATTTTTTCCTTTTGAATCCGAATCTGAATTTGAATTTACATCCAATGTCAATTTAATGCTGATTCAATCAGTTTTCATCCTTATCCATGTCGCACACCCAAAGACTTTCCTTGGTGATCTCTCTTTATAAGTTTTTTTGGAAGATGGAAAAAATACAAAATTTTAAATAATTAACTTTCCATTTATAAAAAATAAAAATCCAATCACTGTGATAATAGTAGAATTAAGGGTATAATGTGGTTTGAACCAAGCCTTTTCAACCTAACTTATCTTAGATTTAGGACCAGTTGGGGTTTCACATGCTTTGGCTGAAAGTCCAATGTAAAGTTAAAGATGGGCCAGACTCGACCTGAGCCTGTATCCTTTCCTTTTATTGGGGTGGTAAAAATATATGGGCTCATCTTGTAACCATATCTTTGTATGTATATTTGTGAATATTATGCAGTTATATATCTTCATCATATAACATGTAACAAGTCGCTTGTCGCTTTTTGAGATGCCAAAAGGCGTAGCGAGGAGAGTTGAGCAACTTTTCAGAAACTTTCTGTGGGGAGATAAAGATGCGAAAAAGGTCCGTTTGGTGGCTTGGTCTGAAATCACCAAGCCTAAGTCTCTGGGTGGTCTTGGTTTAGTTCCCTTAAGGCTGAGGAATCAGGCTCTGTTGTGCAAATGGGTTTGGAGATTTGGGAGAGAATGCAACGCTCTTTGGGTTCGGGTTTTGACGACTAAGTTTGGTTTGAAGGAGACTACCGGATGGTTTCTTAGTGATTTTGTTGAGAAGAAAGGGTCCTTGATGATTAAGTCTTGGTGGAAAATTGGACAAGGTAACCAAGAGGCGGAGAGATTATTTAGGGACAATATTAGAGTTTTGGTAGGTAAAGGGGACAGAACCTTATTTTGGAAAGATCTTTGGTTAAGAGAAAGGCCGTTAAAAGATGTGTTCCCAAGATTATACAGGATTTCAAGGAATAAGAGTGTGCTTGTTCAGGACAGCTACGTGACGGAGGGTCATTTAACTTCCTAGCAGCTGGATCTTAGAAGGGAGTTGAGGGCCTTTGATGATGACAACAGAAGAGATCTCCTTTGTCAACTTGCGGAGTTCCCTGTTTCACCTATGGAGGCAGATGAACTGATTTGGACGGGGGATTCTTGGGGCAACTTCTCGGTTAAAGCCTTGTTCGATTTGGTTCTACATCGGGATTCTAATGTGATATCAAATACCAATTTTGCCTGGAAAGGTGCTGCCCCCTCTAGGGTTCAAATTTTTTTTTGGTGTGTTCTTAACTCAAAAGGAGAGGTTTTTTCTTTCAGGAGGGGGATCCCATTTGTCCAATTTGTAAGATGGAGGAAGAAGAAATTGATCATCTGTTTTTCGGTTGCCCTCTTGCTCGACGACTTTGGAATCACTTTATGAGGCTTTTTAAGGTGTCTTGGGTTTTTGATCGTTCTTGTGTTGGGACCTTGGAATCGTGGTTTATCTCTAGGCTTACCCCAAGGTGGAATCTTGCTTGGAACACTCTCCCAGCCATCATCTTATGGACCATTTGGAAAGAAAGAAACTCTAGAGTCTTTAAAGGAAAAAAAAGTTGATATCGACGAGCTCATACAAACAGTTTTGTGGAGGCTTTGTGTTTGGCTTCTCTCGAACAAAGAATTTAGTGGCCTTAATCTTTCGGATCTCATCTCTTCCTGGGATGATTGTATGGATGGTTTTAATAGAAAGTTGAAGCTCAAAGATAACTGGAATCCTCCGCAACAGAATGTTTGGAAGTTCAATGTTGATGGAACTGCAAGAGGGAAGCCTGAGCCGGCGGGGATTGGTGGGGTGCTCAGAAATCATGAAGGTATCACATCTAATTGTGTTTAACGAGTTTGTGGGTACTAAAGATTCCAATGAAGCGGAAATTCTTAGCATTAGGAGAGCTTTGCATATCTGGAAGTCGTATGGTCAAGGAAAACTCATTGTTGAGGGGGGATTTGGCAAATGCAATTAAGTGGACTATGGGTCAAAGAAGACTATCCTGGAGATTGATCACTGTGGTTAGGGAGATTAGGTTGCTTGCTGAAGGGATGGAGGTTTCTTTCAACAAGATTCGTAGAAGCAGCGAATGGAGTGGCAGATTATTTTGCCAAGCTTGGTGTCTTTGATATCTTTTATGGATGGAGTTTTCCTATTTTTTGATTAGAGGAGCTTGTCCTTTTTGTTCTCTTTGCATTTTCTCTTTGTTTTTGTTTTTCTCTTTTGTTTGGGTCTAATCCTGTTAGACCCTCTTCTCTTATCTTTCTATCATTATCTTATTTTTAATATATTTCTCTTTGTTACTGCTCATTAAAAAAAAAAAAAAAAACATGTAACAAGTCTAACGTGGGTGCATATCATTAATCTTATATTGTAACCATTTGGTTAAAAAAATTATAGTAACCTTTTACATGAGTTAACACTATTTTGGTTGGGTTCTCATGGTCACAACCATGGATATTTTGAGTTTTGAGTCACGTTACCGATTTTGGAAAAAAGAGAGGTTGATTTAGGGCTAGTTAGAGAGATTAGTTGTGCTCTTATTTCAGGTCTATTGAAGTGGTCTTAGGATTGAGCTTGATTTGGGTTAGGCTCATGTGGACTTAAAGATTGACCAGCTTGTGTGACTTATATTCCTAACTACAATTAGAGTAAATGGTTCAAGCTTGATTGAGCTTGGCCACTTTACTCGACTTGAAGGTTTGGGTATATGTTGCATGTTAGACTTTGTGAATCGATCATTAGCGTCTTTATATATTAAACATATTTTCTTTGAATCATCCGTACCCCAAAATATGCTTTCACGTAGCTTCCAACCCAGGGGCGGAGCTAGTATTTTTTTTTTTGTGGGTTGGGGGGGCGCAACATGAGTCTATAGATAATTAATAGGATAAAAAATTTTGCAACTTCAAATTGCCAGATTTGTTATTTTATATTATATAGGTAGAAAATTGTATAAGGTTGAACTTTGAAATTTGATATTTGATATTTGGATGCCACAAATGATAAGAGGTTCCCACTACCTTAATAAGTCATGAATAAAAAGACATGATGTTGTTCATAAAACTTACCTTGGTATTCGGTGCTTGTGGTTGGACAAGTAAAAAGCTATAATAGCTTGACTTAATTAGTACTGGAGATGTTTGACCTGGTACCTACTTTTCTAATTGAAGTTCAACCTTCTAATTGAAGTTCTAATTGAGCAACCGAGGAGGGCATAGACCACTGAATATCAAACAAGTCTATGATGAAGCTCCAAATAGACGACTTAAATTGAAGGAAGGAGTGGGGGCTTCCCCCCTCTTGCCCTTTCCTGCCTCCACCCATGCTCCAACCTTATGTTGCTGTTTATGACTATTTCTAGGACTGGCTTGAAGTTACAAGAGGGCAATTGGGATCATTGTGCTAGGATACCTTTCTGGGTAGGCTACTTTTCTTTCATGACTGGATGAATGTGATTTTGGAGTGGTCTTGGCAAGGGTTCGAAGAACCTTACTCCAGCTTAGAGGTTGAGGTCCAATGCTACCTTATGTCATGGGGATAGCAAAGTCAGTCGTAATGAAACTTTTCCTTTGATTGGCCATATTCCATAACTCAACCTTGATGAATGGATTTAGAGAATTGTCACCCATTTTGCCTCACATGTTTTTCCTCTTTTCAATGGTTGCAAAAAAGAATTGCATACAACATGGGAAAATGGACAATGCACATATAATTGGTCTAATCCTTTGGCACCTTATGCACTTACCAACAATCTTTGGTAGTTATGTTGTGCTCCGGAGGAGGTCAATTGCAAAGAGTTTATCAAGATTCTCAGGTAACGAAAGGCAATCTACTAATGTGGCCTTGACTCTTCCAACGCTTTAGAGCTACAATAAGAAGAGAGTTGCTGTTAGGAATAGAGGCCACAATGTTTTATGAGGTTTACTTTATCATCATCATGCAAGGCTGTTGTGGAGGACAATAGTCTTATTGGATTATTGTTAACTTCTGTAGAAGAATACTTTTTGCGAATTTTTTTTTGCAGTCTTTTTATTTTTCTTCCTCAAAACTTTAGTTGTCAACTCTATTATGTTCCGGTCGGAACAACTGGAACGTTCTAGATCTGGTTGAAAGATGGAATGGATTGGGTTCATTTCTCATAC
Source organism: Chimonanthus praecox (assembly GCA_022113865.1). Taxonomy (NCBI): domain Eukaryota; kingdom Viridiplantae; phylum Streptophyta; class Magnoliopsida; order Laurales; family Calycanthaceae; genus Chimonanthus; species Chimonanthus praecox. The sequence goes on along the minus strand of CM039089.1, from coordinate 13,600,642 downwards.
TGGGTTTTGTTCTGACCTCTTTCGGACTATTCCTATATGTTTTGTCTAGAATGAGCCTGATCTGGGGCGAAACGGGCTGGAATAGCCCTTTTCAGCTCTATCGTCCCTCTCTATAGACTTCATTTTTTTTTTTTGAATTTTTTAGATACAGTGATATACGTATAAAATCCAACAATACAACTAAAAACTAGACTTCATGACCTACAACTAGAAAAAAATTGAGCCTAAAATTCAATTTAAAGCTACTTGATCTTAGTGGTCAAAATCATGAGGTGTCTTTCATTCAAGGATGTTTGATAAGTTTGACCACTAGGGTCAAGTGGCTAGAAATTGAATTTTTGGTTGAAATTTAGTGTAGTTATAGTTCATAAAGTATGTGATGCGGAGCAACAGATCCACATACGAATGTGGAGTTTCTTTTTATTTGTTTATTTCTATTTTCGATTTGGTGTATTTTAGAGGTTTCTAATTTTAGGTGTTGTTATTTTCTTTCTTTGAGATTATTATAAATACCTTATGTAATCCCGTTTTTGGGGGTAGACGATTAATGAAATAAAGATTCAGATTTTCGCAAGATACCTGTGCAAGGTGCGATTTTTCAGATTGTGGGAGTGATTCCTTGACCGAGAGGTTTGGCGTGAGGCCATATCTTCTTCTTCAGGGACTATTCTTCTTTTGATTCTCGTTGTTCCACTTTTCTTACCACTGCTGAGACCCTATTTGGAGCCCCTCCCTTTCCGCCTATCTTTTTGGGGCCCAGATCTGCTGTAAACCCCAAACCTTTCCCCTACTGCTTACTATCCTTCCATACAGCCACCATACTGCTGTCCCAAGCCCCTTTGGGGACCTTTCCTTAGCCCATACAGCATTTGCCTCTTCTTCTAAGCCTTTCCACACCCATCACCAGCCCTCTAATATCCTTCCCACTGCAGCATAACCTTTCTGATCCTTTCTAAACCCCTTTGTCTCTCTCCTATAGCCCCTTTTCCGCCACCTCTAGCTCTTTCTTAGACTCCCCTTGGCTGCCGCATCTCTTCCCTTGGCCTTTGCCTCTTCCCCCTCTCTCGACTTCTTGTTTTTCACCCTTCGTATCCTTATCTTATCCTGCCCTAATTCCCTTTAAGCTTCCACGTGAAGAGAGCTTCCATTTATTTAGTTACCCTCACACGTGCCTAACTTGAACCATACCCATTACTTTTTTTTTTTTTTTTCAAGTATTTGAATTATTATTAAATTACATTGGATTTCTATATTTCTTTGATTATTACAGCTTATCATATTATTTGATTGTTAGTTTGTTAATTTTAACTTTAATTTCAGCCCATTTTAGTTTTAAGGTGCATTATTTTCATTCCTTTTAATATTTAGGAAACCACATTTAGGTATTTAGAGTCACCTATACCCTGTTCTGCGTCAAATTGGTATCAGTAGCCTAGGTTAGGAGAGTTTCCTAACTTTCCAGATCTCAGGTCGCATTTAAAAAAATTAATTAATTAATTAGTTTTTAAAAAAAATCATCACATTATTTCTCATTCATTGCATTTAGAGTTAAGTCACATTTTAGTGTGTTTCGGTGCATGACCACCTGAAGCGGGGTTAGTTACCAACTAGACTCTGAGCCATCTAGAGATATGTCAGGAGAACAACCCCAGCTTGGCTCAACCAGTTGACCGCCCAGTTGAACGAAATGCAGAAGACCCTAGAGGACACTAGAACTGATGTTGCCACCCTTACAACCAGAGTTGCAGTTTTAGAAACGCCTAAGAATGATGAGGGTGAATCGGATAATGACCGTACAAGAATCTTAGGAATAGAAACCATCGAGGCCGTGGAATTGGTCGTGGTAGATTCCAACAACCACATAGGCAACGAGAACCTATTGAGGACGATGAGCGTGCTGCCTTGAAGAATGTCCACGTAGAAGCCCCCAGCTATGACGAACATCTAGATCCTAAGGTTTTTATAGATTGGTTGTCGGACATGGACCACTACTTTGAGTGGCGTGACATGTCTGAAGTTCGTAAGATCCGTTTTGCCAAGATGAAGTTGGTGGGACTAGTTAGGCTCTTCTGGACCACTGCGGAACAGAAGATGAGGAGTGCAGGAGATGACCCCCTAAACTTGTCATGGGATGAGATAAAAGAAGTGTTGAAGGAAAAAATGTCCCCCACAGGTATTGGGACAGACTCCTTGATCAATGAAGCTCCTTATGCCAAGGGAGTCAATCTGTTAGTGAGTATATCACTAAGTTTGACGAGTATTTCATGCGATGCGAAATCAAGGAGGACCCCAGTCAGACCCTCTCTAGGTTCAGACTAGGTATTCGTCCCGAGCTCCAGCGTGAGCTCATTTATGTCATGTTGTTACCTTGGATGAGGCATATCAAGTTGTCATGAATATGAGGACTACCTGAAACTGCATCCTCCAAAGCAGTCAGACCTCCGTGGTGTCAACTTTGAACCTGCTTCGCCAGGAGCTCGGCAAAACACGGTGAGTCAAGCCAAGCCAACCACCAATGCTCTCTTCCAACACAAGGATGTAAGTGTTGAAGGAGCTTCTGGTGCGAGTTCTTCCAAACAAGGGACCAAATGCTACAACTGTCATGGTTATGGGCATTTCGCTCACGAATGTCCTACTAAGAATCGGAATAAGGAAAGAACCCTTATATTGAAAAAACAATCTAATGAAAAGACTGACCAGGACATTGAGAATGAATTGTTATATGCAGGTTTACATCTCGAAAGTGATGAGGGTATTGACGATTTCGACGAATATCCCTTGGGTTGGGTAGGTGTGTTCCCATATCATCCCCATCCATAAACCCTAGTCCAATGCCCAGTGTCGCCCAAGTTGTTTGCATCTGCATTTGCACCACATACACATACACATGCATTGTATGCTGAAATTAAAAGTGAAATTAATACATGCAATGGACAATATGAGTTTGTTGCAGATTCTTATCGTAAGTTCCAAGCATGCATTGTTTGTCTGATTAATTGCATTAATGTCAATCTTGATTATTCCCTGTGTCAGTGATTATGAGGTTCCCACAAGGAATCATTTTGAGGCGAGTTGGACCTAGTGTGCATTCCCTATCATACCGTACACCTTTCCCAGATCCAACAACCTTACCACTCTGTCTCACATCATATGAGCCTCATCTTGACCCACATACTGGCCTACCTAGCCCACTTCATATCCATGGCTTGGACCTACAAAGCCTTCCCTATCACCCAAGAGAGAGAATGTAGAGTTTATACTGAATGAGAAAGTGGTTCTGCCAGTCGAAGACAGAATTCACATTGTTGATAGCAGATGAACTTCAGCAACATGATTCGACTCTTCTGGAGAGATACGACAACTTTGTATCACCAGAGGCGTCTTCTTCTCATTTAGAGCATGTTGACCAAAATGACAGTTCAAAAGCCCGAGCATCCCCAGGACGACGGAAGAAAGCCACTCCAGCACCATTGTGGCTTGATGATGACTCCATTGGATGACATTTAACCTCATGTGCGCGTGTTGCATATTGAAGACCCCCTGGGTAGACGTGTGCTTGGGAAGATTGATGCCTTTTCATCTGTTTGAACTCAAGGCCGAGTTTTTTTTCTTCTTCAGATGGAGAGATTGATGCGGAGCAGCAGATCCACATACGAATGTGGAGTTTCTTTTTATTGTTTATTTCTATTTTCAATTTGGTTATAATTAGAAATTAGGATTTTCTATTTTCAGTGAGTCATTTTCGTTTAAAGTGTATTAAGAGGTTTCTAATTTTAGGTGTTGCTATTTTCTTGCTTTTAGATTATTATAAATACCCTATGTAATCCCGTTTTTGGGGGTAGACGATTAATGAAATAAAGATTGAGATTTTCGCAAGATACTTGTGCATGGTGCGATTTTTCGGATTGTGGGAGTGGTTCCTTGAGCGAGAGGCTTGGCGTGAGGCCATATCTTCTTCTTCAGGTACGATTCTTCTTTTGCTTCTCGCTGATCCTCTTTTCCTACCATTGCCGAGACCCTATTTGGAGCCCCTCCCTTTCTGCCTCCCTTTTTGGGGCCAGATCTGCTGTAAACCCTAAACCTTTCCCCTACTGCTTACTATCCTTCCATACAGCCACCATACTGCTGTTCCAAGCCCCTTTGGGACCTTTCCTTAGCCCATACAGCATTTGCCTCTTCTTCTAAGCATTTCCACACCCATCACCAGCCCTCTAATAGCCTTCCCACTGCAGCCAAACCTTTCTGATCCTTTCTAAACCCCTTTGTCTCTCTCCTATAGCCCCTTTTCGCCACCTCTAGCTCTTTCCTGGACTCCCCTTGGCTGCCGCATCTCTTCCCTTGGCCTTTGCCTCTTCCGCCTCTCTCGACTTCTTGTTTTTCACCCTTCGTATCTTTATCTTATCCTGCCCTAATTCCCTTTAAGCTTCCACGTGAAGAGAGCTTCCATTTATTTAGTTACCCTCACACGTGCCTAACTTAAACCATACCCATTACCTTTTTTTTTTCCAAGTATTTGAATTATTGTTAAATTACATTGAATTTCTAGATTTCTTTGATTATTTGCAGCTTATCATATTATTTGATTGTTAGTTTGTTAATTTTAACTTTAATTCAACCCATTTTAGTTTTAGGTTGCATTATTTTCATCCCTCCTAATATTTAGGAAACCACATTTAGGCATTTAGGGTCACCCTATACCCTGTCCTGCATCAGTATGTTTTCAATTCACATGGTTTGTCTTTAATTATATAACAAAAATTTGTAAAAGAAATAAATGGACCCAGTGTAGCTATGTATTTTCAGTTTTGACCTTGAATTTTGAATAAAATGATAATTCAAGTTTATTTCTTGGGTATTTTTGGGATTTCTTTTTTGTCTAATAACTTATATTTGATTCTTGATAGAGTAAAATTCAAACATTCTTGAATTTGTATGATAATTTCACTATTATGAATTGAGATTACAAATATAAATAGTTATTTAATGATAAGTTATGTTTTTATTTATGTATATTAGTGTAAAATGATAAAAATAATTAATTTAAATATATTTATAAGTTAGCATTATTGTCTTCATATTTTATTATATATTTCTTAATTTTTTAAAATTTTTATACCGTCTTTTTTGGAACGGAACACCGAAACGACTTGAACACTGGAAAGTTCCATTATCGCGACAAAGCAGAACATTTTCTAGAACGGATTTGACAACCATGCTCAAAACTAAGATTCTTCGTAATCAAAATTTAACCTTTAGTAAAAAAGTCAATATGTGTTGAGATAATAAAAAAAAACACCTAGGAACTTTAGAGTTGGCATAACAAGACACAAATAAGGTAATTTTTATTAAACATAGAGAATAAACATTTTACATAGATTGTGGAGTCGTTTTGGGAGAGTGTTAGACCACAGAATAAATCATTAATTTGAGGTGTTTATATTAAATGATGCATAATGAATAAATGAGAGCTAGATTGCCAAAAAAATTAAGATGGTGATACTTGAAAGGGAAAAATGCAATTACGGCTACAGAGAGATTATTGAGAAATGGAGATTAGAACTTCTTTATTGATTATGGAATCAAATGGCAAGTTTTATTAAAGAAGTTTCCAAAAGTGCTTCAGAAATCTAAAGAAAAAGACCTTTCAAAAAAAAATAAAAATCTAAAGACATCAAGAAACATGTTGGTGGAATAACGGTATCTAAAGTGCTAGTAGGGAGAATAAAGCACATTTCAAGAAACACCAACAATTAAAAAGCTTTGAAAGCTTAGAAAGATAACAAAAATAATGACTAAAACAATGGCATATAATGGTTTGTATACCCGATAAAGAATAAAGGGGAAAAGATACCTAAAAGCTTGCTAAGATTGGAGAGAAGAAAATCAAGGTTTTAGTGGAAAATATTGACATGGCGGATAGGTGGGGAATTCAATTTAAGGACTTATCAGATGATCATGAAGTAGAATTAAGGGAAAGGAAGACTAATGGAACATCTAAAATTAGAGATACCGCTGCCTAAGATTGTGAATAGAAGAGCTTCAGCCCTTGATTGTATTCCCATACAGGTTAGGGTTTTGTTGGGTGAAATACAGGTGCATTAGTTATTTTAAGTATTTTTTAGTACAAAAAAGGATGCTTAAAAGTAGAGAGCGCAATGTGGTACTTTTCTATGAGAATAGAAGAGAGATTCAAAATTGTGTTAAATATTGAGCTACTAAACTTTTGGTATGCTATTAAAATTTTGTGATGAGTGATGAAGAAATTTGGGAAAGAGTGATGAAAATATTTGGCTTACACCAGTGAGACATACAAACAAAAGCCTTTTCTCCATTGAATCTCCTTTTGAAAACGCCTAGATAGGGAAGGAAAAAATTAGACATTGTTTTTTCTTGATTGAAAACTCTAGGGTAGATTATCTCTTAAGAAAATAAAATCCTGCAAAGCCTCATGATGTCCCTAGTAATGCTTATCAACCTTCACGGGTGGGATTTCCTATTACTATTTCAGGAGATGGCATTGGTCGAGTCACCTTTGATAATGAGATTACCGATCCTAAACCTAGACTAAACTTAGAGTGCTCTACTGATTGCTCTCAGTTCTGCCTCATTTGAATCCATTATCCCTAATGGCTTTGAAAATGCTAAAAGCATTCTACCCTTATCATCATGCAACAACCCACCTATCCCAGTCGACCCGGGTTTACCCCTTGCTGCCCTATCCACTCGACTTTGCGTTTTCTAGATTTCCAATCCCTTTCATGCAACCTTCCCACAACAAATAGAAATTCTCAGGGGCTAGACCTGAGAATTCTTTACACACTAACAACCATCCTATCAAGTGCCATTTTGCCCTTTCAAAAACCTCTCTAGCTGCCCCCCTCTGCCCTGCAAAAATGCATTGCAAGTGGATGCATCAAAATTATATAGGACACGCACAAAGGGGCGAGAACGAGTATGAACGTAGTGTGGAGAGAATGAATTCCTAAACCTAGGATTCACTAAGGGTCTTTTTTGAGTCCTTATTTATTTTCTTTGATTATGGACAATTTGAAATTAAAAATCTTAGATGAAGTTCGTTCATTGTGTTGTTTGCATATTATTTAGTTCTAATTAATGACACAAGAAATTAGGCTAAATAATAAGTTCAAATTTTGGAGAAAATATTTCGAGGAAAATGGTATGAGAATAGTTTGACAACCATGACCACTAAAAAGTAGGACAAAGGTGGAATACATGAAACACAACCTTGTTGAATTTGAGTGTGTGGATGGATTGGTTGGAATTGGAAATGATTTAGTACCATAATGCGACATTTTGTTATCAGAGTGCAACTATGAAACAAGGTGGAGGCTTTGGTTTGGATATGACTAACAAAGTGAGTATAGGGTGTACTGAGTGTTGGCAAGCTAATTGAGTTTATGTGATAGAAAAGTGCCACATTGATTAAATGTGTGTTTCTACAATGTAACAGTTAGGCCCACATTGCTATATGGAGCTAAAAGTTAGGTGATGAAGAAAAGAAAGGTGAATTAATGTTGATGAAGAGGTGTATGTTAAGATTGACAATTACAAGTAGGAGGTACTATGGGAGGAGAGGGGCCATTAAAGATAGGGATTGAGATGGTAAGGCAAGACGCGTTGGAGTGCTCGTTGATTGAGAGTGTGATGGCCAGGCCCAAGACGGCCAGGCCCAGGAGAGAGTGCAAGAGAGAGCTAGGAATGTTTGGGGGTGTGGGAAGTTGTCCCACATCGCCCAGGAGCTGGAAGGAATGGGGAATAAAAGGGAGCACCCCTCAACCTAGTACAAGGCCTTTTGGGCTCAAAGGTGAGACTGGGGGGACGGGTCGTTACAGTGAGCATCATCATGGATAGGTTGAGTTGAAAAGTGGAGTTTGGAAAGCCAACCTCAGATTGGCTTTGATGATGATGATGACAATTGCAGTTCTAAATTGTGTCAACCGTTGGTAAAATCAATGGGGATAAGCTTAGCTGTTTGACAATTGGCATCATTATCAGGCTTCTTGATCTAATTCACATCTCTCATATTAGGCATATGCAATGATGCATGAGGCATATACTTCACCATATATATTATCGTCTTCCATTGCTGTACATCAAAATACTTACTTTTATAATTTTTTTTTTTTTTTCCGTTTTCTACTCAAAATTCGGCTGTTGGAATCTAATTTTGAGTGGAAGTGTACTTGTCACAAGTCTAATTATATCTTCTGAATACTGTTTATGTCATCATATTGCTCCAGGTTCAAAATGCTGATGATAACATTTACCCAGAAAATGTGGAGCCTACTTTGGTTTTCATTCTTCAATCTACATGCATTGTCGTTTTAAATAATGAGCATGGATTTTCTGCTAAAAACATCAGAGCACTCTGTGATGTTGGAAATTCGACGAAAAAGGGACTGGATGCTGGGTATATAGGCCAGAAAGGCATTGGCTTCAAATCAGTTTTTCGGGTAAGAAAAGTAAACAATTTTATTTGGATAAATTCTCTCTTGATCAGTGCTTTTAATTCTAGTGGATTAGCCAGTCCATCTGGTTTGAGCTGGATTTTTTCCCCTTTTATTTTTGAGAGTTGAGAAAAATCTTATCGAAGAGAAAAAAGAAATGGAAACCTAAAATGGACTACGGATGGCTTTGAAAAGAACACCACCCAGATTTGTTACAAAGCTGGAGAAATAGTGTTGTAAACCTCCTGGTACAGTGTTTGGGTGCAAATTCTCTTTGGGCTAAAACTTAGTATTTTACTTCGCTTCTTTTGTTTTGATATAATCTCTCTCTCTCTAAAAATGAAGAAAAAAAACTAATCATCAGAGTCTTCAATAAAAAATGCTGTCTTCCAACACCCTGAAAATCGTTGGTGACATGGCACCAATGGATGGTTTGGCTGAATTGGTTTGCCCTATGATTCAGGTTTACTACAACCATTCTAGAGAAGCCTTTTTGCTGCCAGGAAGATTTAATAGTATAATCATGTAGCATTATGCTGAAGCTATGCTTTGTTTTTTTCTCAAAAAACACAATGTTTAACATCACTATTAATTTTTATTTATTATAATATATATATATATATATTCTTTTTATTAGTTTTTTAGAAAACATTAATGTTTAGCATTGCTATTTATTTATATTTATTATTATATATATATTTTCTGTCTATTAGTTCGGATATTTTCTCGTTACTTTGCCAACACAAAAGAATATAATTCTTTTTACTGCAGTGATTCTTTTACCTGTTGCATATCCAGGTGTCCTTTAAATTCTAAAGTATCATTGCCTGAATGTGTCAACTGTGGTGTCTGATATTTAAAGATACTCAGTTTGCAAGAATTTGTCTTGATGTTTCTGCAGGTAACAGACACTCCAGAGATCCACTCGAATGGGTTTCATGTGAAGTTTGATGTGAGTGAGGGTCAGATTGGTCTTGTTTTGCCGACTATTGTCTCTCCTTGTGATATCAACTTGTTTACGAGGCAATTATCTGAATTTGGTGAAGCTGATGATTCTACCTGTTGGAACACCTGCATTGTACTTCCTTTCAAGTCAAAATTTAAAGAAGGAATTGGCATGAGCTCTATTGCATCCAAGTTTTCAGATCTTCATCCTTCCCTACTGCTGTTTCTCCATCGCCTTCAATGTATAAAGTTCAGAAATATGCTTAATGATTCACTCATTGTTATGAGAAGAGAGAGACTTGAAGATGGCATTGTCAAGGTTTCTCATGGAAAGGAGAAAATGAATTGGTTAGTAGTTAGTCAGCATTTGCAAGCAAGTAAAATCCGTCCAGAAGTACGTACTACAGAAATTGCCATAGCCTTCACCCTGGATGAGTCCGGCAAGGGAGAGTACATGCCCCATCTAGAGCAACAGCCTGTATTTGCTTTTCTTCCTCTAAGGACTTATGGTTTGAAATTTATTCTTCAAGGTGATTTTGTTCTCCCTTCCTCTAGAGAAGAAGTTGATGGAGATAGTGCCTGGAATCAGTGGCTGTTGTCCGAGTACCCAGCTCTATTTGTCAGTGCTGAGAGATCCTTCTGTACCCTTTCCTGCTTCCAAGAGAGTCCAGGAAAAGCTGTGACAGCCTATATGGGTTTTGTTCCACTCATGGGCGAAGTTCATGGCTTTTTCTCTCATCTTCCCCATATGATTATATCTAAGTTACGCATGTCCAATTGTTTGCTTCTAGAGGGACAGGATGTGCAATGGGTTCCTCCCTGCAGGGTTCTTAGAGGTTGGGATGATCGTGTTCGGACTCTTTTGCCTGAGGCTTTACTCCATCAGCATCTTGGACTCGGTTATATGAATAAGGACATTATCTTGTCTGATTCATTAGCCAAGGCTTTGGGAATTGAGGAATATGGACCCAATGTCTTAGTTGAAATTATATCATCTATATGTCGCACTGATAATGGTATTAAGTCAGTGGGACTCGATTGGTTATCTTTGTGGCTAGATGCTCTTTATGCTACTTTATTGATTCAGTCCTCAGGGAACCAAAGTTCTCTAGATTCTGAAGTAGAATGTGATATCATCAACAGTTTAAGAAATATTCCATTTATTCCACTTTCAGATGGTTCATATGGTTCATTGGCTGAAGGTCCGATTTGGTTACCTTGTGATGCTATCAATTCTGAAGGTGAACACAGCCCCAAAGATTTCCCCTACCTATATGCCAAACTTCGGACTGTAAATCCAGTTCTCCTCTACAGCATGGAAGGTACACGAGTTGACATCATTACGCAGATGCTGACCAGAATTGGCGTCCAACAGTTATCAGCACATGAGGTTATCAAGACTCATATTATTCCAGCCATGTCTACTGGTGCACGTACCCATGGAGATGGGCACCTCATGATAGAATACCTGTGCTTTGTGATATTCCATCTTCAAACTGCATGCCCTAGCTGTTCAATGGAAAGGAAGGAAATTATCACGGAGTTACAAAAGAAGGCTTTTGTTCTGACAAACCATGGTTATAAATGCCCATTTGAGCAATCAATTCACTTCAGCAAAGAGTTTGGTAATCCTATTGACATTAGTAAGTTAATTGATGATACAGATGCTGAGTGGCATGAGCTTGATGCTATCTATTTGATGCATCCTAGTACCCGTTCATTATCATCTAGTTTAATTAAGTGGAGAGAATTTTTTCAGGGATTGGGTGTGACAGATTTTGTTCAAATAATTCACATTGAAAAGAAAGTGGAAGATGTTTCCCATGCACTTTTTTGGAATAAAATGTCAGACAGAGATCATGGTTCAGTTGGCACAGTTATTGAAGATTGGGAATCACCAGAGTTGAGCCAGTTGTTATCCACTTTGTCCTTGAAAAAGGACCAGACTAAGTGTAAATATCTTTTGGAAGTTCTTGACAGAATGTGGGATGATTGCTTTAGTGCAAAAGTGACTGGTTATGTTTATTCAACTTCCGCTGAGAAACGGACCCCCATTGAATCTTCTTTCATCAAAAGCATTCATGAATATCAGTGGATAGCGTCAATCATTGATGAAGATCTTCACTATCCTAAAGATCTTTTCTATGATTGTGAAGCAGTGCGGTCCATCTTGGGTGCTTTTGCTCCATATGCTGTTCCACAGGTTTACTTATTATTATCTCAATTTTGTCGTTCACGTTAAGCTTGTTGATAAGATGTGGTTTCTCTTTACCATAATTCCTCTTTAATCTTTAAAAAAATCTTTGAGCTTGATTATTTGCCTTACGTTGTTAGTCGAGCTTAAAATAAGAACTTTTGTCTTTTTGAATCATATGTTTTCACTTTTGTATTTGTCCTACCTTTAGCATTGATGTTTCTTTGCTCATTTTCATCTCAGATAACTTTTTTTTGCTTTGTTTTTCATTGTTTTGCTACTCTCTCTCTCTGAGAATCGCAAATAACTTCATTTTTCTAGTTATGGTTTCAAGAACCCAAAGGGGTTTTAGTTTTGTACTGTTTAAGATAGAAGTTGAGGCCATGGAAATCATTGAATAAGCTAACGAGAGGTTTCTCAGAGCAACAAGGCTAAAATGGGGGGATAAATCTGGCTAGGAAGCGGTGCAAAGGAGATATTGAGTAGGGGTGTGCCATGTTTGGAAGAAAATAACACAAGCCCTTAGATAGAGATAGTAGTGGGTCTTTTCAAGGAGAAGTGTGTGATCCTCAATAAAGGCTCACGACACCCAAGGTGTGGACAATAGTTTTTGAAGGACTATTTGAGAAATGATGGGAGGATAAAACATCTATTTTAGAAGGGATGGAAGGAGCTTGAAAAATGTTACGTGATTTGTGACGCAGGACAAGACAAAAGGTGACCCTAAATGCCTAAATGCAATTATGCTGTAACAAGAAACTAATATGAGGCTGAAATTAAAATTAAAATTAATAATAACAATTAGAATAATAAAATCTACCACAAATAATCAAGAAATTCTAGGAATTCAATATAAGCAATTATTGTAACCCAAATCAAGTTATAGCTCAAAAATATAAGGCCCTCAAGTCAAAGAGGATTGTCAGATCACACAAACATATAGATTCCCCTCCAAACAAGAGTAAATTTAACTGTGTAATATGAAAAGGAAGTCAAAACAAATTGGGACAGCCGTATTTGAAACTGTATGGGATATCTGGGACAGGGGCAAGGCCTAAGAAGGATGGGCTGCAGTAGATAAGGCTATGGGAGAGAGTGGAGAGGCTAAGGTAAAGTCTGGAAACATATGGCAGGTGTATTGGACGGTTAATAGACCTTGGGACAGCAGTTTAGGGGCTGTATGACAGGGACGAAGGCTATGGAAGAGGTCTGGGTGGGTTCTTGATGAGGACAGAATGTCCAAAAGGGGCTAACAACACCTGTAGAAGTACTGTTTGGGGGTAACGGCAGGTGTAGATGTGAGTTTAGGGAGGGGCGGCAGCAAGGGAAGGAGATTTGGGAGGGGACGAAAGTTCTGAATGGTGTAGGAAGGTGGCGAAAGGCAGATCTGGGCTGAGAGGCTGGCAGAAAGTGAAGGACAGGTTATGGCCGGCAGTTGCAGCAGGGTAAGGGAAAATAAACAGAGAAGAAAAAGAGAAGAGAGAGGAGAAGAAGAAGAGGAGAGAGGATTGAATTTCAGTCTCATCAAATGAATTTGAAAGGCATAGGTGGCAATGGAACACACACATACAAATAGGCCCATCTGATCTTTTCATTGTGGGTGTGAAAATGGGATGGTCTGAGTTTTAGTAACGGGGTCATTGGTGGGCTTTAGCTCCATGTTTTAGTTGCCTGACCAAGTTTGCCAAATCAACCCAAGGTCTATATGGCCTAGATATAGTTGAGAAATTAGGCACATGCAATGATTTAGAATGCTTGTGAGGGTTTTAAGTGACAAAATTTTGACCCTAGTACTTTGATGGAATCCCTTTCTTTTTTTAAAAGAACAATGAGCTTTGTGTCAAGACAGGTAGCGACTGCTGAGTTTGTGCTACAAAGAGATGCTAATAATCAAGAAAGCTCAAATCTAATCAAATCTTTCATTCAGCTCGAGCGAAATGGAGAGAGAAAAAAAGGCGTTCTTTTTTGTCAAATGACCAAAATGGAGGGGCGCAAGAGAGACTTGTCATTCCCATTGGTTAAGTGTGAAAGTAGTGATGATGGATCAACTAGTTTGGTCTCCTTTCACCAAAGGGCATTGCTCTGTACAACGTTTGTCATTTCTTCATTCACTTGGTTTGGAGGTTGTTGGGGGTGGGTAACTATCATGATTGCCAGCCAAAACTAGGTAGAGAATGATGCCTAGTCGGTTGATAGCTTTTTCCTTAGTGATGATATTCCGTCTCCAATTCAAATGAGGTCTCCTATGAAGTCTCCTCAATCCACTGATCACTTATTTGGGTAGATCTATTTTGTTTAGCTGGATTGTAGTTTTGGTTTATGAGGGTGTAGTCGATGTTGTATCTGGTAACAAATGGTTTGGAGTGATTCGGTTTAATAATCAAGAAAAGTGTTGCATTAAAGAGTGCAATATGTATGCTAGGTATTCAGGGCTAATTAGTGTTGTAAAAGGATTCTTTGGAGCATCTTTTAGGCTGTAATGAGGGCCTCTTTTATCCCCTTCACTTTTTATGCTTGTGGGAGAAGTTATAAGAAAGATAATTTTGACCACTATTAGAGGGGGCTTTGAGATGGCTTTTTGGTGGTTATTAGTTTAAAGGCAATATTAAAGTGTTTGAAGATATATAATTCTTGAATGTTAATTTCTATGAATTTGAGATCATAGCTGTGAAGGTTAGTGAGTCACTACTTTGTTAACAAGATGCTTTGGATCTAAGAGGGATGAGCTTCAAACAACTTATTTGGTCTCCCTTAAAGTGTGGGAAATGTGATGAAGGCTTTAGGGGACCTTGTTGTGGAATTTGTGTAGGGAGAAGGCTTTTTGTGGAGAAATAAATCTCTCCATAGAGGTGATCTACTAAAGCTTTTTATATCTAATCTTCCTATATATTGGATGTCCCTTTAGGGGTCTACAACAGAGTGATCCACACTAGAAGGAATTTGTTTTGATTTCTTGTGGAACGGAAATGCCATCTAATCAATTGGAAGCTAGTGTTCTAGCCATTTGAAGATGGTGGGCTTGGGATTCAACCTCTTAAGCTTTTGAATCAAGTGCTTCTTGGCAATGGCTACGGCAAATTGGTGACAATACAAAGGGACATTAGAAAATTATATTGTTCAAGAAATATGCAATTGAGCATGATGGTTGGCTACCTCTACAAAGAGCTACATGTCATGTGGGTGTGTTGTAATTCTAAGGCCGCTAAACTCTGTGCTCGAAAACATTGAAAGCATTTAGATGTGGGAGGTTCCACCAAACACAAATGAAATTGTTGGGTCACGTCAAGTTTGGGTTGCATCAAATGACTTGATTTTTGACCCCTCTAGTGGTATAAGCATGGTTAGTTTGGCTCTATCAATTAAATGCGTTGAAATTCTATTTATCCAAGTTGGATTTGGTTCAAGTTGGGGCTTAGGTTTGGTTGTAGGTGCGTTTGAGGCAAGTTAGGTTCTAGGTCAGATTGGTTGAGTCAGGTGCAATTCAAATTTGGTTGTATTGATTGCAAGTTAGATCTTGGTCAGATACAATTTAGGTAAATTCAGGTCATGGGTTAGGTTCAGGTTGTCTTGGGTCTAGGTCAGATTTGGTGATGAGTTGGGATTGACTTAGTTGGCATGTAAGCCTAAAGGCTGGGATATGGTCATGCTTCACATTAACCAATTTCGCACCATTTTATAGGGTATGAGGTAAGTAAAGCAATGTGAGGAAAGGAGGTCTCTTTTCTCACATGTGAATTGATTTCCCATGGAAAGCTCTTGCAAGCAAAAATATCTGAGAAATAAGTTTTCATATGAAACTTTTTATGCAAACAAACATACCCTTAAGACACATTTATTTACTTTTTGAGAAAAGAAATCATAGATTTCATAGGAAAAAGTTTCGTTGGCGATGGTGGTGAGAAACTTTTTGTTATGAATTTTTTTAAAATGTTTGTTTACACACCTAAACATGGTGATAAAAAATCACTAGTAAAACACGAAGAGAACCACCATGTACATTCAATCAATTTCATCATCAAATATAGAGTAGGTTGGCCTTACCAATGCCTATAAAAAGTGTCTGAAGCCCACAAATATGGTTCAAAATGAAATTGTGATGTATTCAAGTCACTAGAATACATAAAATAATACCAAAATCCACTAACATATAACTCTAGCCGGCTTTTTATCCCTCTATCGGTTGTTAAGTATGGGTGGATTAGGTCAGCCCATTTAGTGGGTTGAAATTCTAGTTATTTCCCCAATTGGGTTTGGGGCAAATTGGGTCATGGGTTGAGTCGCTTGGGTGTGTGTTGAGTCACGCTGTGGATTGTGCTTGGGTTGGGTAGGAACCGGATTGAATTTGGGTTGGGTTGGACTGTAGGATCAAATTTTGGTGTGGCCACATGGGTTGGATCTGTCACAGGTCAGATTTGGGGCTGTTTGGGATAGGTTGGGTTTGGATGATGGTTGTGATTGAGTCAAGTGGTGGATAGGTTTGAAGGGTGGAGAAAGGTACTTTTACATTCACCAATTTCACCCCTTCTGATAGGGTATTAGGTGAGAAGAGAAATGTGTGAAAAGGGCCTTTTTTTCTCTCATGTGAAACTGGTTTCTTATTAAAAAGCTTGCAAACAACAATACCAAGAAATAGTTTCATAGAAAAACCTATTTTTCTTATGGAAACTAGTGTAAACAAGCGTACACTTAGAGATTGTTGGGCGAGTTGTGGGGGGATTGTTGTCTGTGGCCCAACTTTATGAAGGAGACTGAATGATGATGAAAGTGATAAATTAGGGATGCCCTGGCAAACTCCGGAGGGATGCTACATTTGGTGTCGTTGGGATGATCATTGCATCTGGAAGTTGGACATAGTGACACATGAGTCTTTTGGTGAGGTGTTCTTGGTAGCACCTTGGTGGAAGACATGTGCCTCTTTCTATGAATGTAACATATTCTGTTGGTTGGCATTACATAATAGGCTAAATGTAACTTCATTAAACAAGAGGAGGATACAAAGAGGAAGGTGACCCTCCAAAAAGAAAAAAAAACACCAAATTACATCAATCTATTAACAACTTCCACATCTAAGGACAAACCCTGCCTAGCCAAAGAATCTGCAGTAGGGTTAGCTCACCATGGCACCCAAGCAATCTTAAAATCAAAGGAAGAAATTGCAAAATGAATCCTCTCAACTTTATGGAAAGACGTCCAAGGGTTGCGAGAACCCAACACCCAACCAATCACTACCTTAGAATCACCTTCCACACAACTCCCGTGGACCCCAAGCTCTTCCAACTCCAAAATACCTCTCCACAAAGTAAACGATTCTACATCAAGCACCGACCCATTGTGAAGAGGCCAACAAAGGAAATCAGAGTATCCCCTGAATCATTACAAATGAGACCACCGTAACCTGTAAGACCCACCTCCCTCATGCAACTTCCATCAAAATTAAGTTTAAGCATCCCTGTAAGGGGAGGAGACCAAGGAACCGATGGTCTAGAGACCGAAAGCCCACGAGAGACATCCACGAAAGCCAAATTTCTACACAAATCTGAAACTGAAAAATTGCTGAACTTCATCAACCCTGTCACCCACCAAGCAACCCGCAACTTAACTTTATCAATAATACCAACCAAGGAACCAACATTCCCGTGAAAAACCCCCTGATTTCTTTCTAACCATATGGACCAAACGATACTCAAAGATGTCGCTTTTCACAACTGCCGATGGAAAGAAGTACCTCCAACCACCACTTCGTCATTAAAAAGGTCACCCCAAGCTCTAGGGATACAAAAAAAATACCCAATAGCTGAAAGAAATGATTCCAAATACGAGAAGAGAAGCTGCAATGAAGTAGTAAATGATTCACCATCTCCTTCGTAGATAAGCACAACAGGCAAGCGTTAACAATAAGCATCTTCCGCAATCTCAAATTATCCATAGTTAGGATTTTCTATAACCCTGCAAGCCAACCAAAGACCTTCACCTTAAATGGAGAAACTCCCTCCCAAATCTTAGAATGAACAACATGACCATCACCAACCATCAAAAGACGATTACAGAAAGACTTCACAGAAAAAATATCCCAACATGAGATGGTGTATCATTTGCTTCTCTATTGTCCTACAGCAAGGAATGGCAGGAGGTGATTTGCTGGTTTAACATTTCTTGGTTGTTAGCAATGTCACAAATATCGGCGATATTTTCAAATTTACCATGTTTTTATTAGCAAAATATCATTGCCGCGTTAATAACGCATATTTATCGGCATGGCGGTATATTCTCGGTAAATTCCCGATAAAATATCGTTAAAATCGCAATAATTGATAATATTGCAATAATATCCAGATAAATTACTGGTAAATTCCTTATTAAGATTTTTATTTTATTACTATTTTCATTTATTTTATTAATAAATGAAAATATTTCATCAAAAAAATATTCATTTACTATATTTTTAAATATTATATTTTCTGCAAGATTTTCCCGGTAAAAACCCGAGAATTTGAAAATATCTTGATATTACCAATCACCGTTAATATCCTGAGAACGGTATTTGTGACCATGGTTGTTAGCAGGTTCGGTGTAAAGGCATTTAAAGTCTTGGGTTATGACCACAGAAACACCAGAGTTTTAGTTCTTGTGTGAGGTGGAAGTAGAGAACAAGAGATATTTTAGGGACAAAGTGCAAAGCTTGTATGACTTACGAGTGGTGAGGTGGGACATGGTTTCATCGGCAACTGTGAGGAAGGAGTTTAGTGGTGTTTCTGCTGAAACTATTTATAGATACTGGTTGGAAGCTGGATAGAATGTATCTTCTTGCTGATCCATATCTCTAAAATGGGAACCATGTCCACATGGTTGGAGACTCTGGGTCTTGCAGGTTTTGGAGTTCTGAACCAGAACAATATGGAAGATATTTTTGTGTCATTGTCAGGACTGATTGATCCGCACATAGTTATTTCAGTAGAGGTGCAGGTTATGTTATTTGGTTTAAGAGAAGCATCTAGAAGAGGATTCTTTCTTTCAATTATGGAGGGAGATTCATCTATGCAATCAGGACTTCAAAGTTCAAAGAGTGTCATTTATTCATGAAAGATGGATGGTGCTTTATAGGAAATACTCGATCTCGATTAAGAAGATGAAACCAGCTTTATTTATGTGCTTGAAGTCAATGTAGATGTGGACCCAGAGTCATGTGCTTCATGAAGCTTGAGGGATCATCATCAAGAATGAAATCAGCATAATGCAGTTGACTGTGGCTGATCAGGCATTATCGGAGTCTGAGAAATTTAGTATAGAAAGTTGCATTATGATGTTGTAAAGCATTATTATCCTTGTACTGTGTACCTCTGTTATTGTAAATTTGATGCTGCTGGTCTGAGTATGGGTCTGTTCTCTCTTTGGGTGGCCCTCTCGAACATGTACATCCTCTCATTATCTGAATAATATTTTTCACTGTTACTATCAAAAACAAAAAGAAATGTGGACTACATAGTGTAAATTGGTATAGGTAGGCCATCCTTGGTGGTAGGCGAGATATAGGACTGCTTTTGTTGGGTGCATTTGTGTTTATGTTTGGCCTCTATGCTAAGTTGCATGGGTATGTTTGCCAGAGTCGGAGTTTGACATGGGTGCAAGGTGTCAGATTCGGCAAAGCAAAAAAATTAGGACATGGGGACATGTCACCATACTAGATAAATTTAAGTTAAATTTATTTTATATGATGCGATAATAATCTGTAGAAAATAATGTACTAATTTTACTTTAAACAATTAAATGACAAACATATAATTGTTCTAATTAGGTTTTATGAGGAGAGAGGCATTGTCATTTTTAGTCATCTTGGAAAACAAGGATAAAAAGTACTAGAAGAGTCCATTCCACACCATGAAGAGTCCTCTAAGACTGCAGTTTTGTTGTATCCAATGTTCGTCTCTTTTTGTATTTTTCTTCCTGTTGTAATAAGATAGAACATTCATTCATTCACTTGATCTGTTTATGTTTGAGCAATGATCACTGTCACTGTCACTTTTTTTCTTTTACTGCTAGTCTTGACAGTCACCAGAATAAACATTTTTTGTTGAAGCAGGTGAAGAGCAAAAAGTTTTTGCATGAAATCAGATTTAAGACCCATGTAACAGTTGATGATGCTCTAATGATGTTGAACCGCTGGAAAACATGTGAAACTCCTTTCAGGACCAGGTATTATTGATATTTATTTTTATGGACATATTGTTTACTGGTAGCTTGTTTCTTCAATAGACTAATTTTTGAATTTAAGTATTCTTTTTTTCCCTAGATAAATTGAATTCTAGTGTTTTGCCCTGTCAATGTTTTAGCTTTTCCAATGATTTGCAACAAATGCAGGGGCATTTGTAATTTGGATTTTTTTTTTTTTGTTTTACTTTGAGTAGTTCTTAATGTTTGTAGTTCAAAAAATGTATTCAAGGTATGTACTAACTCTCAGAAACCCTCAGCCATTGTCAATTGTTTGGATAATTATTTTCAGGATTGGTATTTTTCACATCATTATGGAAAAGATGATCTATAAGAATGTATAGTTCCTACTCTGATTACTGATTGTTTTTTAGAGTGATTTTTTAATGTAACATCTATGTGCTTGAACAAGCCATACTTCACTTAACCCAAAGTCCAAAAAATTGTATGAAATGTTAAAAGGTAAAGAAACTTTCTTTATCCATGTACATGTAGAGTTAGGGTTCAACCGAAAAATTCTGTGAAATGAATAATTGATGAAGAAACTTTCTATTTCTATCTTACATGTTAAGTGAGAGTTGTTCTTATAACTGTGCCGGAACCTTGCCATCTCAATTTCAGCATTGCGCAAATGTCCAAATTTTACTCCTTTCTTTGGGATGGAATCGATACAAAAGGGAAAGTTGCAGAAGAGATCAGATTGGGACCATCTATATTTGTTCCATTTGCCACTAGATCAAGGCATGCGGATGTTGTATCTGGTGTGTTTCTATCTGCTGATGAAGTGTATTGGGATGATCCAACTGGTTGTGTGGATCGAATAAAAGAGTTGGTTCTCCAGTATTCCTCAGTGGGTGAGACAGATTATTCCATGATCAAGACAATGACTCATTTCTATCCAAGCCTACATGAATTTTTTGTGAATGAATGCGGCATACATAAGATTCCTCCTGTCAGAAGCTACTTTCAGATCCTATTGCACTTGTCAAGTATTGCATTACCTTCTCAGGCAGCTGATGTGGTCAGTATTCAATATATATTGTGATGGGAATTCATATCGTATGTAGTGGCTGTAATGCCTTACACCATTTTGTTTTCCTTTAGAAGATGGTCTATTAGAACTTGTTCTCTCATAAGTCTATCCACTTTTTTCAGGTTTATCGAGTTCTTATGAAGTGGGCTGATGATCTTAAATCTGGATTTATGAAATCTGAGGATATTTCCTTCTTGAAAGAATCTCTTCTGAAACTGGAAAACACTGTGCTTCCCACTGTTCAGGATAAATGGGTTTCACTTCACCCTGATTTTGGCCGTGTCTGTTGGTGTGATGATGAAGAATTGAGCAAACAATTTAGGCATTCCAATAATATTGATTTCTTGTACTTCGGCGAATTTAATGATGATGGAAAACAAACTCTTTCAACGAAGGTTTCTGGTTTGATGCAAACCATTGGGGTGCCTGCTCTTTCTGAGGTGAGTTACCTTTTATTTTGGACACAGTGGCGTAATTCATTTACTGAAGTGTTGTTTGAGGTAGTGTAAGTTTCTGGCGTCATTTGTGTTTGAGGTAGTGTAAGTTTCTGGCTTCGTTTGTGTCAATTGTTTTCCATCAGGTCGTATATCGTGAAGCAATATTTTATGGTATGGAAGATTGCTTGGAGAAAGCTTCATTAGTTGCATGGATTCTTCCCTATGCACAACGCTATCTCTATAAGTTACATCCTGATGCATATTTCCACCTAAAGCAGTTCGGTGATCATAACCTCAGTCAGCTACAAGTTGTAGTAGTGGAAAAGTTATTCTACAAGCATTCTATAAAAGGATGTGACGATTCCTCTAAGAAACGATATGAGTCCAGTTGTCTTCTGCAGGTACGCAATAAACTGCTACACCAATCTTTGCATTAAGTATTCATTGCTGCAAATTGGTTCATTATATGTCATTGTAATCATTATCAAAGCATTTGTCTTTTCTATCTAGGGTCAGCCTTTTGAGTTTCTTGTTCTACACTCAACTCCATCAACAATCATGTTACCCATCACCCCACATTCTATCATATCAATTTCTTTTGACCTCAATCCACCCCTTTAATGGCTTCTACATTCTCCTAGCATTCCCTTTTTCTTTTTTTTTCAAGAGCAACTTCTAGGCTCTGTTATTACAACTTTTTTATGGATATAATATCTGTCTTCTTGTTCTTGAATCACTAAGGTGAAGGTTTGTATCAGTTGCTTTTATTATGAGTTCTCATTTACTTCCTTTTCTCCCACTTTTCTGTATTTGGTATCTATAATTACAGTGCAATGCTCTTCATCATAACGTTATTTTTTAAACTCATAGTGTTTGGTCATGTTCCATTTAAGTTGATTCTATTCATGCATGTCATACAATTTGGATGCATCATTCATGACTGAGAGGTGGTCTTATTTTTATTTTCACTCGTTGACATTCCATTTGCCATTTTATTTTTGAAATTTTCCCTGTCAATGGTTGAATGGGAATGTTAGGGTTAAAATACTTTGAGATTGTATCTAAGCACGAAGGTGCACGAAAATTTTTCTGTACTTCGTTACTCTTCTTTGTTGTACTATTCATATGCTTATACAGTTTAATAGGTGCATTTAGTATTCATGAACTTGAAACATTTAACCACTCAATTTTTTTTATCGCCTTT
The DNA here is from genome assembly GCA_022113865.1 of Chimonanthus praecox. Classification (NCBI taxonomy): domain Eukaryota; kingdom Viridiplantae; phylum Streptophyta; class Magnoliopsida; order Laurales; family Calycanthaceae; genus Chimonanthus; species Chimonanthus praecox. The sequence continues at coordinate 13,578,156 of CM039089.1, read as the reverse complement.
TCTTTTAGGAAAACACCTTGTATATAACTCGAGCCTCAGATTGTCACTCAATATTCTTGGAGCTTTCTCGTTGTTTCTTCAAAGGATCTGCTGAGCTTCATCTTGCTAATTTTCTCCACATGATCACAACCATGGCAGAATCAGGCTCCAATGAGGAGCAGATAGAATTCTTCATTATCAACAATCAGAAGGTCCCCAAGCTTCCTGATGAAGAACCTGTCTGGTCCCTTCCATGTGTATCTCACGTGCATGAGGATAGAATTTCCCAGCAAATTAATTCTTTGCCAACAACTGAGAAAAGCCTTTTGAATCCTAAACGGAAGCCTGGGATTACTTCAAGCTGGCCACCTACGGGTTGGAAGTCTGCCCCAGATTTCCAGTTTACTCGATGGAATAACATTAGAAAGAAAACAGGTGCTCTACCAAGTGATAGTTCACAGAAAGAGTACAGTAATATTCATGGCAGTGCCCATGCTGAAGATTGGCCAGTTCTCACTGAGGTCAATGGCCATTCAATTGTACCAGATGATTCACCAACGGCAATGGCATCTGTCTTGCAGAACTTGATTACATCAAAAGACGAGCCTTTATTGGTGGGTGATTTAGGTACTGCCATCATATCAAAAAATTCAAATGCGCAGCTATTCAATATGCCATCTGATTCTGGTTCTGTACCTTGTCCAAATAAAGGATCATTAACATTCACAAGCAGAGAGAAGATTTGTTTGAGCATGCAAAATGACAACCAGGCATTTGTAACTGGCAGACTAGGAGAGCTAATAGCTTATAAGTACTTTGTAGAAAAATATGGCCTAGGAGCAGTGAGATGGGTCAATGAGGAGACAGAGACTGGCTTACCCTATGACATGATCATTTGGGAGAATGAAGAGAATAAGGAATACGTTGAAGTTAAGGCCACCAAGTCCATTAAGAAAGACTGGTTTACCATATCGACCAGGGAGTGGCAATTTGCTTTTGAAAGAGGTGACTCATTCAGCATTGCACATGTAGTTTTGGCAGACCCAAAGGATGCAAGGGTCACAGTCTTCAAGAACCCGGTGAGACTTTGCCAGCAGCACGTACTCAATCTTGTCATTCTGATGTCTCAGCAGCAGAAGGAATCCACTTGTTAATTAAGGTTACATACAAGTTCATTAAGAAAGACTGGTTGCCGCAGTTTGCTTTTGAAAGAGGTGACTCATTCAGCACTGCAGACTTAGTTTTGGCAGACCCTAAGAATGCAAAGATCAGTCTTCAACAACCTGGTGAGACTTTGCCAGCAGCAAGCACTCAATCTTCTCATTCTGATGTCTCAGCAGCAGAAAGAGTTTGCACATATGCCATCAGATTTATTTTCATTATTAGCATACAGGAAATCGATACTTTACATCATCATCATCTAGCCATTTATCCCATCAATCTGGGGTAGGCAAAGATTTGGCGAACTCATTTCATGGGCTGACTGTCCCAAACACTCGTGGGACTTGAACTCAACCTCTAGACTACTTGTTGTGCTATAGGTTCTTATTAAATCGATGTTACCAATTGTATATAGCAAAGGTATATTCATTTATCAAATAGAGCTTTCATCATTGAATCAACCAATTTAACTGTATACCAAAAATCATGGTTATGATTGTTGAGGATAATTCTTTCTGGTTTATCATTTGCATTATGACTGGATAAGATTGGAAAAGACAACCTAAAATAGAAGATAGTTTTCTGTTCTATTTATTTATATCATGTAGCTATAGTTATTTATTTTGTCAATTTTACTTTCTTTTGTATTAACAATGTGAATCCCCGATAAAATGTGGTATAACCTGCCTTCGATGTTTACATGCTTAAAAAACCACAAAAACAATGAGGCTGCTGAGGTACTCTTTTAGAGAGATTGCTTATCTAAGAGAAGAGGGTAATGGAACTTGAATTATATTCGTTCATTATGGCCATGTGATTTGGTCTCTGCATCTGTAAAACCGTTGCTTACCAAAAAAAACTGGTAAAGAGACTTCAATCACTCCCTATAGTTAATATGGAGCACAATCCACGATAGATGCTTTAGTCTCCTTAGGTTAAAGCTTCCGTGAATCAATTTTAAACATCCTAATCTTGTACCCTTCCCAACTGGACCCGTTTATTTAGTGACTTGATCTGATCCATTGAAGTTTAAATGTGTTGACCCATGTGTATTTATTAAAGAGATGACATGACCAAGTTTAAATTGGTTGACACAACTTATGTTTATTCAACGACTGATTCAAAATTGAGATTGCCTTTGAATTTCTTCTGTTTGAGGGTTGGAGGAGTCTTGAGATGGATTATACATTTTTTTAAGACAAAGGTATTCAGTTTTTGGATATGTGCTAATCTTTCTATCTATGGATAATACTATGGGGAGTGGCCCTTTATGTTGAGAGTGATTTGAATCCAAGATTTTCTGCATCTCAGGCGGGTTTTTTACTACCAAGGTTGATGGATTACACTTGGGTAACAGAATTAGTTAGCTTGTTAGCTTATGAAAACAATAGCAGTATTCTTTTACATCTAGTTGTGAAATATCAAAAAGCAAAAAATTAAGACTAAAAGTTATTGTTAGCAATCCAATCAAAATGCATAAAAATCAATAACCTTCTTGTTGATTTTGATGGATCTAAATCTAATGGTTGAAAAGTAGACTCAAGTTCTAAGTTTTGATTTTAGGACACTATGTTCAAAATAATAGGGCTCACTAAGCGTACAATGTATTAAATAAAAAACTCCCTCCGTCCCATTTTAGTTGTCTCATTTGAAATAATTGTGTTTTTTAAGGAACTCTCTATATAAAGCTAGCACTCCATATGATCTCATCTATTTTCAACACATTTTATACTACTCTAATACAAATAAGACAATTATTTTGATACAATTCTATAATCCAAATAGGACAACTAATTTGGTACAGAGGGAGTATTATTTTTGTTATTTTGCTAAAGTAATAGATAGCATTTCTGCTCTAGAGGCCTTCTGAAATGGGTCTAGCAAAGAAGATGGTCCTTCGACTAGCAATTGAAATGGGTCAGGCCCACCTATGGATCATGTGGCTTGGGTGCATGCCTGAAATGAATTGGAGGTCATATCGCCTCTACATTCCACTGTTCCTTGAGTTGGTTATGGCTACATGAACATGTGATCCTCTCCACTGGAAAGATCTGCAGCTACTTAACCTGTTTTCCATGCATCCAAACACCTTGGAACAATTGGTTTCCTCACATCCAAACACCATCTTAGAGAAGGTAACATCTAATCGAACACCGAGGGCTTTATTCTGTGCGCATTGTTGAGTTTGGGAGTCCTACAATTCTAAGGTCAAGGCAAACTGAAGTTTAGTTGTTATATATCAACTCATTGTGCACTTGTGCAGTACGATTTCATACAAGAATCTCACCTGATTGTAGACCCAATAACTCAAGTCATCTCCAAGTTGATTCACCCAGTGGAAAAGGCAAAAAGTAAATCACAACATACAGAGAGAATCAAGCAATGTTAAAGTGCAACAAGTTGTACCACTTATTCAAACATATAGACAATAACAACTGTACTTTGCCAGTTAAATTGATGTCTTTAAGCATAGAACTATAGAAGTATTCCAATGATTCTGCACAAGGATATTGGTTGCTCACTTTCACATGCAATTCGTTATGCAGCTAGGATCACTGATGCCGAAGTAAAAATCATCATTTCAACTCCGGTACTTGGTGAAACACTAATAATCTCTATAACTGAAAATTTGACTGATTTAGTAATATTTTAGAAACATATTGAGAATGCATTGCATCACTAAATCTTAAATACATATTTAATGATGCTTGAACTAGGACGAATCTGCAGTCTGAACATCTGGGAGTAGCTGTGTTTGGTCATGAGAACTATCTTGGCGTGTATCTGAATAGGAGATGAATTCTTCTTGCCCCTCTTAAGCTTCAGCTGACACTTGTAGAGAAGCCACATCAAGCATGCACCGTTGGTTCACATTAAAATGGTACTTGTACCACCAGAATCATCTGGTTGGCATCGTTATTATGGTACCCATCACCAGTTTGGCCCATCAGGATGGTTGAAAAGACTTGTCAAAGTTCATTGTGTTGAATCTGGTAGATCCTCAAATCTTTTCCATCAAGAGCATTGAACACGATTCCACGATGTGAACACTTGATCTTGATTCACTGCTATGTAGGTTAAGTAGGCCAAATTTATGAAAAATGAACCTTGCTTTCAGCAATATAGCATGAGATTCTATTCTTTCAAAGTACATGCTTTTACCTTAATGGTCCATGCATTCCTCAGAACACTAGCAGGCATTTTTTCCAGGTAGCTCACTAGGTGAAGTCAATGAGAGCAGCAGTAAAATAGTAAGTCTTGCAAAAACTCCTTTGGAATCCATTCTGTCAGTTCACAGCTAAAATTAACGTAATTCTCAGGATTTGACGGAAATTATCTTTGTTTTTCATTTCATGCTGTTATAATGTAGGAAATATCATAGGGAGGATAGCCTGCATGAGAGGACTGTGACAATACCACGGCAGGGCTAGAGAGTTGTGATATCTGATCAAGATATTTGGTTCGACATCACCCAAACACTTTTAGGATTTAGAGATCACCAATAATCTTTACAAGAACAGGTTCCATTGACAAACCGATGGAATCTGACTCGGTCCCTCACAATAATCTCACGAGAATAAACGTCACTGATAATTTTTGTCACCTCATGACAATCAGCACAAACTCTCAAGTTCTTCACCACTCGAATCACCACTGGTGCCTTTGTCTTCAACAAACCAAAAGCAATGGCCAATCTCTCACTATGCTCCAAAAGAGCATTTGCTTTCTCCTCCTCCCCAACATCATGCAAAACAGCTGATGTCCATGGTTCATGCCCAGCACCACGAACCCGGTGAGATATATCCATTAAGACTTCCCTTATTTCCTTTATCTCAGGGTGAGACTCATCACCCATCACAAATTCATGCACAAATCCATCAATTTCAATAGAGCTGAATCCAGGTATGGCCTTCACACCATTCTCCTTCATTCTCTTCCTGACATAACTCACTTTTTCCCAATGAAAACCTGATGCATACAAGTTGGATAGGAGCACATAGTTCTCTGCATTTGATGGTTCTAGCTCAAGCAATCGCTCAGCAATAGTTTCTGCCTTCTCAAAAAGACCTTTGTTCTTGCACCCCACGAGTAGGGTTCTCCATATTATAGCATTTGGTGAAATGGGCATGGTTTCAACAAATTCACATGCTTCTTGTATAAGGCTGGCCCGACAAAGCAAATCGACCATGCACCCGTAATGCTCCATTGATGGTTCAAGCCTGTATTTATACATGCTTGACCAATATTGCTGTCCCTCACATACTAATCCACGATGGACACAGGCAGATAAAACACCTAAGAAGGTTACCTGGTTAGGCTTCACCTGGGAAATAAAGAGTTGTAAGAGAAATTATCAGAAGAAATAGTTATAAGAGAAATTAATAGAAAATTTCTGATTCAGTAGAAGATTTGCCAGGAAATTAGTTCGGGCACATTTAAAATAAATTAGTTTTGGCACATCAAGAAAAGAATGTAAATGACTTCATGAAGTTAACAAGTAAGTTTCCACGTTAGAAAGAGATAATACACTCAATCTCTTGGTGAAGTGTCAATAATTCTGTTAGTTTCTCTACACATATCAAGAAGAAAGATGTAAGAACTAGGATAAAGATTCAACCTGAAAACATTGCAGAAGGTATGTTGTGCCAGAAATGAAACATATGGGTAAACAATAAAGTGCAGCAATAGTAAAAATAAGAAATTTGAAATAAAAAGCATAGTATTCATATTCCAACAAGAGTGATAGAATTAATAAAAAATATTATCTTACCTTGGATTCTTCCATCCTAGCAAAAACCTCTAATGCATCCTCCGCACACCCATGAATGGCTAATCCAAAAATCATTGAAGCGCAAGCTTTTGTATCTCTGTCAGGCATTGAATTAAACAGTTCTCTTGCTCTTTCAATACAGCCACATTTAGCATACATATCAATGAGTGCCGTGGTAAGCTCAAGGTCAAGTTTAATATTGTTCTTTTCAATAAAAGCATGAACCCATCTCCCCAGATCCAATGCACCAGCCTTTGCACATGCTGATATGACACTAACCATGGTAACCTCATCAGGACGAATCCCAACTGCCTGCATCTCTCTGAACAAGCACAGAGCCTCATTAACGAACCCAATCCTCGCATAACCACTAATCATGGCACTCCAAGCAATCAAATTCCTTTCAGGAATTTCATTGAACACCCGGCGGGCATCGCCAATTTCGTCACATTTTGCATAGAAATTCAACAACCCAGTCTGCACAAAGGGGCTCGAATCAAGCCCGTGACGAAAAACATGGGAATGGATTTGTAGGCCTTCGGCAAGAGCGGAAATGACGGCACACGCCTTGAGAACGAAGGCAAGAGTGAAGCTGTTGGGGTATGCGTAGCCGGTTTTGAGCATTTGTTTGAACAGAGAGATGGGTTCTTTAGATGGGTTTTGGATGTGGGAGAGCCCCCGAATCATGGTATTGTAGGAGAAAGGGTTGGGGTTGGGGATTTGGGAGAAAACGCGGCGGGCGTAGTCGATGTCGCCAGAAGGGGAGGAAGCGCAGAAGGAGAGGATTTTGCGTAGCGGGTAGGAGGGATTGGAAACGGTAATGAGAGTGGAAGAAGATGAGAGTTTGAGGAGATGGGCGTGGATTTGGCGGAGGGTCTTCATGTTTGGGCATTTTTGGAGGAGAGACGCAATGTGTTCTTCCAGCTCTCCTTCTTTCGACTCTCGAGACGAGGCTTTTGGCGGCAAACTGCTTCGACCCATCCATTCTTACTCTAAAAACTCTAATAAGAGACGTCCATTAAATAGATTCCGGGTTTCAAATATTTGATTTTCTTTCGTTGGTAATTATATGGATATCTAAAAACTGTTTATTAACTTGATTATTAATTTTATATATTTAATTTTAATTGATAGATGATTATATGAATATTAAATATATAAAGTTTTACTGTCAATTGATAATTCAAATATACAATTTTAGTCCTTAAATTTTAATGATTATAGACTATTTATTTTAAAGAAAAAGGATGATCATATGAAAATAAAACTCATATACAAGCTACATTATATACCTTTTTACCTCACACTCAATTATATGACTTTAAAATTTATTTAATGACACATCTTCTTAGTGTATCTCGATAAGATTTTGGTTTGTAAATATCTTCTCCTTTATTCTCAACCGCAAAGATCTGCAAAGACCCATTCTTGTTATTTCAATAATTATAAAAACTAATTATCAAAGCCCTAATCATCATTATCATAAAAGCCTTAATTTCATCTATCTATATAGAATATAACTTTATTTTTTAATTGTGATCTTTCTTAGTAAGAAATATCCTTTTAACGTATGAAAAATAAATTAATATGGTTTGATAAAAAATGTGGATGGCCACATGGGAAGTTGGTCATGTTTCATATTCATCTAATCATATTAACTATGTAATTTTTGTAGATTTAATCAATCATGTAAGTTACATGTGAAAGTAACCCATTTATGATTGAGTGAATCGGATCAATCTATTTGATAAACTCATTGCAAAAGGTTAGTTAGCTCTTTTAATAAATAGATCAAGTTAAGTACCAATCAAGTTGGATTAAGTGTTTTTCAAATAAATGGAGTTGAATTAACTCAATTAGGCTAAGTAGGTAGTTCGATCAAGTTAACTCGTTTATTTGACAAGGCATGTGTTTGTTAAATTGACTCAATTTATGATTCATCAAGTTGGATCAATTCAATTGTCAAGTTTATTACGAATTAGTTTGAGTCAAAACTTTTATTCGGTTGGGTTGCTCTAACCCATCTAAATTTGATTGGATATTTGGATTAAGTCAATCAATCTAATAAATAATTAGGTCAAGTTGAGTCCATCTGTTTAACAAATTTATGAAATTAAATATGAATTAAGATAGCTCATTTTATTGAAGAAATTCAGTTGTGTCAATCTATTTAAATTCAGTTGAGATAAATAATAAGATCAATTCTTTTAAAATTAATTTATTTTTAAAAATGATATTTGTAGATTTTTTTAGAAAATATTTACCTATAAATCTCTATATAAAAATCATACTTTCATTTAAAAAAGTTAAAATTTGCAAAAATCTGTACATAGAAATATATATCTTAATATAGAGAGATATATACACGCTTATATCATATGCTCCATAACTAGTGACCATGCAACCAAACAACGTGGGGGATTGCTTAGAACGCAGATTCATTCTCTTCTAAAAAAACCTTTGACACTCTCCCCGGTGAGATTTAATATTGAGATTTTTTTCTCTTAATTGCTATTAAGATGTTTTGAATGCAAATGACTAAATGAAATATTAAATTAGTCTTAAAGATATATCAGATATATTTAGTGATTAAGATATATTATTGTATTTTTTTCTTGTAGGAATTTCCTCATTTATTTACTTTCCATAGGCGTCTCTCCTTGAATAAGGAAGATACATTAAATCCTTTGTGTATTATTTTATATGGTACGGAGCCAAACTTTCATCTTTAAAATTAGAATAGAAGATGCAAAATATGAAGTTATAATACAATTACAGCTTTGAGTTTGAAATAATTTAGAGTCAAACTTTCGTCCTTTTTATATTTGGACCTTTTATTTATATTTTTGGTATGATACTTATATTAATAGTTAAATAAACGCTAGAGGTGCGAATAGAAAGAGCACAATCAAACAACAAAATTAACAAAAAGAAAAAACAAACAAAAAGGAAGTAATCATAAAAGCGGATACAAAATAATCACTACTTGCGATAGTGAATCTTGAAATAGACGTCACAATATTGGAATACCATGATGTTCACATCCACTCTAATTTGTGTTAGGACTGAGTATCTAGTCCAAAAGACTAGGATATTAGGTAGAGTAACCTAAGTTCTTTATAAATTCTTAAATCTCTCCATTTACAATCAATGTGGGACTCGTTTTCGTTTGCTGCCCCAACAATCTCTTCCTAGGCTCTCCAACTGATAGAATGTTGTCAGTCATCTTGTCCGGCTAAGGAATCCCTTGAGTCCAAATATGTTGGCTTAGAAATATCGCTACCATGGTAGATTTGGGCTGTTTATTTTGAGAGACCATTTTGGTACTTTCTCCGCTATAATCATCATCATTATTTTTGTTGGTATAGAGTTGATAACCTTTTTACTCTTTTTCTTTTTCTTTTTTGTTTCTTTGCCTTTATGCATGGATTTCACCTTTTGTACTTCGATTGTTTGAATGTTTGAGGTTCCTTTTCTTCTTAGAGTCGCTTGTCTTTTTACAGTTTGTTGGATTGCAGTCTTTTTATAGATATCTCAGTGGTTTCTTTTGGTTTTCTTTTGTTCGATTGGTCTTTTGTCCTTTCTCTTCATGGATTGCAGATTCTGTAGTTTGGATGCTTGCTAAATGATTTGAGCAACTGGTACGATTCATGATTATGAAATCTTCTGGTTCTGACCTTCTTCATTTTCTTCTGTTGTAATCAGTCTCAGATTCGCAAATGATTTTGCTTATTTACAGTCTTTTCCTGTTATATGTAGCTTAGATTTGGTTGTTGCCCATCAGGTCATTGCCTTTTCTTTTTCTCAATCTTTTTATACTTCAATTTCAAATTTCTTATGAAGGGTATTTGATCAGATTTGAGACTTGAGAAGGCATCTCAAATTTCTCTTCTTAGAAGAAAACAGAGAATTTAGTGAATCACCTTTGAGTTTTGACAGGAGAAAAGGTCTGTCTTCTTTATTGCACTAAGATTCTAATTCTTGAGAATTTTCTTTCACTTCCATATCTGTGCAAAGAATCGAATTTCATAGACCATCTCTTTCTTGGTGGAAGAAGATAGCTTGCTTATTCCTTTTTGTCATAAAATGGAAAACGCTGCAGATATTCGCTTTTGAATGAAAATCTTTTCTTCTGCTTTTATATGATGGAAATTGTTATCTTTCAATCCAAAAGTCTCTGCAACGGAAGGGAAGACCAGAAAGCAGGCCGATGAAGATCAATTTATTCTTCTGGTACATACAAACCCCATCTTTCTTCAATCTTTCAAAATCCAAGAAATTTCTCATTTTTTACTTATTTTTCCTATGAATTTTACTGAAAAACTACAGAGATGGTATTGGAATTAGAAAACACCCCTTTTACCTTGAATTCAAGGAAGCCTTGTTTTCTGAAAATCAATCAACTGGGCCTCTGGGTATGTTTTATTTTTTTAAAAAAATATATATATTTCAAGAAGATTTGTCGGTGACAATGAATTACATATATGAAAATGCTTACTTGAGAATGAAAAAGGCTTATTTGAGCATGAAAGTTACAGTGATTCCCTCTTTCTTGGAGAATGAGAAGCGAGAACTAAAGAAGTGGTAGAAGATAATTTCTTCCAATAATTTTCTGTTAAAGGACATGTTGTTGAATGTAGTCAGGCCCAATTAATGAGAAAATGAAAGTTTTGTCCGCTTCTTTTCATATATGATATAGCCACCTGAATTGTTGCTTTCAGCAATTTAAACTGACCCCATTTTCATACCATGTAGAGAATTCGTAGCCTAGGATTATTCTTCAATGATAGGAATCAATAAATATTTACCCAAAAAAGAATCAATAAATTATTGAGAACTTCTATCTGCCAATAACAAACACATGGTTTCTCTTATAACATGTAAGTTAAGATGCAGCGGTATATTGTTTTTGTTCATTTCACCAATAAAAGAGAGAGAGAGTGAGAGAGAGAGAGAGAGAGAGAGAGAGAGAGAGAGAGAGAGAGAGAGAGAGAGAGAGAGAGAGAGAGAGAGAGAGAGAGAGAGAGTCATAGTTCAATGGATCGGTTTGCTTTCTATTGCCTCCTTATCTCTGCCTGTGCTTCATAGTTCTTGGGTTTCTTTTAGGTAATGAAAGTAGAATTTGTGAGTGAGATACCCAACTTTCTCAGATAGAATTGCACAAATTTCTTCAGTTTCTTCTTTCCCCTTCTTTTTGGGTTTAAATTTCTATCCATTTAACAGTTCAAAAAAAAAAATTTCTATCCATTTAATTATGCTGATTTTAACTGCAGAAACAGAGACTGCTCTACCAGCAGGAAATCCTAATTTTGGCGGCTTTAGATCTCCAATGTCAAACATCATAGAGACCCAAGATTTTCGGTACTTCTATTTATGATTCTACCATCATTGAGTTTGTCTTTGGATGTACTGAGATTGTAGCCGATCAGATATTCTGCCAGAATGGGACAATCAGTTCCGAGCATTCTGGCTCAAAACTCACTATTTTATGGTTTCAGGTCCAACATGAAAAGCATTGGATTAAAATTTGTGGGGAAAAATATCCTGCTCACTTCCAGCCGCTCTTGGAACTTCTGAATGCTGTTTTGATTTATTTGTTGAATGATTATTTTCTTAGAGATGTTTAATTTTGCTATTTCATATTCTCTAGGATGTTTGTGGCAACATGGAATGTGGGAGGGAAGCCACCTGATGATGGGCTGGATCTCAAAGATTTTCTGCGCGTACATGATTCATTAGACATTTACGTCTTAGGGTATGAATTCGTGTGGTTCGCTATTTGTTAGAACTCATGAGAATAGATTGTACTTATTTTCTTATTATGCACTCTCTCATTGACAAAATTCAGCCAGTAAATTTGTTCACCAGTCTCTGTTTTTCAATAGCTCGTACTTTTTTCTTGCTGAAGTTTTCAGTCATTAGGAATCCTTCATCTCTCTTTTAAGTTCTTATGAAATGAAGAGCCTCTTCCTTTTCCTTTTTTAATTCATGTTCAGACAGCCTACAGATAGTTGTAGCCTGATTCCCAATGGCAATTCTTCATGCTTTTATTTTACTTTGAATGGATGCTCTCTCCTCATTAAATTTCCATTTGGACTGAATTAAGCTGGATACTCTGCCATATGGCAGGGCTGAGAATTTTTTTCTTCATTTACCTCCTAATTGTTAGCAAAGTCCCACATCACCCTTTGGGTCATAGAGTTTATAAGCACATAGGTTCCTTCTCCTTAATAACCGATTTTTAAAGATGAGTTCTACTCATGTTTTAACATTAATTAACATCCAGTTGCATCCATTTTAGAAGAAACTAAGCACCTGACCTGCCCCAATTATCAGCTTTCAGGAAATAGTCCCTCTGAATGCCGGGAATGTGTTGGTGATAGAGGACAATGAACCAGCAACAAAATGGCTATCCCTGATTGACCGAGCACTTAATAAGCCGGCGCAAGCGACTGACATGACTTATTTTTCAGCCTCCCCTTCCAACCACAGCAACTTTTGTTGTTCTCTGCCTTCAAACAAAATGGTTAATGGAGATCCAAAAGCTGCTGGGGGTTTGATGTTCTTCCAAAAGCCTTCTCTTAAGACAGCCAGTAAGAACTTCAGAACAGGAAAAGGAAGGCATCTAAAGAGCTGCAACTGCCCTTGTGAAGTGCAGAGGAAGCATAAAGACTCATGTTTCAGATGCCAAGATGTTTATGTAAGAAGAGACGACTACTCCTATGATGAAGATAGCTCAAGAAATTTCATGATGGCTAAAATGACTTGTTCTACTACTACTAATACTGACCAGTCAAGGTTTAGCCTTATAGTGAGCAAGCAGATGGTGGGGATTTTTGTGACAATATGGGTAAGAGAGGAGCTTGTTCGGCACATCGGCCATTTGAGGATCTCTTGTGTTGGGCGTGGGATCTTGGGTTGCTTCGGAAACAAGGTGACATTTGTTTGACCCAAGCAATCATATTGTCCAAATGTAGATAACCAGGCATTTTTGGATCAGGTCAGGTCAGGTTCAGATTATGTTGGCTATAGGTAATAGAAGATTTTTTGTCTGACTCAGTCTGATCCAACTCATATTTTGGTAACTATTGACCCAATTTTATTCAAATTTTATTTATTCAACTCGACCCAACCCGATCCAACTCAAATTTATATAGAAAATAATCATTTTTAATAGAAAATGAAAGAAAAAAGAGCTTCCCTTTTATGAACACATTGAGATATAGAAATTTGATGCAATAATATTAGATTTTTTAACTTGGTTGGGTACATAAGTTACAATTAATAGGTAAAAATAAATAAATTATTTAAATATTAACTTCAATTCAATTCAGGTCTGGTTTGGTCGAGTTCGGATTCAAGGCCCTTTTACCAACTCAACCCGTATTTATTTCAGGTTAGGAACAATTTAAGACTGTTTTTAAGAAAATGTATAACCCAAATCCGGTTTTCTGAATTGGATTGAGCGGTTCACAGGTTGAATAAAAATTGACACCCATAGTTAATATAGTGGCGGATACTTAAGGTGTCTTGTTAATTGTTATAGTAGGTTCCCTGTGTTTGAGAATATAAAAAATTCCAGCATATCTGAAAAAAATTATTCTGCCATTCTTTTATTTGAAAAATAAGAGAATGCTAAAAGGTTATCGTCATATTGGAAGATCTTCCATCATTTCTTCATCTGTATGTAATTATATACATGGATGACATTTTGCTTTTCATTTTTCTGGGAACAGGGTTGTATCTCAGTGAGCATGTCACTGCATCAAACAAGCTTCTGCTTTATATGCAGTCACCTAGCGGCCGGAGAGAAGGAAGGAGATGAATTGAGGAGAAACTCTGATGTTATAGAGATATTGAAGAACACCCAATTCCCAAAGATCTGCAAGAAATCTCTTCGAAAGATCCCTGAGAAAATTCTCGAACATGAGTGGGCATCTCTTTCTAATTCTTTCTTCTTTTTTATTTTTTATCAATTAACCCTTCCTGGTTTTTAAAATAAATTGATGCATCAGTCGGGTTATATGGTTTGGCGATCTGAACTACCGTATTGCATTGAGCTACTTAGAGACCACAAAGCTTCTGAAGGACGAGGCATGGGAGGCTCTATTTAACAAAGATCAGGTTAGTAATCTAGATTTCTTTCCAGACCTCTGTAATTATCATCGGTTGAACATTTAAACCCAAATATGATAACTGAGACAGAAATGGATGCATGAACTAAAAGACTTCCCATTTCTGAAGCACAAAACCATCCGTTCTAGCTCTACATTTGTTCGATAAAATGCTTAGCTAATTCTAATTCCATGCGTCTAACCAAAAAATCCTTTCTTCTTCCAATTTTTCTATCTTCCCATTCAGTCCCAGTGGACCCTAGTCTGAACATCCCACAAACTGCCAGATATGGGTGCATCACATCCATAATGAGCAAATCGAGCTCATGAAATAATTAAGAAGAGCACTTCATTTCTTTAACAATTTTATTGTATAAGGTAATTCTTATATTTACATTTGTTTCATTTCGATTCCAAGATAATGAAATCTAAATACAAGAGGATTTGGTTGTATCATATCCACATGATCCTACATGTATCTCCTACTATCAACTGTGCTACCATGTCGTGTCCCAGACGATACATTGATTATCTAGTAGATTCCAATATATTTCTGTTATTATAGATGTTACATTTACTGATCCAAATATTTATATCTCAGGGGCTAATTAAATACAGGTGACAAATTGAGGGTACATTTCTCAATTATAGAAAAATCTTGTGTTTAGGGTACATTTCTCATAGTTACTGTTATATCAAGATCTCCAGCTTGCAAATTGAGACCGGTCTGGGCCTGAAAGGATTTCTTAGGTTCTATGGAGCCTGATTATTAGATATATACTGTCAATTCGATCTGCCCTCTAAATTTTATTGGAGGGCACTTTTGTAATTTTCACTTTGCACCTTTGTAAACCCTAATCAGGGCTGTATATAATGTTGTTTTGGTGAGAGAGAGAGAGAGTAGCGAAAATTGTAAAGAGGGTAACAGTTGTCTCTCTTTCGATTACTTGCTTTTAACAATATTTATGTTTTCTGTGTGGTAGGAAAGGTGTTTTCTCTCAGCAACAGGATTCACTGTTGTTTTGAGATCATCACATTTTATTTCTGTCTAGAAAATGGATTCAATTCATCGGTAATATCACTCCTATCTTTGTTATGTTAGGGCAAATTGCAGTTCAACGGGGGATCTGATCTCTTCATGGAAGGTCCACTTGACAAGTAGCCTCACACTGCAGATTCACTCACCCATACACTCTGTTGTATGGATTCTTTGAAATGCATGACATCCCATGTTGGACACCTCTGCATTTCTGATTCTTTCATGGATTAATCTAGTACAGTCTTTACATTGTTTTCCAATATGACAAAGTATGACCTATGTAATTGCACCATTTCTTCATTTGGACTAAAAATAATGAATCCATTATTACTTATTGATTGAGTAAATTTCATACCTTATCTTTTGCTGGTGCTGTTTTGACATGTTTTATTTTAAGATGAATAGTTATTCAAATGTAAATTGAATCCATGAGTTCTATTCATTTGAATTTTTTGAATCAAATAAAATGTACTTGTTAAATAATTCAGCAAGCAGCTATTTTTTTTTCCAAATCAAAGGTTAAATGGAAGATGGAGTAGAAATTGCTGAACTTTGATCCATCTACTTTTTACAGCTTAAAATTGAAAGGGAAGCCGGAAGAATTTTTGTGGGATGGAAAGAGGGAAAGATCTACTTCGCTCCAACATACAAATATTCTGACAAATCAGATGTTTATGCTGGAGTGGAGGAAGCATCAAAGAAGAAAAGGAGAAATCCAGCATGGTATGTGGGTTAGCCCATCTTATTTGCTCAAAGCCTCAAAGGCCTAATGATTATACTGTAGAAAATTTAAAAGCTACAAGCATATTACTCCTACAGTAAAACTTGTGGCTTTTCAGGTGTGATAGGATACTGTGGTATGGAGATGATATAAAGCAGTTGTCTTACTTCCGTTGCGAGTCGAAGTTTTCCGATCACCGGCCAGTCTGTGCAGTCTTTGTAGTAGAGGTTGCATTGCTCAACAGAAGGTCCAAGAAGGGATTACCTACTTCCAATATTGAAATTGAAGTGGAAGAATCCTTACCTCCGAGCGGAAGTTATATGGCCTTGAGAAACATGTATACATTTTATTCATCTGACAAGGGTTTCTAAATGAACTACATTTGTT